>CM053406.1:41043523-41094848 GCA_028644305.1 Xerus rutilus
ACCATGGCATCTTCTGGGTTAGGCCATCAGGGGCAAGATTACCAAGGCATTTATTTGTAAGGGTACTTAGCAGTCAGGAGGAACAGTGAATTTATGCTTGTTATATACACCCTCTTCCCAATCAAGAGGTGTAGATGTAATAGATCTTAAAGTGAATCTGCCACTCATAAGTGGATCATCATGATAAATATCATTAAGGTAAAAAAATAGGATGCAATTTTTTTTTTAATGCAGATATAAACTATCATGGGTTTGTGAACCTTTCCATCAGTTTTGCTGTATGGTTGTAGAAATGTGCTCTGCTCTTTACTTAGGCAGTTCCTAGGCCACTGTGAAGAGCACAGTGAAATTTGTATTACCCAATTTCTTCCAGTGTGTGCCTGCCAGTGAAAACCTTTTTATATGCACTGTAATAGGATTAGATATTGTATTTGATATTTGAAATAACATACATATTTCTCTATATTCCAATCTTTGTAGTCTCCAAGCTTGGCTGATTTTGTTTTTTTTTCTTTTTTTGGTACTAAAGTTCTCTCAAATGAGAGAGACCTTTGGGGGAGGGGTAGAAAGGAAAAAAGGAAGGAAGAATGAAGGAAGGAAGGAAGGAAAAAAGAAAGAAGGAAGGAAATAAGGCCGGGGATGTTTTTCAGTGTAGAGCCCCCATGAGTTCTAACCCCAGAAACAAAAATTGACAGTTGAGCAGTGAACGATTCACCAAGATGGAATCACCTGAGCAAAGACTTTCCAGGAAATGAGAATGAAAATGTGGATAAATTAAAACAAACAAACAAACAAAACAAAACAAAACCAAAAAAACAGGCGAAAGGCATCTCAAGTGCAAAGGGCTTGAGGTAAAATAATAGTGTGCCTGTTCGGTAGAAAGAATCATAAAGGCCACTATAGTGACAATGCAAGAACAAGGACAAAGTTGTAGATAAGGTCAAAGAGGTGATGGAGAATCAGGTCAGGGGGACTACAGGAGTTAAACAGAGGTAAGAACCAGTGGACATGGCAGTCATTTTTCTAAGTTCTTTACAAGTGTTAACTTAGTTCATTATCTAACCCCCTTAAATATTATTATAATAAATGTTAACTTAGTTCATTTTCTAACCACCTTAAGTATTATTACAATCACCCCTACTTTACAGTTGAAGAAACTGAGTAATAGTTTCGGTGACTTTTCCAAGGTTGAAGTCTGGTTTGATAGTTCATGCTCTTAACTGTGTGCACTAACACTGATGCCATTCCTAACATCAACCTGTGTTAGTTGTCCACTACTAAACAACATATTACCCCAACAATTAGAAGCTTAAAGCAGCAGACCTTTATTTTCTCAGTTTCTATGGTCAGGAATCCAGGAGTAGCTTAGCCAAGTTCTAGCCCTGGGTTTTATAAGGCTGCAGAAGGATCTAGTGGATGTGGATCCACTTCCAGACTCGCTCTTAGGATTGCTGAGAGGAGTTGGTTCCTCCTGGTTGCAGATTGAGGGAGTCAGCTCCTTGCTGGTTGTTAGCTCCTTGGTATGGAGGGTGGCTTCTAACCTGGCAGCTTGCTTCACTAAAGTGAAGGAGCAAGAAAACAATGGAATGCAGAGGATCAGTAAGATGAAGTCACAGTCTTTAATGATTTAACCTGGGAGACCCCATTACTCTTGCCATATTCTCTGCAAGATGTGAATCACTGGGTCCAAAACAACCCAATGGAAGGGACATTTGGAAAGGGTGAATTCCAGGAGGCAGGATCACTGCAAGCTATTTTAGAAGCTGCCTGCCACATAGCTTATAGTCAGTTACTAGCTTCTCTTAATGTCCATGTTTCTTTTCTTATTGAGTGGATATGATATCAAAAGGCAGAACTATTTTGGCCATCACAGCAGCAATTCATTGCCATTATGCTTTGTACAGAGTTATATTTTATCTGTATGTTTACATTTTGTTTTAGACTGAATAATTAATGTTCCTTGTTTTAATACACAATTCAAAAATCTCAGTGGCATAACACACAGAACATTTTTGATAGGGGTCAGAGTGCTCTTTTAGGTGGGATTGGTGACACAAGAATTTAGACTCTTTCCTACAATTTTGAAATTCATCCCTGTAGCCATAGAGATGTGAAGTCCTATATGTGGTGTACGTTATTTCTGAATACGTTGCGTTGCCCAGAACTAGTGACAAGGCCTGACATAACTGCAAAGGGAGGTGAGCAATGTGGTCTTCTGTGAGTGCCCAGGATAAAAGAAAGTAAAGGACAAAAGGATAGGTGAGCAGTTTTACCTCACACCAGATTTAAATATGCGTCTGCCTTTTACACACACACGTATACACACACATACACACAAACCCTGCTGTGCTTAAGTCTCTCTCATTTAAAACTTCCTTTAACTCTATTTCATTTTTTATCAGAAAAGATAGCATTTATGTAGAGTACATAAATCATGTAGCATAGTTTGACATGTAATTATAATGTGCATAAGTAAGCAACTGTGTAGTCACTACCCAAATCAAGAATCAGAACACAGCCAGCAAGCACCCCAGAGACCCCTGAATACTTTAACTCTCATAATTCTCTACTTTCCTGAGTTCCATAATGGCTTTCCTATGACGTTACATTTACCTCTACCAGATCCTTGGTGTCTTCCCTTTTGGACTAGCGTTTTGGAATTTTCCATCACCTCTTGCTGTCTGTCTCTGTGTCCTCATTTCCCAATTACTCTTCGATCCCTTACACACGATCTCTAACAAAACCTCTCACCAATGACTCCCTCATTATCATATTTAACACGTGCCTTTTAGTCCTTATCTTACTGAACTTATCTGTGGAACTTAGCTATGATGACACATTTTCTTTCTCAAAATTTTTATTTGTTAAAACATTCTCCTCTCTAATGATTCTGGCTAATTCTTTTCAATTTTTTTTTTTCAGGTTACCTTCCTCTACCCACCCTAAAATAAATATTGATGTTTCTCATGAATCTATATCTTCCTAGGACCTCACCCACTTTTCATGTTTTAACTCCCACTTGAACTATACCCGTTAAATCTATGTTTCTAGCTGAGAGTTCTTGTCTGAACTCTAGACCCATAAACTCCTCTTCTTTCAGCCATTTCCACATTGGTAATTCATATATATCTTTAGCTTAAAGGGTTCTAAACTGTTTCATTTTGCTTAGGAGCAATGATACCATGAAGAGCTAGGATCTATCCTGTTCTTCCTAGATACCAGGTACTGTTTTACATGTGCTTTACATGTATCCAATTGTTTTGACTCTCATTTAATAATTAATACTGTAACAGTTACTGTTACCACTATATAGATGAGGAAATTCAGGTACAGGGGTGCTAAGCAGCTTGCCTATGGTCACAGAGAAACATGAGGCCCACCCTTGATCTCAAGTCTGACAGTTAAGATTTAAGCCAGTCTTCCTAATTCCTCTGATTTAGTGAGCACATAAGCTATGTTTAAACCTCATGTTCATAAGACTGATGGATTCTATGTAATAATATTGTACTTATTCAGATAGGGATAATAATAATTTGGATTTATGTGAAACTTTAAAAAATAAAATATGGAGACACCTACCTACAGTATGGCAGACAGGTTGACTTACCTCATTTTGTAAAGTCATCATAAAATAGCACTGACCTCTTTAACTGATGATAAAACTGATCCTACTATCTAAATTTCCCATACTTAGTTTTACCGAAAGAGCCACAGGTGAAATGTTGCCCATTTAAGTATGTCTTACCTGGAGAGATGAGCAACTTGTTCTAAGAACAACAAGCTAAGAAAGGGAAATTTAAAAAATACATATTAAGCTTAGAGGTACAAATGTAATATATATATTCATATTTTTTTTCTTTTTTCTTTTTTCTTTGATACCATGGGTTGAACTCAGTCTTAGTTAACCACTAAGTGAGATTCCCTAGCCCCCCCTTTTTTTTTGGTACCGTGGGCTGAACCCAGGCTTAGTTAACCACTAAGTGAGATCCCTAAATATTTTATTTTGATACAGGCTCTCACTAAGTTGCTTAGGGCCTTCCTAAATTTCTGAGGCTGGCTTTGAACTGGACAATTCTTCTGTTCACCACTTGTAATATGCACATTTTGTAACTACCTCTAGACTCTTCATTTTTATTAGTGAACCAGTTTTTAAGAAAATTCTGATGAAAAATGTAAACTTTTCATTGGTTCAGCCATATAAATTAGGCCCACTATAGGCTCAATGACTAAAACAAACTATGCAAAGTTTAAAAGTAATCTGAAAGTATCCAAGCAACAGTTTCCATAAAGACATGAATCAGTGATATGTGGTATTGAAAAAATAGCAGTAACTGGACTCTTTTAGATACTTGCTCCTATGTTTGGAACATTTGATACCCTTGCTCCTTTCTTAGTAGATCAATGCCATGGCACATAATTCCATCAGCAGCTCATTCATCAATATTCTCAGAATTCACTTCAATAGTTCAGATACTTTCCAGAATAAATCTCTTATTTTGTTTTTTTCCTTAGATGATGCTGGATCAAGAATCCATCTGCCTCAACAGGTAGACATGGCGGCACAGGTTGCTTCTGGAATGGCCTATCTGGAGTCCCAGAACTATATCCACAGAGATCTGGCTGCCAGAAATGTCCTTGTTGGTGAACATAATATCTACAAAGTAGCAGATTTTGGACTGGCAAGAGTTTTTAAGGTAAGTTTAGTTTTATTCTAATTAGCTTTTGTAATATGTTAAAAGTCCAACAGACTGGTAGACCAATAAATTCACTATTATTTAAAACAGCGTTCCTCTAAGTTCTTTGGTATATAGACCACTTTAAGTAGTTCAGGGTCTTATAGACAAACTACCTGTTCATTCTCGTATCTTTATCAAGGAGGGAAAAAATAATCAACTCAATTGAAAAGGATGCCAATGTTTTGGTTGAACTTATGACCTGTTTTTCAATTAGTAAGAGTAGCTTCTATTTGTCTGCTTATTTCCTGTGTAAAAACTAGTGAACTTTGTACAGTTACCCTTCTTAACTTTGCGTACTTCTGTCTACTCATCTACCTGCTGCCAGAATTCTAGAGCAATTATTGTTTTTTTGTTTTTTTTTTTGGGTGGATGGGGTACTGGGGATTGAACTCAGGGTAACTCAACCACTGGTACATCCCCAGCTCTATTTTGTATTTTATTTAGAGACAGGGTCTTACTGAGTTGCTTAGTGCCTTGCTTTTGCTGAGGCTGGCTTTGAACTCATGATCCTTCTGCCTCAGCCTCCTGAGCTGCTGGGATTACAGGTTTGTGCCACCTCTGCTGGCCAATTTTTGGCTTTTCAATTTTTCCTCCCCACTCATTTGGTGATATCCCTTCAAAAAAACACTAAAAGACATAGAATGAGGTATTAATCTCTGAATTTAATTTTTAAATGTTCACATTGTACCCTAAAAATATGGATGTGGGCCATAAAACATAACAAATAAATTATTCTCATGTTGATCCTCATGAAATCATCATCTTTTCTTTGTGTAAATTAATTAGAAGCCCAATGAGATAATATATTAATATAAATCATTTGGATTCTACTTTTCAATATTAGCAAACTGGTTACATGGTAGTTATCAAAGTCAGTGACTCTTCAATACCAGAAGTAAATTTTTAAAAGCAGACATATTTTGCTTCCATTTTTAAATTTGATAAACATCAGATGGGAAGTCAAAATGCCATCATGCATGAACTCTTCTACACGTAGTAGGATGCTCCTTCCAATATTATTCTTAGTACATAGTAGGTTCTCAAATATTTTAAAAGTGACTTCTCACAGATTGTTTGTCTTTTGTGTCAGATTCAGAATTTGCCATGCTAATTATCAATTGATCTAAGCTTATTTTGTGTATTTTCCCTCTAAATTTTATGTGCAACAGGTTATAAATGAATGAGGGCATCAAAAAAAAAATCACTTTAAATTAGCTTGAATCCTTCATGCATTAACAGGTAGATAATGAAGACATCTATGAATCTAAACACGAAATAAAGCTACCGGTGAAGTGGACTGCGCCTGAAGCCATTCGTACTAATAAATTCAGCATTAAGTCTGATGTGTGGTCATTTGGAATCCTTCTTTATGAAATCATTACTTATGGCAAAATGCCGTATAGTGGTAAGTAATTAATTCTGAAGTGGGCCTTTCTGCTGCAGGTCACTTACTTAGGTGTGACTTTAACTGCTCTGCCTAGACTTAGAGGGCAGAGTTATGAGACTGACCATAGCATGTGCCTGTGGGAGCTTGATAGATAAAATTTGAGAGTGATAATTTGCATTAATGAGGTGGTTTATTGCTTCCTTCTCCTTTGCTCCTGAATTAGCGTCTTATAGACATTACTTGCTGCAGGGTGTCATTTAAACTCTGCAATCTGGAAAGGCGATGGTAGATCTCATACCTTCTCCAAAGAAATCAATTTGCTTTGTAACCTAGAGTTTAAGTGTCTATAAATTCAAGAGTCTGATCTATGCCCCTCCCCCATTTTTGTTGGTGATATTTTTCAGGTATGACAGGTGCTCAAGTAATCCAGATGTTGGGACAAAACTATAGACTTCCACAGCCATCTAACTGTCCACAGCAATTCTACAGCATCATGTTGGAATGCTGGAATGCAGAGCCTAAGGAACGACCAACATTTGAGACACTGCATTGGAAACTTGAGGACTATTTTGAAACGGAGTCTTCATATTCAGATACAAATAACTTCGTAAAATGAACACTGAAGAAGAAATAATTAAGAGAGAGAGAGAGAGAAAAAGAATAAAATAGGAATAACCAGTCCAGAAGTACAATCTTATCAACCAAATGCAAAATCATTTTCTTGACATATTCAAGTGATAGGGTAAATTTGGCTATGTATTATAAGAAAATTATATGTGCATTTTATTGCCTGGGAAATACTGCTGGACAGTCTAAGATAACGTGTCATTTTCTCACTGCCTGATAAAATCAAACACACTAATGAAGTTATTTTTCTTTTTAAGAGATACTTACATTTCTATTTATTGTTTGAAATGCCGATCAAGAGAATCAACAGATGATAGTCAATTTTTCTCAGTGACTGTTGTAGCATTTTCCTGTTTACTGATTAGAGCTGTTATTCATTATTCCTCAGATTGCTGAATCCCATCAGGCTGTTATTATGAAGGAATTTGATTGCTTTGCTGCACAGCAGGACCTGTGCTTTGAGATTTTTTTTCTCTTTTAAAATATCCTGTAACTACAATGATGGCAAAGCCATGTTAAATGACTTGATTGTACTTGAAGTAATTGCACATATTTTTCCTATGCATAAAAAAATGAAGCAGCTGTTGAGAAAAAGAATTAAAATCTTCCTCATTTTGTGGAAGGAAATGATGAAATTTTTCTATACCTCAGTATGTGTCATCTGAGAATCATCTACATTAGTTTTAATCTCTTAATGTTAAGAATCAGTTTGCAAAGCTGATGAGTTATTGTGCACAAAAATATATGAGAAACACCTAATAACCCACAAAGCCTGAGAAACAGGTACTAAAATAGTTTAGAAAAATAAAAGGAGAGTTATAGAATTGCTGTGGCCTTCTGAATAATTACAAAAGAGCAGTACCTTCAGGCTAGTTTTTAACTGACCACAAAGCAGGGCAAGCTCTAAACAACTCAACTTAGTCATGCAGTTGTATATTTTTGTCTGACAGGACAAGGTTTTAACTATCTTCCATAAGCATTGACACTGGTAACAATGTTACTGTTTTTTTTGTAAGCAATGGCTGTGTCAAATTCTCTGCTTCAATTAATAAGGAGCAAGACTTCTTCAAGGTGGTTTCAAAGACAAGTATATATTCAAAGATCTGATGTTGCACAGAAAAATGAGTGAAATGAACCATGAGAATCAGGATACTCTGAGTATAATTTTTACTTTCTTTAAAAGAGAAGAATATATCTAAACAGTTACAAAAACCTCATTCAATGTGGAATAAGCAGTCAGTAAACTTGTGAACTCTTAACTGGGAGCAAGAGGTAGAGAGGGTTTGGGGTATAATAGCATTAACAGCTCAATGATGTCAATCAAGACTTTCCAACCCTCCTCTCTGCCATCAGCATTGTTTTCATTCTCATGGTCACAGAAGGCAGTCAGTGACAACTGGGATTCCTTTTTTATGCCTCATCTAACAAGAGAAAATGGGAAACTTCTCTCCTAAAGTTTGCATAAAAATCATTCCTATTTTTCTGCTCAAGTCAATTTGAGTCACAGACCCAGATCTGAACCAATAATACACCTAATGTGAATACTCTGTGTTGATTGGTTTTGGAGAAGATCTACCACTGAAATTGGGAATGTAGTTACCTTCCCTGGAGACAAGTTGGGACATTGATTTATCTGAAAAAAATTAGAGATTAGGGGCTGGATAGCCATCCATTGAGAAAATTACCAAGAGAGATTAACTCTTAGAATTAATGTAGGCATGTGTCTACCTATCATCTTCCTCTTCCCCCTCATTCTCCCTACATCTATGTGTTAGGCAGGTAGGTATGTGCATATACACTAGAATTGTCTGAAGACCTTAGACTAAAATAGGTCACATGGAGCTAAAATGTACAGAACCATGCATAGAAGTAAAAATATTTGTAAAGTAAGGTCAATGATACTTTTAGTCTGTTGGCTGAGTATAGGATAACTTTATTTAAAGTCATCTAGTCTAATAAAATTGAAGAGCAGATTATAAATAACTAATTGGTAAAAATTAAAAGAATTTCTTTTCCTGAGTTCATTTCTTTGGATTCAGTTCTGCTTGGGAACATATAGGAATGATTGGAAATATTCCCATTTCATTGTGCAAATTCAGCTACTATATAATCTGTCTTTTTGTAGTAGCTTATAATAATAAATTTTTAAGTAAGATTTGGTTTTGAAATATAAAATGGAGTTTATCCTTTCCTGTTTTAATACTACCTGAAACTCATTTAACTTACTATGTTTGATTCTTTGGGACATTTATGTTCAAGGTTCTGTCAAAGCAATCTATTATTCTTGTTTTTACCCTGATGGATCATGGAGAAAAATAATGGATTCAGTTATGAGAAACAGTAATAGATTTTTTTAACTGACATAAATTTCTCTCCCTGTATAGAATAAAAGGATCAGGAAAAGATAAGTTGAATTTTCCTACAATGAGCCAGCTCTTGTTAAATTTACTTCCCATAAATTGTAGAAAAGCACTTTTCATGTAATGTTTTATTTATGTAATTCAGTTATTTGGAGGTGGTGGTGAGGGATGGGAGTACATCATTTTATGTGATATTTCAAGTCTCTTCTGACAAAAACCTTAAGAATTTTTGTAATAGGAAAAATTCAAAATTCCATTAAGCCTCCTTTTAAGAACGCAAGGAAGGAAATAGGTTTAAATTACCTCAGGTCAGGAAAGGCACAGAGTGAACTCATAGTAGTTGTGGGAAGCTGAATATTTTGTCATCAAAAACAAAGGTAAAGTCAAAGTGAGCAGCAATTGCAAGCTGGGCAAGGAGAATGGGTTGGCTTAGAGGACACCAAAGAGCAAGCCTGTGAGGAAATGTCATGCTGGGCCCACTCACCAGGTCTACTCACAATATGTGTCTGCATGGTGACCACATGGATCTGGTGAACCATGAGGAACCTAAACTCCTGTGACTCTTTGGTGGCCTAAAGGGAATCACAGTCTTGGAAAGATGCCACTCTGTAACCCAGCTGGAATTTCCTGGAGGAAGCAGGGCCCAGCTGGTCCTGCATGATGTGTCAAGCATATGCCATTCCTGCAATTGTGTTTTTCATGGAATTGTTAGGCACATTATATCTGGGCCAAATGATCTTGCCAGTAATGTATCTGCAGTGACTTGTCGGGATCCTTTGCAAGGACACGCTATGTGAGTTAGAATGGTGCTGATTTGAGTACCTTTTTCAAATTGCATCATATTCTTACACTGAGAGAGGCCACTCTTAGAAAAAGTGAATGAAGGCTGTACACCTGGGAGTTGGGAATTACCAATGGGCTCATCTAGACATCTTTTTTTTTTTTTTTTTAATTTTTTTATTTCCTGTCATCATCAGGGAGAAGTTTTGGTTTGTAATTATCAATGTCAGGCAAAAAGTCTGTGTTGTAGGATTGAAACAAACAAACAAACCAAACAAGCTGGGGAATTTAGTGGAGAATACCAACAAATCTTTAAAACCTGTGACCCCAGCAATATTTTAATTTTCATAGGGCCATCCTTTGACTGCCTACATTGCCCCATAAGCTCTTTCCAATTTCTCTTTTTTATATTAAGGAAATAGTGTTGTTAGATCTCTCCAATTATAGACTACATTTAGAAATATACTGGAGAGTAAAAATAGTATGCATATCTGAATTTCAGAGGCTTTAACAAGTTTAGTTTCATTCAAATTGAGATGATACTATGTACATGGGGTCAATAAGTCTAAGTTATAAGGAAAGAGATGCCCAATATTTCCATTCACTCCTCTTGCCTGTGTAGTATATTTCTCCATTAGCCATCTAAAGCAAAAGGCTTCAATGTAAAATCTTTTTTGTTCTCATGGAAAATAATCTATTCTTCCAGAAAAGGGTGACAAATTCAGACATACCTTAACTGTCCAGTTAGGAGTTTTCCCCTGTAGGGTATTCAAATCATATGGTGTAATAGCCACACAATCATATGTTAGAGAAAAATGGTTAAAAGAAACTAAAACTACTTTGTTTGCAAGAAGGAAATATTGTAATAATTTCCTGAGATTTTAAAATCCAGGCTTCAGTTATACTATCTTTGTGAAAGATAAAACTGGTTAGTGTTAACAAAATTATATCTGAATTTTATAGCCCACAAAATTTCAGGGTAAAAAGATATCCTAGGTTTTAATCAATTTACAGAATCCATACTTATTTATACATGCATAAATTGAGAAATGAAACTGATTAGTCAGATTAGTATACTTTAAAGATAGCACAGTGAGATTTGTGTCCCTTAAAGACACTCATATTTCTGTATGGTGCTCTTTAATATTGATATTGTGTAATAATATATGAATGTATATGACACACAATCAGCTTTTGTGTATGAAAAGGAATTGAAAAAGACCTCTAAATTGTGCCATTATTATATAATGCTATTGTCTGGACTCAAGTGTGACTATTTAATTTTTTAAAAATTCCTATTTCTGGATTCTTTAAAACATTAGGAAAAATATTTTTTCTTGAAAATATATTTGACTATATTTGCATTTGATTTTTTATTATGTATTTATTACTGATTTTTAATTATTGTAGTTATATCAAACAAATTGTTTTTATCTCAACTTTTAGAAGTTGATCTGGCTGTTTCCGAAGTCAACAAAAATTTACTGCATTTCACTGCAAGTAAAGTATTTTCTCATTTGATTACATTAGTGTTTGCATGGTGGAAAAAGTAATTCTGTGAATATTAGGTGACAGTCTGTTTTTTGTCACTTTGACCAAAATACCCAAGAAGAACACCCTAGAGGAGGAAAAGATTCTTTGGGGATTATAGTTTCAAAGGTCTTAGACTATTGTTGGCCAACTCCATTGCTCTGGGGCCAAGATGAGGCAGAACATCATGATGGAAGGGTGTGGTAGAGGAAAGTTGCTAAGCTTGTGTTAGCCAGGAAGCAGAATAAGAGAGAGTGGGGAACCATGGACAAGATATAATTCCCAAGGGCACATGGCTAATGACCTACTTACCCCAGCCAAACTCCATTTGCCTACATTTGACACCCAGTAAGCCATTGAAATTATTAATCCATCAAATGGGTTAATCCGTTGTTGAGGTTACAGCTCCTATCACTGCCTAAAACCTCACCTCTGGACCTTCTTGCATTGGGAATCATCAAAACATGAACTTTGGCAGGGGAACGAGGTGAGGCAACATTTCTAGATTCAAACAATAATGCAGGGAGATGGTCTTGTCTGTGCTACATACTACCTGCAGGCCAGCTGCATATGTCACCTTTATTAGGACACCAGGCTGATGGACACAACCCAATCTCTTATGTTGTCAGTCGCTCTAACAGTAGGAACAGAACCTTGGTGGATCTCATATCTGCAATTATTTCCCTCAGCCCAGAAGATATAGAAATCCTTTTTGTTTACTCTCATTGGTCACATTATGTGGCTTCACTCAGACACAAGAAATGTAGGTAATGTCATCCTACTATATGCCCAGACATAACTTCAATAATACTCAGTAAATAGCACTAAAGACACACTACATTGAGACATCAAGTAGATTTCAAGTCATGCTGAGTGAAGGAAGACCAGGTACACTCACTTGTCTCTTTTTCACTAATTTTTTTATTCATTCATTCAATAAACATTTGTTGATTACCCATAAAGTATTGGATAGTTGGCTAGACGTTCATATAAAATTGTGAAAAGGGAGGAATAGACCCTGTTTTCTTAAAGTTTACAATCTACTAAGGAAGACAGAATAGGGTACATGGATCTCAGCTCACAAATATACATGCATAATTTTATCTTTCAGTTTTCCCTTTAAAAATTAAATTATCTGTAAGCTATTATCTAGTCCTCTCTTCCCCTCCCCTCTTTTACAGTATACCCAGCTGAAAGATGACATTTCCTAGCCTCTTTTGCAGCTACAGGTTGCTAAAGAGAGGTAAGAGAAAGTTGGCAGGACTTCTTGGATGACTGTGAGAGGGGACAGAGCTAGCGTGGGCCCTTTCTTGTCTTTTTCTCCATTGTATATTTGAAGCCATCTTAGATGATGAAGAAAACTTGGAGATGAAAGTCACTTCTGGTCCCTTGATGAGAAGAAAACCTCAGGAACTCTACTATAGGACAGCAGAAATCTTGTGCTCTTTAAGCAGTTGTCATTTCCAATCTTTGTAGATATTGAAACACCCAATTTCTGAATGTCAGATTATCTATATATAATCTTCGTTCCATCAAATATTGGAAATTAAGTCTCACTTGTACCTGTGAAGCACCTGCCCCCGGTTCCTAGGTGTAGGAGCACTCCCTATACCTTCAACCCCTCCCTTCCCTCTTTTCCCATTCTCCTCATTGGCTGTAATCTCGGGCCGTGATTGGTCCGAGGACCCTATATAAGCCTCTGTACTTCCTGGATTAAACGGGTTCTGCGTATTGTTCCGGCAGAGCAGTCTTACCTATCCCCGGAGTCTGGGTAGAGTGACTCCGTGGACCGTCACCCCTAACTTCTTCCCGTGAGACCCCACTTCGTCTTCCCCGAAGACCCCCTTTTCGTCCCCTGGGACCCCCAAAGCCTCATCCTGTGAGACCCCTCCTCATCTTCCCCGAAGACCCCTTTTCGTCTCTCAGGAACCCAACTCCTCGTGGAGACCCACGAGGCACGACTTCAAATAATATCTGGCACCCATCGTGCTCTGGGGCTTTCTCGACCCCGTAGGTGAGTGATTTCATGGCAGTCCCCCTGTCTGTCTTGCTGGTGAAGGTAACACCAGCCTTTTTGTGATTATCTTATGTGTGTGTTTGTTTTTGTGTGACATAATTAGGTCAGGTAACACCAATTCTAAACTAATTCTAAAGGGCTTCGCAGTAGCACCTGGGGCGCTTCACGTGCCGGTAGCGCGGCCCCGCCCACGCCGGCCTGGTTCACAAGCGCCTCTGGTGGTCCTGCCCATACCCGCCCTGTAAGGGCGGGCCCCACCTTGGGATTAGATGTGCTCTTGGACTTAAGCCGGCAAACACTGTCCACACTGCCTTATCGTGCTGCCTTAAACTGTCCCGTGGTGATTTTCTTTCTGAGTCTAGCAGAGAAAGGTGGAATTGCCAAGCTCTCTGCGTCCACACCTCCTCTGGCTGAGGCCACACCCTCTTGCCTCCAATAAATTGCCTAAGGCTGCAGGCGGCCCATCCCCAGTGCTTGCTCTGCAAACCTAAAGAGTGCAACTGGATAGGCTTTTGCAGAGAGCCCATATGCCAATACTGTTTACCTTCACTTTAATGTCTCCATCCCCACTCCTTCAACATGGGAAACCTACTCTCCTGGGTCCTTTCCTTCTTCATGGAGGATCAATGATGTGACTTAGTACAGATTTTTAAAATATAATTTCCATAAAAGTATGGCTTAGATAAGAATAAGAAAGGATATGAGGAAAGAATTTAGGAGGATGGATTTTCTGGGTAAAAGATTATACTGCAGTCGATCAGATTAGTGAGTTGCAGAGGTATAGAGAACAATGAACACATGAGACATTTGGAGCCAGAACCAGCAGCACTTGACAACTATTTGGCTATGTGGGCCAGGAATACTTAGGTATGAAGGATGACCTCATGAGTCCTCCAGGAGCAACTGAAATTTGGAACAATGGCAAAGAAGCAGGTGCGTGGGGGTGATCACAGCAGCTAGTTGGCTGATTAATTTAAATGTCATGAAATGTCCAATTTGTGGATTAAGAAGGTGAACATATATGTGTACCTGGGGTGCAAAGTGAAGAATGAAGCTAAATGAAAATTAAGGAGGTATTTAGATTTACTATAAGGGAGACGCCTACTGAGGGGCAGAGTGTAGGGGAGAAACAAAGAGAGCCCAGCGCTGGTCCCTGACACCATGGGAATATTTAAAATTGGGTGAAGAAGCAGTCAGTGAGTGAGTGGGAAATCAGGAGAACATTATCACAGGAACCAAGAACTAGGGAGTGGCCCATTGTATTGAATGCAGACAAGAGCTTAGGTGGATCTCATATCAGCAGTTCTATCAGAAAAATCCAGAGGTGGAGAGTAAAAATTTTCCATTAGCCCTCTAACAACTTGAGATTCAATGCTCTTCTTAGGAAGAGTATTTTCACCCGAGAAGTAGAATTGAAAGTCAGACTGCTGTGGACTGAGGCACAAGTGAGAGACAGGAGGTTGGGGACAACACTTGTCATACCAGTAACTTTTCCTAGTATATGTCTTTGAATGTGAGAGGATACATAGCAACCAAATGTGAATGTGGAATTCAGAGGGGATGTGTGTGTTCTGAATAAGGGAGAGACTAGGTTTTGTTTGAGTGCTTAAAGAATTGTTCTCAGAAGGTATTTCAGTAGGCATGGAATAGGTAATATATTATAGGGACATTTTTGTGACTCAAGTAACTCTGAAAGAGTAACCAACTACTGTCTGGTTCATTGCATTTGTATAGATTTATAATACAGTTCTTCTTTGTTAAGCTAAATATCTTTTCCCTAGGGAAATTGAAGCCTGGAATGTAGTAAAAACATATTTTAAAGTGGTACACCTCTTCTTCCAAGACTGGCCATTTACTTGGCTTTAATAAAAGCTTCATGGTGAAATTTTCTTACCTGTTTCCCCAAGATTGATAAAGTTGCTAATATTCTGTATGTAGGTAGGTTGCTTTTCTTTGGAAATATAAGTTTTATCTAGATTAGAGAAACAAAAAAAAAATTAAAGATTTCAAGTAATTCCAGATAAAATATCTATTAATTTTCCTTGACTATGGATGTCAGGTCTAATTGTTCAAAATGAAACAATATGGCTCATTGCAGATGAAGTATAAAATCCATTTAAGAGTATAATAGTGTCAAGGAGATGATAAGAAGCTTGAATTTTAATATCTCAGGGGGAAGACATTTGAACACCTTGAAGAATACAGTTATAAGGAAGAATAAAAGAGAAAAAGAAAGGAAAATGAAAACAAACAAAGGAAGGGCTATTTTAAGAAAATGTATCATCAAAGTCTTTGGAAAATGTTTCTTTATCTGGTTGATTGGCTTGTGAATAATACAGAAATGTTCTTACTTGGCTTTAAAATATCTTTAGTTCAAATTCTTAAGTTTTAGGACCTGAGTCAGACAGAATTTATTTTGTAATAAAATATTTCTTGGGAATTATCTTCATCAACCTGTTTTTATGGAAATGAAAAATTTTAGAACTGACAGGAGCCTTGGAGATCTTTTAGTTGGACTATCAGGAGTGCTTCCCTTCTGGAAGAAAACTTAGAAGCCAGAAATAATAAAAAGCAAGGGATTTACACACACACACACACACACACACACACACACACACACACATATGTAGTTACTTGAGAGATTTTTCCTTCAAATGAAATTGCGTCATAGTTTTTTAAATACCTGGCAGGATTACATGCAAGTTTCAAGAAAAGACACAACAAAAATAATGTCTTGAGTTAATTTTCTTTTTTCTGTATTTTAGAGATGCTTAGATCACTTAATGTAGAAAATTAGCAAAGATAAAATTGCACTTTTTATTTTGTGGAGTGTGCATTAGAAGTACTATTGAAAAGCATGTAAGTTTTGCAATGTTGTGCTAATGGGAATGGGTACCAATATCAAGAAACAGCAGAAACCAAAGCAACAGGATAAATTAATTTCATGAATTCTCAAGCTGACCAGTAGATGGGGGCCCAGATTGCTGCCAAAGAGTTTATGATTAGAAGAAAAAAGGAATGGACCTTAAAGATAATCTAAAATTCTCATATAATGTTCAGTTTGTATAAACTGCATATCTTGAAAGTAAGTTCTCTTTTCTTAAATTTTTATCTATACTCAGACCTGCAACAAAGACATTGATTATTACTCTGCTCTACAGTTTAGAGAAATGTATTTTGCATCTCACCCAACTCTAATTATCAAAATAACTTGAAGAACATCTCACCAAAGTAGAGCTAATAGCACTTAGAGCTCATGAATGTTCCTTTTTTGATATATAGATTCTAATATTTCAGCTGTTATTTTTATTTTATGTGTGCTGAATATCTTCCCACATGCCCAATTACATTTCAAATGCACTAAAGTACTTTTTATATATCTTTGCTCTCATTATTTGCTTATTTGCTCTTTTAAGAATTATGAATAGGGTAGTTTGAAATTAGTTTTAAAAATTATAGGCGTTTGGATTATTATTAATATAAAAAGGAAAAAATTCTCAATACTAACTTATAAATTGACAACTAATCATAGTTCATTTTTTGTCACTCATAGGAGAGTTAAATTATTATCATACAAGGGAAAAATTATACAGTTCCCACCACTCCCACCGCCACTGTGCTTTAGAACTTTTAGTTCAGGAAGCAGTGACAGTGATATGTTGTTTGTAGCATTATGTCTTCTAATTTGGAAACTTGGAATAATTTTTTTTTTCCATTAAATCTTTAATGCATTTTCAGCATAAAATTTAAATATTAATATATCAAGTATTGATTTTGTGTTAACATTTTAAACCTATCTAAATCACATTGATACTTTTGTGGTAGATCTGCAAACCAGCTGATCTATACTTTATTATTTGCTCAATATTATGAATATAAATCAATCTGTTGAATGAAGAAGAATTATATTCTTCAGGTCCATTCAGTCCTAAGAAATGAATTTCTAATGATGTAAAGAATTATAAAGATTCATGCACTTCTCCTGCATTAATGACACAAGTGTATTTTCTCTGTCATTTTTTACATTGCTTGGTTAAATTTTGTCAGTCTCATGTTGGAGAGTCCTCATAGTGAGAAGGTTTTTTAGAAACGAAAGCACTACTTAGTTAATACTGAAAAAATGCCAGTGGAAAGTTGACTTTCTATCTTGTTGATCTGTTGTTTTGGGGGT
Source organism: Xerus rutilus (assembly GCA_028644305.1). NCBI lineage: Eukaryota > Metazoa > Chordata > Mammalia > Rodentia > Sciuridae > Xerus > Xerus rutilus. The sequence continues at coordinate 41,061,132 of CM053406.1, forward strand.
ACAGTGTATGAGAATAATGGAATGTTAAAATCCCAGAATGGTTCTGGCAAACCTTTGGGCACAGAGAAAATTTTGCCTTTGGGCCCATTTCAGAGATCACTTCATTCACCTACAGAGCAAGTTTTCAGCAATACTTCTGGAACTACTAAGTAGTTGCAGGGAAAGATGAGTTTATTGAAAAGGTAAAGGGTGGAGCTTATCCAAGGAATTGAGGAATTTCCTGTTTTTTGGCTCCCACAGTTGTCCCAATTTCTCTAGTTCATAACTCATAGTTTTTTTTTTCACTGATATAAAAAGCAAAACATTTTCAATTCTCACTCACAACTGACAACTAATCACAGTTCATTCTCTTTTTTCACTCATAGGAGAGTTAAATTATTATACCAGGGAAACATTTGGCAGAGAGTGGAATGAGATCATAGAGAAAAGAAGAAAGACAATTAGGAAGAAGGAAAAATGTAGGTAAGCAGAGACTAGAAGAGAGCTAGCAGAAGAAAACTAGTTCTTCCCTCTCGAGACTACATAGTTAGATTTATAGTATCTGCTTCAGTCTTAGCCAGAGATTTACTGACAGATCTTTGCCAAATCAAATCACTTAATTTTATAACCACATTTTTTTCCCTGCTCTTGGTAAGATATTATTGTTAGTATTTATGAATCACAATGAGGGTTTCATGAATATAAAGCCATGAATATTTCATGAGGTTCTTGAGATATTTGGGTCTAAGTATGTGTGATCAAATACAGTCAACTCTCAAATACCACTTAGTGGGTTATGTGTGGGGACTTGGTTCAGCACCAATATCCCCTTGCTACGTAACATATTTCTAAGCTGTCTTCTTTCATAAGCTGGTCAGTGGTAGTTAAGGAAAGCAATTTAATTTAATTTTAGTGCGGGCAGTAAATCTCTTGTGAAGACTGAGCTATTAACAGCTGGGTGAGTGCTGGTGGTGGAGCCACTTTGAGTTTTCAATATGTCTGCAACACTCATTGAGTGTCTGCTCTGTGCTAGACATGAATAAAGGAGTAAGTCCAGTGTGGTTGTGTGGAAAAGTTTTGGAGTTAGACTTACTGGTTTTGAATTCTGGATATAAAGTGCTAGTTATTAGCCTTGTGCATGTTATTTAATCTCTTTTCCTATCTGTAAAATGGGGATATTGTCTATTGTAGGTCACAGACTTATTTTGAGAATAAAATGAGAAAAGTGCATTGAACTGGATATGGCACGAGGCTATGCACTCAGTACGTGCCACTTCTACCGATCCAGTCTCTGTCCTTCAAGAGTGTCATCTATAGGGAATATAAGTAACCGATGACTATGATGTAGTCATTATTATCCAGACATGCATGGTCTATTATAAGGGCTTAGAGGACACACATCAGATTGGAGGATTGGTCTGAGTTAGAAGAGGATGTCAACACCAGGTTTTGAAGGAAATTGCCTGCTAAGACGAAGACTGATTCTAGCCTGAAAAAATATTGGTGCACAAGTATAAGCTTCCAGTCTGAGTTTCAAACTCAGGAGACTTTTGTCCAAGAAACTCTTACTTAATGGTTTTCAACCTCTGACCTGCCTCTTAGGGCATGTAAGAAAATAGTTTTACATCTTTAACTTCTGATGCTTTTTGTTCATCAGAGATTCAGTTTAGTTTTTAGGGATCCTTTTTCTTATCAAACATTAGAAATTAGTTTTACATCTAATGAATTTTTATCTACCTTCACGTGTCATTTTTTAAATCACTATATTTGTTCTCTGCAGTTTATTACTATTTTTAAGTTTTAGTGTATTTCTTTAGTGAATTTAGGAATTTTATGTGTTCTCATAAAATGTTTATTTGCCTCACACCAATTTAGGTGAACTAGTTTCGAGGGAAATAAATGCAGCACGTTAAGGGGAGTTTCTACCGGGCAAGGTTAAACCCGTACACCTGTCATCTAATCAAATCAGGAGGCTGACGCAGGACCATTGCAAGTTTGAGGCCAGTCTGAGCAGCTTAGCGAGATCTTGTCTCAAAATTAAAAATTTTTTTAAAAAAGGGCTTGGATGTAGCTTAGTGGTAGGGCACCTTTGGGATCTATCCCTAGTACAATGATAGCAATAAAACAGGTGGGGAGGGTTGTAGAGATAACTCAATGTATGAATGAAGCAAAGGTCTGTTCCCTCACTCTGTAACTTGAGTTAATTAATTGCTCTATCTCCTTTAAAAAGAAAAACTCTAAAAAATGAGTCTCACCTGTAATAATGCAGAAATACCCAGCATAAAGAAGGTTCTGAACAACCTTAAGTTGGACCCAGGGCTTGTGTTCTGAATCCAGTTTTGAACATAGTTCAGAACCCTCTTTCAGTTTAAAGCAATCTCTTTGACCTAGAGCAAATTGGCCTCATACCACATATGACCAACTGTTAGCATAATGCCCTACATGGAGCAGGCCATCATACACTCTATATGCATGAATAAATAAAACGGGAAGACAGTCAAAACCTCCAAAATTAAAACCGTAGCTTCTGGCTTCTCAGCAAGTGGCAAGATAAACATTTCCTTAAAAGGATACTGAAGGTTGTATGGTTTGCTGGTTTGCTTATACCCAGTCACCTGATGCCTGGTAGCCAGGTGACAGGTGCATCTGGTTAACATATCCATGCAGTTGGCAGGAATGCGTGGGAAGAATGCAACCTGAAACCCGTCCAAGTCCAAGGTATTCTTCATTTGTCATCTATTCACAACACTGGTTTTACAAAAAAAAAAAAAAAAAAAAAAAAAAAAATTAGAAGTACAGATGGAGGCCCTGATCCACTCAAGAGAATACCTGCTTCCAGGATAAATTAAAAACAAATTAATTAAATCCATTTTCCTTCAGAGCTGGATTTTATAAGGATTCTTTATCAACATTCCCTTCTCTTAATGTGAAATCAAAGAAGAAATTACCCAGGGTTGGGATCATTAGTGACTGAATTTAGGATGAAGATGGATTATCTCACTTGCCTAAACTAGATAAAAGAACTTTGTTGTCTCAATGTTCACCCAGGCTGAGCAAATTTACAAATATTCCTAAAGTACATGTGACATCTGTTATGATTAACATCTATTTGTCAGGCTTGTGACTTAATAGTTTGAGGAGACTTGAGTATTAGGACAAGCTGGTTTTGAGCATATTATGGGCTGGTTCTATGAGAAGATCTTCCTGAGCCATAAAAGGAAAAATTCAGGCCAAATTTGTTATAATCTAATTCAGTTACCCTCAGGCTAAGTCTTCACTCAGGGCCCTAGGATTATTCATTATTCAGTGCTTTTCTCTATTCTGCAAATGAATGTTTTAAGTTAAAGTGTTCATTCATTTTCACCCAGCAACTATGTATTGAATGCTTATTATGTGCCAGGTATTTTGTAGGCCCTGGGAAGAATGGGGTGAAGGAAAAAAATTTCTGTCTCACATTCTAAGGATGATTTAGACCTTCCTTTAGCCAAGTATTTCTGCCCCAATCATGCAGTTTCATAACCCAAAGTTCAATATTATGGAGACATAAAGTAAAATGGAGTTAAAATGCTTCTGATTATGCAGTTAATCTTCAAAGTTCTAAAATACCTTCTGTCTTTCTATACTGCTGTATGGTTGAGTTTTTCCTTAAAGTAACTCCAGGGGCTTGATGATTATTTGAAGTCAGTCTCAACTTTCCTATGCCAGGATAACAGAGAGTTGACATTCTTATCTCTTTGTGAAATAAACATTATCAGAATTTTTCTTTCAGCCTAGAACATTTCTAGTGACAATTCAAATAGAACTCATATAAAATGATTTCAATACTTTTGTTTAAATACTGTTGCAAAACAAAAGTAGTCTTTCAAGCTTTAGATTATCATAGTTACAATAAGTCACTGGTGGCAATCGTAGGTCTTTTAAAAAGACAACTACGAAAAATGCAATCCTGTGGATCCTGGACAAACGTTTCATTCATTTCTCTTGTATGGATTTATCTGAGCTTTGTCAATTGCAGAGTTTCTGCAGTTGAACCACTACCACCAGCAACAACAGCAACAAAATTTCTCCTGTGAAGCATCTGGTCACTAGGCTAAGACTTACAAGGGCCCTGTGGGACCTCTTGATACCAACAGAATTAGACCCTATCTTGGATTGTAGGTCTTCAAAACTTTGCAAACAATCTAATTAACTCTGTATAGATGTGGTATTTTCTCTCAGAGTTATACTTAGAATTACTCAGTGTGTTACGTACTCCATCTCAAGATACTCCATGTAGGGAAGTATCCCCTTCAGCTCTGAGGGTTGACCTTATTCTCTGTTATGTTTTCTATGATTTTTCACTCTCTTGCTTTTCTGAAGGCATCGGTATCTACTTACTTCAACTTCTCTTAGTTTGACTTAGAGTAATTTGCTTAGAAATATGGTAAACTGCGATCAATTGTTTTTTTCCCTCTTTTTGTTACATTCATTTTTTTCTTACCAGTGGACTCTTGAAGACAGCTCTGTGTTCTAATAAAGAATGAATGCCAGAAGCCTCAAATGGATGGAGAATTTGTCTTAATCCAAATGTGGGACAAAAAATTGGTCATTAAGAATATTCACTTGTAAACTTGTAGACTCAGTGTATGATGAAAAGTAATGGAAAAATGTAGTAGCCCTCAGTCATGTTCCTCCTTTTAAACTTGCCTTCTCTCATTTCCTGAAAGAGGGCATCCTTTAGGATACGTTTCTTGATTTTCTGTTTGTCTCTAAACACAATTCTTCTAGAGTTCCAGCCTATTATTTTGGATTTAACTATCACATACACATATGTTTGGCAACCACACATATTCACAGGGTGCTGTGCTGGTTCTTCTTGGCCCTGCTTTGGTGCTATAGGAGGGTAATTTCCACAGATCACATCATCCTGGCACACTCAGCCCTGGCCTCTTGTTGGATTTAGATAGTGGAAAGACGGGAAACAAATGAGTTAGGACAATTATCCCCTGACTACTCATTCAATTAACTATTTCTGGCTTTGGTTCTTGTTGATGCCTTTCTGCCACTCTAGGCTCAGGTAACATCATTTCCTCTTCTTGCTTCTTTATATGTGCACTTAATGGCGACTTCCTTCTGTTGCCAGTTTGTGAGACTTCCTATCTTTCCTAAATCCCTTAATCCTGCCGCACTTCCTCACAGAGGCAACTTCTCATTGGGTCTCAAGTGCTACAGACGCAGCGGTGAACAAAACAGATGCTGCTTCTTCGTCTTTGTGCTGCTCACATCCTAGTGTGCCTGTTTACATGTTGACACTTAGTGATTGCAGTGTCCTGTTCTAAGGGCTTTATGTCATCTCAATTGATCCACGTTAAAATCTTAAAACATAGATGCTATTTTTTCTACCTTGTGGAGGAGAAAACTATGGCATGAAGATTATTTCCTAGTATTGTCTCAGACATGCCAGTTCTAGGACTAATCTTATTATTTCCAGTTCTATCTTATTTCTGTCAATGAAATCCTCATTGTCTGAATCATATGGAATAAAACCTTTGAGAGTGCACTGATTTTTTTTTTTGTGTGTGGCTCATTCCCTTTCTCAGACATGAATCTTTATAAAGTGTCCCTGCAAACATTTCCTGTGTATGCTCCGGTCTTTCCGTTCGTGTCAATAATGTCCTAAGGTAAAACCCATTTCCTCCCTCCTGGACCTGTGGCTGGCTACAGCCCTCTCTCATTGTCCCGCCAGCTCAGAAGGGCAGAATGTGAAGAAGCTGCCATGTTATTTCATCCTAGAAAACCGGTTTGTCATGTTATTTCTCTTTTCAAAATCTGCTAACATCTCACAATTCTGACAAAAAAGAAACATCACAAGAGTGCTTTGCAATGGAGCTCTGTTCTCTTTATCCTTTATGTCTGGTTTTTTTCAAGGTGAGTCTTCTGCCCCTGATTTCTGATTTTTCTATTTTCTGTACATGGAAGAATTGGAAATTCCATGTGTGCCTCTACTGTGGAGTATAAATTAGGTGAACCTGTTAGTTGGAGGGGGGGAAAGCGTTAACTTAAGAATCTATTCATATTTGGGAAGTTCAAGCACTGTTTTACAGGAGGATTATGTATCATGACTGAAAACATATTTATAGATATGAGAACTGATTCATTCTTCCTAAAAGCAAGGTAGATTATCTTCACTGTTTTTCTTGTCTGTGTGTGTGTGTGTGTGTGTGTGTGTGTGTGAGATATCTATCACAATTTCATTTTGTTTACTCAGCAGTCCCTCAGGTAACTTGAATGTTGTATTTAACTATGAGAAATATATTTAAGGGCTGGGGCTGTAGCTCAGTGGTGGAGCGCTTGCCTTGCATGCGCGTGAGTCACTGGGTTCGATCCTCAGCACCCCATAAAAATAAATAAATAAAATAAAGATTAAAAAAAAAAGAAATATATTTAAGAAAACTAAATCTGTTCATTTAGTTAATATTTACTGAGGTATTATTATGTAAAAGTATTCAATTTTTAAGAGCCATGGGGAATAGAGTAAAAGAAAATGATATGCTTTTTATTTTTTTATCCTAATGGAATTTAAAGTCCACCATATATCAACATGATGCTCATCTAAACTCACCTGGTGAGTGGTACAAGGAGGTGTTAGAGGAACCTAGGTACCCAGGAGATAGAAACATTCATTAATTTATTCGGCACTTAGATTTCACTACTTTTGTAATGGAGTTTGAATTTCTTTCCTTTTAGGCCAAATCTGTTCTCTGGCTCAGTGCTTAATCTTTACTCATGCCTCTTGGCATTAAGAAACTGCCAATATTTGTCTGAAATTAAGGATTGAGAAATCAATGTTTTAAAAAGTGCAGTTACTGATCTCCTAGGGTATTTACTTACTTTCAGAAGTGCTTTTATTTCAATGAGTGCAAAACTCTTGGATTTGTTGTTCTGCTTCAAGATTCAGTCCCTTTTCCCAACATTACATGCTTTTGTGTCTGCATAATTCAGTCTAGAATAATATCCCAGGAGTCCAGCAGGTCAGTCTATGGTAGCTTTTGCCACTCTCTGCACCTTTGGGTAGTCAGAGGACAGAGCGAAGGGACAAAAGTGTTTCAAATCCTTTTGATCCCTTTGGGATGGCTATGTGCACATCAATTTTATTTCTTCTTGAGGTGTCCCCTTTATGTAAGTGTTCTCTATGCTTAATTTTTCTTATGGTCTAATATAATAGCAATGGGACCACACACACACACACACACACACACACACACACACACCTCCCAAAGACCAATGTCAGCTTTTACAGACAATACAGTTTAAACCAGGGAATCTCAAATTCAAATATGTGCAGAGAAGAGCTAGCTAGTAAGACCAGGTGAGTGCAGGGGCACAGTATCATAGGGAGGGGCGAGGACTCTGGCAGCCCCTGCTACTATAAAATGGAAATGAATCTCTAGTTTTGACATATAATTTGAATTATGTCAAGAGGAATTCTCAGAGATCCACATTTTAAAAATCAGTAAGAGTGAATTAAAAGCATGTGATGAGTAGTTTTATGTGTGGACTTGAATGGGCCATGGAGTACCCAGATATTTTAATTCCTTTTCTCAGAATCGCTTTCCAAAATGATTTCACAAGAAAATCAATCTACAATGTAAAATAGTCTTTGTTTTTTTATTGTTTCTTTTCAATTATAAATAATATTAGAATTCATTCTGACATAAGTATAAAAACATGGTATATAGTTTGTTCTAATTCAGTCTCTGGTACTTCCTGTTTCTCTCTTCCTCGTTTCTGTTCCCCCCATTGCTTTCCCTCTACTCCCTCCCTCTATTAATTACTTACAGTGTTTTTTAACTAGTGTTTTATGGATGTACATAATGGTGGGATTCACTGTGGTGTGTTTGCATATAACATAGGAAAGTTATGTCAGACTCATTCCACTGTTCTTTCCTTATCCCATCCCTGTTTTTTGCTTCACTGATCTTTCTTCTCTTTTATCTTTTTTTTTAACACTCCATCCTTATTTTGGATTAGCTTCTACATACCAGAGAAAATATTCAGCTTTTTGGGATTGGCTTGTTTCACCTAGCATGACAATTTTAAGTTCATCCATTTATTGGAAAATGCCATAATGCCATATTTCTTTATATTCCACATTTTCTTCATCCGTTCATCTGTTGAAGGGCACCTAGATTGGTTCCATAGCTTATCTACTATGAGTTGAGCTTCTATAAACATTGAAGTGGTCACTGTAGTGTGCTGATTTTAAATCTTTGGGATATATACCAAGGAGTGGGATAACTAGGTCATATGGTCGTTTCATTCCTAGTTTTTTGAGGAATCTCCAAGTTGCTTTCCAGAGTGGTTACACTAATTTGCAGTTACACCAACAAGGTATGAGTGTACCTTTTCCCCACATCTTTGAAACATTTGTTATTGTTCGTATTCTTGATAATTGCCTTCTGAGTGGAATGAGTCAAGATCTCAATGTAGTTTTGATTTGCATTTCCCTGATTGCTAGGGATGTTGAACAGTTTTTCATACATTTATTGACCATTTGTATTTCTTCTTTTGGGAAGTGTCTCTTCAGGTCTTTTCCCCATTTATTGATTGGGTTATGATTATTTTTTTTGTGTGTGTGTTAAGTTTTTTGAGTTCTTTGTTGATTCTGGATATTAATGCCCTGAGGAGCAGATGGCAAAGATTTTCTCCCATTCTATAGGCTTTCTCTTGGTGTTTTTTGTTTCCTTTGTTGTGCAAAAGCTTTTTAATTTGATACCAATACCACTTATTGAGTTTCGATTTTATTTTTTGTGCTTTAGAAGTCTTTGTTAAGGAAGTTGGTTCCTGTGCAGACATATTGGAGTGGTGGGCCTGCCTTTTCTTCTAGCAGTTGCAAGGTTTCTGGTCTAATTTCTAGGTCTTTGATTAACTTTGGCTTGACTTTTGTGCAGAGTGAGAGGGATCAATTTCATTCTTCTACATATGGATTTCTAGTTTTGTTAGCACCATTTGATTAAAAGACTACCTTTTCTCCAACATTTGATTTTGGCATCTTTTTCTAAAATCAGATAATTGTATTTATGTATGTATGTCTCTGTGTATTCTACTCTATTCTGTTAATCTTTATGCCTATATTGGTGCCAGTACTATCCTATAATATGAGATCTGGTATTGTAATGCCTTCTGCTGCTTTGCTTTTCTTGCTAAGGATTACATCTGGGTATCCTGGATCTCTTTTTTCCAAATGAATTTCATAATGGTTTTTCTAGTTCTATGAAGAATGTCATTGGAATTTTGATGGGGATTGTGTTGAATCAGTATGGTACTTTTGGTAGTATGGCCATTTTGATAATATTAATTCTATCTATCCAAGAATATGGGAGTTATTTCCATATTCTAAGGTCTTCTTAAGTTTATATTTTTAGTGTTCTATAGTTTTCTTTGTAGAGGCCTTTCACCTCTTTCATTAGACTGTGAATTATGGATATCTGTGAAATGTCTAAACTCCAATGAAATCCAAATCAAGATTCAACAAGAATTTTATTCTTTGTTTTTTAATAAAAACAAAATTAGTGAAGTTAAACATTTACTTTTTTCAAATAACTTTTGGTGAAAATGTAAACTTAAATATACACTTCAAAAATCCATAAGACTTGCTATCACTAGAATTATATAGCAGGATGCACCATAGACAGAAAGCAAAATATTTTAAGCAAAGGCTGTAGCACTGGAATAAATACATATTATGTAAGGACAATTGCTTTAAAGGGGTCCTGTGAAGGAGGTTTGGACATATAAATTTCAAACTCGGTCTTGTTACCTTAAATCAGAGGCCACACACTCAAAAGCATTCATTGAGTGTGTTGGGATGGGAGCAAGGTAACAGAAGTATGGTGAGTTTGAGGAGGCCCTGTGGAGAGCAGGCTGCTGCTACTCAGCAACAACCACATATTGGAAGGGAAGTGACTGGGTTCTGTGCTTCTAAATCACTGATTGTTCAACATCTGTAGAGCATGCAGGGAAGACTTGTGGGATGGACAAAGTCGAGATCTAAACACAGACCATGAATTTGAGAAATTTACCTACAGAAGGAAGAAAACACGTTAGGTATTAGCAGGGTCCAGAGCAATTTCTTTAAGGTGGATGTAAGAGGGAAGGGAAGTACCTGAAGGTAGGATATGAGTAATGTGTATGGAGAGGGAAGAGTGAGGGTGCTGTGGAAAGCAAGCCTAACCAAGAAAACATGGAACCAGGAGACATTGAGGGGATGAGGTCAAGAGTCCGGGAATAAAAGTAAATTGTGGGAATGAGGAAGGAGAAAGAGATTTATTCTGATAGGAGAAGAAGATCAATTATTTGTTTAAAAAATAGAAGGCACACTTACCAAATTTGTGCATGCTACCAATTTCTGAGGAGTAGCTAATATGATTAATAATAGAGTCAAGATTCAAGAAGTTGTTTTGGAATGTGGGAATGATGAATTGAAACAAACAAAATGAAGTTTCATGATGATAAATGTAAAATTTCTCCTTTCTAAGAAAATAAATCACTTCAAGTACAGAGTGGAGGAGAAATGACATAGTACTACTTCATGTGGAAATGATGAGCATTTTACTTACAAAAATCTTGTGTATTAATGAAGCCAGCAGGGTGACATGATTGCTTTAAAGCTAGTGCAGCCCTACATTTAATGAATTGGGGTAATATAGGGTCCAGCTCAGGAGAGTCTATAATCTGATATTAGAATTATCTAAAATTGGAGTGGAGTGACAGTCTACGATTGAAATACTGATTAAATGAATTACAACACATTCTTTTAATGGAATATTCTGTAGATGTAAAAAACAATTAGCTCTCTGTGTACTAATTAGGAAAGCTTTTCAAGACAGAGTTAAGTAAAAAAATGAAGTTGCACAATCTTATAGATATCATGTTACATTTTACTTAAAATGAGAGAAATAAGATAATATAATCATGCTTTATATTTATTTGCATAAACAAACAAGGTAATAAATACATTTAAAATGTAGTTACCAATGGCAGGTAGAGTAGGAATGGAGTAGAGACTGGGGTAGGAATAAGATTTCTCAATCTACCTTATTTAATTTTGATCATGTGAAAATACTACCAAATTAAAACAGAATTTAAAAAAAAAATGAGATTGATGAGGTAGCATGTTGGAGTTACAGTGGAGAAGATAAGATCCAGGAAAACTGTCCTAAATTATATTCTTCCAAGTGACAGAGTTTTTATTACTTCATTCCCATGATCTTTTCCATAATATCTATAATCAAATTTGGCATGAAGAAAGTCATCAGTTAAATATTTGCTGATCAAATGAACAAATGAATGAATGTATGAGTGACATGACATGAGATGATAGCTGTCCTCAGATGTATGAATGACTTGTGTCAAAGAAGACATAGCCTCTTAGTTCTGTTCTCAAAGTAGAGCCAATGAATGACAGCAACAGAAAGAAAACAAACAGCTCTTTCAATAGCATTTTTGAGAGCTATTTTATAACAGTCACTGGGAATACGAAGTAAAATGAGACATAGCCTGGGTTTTCAGGAAACTCAGTTTAGAATCAGGGTGTCAGGAACAGAGATAATCACACCATCTGCTATGGGCACAGTAACAGGGATAGACAGAAAATTTGAGTAGTGTCCAACCCCCCCCAAAAAAAACACTGCGGGAAGGTATGTGAGTGGTTTTGCAGTGACAGAGATTCTCTGTTTGGCCAAACTTTAGTCAATCTTCTGAACCTTTTCCTAGACCCACCTGTACACTTCCTTGTAAAATCCAGTCTTGGCAAAGAACTCTGCCAAGTTAGTTTAGCAAGAAATCCTCACCCTTGATAATGGATCATCCTTGATATCTGACCAGTCTCCTCATCTTCCAGGTGATATCTGATCACCATGGCCTGTCTCTGGTTAGAATCCTGTTCTGCTTAGTGAGAGTCTCCCATAACCCTGGTGTCACCTCTTGGTACTTTTCTGTCACTCCCTTGCAACAGCCTCTATACCTATCTCCCTAATCCTGAAGAAAATATTTCGTACCATTCTTTAACAAGTATCGTTGGATAATATATATATTTTTTATATCAGGGGTTGTCATGGTTGGTTTCCCACAGAAAAGCATGCTGGAGCTTAATTCTAAAATTCTCTTCCCTTAAGGAAGGGAAGATAAGTAAAGGGATGAAAGGAAGGATAACTCAGGAAGAGCGAGGGCAGAATCAGAAACCCAGAGGAGAGAAGAGTAGAGTATGTTGTGATGAACAGTAAGAAATTCATCTTGAGGTGAGCAAAAGGTCAGGACCGGGATGGGAGAATATTTTTGGCAGGGAGGAGTACCAGGGATTGAACTCAGGGGCACTTGGCCACTGAGCCACATCCCCAGACCTATTTTGTATTTGATTTAGAGACAGGGTCTCACTGAGTTGCTTAGGGCCTCACTTGTTTCCTGAGGCTGGCTTTGAACTTATGATCCTCCTGCCTCTGCCTCCTGAACCGCTGGGATTATAGGTGTGAGCCACTGTGCCTGGCGGGATGGGAGAATTTGTAAGAAATCTTCATCAATAGCCTTAAGCTCTGTGTAAAGATGTTTCTAGCAATCTTCCTGATCCAAAGAAGGAATGGTGCTCAGTGGAGGTTTGCATATTCAAGACGGGCTACATGACCATTTGTTAGTGCTATAGAAAGTAAGAGAGCATGGCCTCAGAATTTTAAATAGAGCTGTCTTTAAGAGAACTGCATTGCAGGAAGAAAGGAAGGGGAAGATCATTGCCCTGATGTTTCTTGACACATGGATATTGTAGGTTTTCTTTTTGACACTGCTGCTTAAGATCACCTCCAGCACTGGCTGGTGGCTGGCAGAGGAGGAGGCACTGTGGCACTCAGAGACGGCAGAGACCTTGGGGTCCTAGGTAGTAGGTGAAGGGTGGATCTGCAGGCTAAACTTGAAAAGGCTATTTGAAAAGGGTCTTGGTACAAGTAACGCATAAAGCAGCTGCGACTCTGTTGAAGCTTGGAGTTTCTCTAAGGACTGTCATGTAAAGCTATCTTATTATGGAAGGGGCTGATTTTTTGCTTTCTTCAATAAGAACAGTAAAGAGAAGAATCTAAGCACAAGGTTTTGAGTAGATGGTCATTTTGAGGCTTTACAGCCCCAAGTATAATAATCAGGAAATATTACTGGTAAAACATGCCTCAGGACTGTATTGTCTCATATCATCCAAGAAAGAATCTCTTTGAGAGGAAGAAAGGTTATTTTGTCATTTGTTTATTTGTCTCTGCTCCTTGGGAATTAAAGAGGCTCACTGCCTAGTAGGGACATTAAATAAGTTCTTTTTGTGAATGAATGGGGTAGAGAAGCTCTAATAATTTTCTGATGTCCTTTATACTTATAGCTAACAGTTCTGTGTGCTAAGTAGCTTCCATGAGTCTTTACAGTCATACACACACACACATAGACAAACACATACACACACACCTTTTTATAAATGCAAAAGCAGAATAGCTAGGTTATGTAACTTGCCTGAGATCACAGCTACTCAACGATTGATCAGAAAGTCTTTCCAAGTCCTGAGGCTCCACTCTGAGACTGTTATATTGACAGATTTATTTGGCTTATTATATTATTTGTTTTCTTTCTATATATTTTAAAGTTTAGATCATTTTCAAAAGCTACACAAAGAAAACAAGGTAGGAAATTTTCCATCCTTAAATTTAGCCACAGGGTCCTTGGGCTTGTTAAGAAGAAATCTCAGGATAGCAGCTTGCATTTCCCATGGGAAGTCCCTGTCTGCTTTAGACATTTGCCGTATAATTTGGAGAACCGGTAGAAACTGACAGTGTAGTGAGAAAGGTACAATCAGTTTCCTGACACAGCAGGAAAGACTGTGAAGAAGTCAACTCCCCAGAGACGCTGGGAGCCAACTGTGGCACAGAGCTAACGACTTCCAAAGGGAGCTGGGGCCAGACTTGCTTTTCCAGATGGTTCATTGCCTGATGGAGGGCCCCACTGTGAGGGGCTGCGGAAGAAGCTGTCCTGGAGGCAGGAACAAGCAGGAACAATGAGAATCCCTTCCGATACCAACTGGGGCTACTAGCCCTGAAAAAGAAGGATCCAAACTACTGTCACCTCCCAGCGGGGTGCTGTCTCTCACATTGCTCAGCTGGATTCACTCTGCACTCCCTTTGATGTGAATAATTATAAATACACTAGATACAATCTTGCATATGCTCCATTCTTGGGCAAAAGTCATTATACTAATTACTGGCATTATGAGGGTGTGTCATTATAGTCAAACACTTGAGGTGAATGTGTTTTTTTTACCTCATAAGCTGAAAAACCCTGCACATATGGTACTACTGTATTAATGACTTACCAATAATGCAATTTAATAATTTTGACTATTTTCCTTTTACATATGCTATTTCCTTTCTACTTACTTGGATGTTAGTGCTTTCAAGGTCTGCAGCAATTGTAACCAGGTACCCATTTATTGAACTTCTCTTTCAAATTGTATGATAAAGTAAATATAAAATCCACAAAACTGGTTTTACATGAAAATTTACAATTTTCTGTTATCTATCTTCCTTCTGCAAATAAAATTTAAGAGAAGCATATGACTTTTCAAGAACCTTTATTTTAGCTTTTCTAAGATGTGATTATGTTGCACTCAAATTCATCTTTTATTGTATCATTAACCTCAAAGATCTTAGACAATGGCTAAGAAAATACCTTCAATTACATTTGGAAACCACTGTTTGACTTATCATCATTTCATTATTGTTAGTTTGTTAAACAGCTATAATGTATGCTTTTAAAAGAGCTTTCAACACATAAGTTATTTGTTCATTAAAATAATTTGTCACATTTTATAGGTAAAATATTTGCCCAGGGAACTCAAGTCACTTTCAGATTAGCAGGTGGGAGATTAAGGGCCTCTGATTTTTAGTCTAGGGCTTCAATCATTGTGTTATCTTGCTTATCTGAGGGGAAAAATTGATCTCAGTTACTAGGAATCCTGCCTCAGGTGACTTTTCTCTGTTTGGAGATTTAAAACAGGATAAGAGGAATTAGAACATGTAGTTGGGGGGCAGGAGTCAATAGATCTGGAGGGGTTGGTTCTCTACCGAGTTCTTCTGCTTCCTGGAAATATTTCTTTGGTTGCTGCTCTCAGTTGGAAGCCCTCCCTTCTCTCATAACTGTCTCGTTCAGTTATTATGAAAGAAATGAGAAGATTAATGTGAAGCTCAATGATCAAACAACTCAGTCCCCAAAAGCAGTGGGGGATGTGACAAGGCAAGTTTAGTCACTTCTCCAGAATTTCCTTGGTCTCTTCCACCATCATCTTTTCCACACTTTCTCTCCAGCCTCCCCTCATTCTTTCTTCTCTTTTCTTCTGTGTTGCTTCATTACATCTTTCTTCTTCACTCACTCACTCCTTTGTGAGTCTGTTACTCTCCTCCTTTCCTTTCCAGTTTTTCTGTAGTAGTCAAAGTGTATGGAATGACTATTGGTAGAATAAAGGACCTAGCCCATGCTTAAAACATGGTCAAGGAGCCAATGGCTTAATGGCCACAGTGTATCATGTCACGCTTTCTGAGTGAATCATGGTGGCCTCTATGACCTCTTCCTTTCACTGACAGCCTAACTAGAGTGGGTAACACAGTCAGGATATGTCTCTCTATGTCCATTGACTTATCTCCATCTCTGTTTCTACTCTGTCTCTCAAAGTGGAATAGAGAAAATTATCCATTATATTTTGTTTGAACTTATAGTTTCATTTATACACATCTAAATATAATTATTTTCTTATTTCTCCTGAACTTGCAAAGTAAGTGTTATGCATAATGGCACTTAAAATCAATATGTTGAAACTAAAAACATAACATTTAAATAAGAACATCTGAAAGTGTTACAGATGGGCAAAGAAGTCTGACTGATATCTAATTTCCACCCAAGGAAACCCTTCATTACAAGGCCTAGGTAACTGGCAGTCACTGAACTAGAAACTTTGTCCCTGTTTAACAATTTTTTGGTTCACATTTATGGAAAATTTTCACAATATATGTGATATTTATTGTTTAAAATCAGTTGTAGGGTTTTCAAGATGGTAGAATAGAGAAGATCACTTTCCTGGTTGCTCCATGACATGAAACCAAGAAGGCAGACAGGTACCTTCTCAGCAAATTGACTAAACAAAAAAAAAGGAGAGGGGGGGTGGGGATACGTTACTGAAATTTAAAACTGGACTGGACATTCAAAGCAGACTGGGGACTCAGGAGGTTAGATATAATAAAATAAGGAAGAAATTCTCAGTGGCACAGCTGCTGCTGCAGCCAGGCCAGAAGCACTTGGAGGAATAAGGACTTAAAGGAATCTGCATTTTCCAGGAATCCTGAAGTGTGTCTGGGTATGAAGTGTTTAGAGATCAAGGACATTGCCTGACTAAACTGAAAGGCACACTGCACAATAGTTTTGTGTGGGAAAGAATTTTCCATCTCTCCAGGTAGCATGTGGGAGACAAAGGAAGGAATCATTTTGTAGCTGTAGTGCAGGGATCAGCAGCTGAGGGAGCCAATTCCTGGCAAACCCAAGTTTGGCCAGAAATACAGGCCTGGTAAACATATGCCACACAACCTAGAGTGAGCTTAAGTGAGCAGGAGAAAATCAAATGTGGAGAGAGGTTTACACAGGGGACAACTGGTCATGGAAGCCCAGCTGGCTCTAACCCTCCCCCTCCAATCTAGCTGCTTGGACCAGCTAGGAGAAATGTCTCTGGCTGGGAATTCAGAAGGGTAAGGCTGGGGGAGATTGAGTTTGGAGACTGAACCCAAGACCAGGAAATGTTGGGTCTATATGTGACATAGGGGTGCAGTCTTCCATCATGGACTGGCAGTTACCGAGCCCTGGAGATGCCCTGATTTAAAGTCTCCAGATCAATTGACATTTGCAAAGAGTCTGGAGCCCACCTAAGCCTAAACTCTGCTTCAGGAATTCCGCCTGTGGGATTACCTCTCTCACGCCAGCAATCCAGACAGTGGAGCATCATGCTCCAGACGACCCTACCTAAAACTGAGAAGAGAGAAGCTGAGAATCTTTTTAACTCCAATGATTCTTTAACTTTTCATTGGGTTTTTTTTCTTTATTTTTTTCTTTTCTCTCTTTAATTGTGATCTTAATGGTAAATGGACATCTATAAATACTCATATTTGTTTTTTTCTCATTTTTAGAATTTTTAAAGCCAGTTATTTTTCATGGAACAGTTTTTTCAGGATGAGGGTGTTTGATGAGTATATTTTAGTTTTGCCTTGTATTTTTTTTTTTGAGGCTAGAACAACTTTTAAAAATTTTTTTTGTTCTACATGACAGTAGAATGTATTTTGGAGATTATACATACATGGAATATAACTTATTCTATTTAGGACCCACTCTTGTGGTTGTACTTTAGTTGACCCTGGTTGTGTATACAAATACTAGGCTAGAAAAGTTATGACTGAATAATTACACTGTCTTTTCTATTCCCTCTCATTCCCTTCCCTTTATTTCCCTTTGTCTAATCCAATGGATTCCTATTATTCAACCTCCCTTGTTTTGGGTTAGCACTCACAAGTCCAAGAGAATATTTGGCTTTTGGTTTTTTGGGATTGGCTTATTCCACTTAGCATGATATTCTCCAGTTCCATTCATTTACTGGCAAATGCCATAATTTCATCCTTTACAGATGAGTAATATTCCATTGTGTATATATACCACATTTTCTTTATCTGTTCATCCAATAAAGGATACCTAGGTTGTTTCTAAGGCTTGGCTATTGTGAATTGAGCTGCTATAAACATGGATGTGGCTGTGTCACTGTATTATGCCAGATTTTAAGTCCTTTGGGTATATACTGTGGAGTGGGATAACTGGTCAAATGTGGTTCCATTCCAAGTTTTCTGAGGAATCTACATACAGCTTTCCATAGTGGTTGCACTAATTTGCAGTCTCGCCAACAATGTATGAGAGTACCTTTCTCCCCACATCCTTGCCAACATTTATTGTTACTTATATTCTTTATAATTGCCATTCTAGTATTCTTTTATTATTATATTTCTTTTAAAGTTCTTAAAAAATTTTGCTTTATATATATATTTTCTCTCTTACCTGTTTCCTTTGATTCTCTTTTATTCCACGAACAGCCAATCTCTATTGTTTTCTCTTCCTTTTTTTACTTCTATATTCTCTCCTCGTCCTTTATAATCAACACATCCTATATTACTTGTTCTTTTCCTGTCCACCATTGGAAATTGTAAACCCTTTTGCAAACTTGCTGTTTTTATTGTAGGCAATAACTGATCATTTCTATTTATTGTGATAATTAACGTTGTTGATATAGTAGGAACGATTTGGTTTAATGCTGCATATTTTTTGCTTGGTTGTTGTTATTATTTGTCTCCCCCTAAACAGTGAGGTATTGAAAACATTCAGGGACACTGTAAGTCCAGAGAGCAGAAACTCTACTGCCTCAGATGCAAACTATTAGATGTGTAGATACATAAACAACATGAAAAAGTGAGGGAACAAATTGCCCCAAACAAACCATGATACTCCAATAACAGAATCCATTGCCACCACAGTGGAAGAAAGGGCAGAGAAGGAGTTTAGAATGTACATTGTTAAACTGATCTGCAAAGTAAAGGACAGCATAAGGAGTGAAATCAGAGAGAAAATACCAGAAATGAAAGATCACTTCAATAAAGAGGCAGAGATTTTGGAAAAACAAACAAACAAACAAACTGGAAATCCTTGAAATGAAGGAATCAATAAACCCAATTAAAAATTCAATTGAAAACATCACCAACAGACTAGATCACTTGGAAGATAGAGTTCCAGGCAATGAAGACAAAATATATAATCTTGAAAATAAAATTGCCATGGAGAAAATATGTTAAGAGAGAATGAACAGAACTTCCAACAAATATGGGATAACCTAAAAAGACCAAATTTAAGATATATTGGGATACACAAAGGCTGGAATAAACAAATGAAAGGAATACACAATCTTTTCAACAGTATCAGAAAATTTCCCAAACTTAAAGAATGAAATGGAAAATCAAATACAGGAGGCTTACAGGACACCAAGTGTGCAAAATTACAACGGATCCATCTTAAGGCACATTATTATAAAAATGCCAAACATACAGAATAGGGATAGACTTTTAAAGGCTACCAGAGAAATCTACAGGTAACTTTTAGAGGGAAACCAATCCAGATCTCAGCTGATCTCTCATCCCAGACCCTCAAAGCTAGGAGGTCTTGGAATAATACATATCAAACTCTGAAAGAAAATGTATGTCAGCCAAGAATTTTATACACAGGAAAATTAAGCTTCAAAATTCATGACAAAATAAAAACATTCTATGATAAACAAGTTTAAAAGAATTCACAACTAGAAAGCCTACACTATAAAACATACTCAAGATATTTCACGAAGAAGAAATGAAAAATAAAAGTGAAAAAAAGCAAAGGAAGGAACTACACTAAAAGAACAGTGAATCAATGGAGAAAATAATTCAAATTAAAAACCAGAAATACATAAAAATGATGGAATAAAAATCATATCTCAATAATAACATTGAATGTAAATGGCCTAAACTCATCAAATTGAATTAAAAAACAAGACCCAACCATATGCTGTCTACAAGAGACCTATCTCATAGGCAAAGACATCCACAGACTGAAGGTAAAAGGATAGGAAAAATCCTATCATTCACATGGATCTCATAAACAAGCAGGGGTTTCTATCCTCATATCAGAAAAAGTGGATTTCAAGCCAATGTTAACCAGAAGTGAAAAAAATGGTCCTTTTATACTGCTTAAGGGAACTACACATCAACAAGACATAACAATTATAAATAATTATGCCCCAAACAATGGAGCATCTACATACACCAAACAAACCCTTTCTAATTTCAAGAATCAAACAAACCATAATACAATAATACTGGGTGACTTTTTTTTTTTTTTTTTTTTTTAAATATTTATTTTTTAGTTGTAGACAGACAGAATATCTTTATTTTTATGTGGTGCTGAGGATCGAACCCAGTGCCTCACGCGTGCTAGGCGAGCACACTACCACTGCGCCATAACCCCAGCCCCATACTGGGTGACTTTAATATACCTTTCTCACCACTGGATAAATCCTCCAAACAAAACTAAATAAAGAAGTTATAGAACTCAAAAATGCAATTAACAATTTAGACATAATAGACATATGGAAAATATTTCATCCATCAAAGACTGAATACACTTTCTTCAAAGCAGCACATAGATCCTTCTCTAAAATAGACCATATCTTAGGCCACAAAACAACTCTTAGCAAATACAAAAAAAAATAGAGATAATACCTTTAATACCTTGCATCCTGTCAGATCATAATGGAATAAAATTAGAAATCAATGATAAAAAATAGAACCTACTCTTATACCTGATGTAGTGATGTTCACTTAGAGTTCTTTTCTCTAACTAGCACATGGGTTCTAACACCAAATCTGAGAAGGCCAGGGCAGACACTTGATAGGTCCTCTGAGATAGGACAAGACAGAGATTAGAGTAGGGTCCAGCAAGAGACACAGGTGAGTTGTGGATGGGTAAGTTTGACTTACCTCCAAGGGTCTGCTGGCAGCAGGGATCGAGAGGAGAGTTTAAAGAAGTGGGGTGAAGAAACAAGACTGCAGTTCCCAGGCAGCAGTGAGGGGTGAAGGGGAAAGGAGGGAGAGGCAGTGATCCAAGAAAAGGATGCTGGAAGACCTATCCCTGGACTGCGGCATAAGGCCAGTATTTAGTGCCACTGCAATATTATGTCAGAATAGCAGGGAAGTTTAGTTATGCAGTCAAATATTGGCTTCATAGGTGGTCATATTATTCCTGCCTCGAAATCAAATTATTCTCAGTGCTTGGTCAAAGCTGAACATAAAGTTATGCAGCATATCTTCTGAATTCTAGTTCTTATGGTACCATTGTAGCAAGAAACCAAATACT
This sequence comes from Xerus rutilus, assembly GCA_028644305.1. Taxonomy (NCBI): domain Eukaryota; kingdom Metazoa; phylum Chordata; class Mammalia; order Rodentia; family Sciuridae; genus Xerus; species Xerus rutilus. The sequence goes on from CM053406.1 coordinate 41,082,123, forward strand.
GAAAATGATGTAGAAAGCATAATCCAGAATGAAAAACATGGCCTGTCTGCATTGATAATTTATAAATGTTTCTGGGTATTTACATTTATCAAAGAGATGAGAAAAAATGAAATATAAATAATTCTACTTAAAGTTTAAATGAATTAAATAATTTTAAATTCATAGTAAGTAATTCAAGGAAGCTGAGGCTACTTGGAGTCCACCAGTGGCATTTTTAGAGTGAATTTCTATGGCACAATCATGCTTTCTTCCATGAATTTATCTGGTGACTTAGGACACCATTGTAAGGGTCACTGCTGACACTCCTATAACAAAAGACAGGTTAACATGAGAAAAGCATGACACATTTACTCAATAAAATTTTATGCAACGAAGGTCTCTTCAGAAATGAAGACCAAAGGACTCAGGAACAACTGTCCACTTTTGTTTGTTTTAATTTTATGAAGAATGAACGTTCGTGTAGAAATGTGATTGTATAAAGAGGGTCTGACCTAATGGTACTAAGCTGAGCTGGGAAACCTAGCAAAAATTGCTGGATTCTTCATGGCCTACCTATGTGTGGCTTTGTGACTGCTGGGAATGGGGTAAGACTCTGGTCACATGGGGATTGTTATTGTTAAAATATGAGATGTTGTTCAAAAGCTCATATGTGAAACAATGTAAGAATGTTCAGAGATGAAATGACTAAATGAAAGATGTAGCCTAATAGTGAATTAATACATTCATATGAATTAACTGGGTGGTAACTGTAGGCATGTAGGGTGTGGCTGGAGGAGGTGGATCACTGGGGGGTATATATTAAGGTATATATTTTGTCTCTAGTGAGTAAAGCTATTTTTGCTTACTGGCTGTCATGTCCTGAGCTGCTACTCTCCTCCTTGACCTTTCATCATGATGTTCTGCCTCATCTTCGGCCCAGGACCATGGAGTCAGCTGACTATTGACTGAACCTCTGTAACCATGAATCAGAATAAACTTTTACTCCTTTGAATTGGTCTTGTGAGGTCTTTTTTGGTCACCAAAAAGGAAAGCTCTTAATACAAGGATCTTCAAAAGAGAAGGGGAAAGTCAGGGAGTGATCTTTCCAGGTTTTATGGCTTGCTTTGGGAAGTGGAGTTCTAGTTTTTATGACCTATCTTGGAGGAAAGAAGTTTTGGCTTCTATGATTCACTTTAGAGGAGAAAGAAGACTGAGACAAGAGGACAAGAGAAGGTCAGAAAGACTTTTCTCCTGAGGTCCTTCTAATTTCCTTTAGTTCAAAGTAATTTGGGGTAGTGTTTTCTAAACCCCAACTGTGTCCCTCTCAGAAAAATGTACTAAAATGGAAGAATGTTGTATCTAATCTGTTCTATCAATTTTATGTTTTTAATTATGTAAACTTATAAAACACTACAAAAAAGAAAAAACTAAATTTCCCTGTAAAATAATAACATTTAGTATCATAATCATTGCTAAAGCACTTATTTGCAATTTGTCTTTCTCCTTTGGCTTACTTTTTCCCTTTGTAGTTAGGAGAATATATTGCTGTAATGCCCATTTTTATGCTAATGTGACAAAACATTTATCTAAAAAATTATTTTGCCATATTTTGGTGTTTGTTTCTATGAATGCCCTTATTTTTAGCAATTTATTGGTCATATCCTAGAGAAAGACACCATGGTACAAATAAAACTTTCATTTGAGAAAGTATAACATGACTGAGTTTGTACATATATGTACAGATCATTTACAAAGAAATGGCCCAGGGGCCAATGAATTCATACTCTGAGCATTGCAGTATGTTTACTCGCAACAAACATGATATCATTAAAAATGGAGACATTTTGGAGGCTTAGAGTCTATATCCAAAGTGGTGATTCTGGTTTCTCAGCATTATTATTTGGTGGAGGATATATTGTTTGACAGGTGGTCTTTTGCCAATATCCTTCCTGGTGGCTTAAATGAAAGTTAGATTGGCCCTGCTTACAAACCAGCACTGTGAAAAATCATTACTAGAAAAAGGAATGATCCTTTTGCCAGCTGAGGAAACTAACATTTTTTATCCTTTATCCCCCTCTGGTCATGATGGATAAGCACATTAATTCATTGTGTATAAAGGACATGCAACTCAATTATTTACTAGAGGCATAAATTAAATGTTGAGCATAGTTCAGGCTGCTGGGCATCTTTCTCGAAAGAATAAAGGAGGAGAGAAAAGCCCTAGATGTTTCTAATTCTGCCTGTTCATATTATAGTGAACAAATCAGGTTTAATCCATTTCAGTGTTGGGCTTTAAATTTTCATGTTTTCTTCCTGATTTTCAGTAGAATCTGGAATGTGGACCAGCCATAGTACGTGTTTGTTTTTATCTGAACAAATGTCTCCATTCCCACCAAAGGGCTTTTGTATTCTTCACCCTTTCTCTTCCAAACAGCCTGTCAAAACTCAGACATGTCATGTTAATGTTTTATAGACAGGCCATCCCCACTGCTTAGGAAATGGCAGCACCACCTCAATAATTCACTTTGCGTTTCGTCTCTACTTTTTCTGGTGTCTGTAAAATTTCAGCAGTGAAAAACCAAACAGCAATAGGGCATGTAGGCAGCGATTTCTCCCTAGAGCTTTGTCTACTTCTAATCTTGCTCCCTACCCCCTTAAATGAAAAAGTCAAGCAATTTCCATTTTCTAGTGCTGGTGGGAACCATCAATCAATTCTCATATAAGAATGTTTCAAGCCTGGCACAGTGGTGTATGCCTGTAATCCTAGCAGCTCGGGAGGCTGAGACAGGAGGATTGCGAGTTCAAAGCCAGCCTCAGCAAAAGCAAGGCACTAAGCAACTCAGTGAGACTCTGTCCCTAAATAAAATACAAAATAGGGCTGGGGATGTGGCTCAGTGGTTGAATGCCCCCAAGTTCAATCCCTGGTACCCAGAAAAAGCAAAAGGCAAAAAAAAAAAGTTGATGTTGTGGTCCATCCAACTTCAACATTTCTTTTTACTTATTGTATATATTGACAGTGTCTCATAATCAGCAATTCATTTTATATTTACTTATTCACTAAGGATTCCATCTATAAATATCTTGATTTCTTACCTCAATTACAATACCTCATCTGAGAAGACAATGTATAATACTTTCATGACAGTTTGATATAATCACATATGATGTGGCCCATCGAGCCTCTGAAGTTCTCGCCAAGTGGAAAAAAATGTTAGAATGAACAACATTTGTCTTTTGTTTAAGATGTGTTGTGGTGAAGCAAAGAGTGATGTGGCAGTCAGGAGACCTACAACTGAGTCTGTTTTCTCTGCCCTCCTTTGGAATTATGGTCCAGGAGTTCTGCTTTTTACCTATGGGGCAGGAATTTGATTACATGTCTGACGCTTCAGAGAACTTGAGTGAGGATTAAGTGAGATTCTGTACACTATGTTTCATAAACAGACAATTTTAAACTAGGTGAGTCCTCTTCTGTATTTAATCCAAAGCCCTGGAACTTATCAAAAAAAAAAAAAAATCCAGGATCCATTAAAAGGGCATATATTGAAGATGAATATTTAGGATTTTACTTTATGTGTAGATCATTTTTTAGATATGGCACTAAGTGTAATGGAAACTGTTCATGGACTTAAATATGTTATATTATGGTATACTTAAATGACATAGTAGATTTTGGAGATTTCCCAATGTTCTCATATTCTATTGTCCCCCTTATCAAAAGGGCTAATCCCTTAATGTGGGAATATTAAGTAGTGAGGTTTAATTTATATATACCTGAAGTTTATAATCATACTTACTTTATGGTTATATCTAGGCTTATCTTCCTATTGAGACAAGCAATTCAATAATATTTTTATAAACCACATACTTACTTGAACATGCTAGTTGCTCAGTAAATGCTTGAAGAAGGAATGAATATTGCATTAGGTATTATCTGGACAGAATGATATTTTCACAATATTTTCCTCCCTACTGTTGACTATGGTATAACTTAAAATAGTTCAGCCTCTTTGGCTTGTTCAGTGTGAGTTCATGTGGCAAATTATTTCATGTCTATGAGTGTTAGTTTCCTCAGCTATAGAATACAGATGCTTCCATGGCAGTCCTCAAATTATCATTCAAGGTATTATGAGCTTTCTTATCACTCAGCTCTGTCACACTCCCTGGTTTTGCATGCTATCACTTCTACCTGGAATCTCTCTTGTGCATTAATGCATACATGATCACATGGAATCAATGACATTCCCATTCTATATGTGTCTAAATTGACCTGGAATTTCTCTACACTTTTTAAGGAGAAATTAGGTGGAAGCAGGAGTATGTGTGTTTAGAAATGGGAAAACATTGGTAAAAATAGATATCCTTCATCTGTTGATAGACTCATTTTTTTCTTATCTAACTTAAGAAAATGAAATCAGTTTGTTGAACTAGGAAAGGATGATTTTCAGAGTTCTGGAGAACTCTCTTACTATGTGGATAACTTAGGATATTAACAGAAGGGACATCCACAACATCTTGGAGAAGGTAGTTACAGAGAATAGGAAAGCTATATCCAATGTTTTGAGACTATATTGTTCATATATTGTTAATTATATTTTCCGAAGGAAGTGACTTATCAGCATAATCTAAATAATGTTATTAAATATATGCAAGTGCCACAACTTGAGCTGAAAATTTTTATAATAGTAGCTACTATCATAAAAAAATAAATGGAGCTCATTATTTTTCATTGATGGCTATTTATTTTCATGGAAATACAGGGAAGGGAAGTATCCCTGACAGTCATAACTAAGCCATAACTAAACTAAGATGTTTCTCCTGTAGCGCATGGGTGCCAAGGCTCTTGTGCTGTAGAGTTCCAACTGTTCACTCTCAATTTTTATCTTGGTTTAAAGAAGAACCACCTCCTTCTGTTATTTGGAGACAAAAATGAAGCATTTATCTCTGCTGCATGTTACAGTCAGCAGATGTTACTACTGTCTTTTAACTAGATAGTAGACAAGAGCCACAAAAACAATTTAACATACTAACTACATTGTAAAATGAACTACTATTTGTTTTTCTCGGTTGTGATTTATGAAAGAAACAAGCAAACAAGAGACTTACTTTCAAGAGGAAAGTAAAGTGGATATAGTACCAAATTGAATATCAATTACACTTAAAAAGCCCGAATATAGTTACATAAACTAGAGCATAAATATTAGGTATTGAGAATTTCTTGAAAGCTGAAACATGTAGCTGTGACATTTTCCTTTTGAAGGAAACTGGGCAGTAAGAAATGTGCTGTTTTTGGCAGAAAGTCACTGAGTGGTTCTTCAGTCCCAGCTGCAGGTTGATTGATGGCACCACATTGGAGAGCACTCTTGGGGGAGCCGTTTACCCCCATCTTCCATCTGGAGCTGCTGGGATATAGTTCACTGTGATGATGGCTACTGAATGAGCTGCACTGGCAGGACCTCTGTGACAAGGAAGGATGGTAGCTGGGGAGCTGGTCTAGAATCAAAGGATGTCAAGGAAATGAATGGAGCTGAGCACAAAAACAGCCAACTCTTCTCAAACATGATGGGGTGGCAATTCAGAAAGAAAGATGGTGCACAGCTTGCAAAAGTACAAAATGTGGAAACATTATGTTCCTTTGTTCTTTCACTTTGAGAGTTTATAGGGATTTCAGGTCAAGGGAACATGCTACCTACAACTAAAATATAGTGACTTGATTGGCCTACAGTTTAAAACACATTTGACCACATTAGATTATAAACTTCTTTTAGAGAAGCCATCATATATTTATTTGGGCACATCAATAAGTAGTATAAGATAGAGCTTATTGATGCACAGGTGTTCTAGGAATCTGCAATTGTTATTTACTTGAAGTAAATTTAGTGGGAGATGGTACAGAAAATTCCAAGAATAGTACAGAAAAGCCCATGCAAGGAATGGACACATGGAACACACATTCTGCAACCACAGATGTAGCTGAAGCGCTAAATTGCAGTGATGGGAGGCTTCAGTACAAGTGTTGATATGTCTGGAAGTGAAGCCAATGGGAGAGTGTCTAGAAACTTCTGTGGAAGAGAGTTGTAAGCAGAGCTTGCAAAGAGGGAAAGATATGATGTTGTTTTTATTTTTGGGGGAAGGATAATTTATAACTGCTGTTTATAACTGCATATTACCACTGTGGTCATCTAGTGTTACACAACATTATTGTAATGCATTTTTAATAATAAAATTTATTTTCTATATTAATCCTGAAAATTATAAAGTAGGATATGTAAAATAGCCTAGCGATGGAAAACATAAGATTTTTGAGAGGGGTGACTATTTAGGCTAGATCCTCAGTTGGGTTGGAATTTGGGCGGATGTGACTGGTAGATAAAATTTGTGAGCAGGTCTTGTAAATTGGTAGAAATAATTGAGTGATGAGGTACAGATGATCATTGAGGATGGTACAGTTAGCTGTGTTCAGTTCCTTATGATTGTTTTAAGAGAGGAGGTTCAAAAGAGGGAAAGATAAAGTAGTAAGAACACAGTTAAGGCATCTGCACACTTTGTTTTTCATGTAAGCAGGGAAAGGACTAATCTGAGAATATATTTGTTGTTAACTTAAATCTTTTATGAAAGTTTTGTTGGTTCTGCTTTATGGAGTTCATGGATTGATTCTGTGACTCTCACTCTTATTGTTATGGCCATGCATTATCACTCTGCTACCCTATTTTTGCACAAAATTAATGTCATGCTTTTATTTGTGCAGAAAATGCATTTCTTCGACTCTGCTGATTAGATAAGAAAAGGTGCTTTTGGAAGCAAAACTGCATTGTATAATTATTTTAAAAATTTTATAGGCAATTTTTAAAAAAAGAACTGCACTGAGAGATTCTTGAATTCTCATTACCTGAGGCAAGTATACCCAAGCTTGAAATGGTTACACTTGGACATCGTGGAAGGTACTAGCTATCTACTTTGGGCTCATTGCTTTGCATTTACTTGCTCTTTAATCTTTTCATAAAATATTGTAATGTAGGGATTAAAATGAATTAAATATCTTGCTCAGTGTCCTATAGTTAATGAAAAGATGAGCAGGGATTTGAACTAAAGTCTGAGAGGAAGCCCCATTCTCTTTCCATTACTCAATTCTGCTTGTATTTTTATTGTTTGATTATCTATGGCTTGAGTTGTTCAAATTTTTGACACTCTCCTTTCTACATGTTAGCAACCTGCTTCAGGGAAAATAAAAGAAGCTTTTCTATACAATTTATAAATCTCATTACTTAGTATAGCTATTGTAAAAAATTGAAACAAATGCTTAAAATTAGAAATTTGGTTAATAACTATAATTTTCATTTTAAAAGTTTCTCTCTGGTGTACAAAATTGCCCCTCAAAGGCAGGAGTCATTGTGTGAAACTTACATATCTGCTGTCAACCTATTAAGGAAATGGGAGTTTTCCATTCTTCTTTATGTCTGCACAAAATGTGGCTGGTGCTAGTTTATTAACTACAAGTATTGCTAGTTTTATTAAATATTATCCTAAAGTATTTGGCTCAAGTCACAATGCTGTTTTAAAAATTGATTTTCCTTTTTAAATGAGCTGCAATCCTATCTCAGTTTATAATTAACTTATGAAAAAAAAGTTTTATTTTGACCCAAGGAGACCATTGACTTAAATGGAACAGTTTGAATTTAGGGTCTCTACTTAGTATTTGGGAGTCAGGGAGTTCAGGTCCTAAGCCATGGTAGCTGCTCATTGTTTTATTTGGAAATAGGGCTTTTGTGCTTGGAATCATGTTAAGATTCAGTCACACTGGATTAGGACTATGATTTAGTAACTGGTGTTTTCATAAGGAAAGGGAAATTTGGTTTCTGACACAGAGATACACAAAGGGAGAATAGCACACAAAGAGAGGCACAGGTTAGAATGATGTGTATCCAAGCAAAGGGACATAAAGAATTGCTGGGAGCCACCAGAAGCTAGGAATGAAGCATGGAACAGTTTCTCCTTTGGAGCCTGCAGTAGGATCAACTCTATTGACATCTTGACTTCAGATTCTAGCCTCAGCATTTCGAAAGAAAAATTTTTATTGTTTAATCCTATTTAGTTCATGACATTTTTTTTTTTGGCAGCCCTGGAAATGAATACAGATATAAAAAGCATAGCAAAGTCACATCTTTCTCCTGTAGTATTTCCTGTTTCCAGCGACTATACATATTGACAGACTTCTAATATACAGACAAGCAATGTACATATATTTTAACACTTTTTTGGAGGCAAACCATTTCCAACTATGAAGGTATGTTTAACTTTATGCTTTTGAGTCCATCTGGAATACATGCGCGCGCGTGCGCACACACACACACACACACACAAATTAGGAATGCCAAAGGAAGCTTTCCTGATTTGAGATAAAAGTATTTGAAAAATTTATATGGACTCTTACACATCCAATAACATCTGTACAATAGGAGATGTGCATCTGCCATGAAACAGTGTAGGACTCTGAGAAAGCAGGGACTTGTTGGGGAAAGGGACAATGGAAAACACTAGCAAAGAAGCCACTCTCATTTTGAAGGTTCTAAGCATCTACACTAAACCAGCCTCATTCTCATTTTGCCACTTATTGGGAAAAACGATCTTTCATGCTAATATTTGTTGAATAAGAAATAACTACAAATAAAACTCGAGATAACTATTAAAAAGGAGAAACAACAGTCATTTAGGAAACAGAGCACTAATTGGGCACTATATATTTGTTACTTTTGCACATGTGATCTCGTAAATCTTTTAGTAAATCCCTTGAGATATAAAGGTCACGGACTACGTCTCCCATTTTTTTTCGATTAAGTATCAGGGATGTTCAGTGACTCTGTCAAGACCTCAAACTTGTCATTTGCAGTCAGGATCTAAGACTCTAATCCAAGTCTTCTGACTCAAGAAGTAATCAGTTGTCCCTCATGAGAAACTGTATTTGAGATGTCACTGTCCACTAATCCAGAACATAAAATGCATGAGGAGACACATTCAGGTCAAAATTAAATGCAATGAAAGAGATGCAGAAAGTTTTTATTGTTATCTGTTTTTTTTTTTTTTTTTTTGAAACCAGAAGCTTGACTGAGGAGTCAGATAAGGTTTCTGTAATTCAGATATCTCTATATTTTTACTTGTTCATTTTATGAAAAAAATCTCTTCTGAATGCCTGAATCTTCAGTCATTATAAAGTAAAAGTAATCAACAGACAATGAGAATGAACAAGCATGCAGTGGGTTCTAATACCAATCTTCAGTTTTGACTCAGAGAGAAACTGCTGATAATGCTTGACTGTTGCAGAGAGATTCCACTGCAGCTGGCCCTGTGGCATCCTGCACAGGGAATTCCAGTTCTCCAGGTGTGATCTGAGCTCCAGGATGCTTTACTAAACCTCACTATTGACTTTTGTAATGGACCCAAATACAGATAATTGAATACAAGTGATTCTCACAATGATGGTATAATATTGCATGTACTCTTGATCATGCTCTAAATGCCCTTTAACCCTTTTTCCAAGATAGAATGATTTACAGATTTTTTTTTCTTTCCCTCAGCTTCTCTGTATGTTCTCTAATCTCTTAACCAAAGAAAGCTCACCTGGGAATTTTTTTCTAGCACAAATGTATTGACATAAAAAGATACTTCTCTTTCTTTTCTTTTTCCTTATGTAGCCTTTTAAAGTTTAATTGTGCTTATATCACAGCCTTTTCCTTGCTTTTACGTTGAATTTGTCTCTGCAGGAAAGTTACTTTTGGTCATCATGGTCAAGGTGTGTTTCCAAAGTTATCTCTGGGGGCTGTGAGTGGGCCATTAAAGCCCATGAAAAGCTTTCTTTTGCCATTCTGATGTCAGTTTGGTTTTATTATTTTATGGTTCTAAGTTCAACTTTGATATTCAACTCCTTTTTTTTTAATTCAATCTTCCATTGAGATCATAATCAACCATAAAATAATTTTTCTTATAAAATGTGCGAATTCTTAAGTGGTATATTATACTTGAGGATGAATTGGAAACTAACCTATCGCGCTTTTCCTTCCTCAAAATTATGATGTGAAGACTGCCCACTAGAGGGTGCCATCGAGCTATCATGGTAGGATGACCGGCTTCCCTCAGAGGTTTCTTGCTTGGCAGTCCTGGGTCTCTGAAAGGGACCCTGAGGACCTTCTAGCAGGCAAGGTGGCAACAGTGGTGCTTTTTGGGTTCCTAAGGTTCTAAGTGTCCAAGAAGGAAAAATAATAGAGGTTTTATGTATGTTTTTAAATTTAATGAACCAACTCTAAAAACCATTTGTCATAAACAAGCACACAAACACACAGAACTCCAAACAAACTTAATGATAACCCCCATGGTAATTGACTTCAGTGGAAATATTATTTTCTTCAGTGTTCAATAAATCAAAGATATAGATACTGCTTTTGGCCTGTCAAATTAATATGTATTTTTAAAAAATATTTTTTAGTTACACATGGACACAGTGTCTTTATTTTGTTTACTTATTTTTATGTGGTGCTGAGGATTGAACCCAGTGCCTCACACGTGTGAGGCAAGTGCTCTGCCACTGAGCCACAACCTCAGTCCTTAATATGGTTTTTATCAGAAAAATTCATGGAACAAAATGCTTCTCTAAGCGTTACTGCGTTTTGCTTTCAATTACCTATGACTATTAGATTTGACTGTAAAAATTCTAATGCAGATGAATCATAGAGTAAAAGCAGATCAACGCTTACAGGACCCCAGACAACATACATGCAATTGCATATGCTCTTTAAACCTTCACATTAATTCTCAGGTTTCTTATTCCTCTTTTGATCTCTGAAGGCTGTTAACTTTTATAATACTTCAGTGTCCATGTAGTTTTATAATCTCCAGCCTTAGCCCCTTAAAATATTTTAGTCTGCTTCCTTTCATTAGGTTTTCAAATAAAATGCAATCAGTGAGGTCCTTACTGTTGAAAGACTGTTATTAAAGAATGATCAGGATTCTCTTATAACTGCTTAAGAAGAAATTTTAAAATTCTTTATCAATTAGACGTCCCTATGTTCCATCTCTATTAACACTTCCTTAATTGGAGTTACCATAGCAACCAAATCAATTAATACAGCAGTTTTGCTGATTGACTGTTGTACATTTTATTGAAGAAATTCTTAGAAGTGTTGGCTTGCAATGTGGCTGTTTGGATCAAACGGTTCAGGTGCATTCCTTTGCTTGTTCTTGTTTTGACAGGGCAGAGATACCTATTAAATACCAAGTTTGACAGAGAAAATAATGAAATTGATGTCTCTCAATTATACTTTCAGTTGTTTTAGAACTTTCAGATCTAACCTTGGCTTTTGATGAATTTTTTTTTTATTCGCTGCTCTTAAATTCTCTTAACTGTTAGTAACTAGAGATTAGCAAAAGTTTGTATTGATTTCTTCTTGAGTATTACTTAAAATAATGTTGTATCTTGGCTATGGTGTCAGTGACTTATGTATACTAGCTCAGTTGTTATCAAACATTTTATTCTTGGTAATTCTTTAAACCCTTCAAACTACTGAGGACCCTTAGAACTTTGATTTACATATATGCTTGATACTTATTGCATTAAGTATAGAAAGTGGGATGGTTCTACAACATTTATTTAAAATAACATTAACAATCAAGCATTTATTAACAGAGGTTATAAGTATTAACATTATTAATGTAATTAATTTTTTGGAGCATAACTTCTCATTCTTCTGGCTGTACATGGTGCTCAGTCACATCAGTAGTGTTATCATACATGTATATAGGGCGATAATATCTGTTTCATTCTACTCTCCCTCCCATCCCCACTGCCCCACCCCTCTCCCCTCACTTGCCTCTGCACAATCCAAAATTCCTTCATTCTTTTAGCCTCCCCCAGCCATGGATGATTGGGTTTTGTGATGTCTCCATCTTTGCTCTTATTGCTCAGTATTGTTTTGACTTTTCTGGGTCTCTTATTCTTCCAAATGAATTTAATGACTTTCTAGTTCTGTGAAGAATGTCATTGGTATTTTGATGGGGATTACAGTGAATCTGTAGATTACTTTTGTTAATGTGATAATATTAATTTTTGATAATATTATCACATTAACAAATAATATTTTGATAATATTAATTTGATAATATTAATTTTTTTCCATTTTAAGGTTTTCTTCAATTTATTTCTTCAGTATTTTATAATTTTCATTGTAGAGTCCTTCACCTCTTATGGATAAATTATTTCCAGGTATTTTATTTTATTTTGAGGCTACTGTGAATGAAATTGTTTTCCCAATTTCTCTTTCAGGAAATTCATTATTGGTGTATAGAAAACAAATTGATTATTATATGTTGATCTTCAGTTCTGCTACTTTGTTGAATTTATTGGCTCCAGAAATCTTCTGGTAGAGGCTTTTGGGTCTTCTAAGTATAAGATTATGTCATTTGCAAAAAGAGATAATTTGACTTCTTCTTTTCCTATGTGTATCACTTTAATTCTATTTTCTTGCCTAATTGCTCTAGCTAGAATTTTAAGTGTTATGTTGAATAGGAGTTATGAGAGTGGACATCCTTGTCTTGTTCTTGCTTTCAGTTTTTCACATTCAGTATGATATTAGCTTTGGTTTTATTGTATATAACCTTTAAGCTGTGGAGGTAAGTTCCTTCCACCCCTAGTTTTTCAGTGGTTTCAACATGAGTGGACGCTAGATTTTGTCAAAGGTTTTTAATTTCCTATCCATTGAAATT
>CM053406.1:41095348-41142804 GCA_028644305.1 Xerus rutilus
TTCAGTCAGCACCCTATCTGTATGTGTCGATTGATGCCTGCAGGGGTGGTGTGCCACTCCATGGGTGAGTGTGCAGGTGGGTGCAGATGAATATACTTTGTGTCAGTCATTCCTGTGTAAGACAAGGTGAGAACCAGATTTCAGCTTGATTGGTTTCAGGCCAGCATAAGATGGTGACTGGCTTTAAGCCAAGATTACTATTTTCTTACCAAATTATATGTACAGAAGTGCTGGCATAAAGGACATACATTCAGAAAATTGCAAAGAAAGTTAACTGTGAGCTTAGAGTTCAAATTGGAGCTGTATTGAAGGGAACATATGTAATTGAAGTGCCAGGGGCTCCAGTACTGTGGGTAATTGTAGCTTCATTGCTTAATGTATGTGAAATTTGTATAGACTAGGACAGAATTATTCCTATTTATGTATTCACTTTTGCTTATATTGGGCAATGACACACCAATTATCACTGTTCAAATCACTTAGTGCTCCAATTACCATTCACTCCAAAATGTGTGCTTTTGATTTCAGTGCCTAACATCAGAGGATAACTTGGGAAATTATGCTTGGCTAATGGCTAGATCTCCCTCACTCTCCTTTGATAACAGTGCTGCCCTCATTGTATGCTTTTGTACATGAATAAAAATAGAGAATTACTTCTAAGGGGAAGAAAGTAAGTTGTTTGACACAAGGCCTGCCAATGCCTTATCCCTGGTGAAATCTCAGTGTCTGCCTGTATTTATAACTCCTTCGGGTCTGTGACAGATTATATAATCACAACTGAATCCCAAGAGGAATGGTGGCTGGATTATCACCGTTTTAAAGGCAGATCCATGTCACAAAGGAGGCAGAGTTAAAGTGACCTGAGTGGAAGTTGACAGGTCGTGAAGGTGAATTAGCTGCTGTGGTGTCAGTGGGTGCAAATCACTGTGGGGGGCGGTCACCATGGAAGGAAAGGTCTCTTCTGGGTTAGCTGCTGGGCCAATTAGGTGCTAATGGCAGCAGAGAACTATTCTTTTGGTGGAATAAGAGGTCCGCTGAGATCAGAGTCAGCAGTACAGCAAAGATGAGCATTTTGTCATCTTGTGGAAACAACAGATACTTTTTAACCTTCTCTTTATCTACAAAACACACAGAAACAGGCCATGGAAGTTTTAAATTTTCCTGACTTTTACCTTCATTAAAAACAAAGTATTTCATCTTCTTACTGTTGTGTCTTTATGTGTTTTCCTTCTTTTCAATTATATATTTGGCAGCATACAAATCAGATATGCGGGGCTGGGGTTATGGCTCAGCGGCTGAGCGCTTGCCTCCCATACGTGAGGCACTGGGTTCGATCCTCAGCACCACATAATAAATAAAGATATAAAAAAAAAGAATAGCACATCATTTTAAAAAAAAAAAAACAAAAAAAAAAAAACAAATCAGATATGCCCTTGAAAAGACTAGCTTCATGGCAAGATTTTGGTTTTAAACTATATTTTTCCATTGATCCAATCTTAGAAAATTGGATATGTATTCATCTAGAAAGTAGTTTATCCAGCTGGGATTGTGGCTCAGTGGTAGAGCGCTTGCCTTGCATGTGTGAGGCACTGGGTTCGATCCTTAGCACCACATATAAATAAATGAATGAATAAAGGTCCATCAACAACTAAAAAAAATTTAAAAAAAAAAAGAAATGAGTTTATCCCCAAATTGTAAAGAAATAACATCAATATGATTAAAAATTTATTAATCTACTTCAAAATCACACATTATAAAGGCCAATTATTTTACTTTAGTTAATTAATGTCTTAAGAAATTAGTCAAATAAAATAATAATGGTGATACTATAAACAAATCCTACAACAGAAGGCTATATCCAAATTAAAATTGTGGTGTTTATCATATGGTAAGATTTAGTAACATCAATTGGAATTCTGGAAGTTGCTCACAAGTGCAGAGCTGTACAAGAGAGTCTAGACCTCCCCTACTATCCTTGGGGGTTTGGTTCTAAGACCTCCAGCTGATACGCAAATCAACAGATGCTCAAGTCTTTATGTGAAATGGTATAGGATTTGCATGTAACTGAGGCATATCCTCCTGTATACTTTAAATCATTTCTAGATTACTTACAATACCTAATATAATGTGAACACTATGTACATAGATGTATTTCTTAGAAAGTAATATCTGTATATAAGAAAAATATCTGTATATGTTCAGTACATCCACAATGCTTTTCTGGAGTATTTTCCATCTGTGCTTAGTTGAATCTGTGGATGATGAGGAACAGCTGAAAACATCCTTTCCTTCTGACTTCTGTTGGGTATCTTTGACTTCTGCACTACCTTGGCAGGAAGTGCCCCACAAAAGGGATATGACAAGGAGTAAATAATAAGCATATGAGACTGAGATTATTTTGAGTGTTAAAGAAGACCAAAAGGAGGACAAACGCTTAAGCCAGAGGAATGAATTAGCACGCATGCACCACACACACACACACACACCATACAATTAAACAAGGAGGGATGGTGGAGTGGCCCTTTCTGTATCTTTCATCAGTACCATAAGTACACAACTTATTTCATGTCCCCCATCTGTGGCCTTTTTGTAATATTTTAAAAATAATACTTCTTTTATCTTACAAGAGCTTAAAATATTGTTATATTCAATCCTTTTACTAAGTTTATTGTTACAGTTTAGATGTGAAGTGCCTCCCAGAAGCTCATGTACAAGACGAAACAAGAAAGTTTAGAGGTGAAATGATTGCGTTATTAATCCATTTGAATAGACTAGCTAATTGGTAACTGTAGGCAGGTAGTGTGTGGCTGGATGAGGTAGGTCACTGGGGGTGTGCCTTTTGTATATATATTCTGTCCTTGGTGAATGGAGCTCTTTCTTTCTCTTCTTCCTATTTACCATGTTGTGAGCTGCTTTTCTCCTCCACGTCCTTCTGCCGTGATATTCTTCTTCAGCTTGGCCCCAGAGCAGTGGAGCAGGCCATCTATGGACTGAGACCTCTGAAACTCTGAGTACCACATAAACTTTTACTTCTCTAAAATTATTCTTGTCAGGTTTTTCTTTTTTCTTTTTGTCACAGTGATAAAAATGTTAAGTAAAACACTTGAGATATACAACTTAAAATGAATCTCTGAATCACTGAAAATGATAATCAGTATGTTCAAACTATCTTCAAATAAAACTGAATTGTAGCATTCCCAGGAAAGCTTAAGTTATTAAAAATTGCAATATAAAAATAATATAAAAATAATTATTTTAATGGGAAGAAGGGTGAAGGGTTAAGCAGTTTGACTTTATAGTATGAAGTTATTGTTTTCTACCAGAAATTCCAATAATGAACCTTTTAAAATAGTTTTAAGTATGAAGCCCTGAGACCCAAACATTGTGGAGCAAGTTCAGCAGTTGATCACATTCATTTCTTCTCAAGAGTATGGGGAAAATTTCTATTCATTCTGAGTGCCTTTATCACTCATCGTTGTGAAAGACAAAACACAAGTCGCCCCAAACTCACCAGCTCCTTGAAGCACAGCAAGTTTTTTTTTCCTAGCCCTCTCCTGAGCAGAATTGCATTCTGTTCTATTGTGGTTAGCATAATGCAAGTTGTCTCTTCTTGGTCTATTCAATTTTTGTAAAGGAAGTTTAAGTTGACAGAGAAACATCATTTTTCTTGTGGTTGTTTTTGGGATGGAGACTTATTCATGAGAGACAGCATGGATGTTGGGTCATTACAGGAGGTACAGTCAGGACTTAGCAATCCTTTACTCAGGATACTGATAATTTGTGTGTCTCAAAGGGGGATAATGGTTTGTCTGTTATATACTTCCCTTCATCCAGAAGCAGAAGAGGGGACAATAAGCTTCCTTTTGTCTCTCTTATCACTTATTTCCAGCTTTCTTGTATACCTTCTCTACTCTGTGTCTTGTGAACTCATTCATTTCTGTTCTGCTTTCATCTCTATCTTTAGGAAGAGTGTGGGATTTGTCTGAAGCTTAATAAGAATTTAGAGGAAAATGGAGCAAATATAGGATAACTGAGACACTGATGAACGGAAGTTTAGAAAGACACTAGGCAAGTTGTCATTTCCTTCCTATTGTGGTGAAGAGATTGGCAAGTCTTGTGCTCATTCATTACCTATTGCCCTTGACTGCCTATTCCTTTTGTGTGCTTCCGGCAACTTCCCCTTGGTTTTTCTGACTCCATTCTTGGAGGCAGCCCAGCCCCCCTGTGCTGGTCAGCACCTAGCCGGCTGCAGCTGATACGTGCTTGTCATCTTCACACGCAGTGCCAGGCATGTTCACATCTTGTCAATCATGTCATCACTCTGCACTTATCAGAATTACAGGTGTCATGTTCTTGATAGATGCCTTTGGAAATTGGTTAACGTTGCAATTTTGTTTTTAACCAAATATGAGCAACCCCTTTGGATCAGGTAGAAAAAAATGAGTTAAAAGGTTAGGGAACAAAGAAAATGAGGATGGCTAAACATTAAAATATACCTTTACATTGAGCTTGAAGAATTATTGAAACCAACTGGATAGACAGAAAGTAAGTCTAAAATGACCATCTTGGTTACCTGTATTCTAGTCCAATTCTATAATTAAGTTGTGTTTCCATGAAAAGCATTTGCATTGTTCATTTATTCAGAAGAAAAAAGTGAAATATGTACAATTATTGACTTTTGTTGCTAAAATTATGGGTGATTTTGTTGTTACTTAAAAATGTTTTCTTACGTTTCTAATTTTATACTCTATGAGTATTAAAAAACTCCTACTCCAGGATTATGAAAATATAATCATAGGACAGTTAAGTGAAAAACAAAAGGATAAATAGGCATATATACAATCTATTGCTGCAGTCTCTCACTTGTATCTTAATGTGCAGTATCATAGACATTCATGACCTCTCAGCTGGGTCACAATTCTAAGCCTTTGGCTGTACTGGAGGGTGGAGATGGCAGCAATAAATTGTTCTGTAAATGATCTGAATCCATTTTTTAGTTAAATATGGTCTACTTGTTCATCTCCATAGCATCTACAGAGGAATGCCCGTTTGGGTACTTATATAACTTGCTATTCACTAGACTGTGATCGCCTTCAGAACAATAATTATTTATCTACTTTCGAAATCCCCAATGTCTAAGAAATTCAGAAAAAATAGTTGTTAAATAATTTAATGAATAAATTTAAAGCACTTGGATTACATTCTACTTGTGATATTAGATATTGGCAGTCTAGTGTGTTTTTTTAGAGAATCTGTGTGCTTAAACTAATGGGACTTGCAGTTCTGTAATATCTCCACAGAATTCATCACCACATGGATTTTATATATTCATTTCATATATTTGTTGTTCCCTTCTTCCTTTTCCACCCTTGCAAGAACTCAGGTCCCAAAAATGCAGGGACCACTTCTGTTTTTGTGCTCAATCCTTTTTGAGTAACTATGTTACAAACGGCATCTAATTCAGAGTAAGTATTCATCAAATGTTTGTTGGATGAGTGAATCTAATATTCCTTTAATAAAATAATTAAGTGTGAGAAATGCTTTCAGCAAAAATATCTAACCTGTATAAAAATATATGATTACAATAAAAAATCACTCAAAATGCAATTACTCAGAGATAATCATTGTTAAATGTTTAGTATGTTTCCCTCCAATATTTTCCTATGCATGGGCATAATAATGGCAACATATATATTGTTATGTAACCTGATTTTGTCGTAAGATTTGGTATGAGAAGGACATCATCAATTTTCATGTCTGCATATTATTTCACTGTAATTTCTCAAAGTTTGTAACATATGCTTGTGTTCTGGAGGAAGAGTAGAGGGACTGGAATCAGCCTGGTTTGAATTCTGGCTCTCCTGTTTACTCCCTGTGTAATCTTGGAAATGTAACCAATATTTCTGTGCTTTTGAGGCAACGTAGGGGAAGAGAAGAGAAGTGACTCGTAGAAAAGCAAAGCAAAGAAACAGTCTGAAGAGGAGGGGAGAAAGAAGCAGGGAGACTGGCAGAACCCATGCCCTGTTTATTCCACGCAGAATGTCTTTCTTCTCTGCACTCAGTTGCCAAAAGCACGAAACCATCACAAGGCAAACAGAATATTTTATCCTCAGTCTCAAAATCTTCTCTCCTGGCCAATAATAAACACACCACAGATAAAATTTTAAACACACTCATCTTTTTTGATGGAGCGGTGTGTTCAGAGGCTCCTGGCATTACTCTCTCCCCACCCTAGCCACGTGCAAGTGTATTGGTATTAGCAAAGGTGATTTACAGTCGCCCCAAAGGAATGCCATTTAATTTTGCACCAGTCTTTTCTGCAGTAGTTATTTAGATTTTTAAAGAAGCTCATAAACTCATTGTAAGTGATTTCATTTGTCAACAGCTGAATTACTTCCCACTTGCCTTCTTTTTCTTCCTCTCTTTCTTTTGTAACTATTATCAATTCAGGCCACATGTGATTTTAGAATTTATTTTTCTGGGGTGTTTATTAGTAGGCTATTTCTGAAGAGGAACAAAATCATGCTATTTGTGGGAAGATGGATGAAACTGGAGAACATAGTGTTGAAGGAAATAAGTCAGACTGAGAAAAGAGTAGTATGTTTTCGCTTTTATGTGGAAGCCGGAGGAACAAAAGCAGGATAAAAGGAGACATCATGAAAGTAGAAGGTAGGTAATTAGGGTACTGGAAGAGGCTCAGCGGGAGAATGAGGAGGGCAATGTTATGGTTTGGATGTGAGGTGTCCTCTAAAAGCTCATGTGTGAGACAATGCAAGAAGGTTTAGAGGAGAAATGATTGGCTTATGAGAGGCTTACCCCAATCATGAAGGCTGGTAGGGTGTGGCTGGAGGAGGTGGATAATGGGGGTGTGGCTTTGGGGTATATGTGTGTATCTGGCAAGTGGAGATCTTGCTCTGCTTGCTGATCATCATGTGATCTACTTTCCTCTGCCACATTCTTCTGCCATGATATTCTGCTTCACCTCAAGCCCTGAGAAATGGAGCCAGCTGTCTATGGTCTGAGACTTCTGAAACTGTGAGCCCCTAAATAAACTTTTCCTCTTTTACCATTGTTCTTGTCATATCTTTTAGTCATAGCAATGAAAAAAAGAAAGCTGACTAAAACAGCAAGGGAGGTACTGGGGATTGAAATTGACCAAATTATGTTTTCATGTATGTATGAATATGCTACAATGTAATCTACCATTCAGTGTAGTTAACATGCACAATAAAAAAAGAACTTGCACACAATTTCTGATAGGCAGTGGTCCTTTGTGGTTTAAGTGTTTTTTAAAGAGGCCCAACCCTTCACCTCAGTTCAATTTCCAAAATGTCTTTCCTCTTTCACCTTGGTTATTGTGATTTATGGTCCTCTTAGAATCTCCATTCTTTGAGATAAACATTATCTTAATCATAACTAACTTGGTGCCAGTACATATTTCAGAGCCAATTTGGTAGACGATTTGTCATGAAACAGGTTATTAAAATTGACCTCTTATAGGGCTCCACTGAAGTTCTTTGTGATTGAGGTACTGATAAGAATGTCTCAAAATATTTTATACAGGGAAGTTCTTTAGAGTGACATTCCAGTTGTACAAATATTTAAGAGAGATTCAAAGTTTTTTTCCTGTGAAAACCCTGGCTCTTTCAATAAAGGTCAAGTACCTATGCCCAAAGAGATCACCATTTTATTTGAAAGAAAGCAAAGATCCAGCTCTCAGAACATCTGTTTTCTCTGTTTCCTTATTTTGGCTTTATTCTCAGGAAGAAAATTTACTTCACAAGATGGCTAAGGGATAAAATGGCTACGAGTCACTCCAAGTTTATATCCTATCAGATTAGTAGTTCCAGTGAAAGGAGGAGATATCTCTCCCACAATCTTCTGTGAACTGTTTTAGATTTGAGTCTCATTGATCCAACCTGAATCACACATCATGAGTGATATGATAAACACATGCATATACAGAGCTTGCACATATACCCACACACATGTGCGGAAATTGCTTTCTGGTCAAAGAGAGGGCTCATGGCTCATGCTCCTTTTCTGGGTGTTTAGATCATTTTTGGAGGCACACAATACAAATGTGGGAAATGATTGAGACGGGTTCATCCTTGGTAATGGTACCCTGAAGACAGCCCTTCTCTTCCTTTTGCTGCTAATAGCCAAGTGCTGGTTGATTATGCCTCTAAAGTCCCCTATATGTTATACTAAGAGGAAATAGAGCACTTTCAGACTCAGACAGCCACTAGCCTTCCTCCACAGCAAAAGAATTTGGAAATAGTAAACTGTAGTGTTTAAGAGAGAGAGAGAGTCTTCTAGATTTTATTAGACATGCTGACAGATTCTTTTCAAAGCTGTTTATTTTTAGGAATTGGAACCCAGATAGAGTGGCTAGTATTATTTTTCAGGGTTAGATTTAGAACATTGGTATCAAATTCAAACCAGTAATTATTTGATTAAAATTACATGATTATTAGAATTTGTGAGAAAAAGTCTTTGGTAAATTTAATGCATTAGTTCTGAAGCATAATTAAAACAATTATGTTAAAACAGTATGTTAACAGGAAGACATATAATTCATTGCAATCTGTTTGTATTTCAGATCTCTGGTTTCCAAGTGAATAAGATGAAAGCTAATACAACCAAAATTTGCTAATACAACCAAACTCATTTGAGAGGCTCATTAGTAAAAAAAAAAAAAAAAAAGTGCATAGGAGAAAAAGAGCCCTGAACAGGAGGTTGTTTTATTCCTCATTTCAGAACAATAGTATGACACAAATACAAAGCAGAAGTCAAGATAACCAGTTCCTTTGCACAGGATATACCAAATTGTTCTATGTCATTTCTGAATGTTTTCTTCAGTCTGATTGCCTCTTTCCGCATCCAGTACAGAACTTGCTGTGTGTTCTAAGTCAGATATATTCTACTGACATCTGATCCAGAAGGTTTGATATACCTTCCCCTATGGCACTGCTAAAGATGAAGGCAATCCCCTGATCTTTGTGTAGTCTCTTCTGTCTTGCACACACAGATCTATTAGAGTTTTATAAATTAGTTCAAACAATTCTAGTAAAAAGTCATGTTATTTACTATTCTGAGTGTAAAGTAGGACTCTGTGCTTTATTTTTAGTTTAGCTTAACATTATTTGAGCATCTACTATGGACTAGACATTGTGCTATACAAGGTGCAGAAGGCAAGGTGTAGAGGACATCCCTGTATTTCAAATCACAGTCTGGCAAGAACAATAGAGAAATTAAGAGATTAAATCAGTATAGTGGGATGAAGTCATGAATAATAGTGACTAAGATTTTGAGTCACAAAGCATATAGGTGATAGGGATGAAATCATGAATAATAGTGACTAAGATTTTGAGTCACAAAGCATATAGGTGATAGGGATGAGAGTCAAACTCGTGCCTAGTTCTGAAGTCCATTCTCTTGGCTGCTGTGATAGTCAAGCAGAACATGTGCTAACATACATTTGTGGGTCTATCTAGAGCACAGAGGAGTGGTGGCTACTCAGCCTATGGATGGATAAGGCACGACTTTGTCTTGTATGGTCCCCTAAACTTATCGCTTAGGAAAATAAGGAATTAGCCAAGCCAAGATGGGAAAAGTCTTTTTAAGGTAGATGAAAGATCTTAAGAAAATAAAAACATGCTGAGTCTGGTGCAGAGTGCCAGGAATAATGTAGTAAATTAGGAGCATAATAAGCAACAGACAAAAGTTTTTGTTTTTATTTATTTTTTTTGCCAAAAACTCTTCCCAAACCAAAAAATAAGCTCAAACCCAAAGAAAAACCTGTTAGAAACACTGATATTAGTTCATGGGAGTACTTATTGTTTTCAAGCAGGATGGCAATGATTTTGGATGCCTATTTTAGAAAATACATTTAGAAAGATGGATTTGAGGTAAAATTTGAGGTGGAGAAGCCATTTAGAAAATTCCTGCCATAGTTCACATGGGAAATGATACCAGCCTAGCTAAGATTAAGTGGTGATGAGGAGATGTAGGAAAAAATCAAGATATATTAGAGAGGTAGGATTGATAAACATAAAGGCCCAATGTAATAAGGTATAGTCAGACAAGCCAGGCTCAAAAACTGATTGTGCTTCCTATTAGTTATGTGATCTGAGGTGAACTGTATAACCTGAGATTCCTTGTCTTTCGAATAGGAGCAGAACCTATCTTATTGGGTTGTCGAGATAATTAAATATTAATGTGTGGAAAGTATTTAGAACAGGGTCTGCCATGTAGATGTGAGTGATTAGGAGTTTCTCACTGGTAATTTGGTGGCTGGTGGTACAAGCATTTGAGATAGAAAATACAGAAGAAGCTGGTTTGAAAGGAACATTTACAATTTAAGTTTTATATTTCTTGGGCTTGATGTGTTCATGTTGCATTTCCAGGTAAGGATGTTTTGTAGACACTTGCACTTTGTAGTTATCAGATCACATAACTAATAGGAAGCACAATCAGTTTTTGAGCCTGGCTTGTCTGAATTCTGGAACTCAGAAGTGGCTTTTGAGAAGATAAAGATCTGGGGGTGGTCAGTATTTCTACATAGGTGCCACTAGAAGCCATAGATACTGTGGAGATTGCCTGTAGGGAGCATCAAAGTAACAAGGGAGAAAAACGCAAAGCAATATTCAGGCAAATCAGCATTGAAGTTAGAGGAGGAAAAGCTGATGGAGGGGCTCAGGCAGAGTCTGGAGACATTGATGTCTTTGCTCATTTACAACCAGAGATGTCTGATGACTGTTAGATCACTTAGGTATTCCTTCCACTCTTTGACAAATAAGTGTGGGTCTCTAAGCAGAAGTGATTGATAAAACAGAAAAGTTTCATTTTGTGGAAAGTTCTACTGACATGAGGGTCAGCCGAATCTCCATGTTTTCATCTCCCACATGATTTAGTCTTGCTTTCCATTTTCTGTGCTCTGTCTCACTTCTTTCTGGTTGACAGTTTCTAGTTTCACCATGCCCATTTTGAGGGTGGCAATGAAACCTTGCATGAGTGTTTAGCTATGGATAAATTACAGCTTTTATAAAGAAACCCATTGTTTTATTTTCCGTGTTCAAGACTCTGTTGACCTCATTTACTGCAAGACACATTGTTGTTTTGGTTCTACAAACACCTAGCTTTCTGCAATGATTAATGGTTTCTTTAGTGGATGTAAAAAGGATCCCCATTCTTAATTTTATATGCACTTTGCAAACATGAATAGAAAACAAAAACAACAAACCTTTTCTTTGGGGCCTATGAGGACAAATTTTTCCATATCTAAAACTTCTCTTCCCTTGCAAATCTTCCCTCCATGGTTTTTATCTGTGAACCTTCTTACCTACCATATTCAAAAAGTCAGAGCAATGACAAGCTTATCTCATTTTCATTTTATATGACATGTGATTATTTAGAACCATAAGCAGCATGAATACGTAAATGAATCATTGAAATTGGTTGAGTCATGTACTCAGTGTTGCAAAATACAAAACATTATGGGATGGAACACATTCCTCTTCTTTTTGATATAATTCAAATTGTTTCTTTTGTATCATTAAACTGAATCTTTTGACTTTGACCTCAATAATATTTGAACTATTTTTCATATTAATTTGAATGCTATGAAAGTTGTCTACAATCTTGGTGAAAAGACCATTTTAATATAAGGTAAATGTCATCTTTGAGCATTAAGATTTTGGGGCTTTATTTTTGAGTGCGATTAAACCACAAAACAAACTGTGGGGAGAACTAGCACCAGTTTTAGAAAAAAGAGGCTTTTTACAATGTAAGAGCATTTTTCCATTGAGAGATCTTTTGAATCAGTTTTCTCCTGATTATACATGCTCTCTACCTGTAATGTAAACCTTGAAACATAAGGTTGTCAAATGCACCTTCTTGTTTACATCACAGGGTAACTAACACAAATACTGCTTGTCATCCTTGAGAGACTAATGTGCATATTTACACCATAATGATTAGGGATTTGGTTCCTGTGGTTTTCCCACAATGATGATTTGTTCCTGTATCGTGTGAAGAATGAACCTATAATAAAAGAACACAGACTGAACAGTATTAAAAGTAGCTTCAACCTATAAGATGTTGAAGCTGTCTGTAACTATAGATCTCTGGATGTTGTGAAAAATCTGGTATCTCAGTTATCCATTTTTTTTTTTTACCTTATTTCTTGTTTCTTAAAATAGTCCAATTACCTGCCTCATTTTACGTTATGAATACATGTTTAAAAGAATAAAGATTTTTTTCATAGCTCTTAAAAATTCAATTTAGATTCAAGATTTTCTTGAGCGTATTTTGGTAATGCTCTCCTCTAGAAAAAATAAATTTCTGAACTAGAAAAATAGTGATAATTTAGTCAAAAAATAGTTATTGTAAAGAAAATAGTTAATTATTACTTGATATTATTATCATCAAATCACCAGTAAAAGAACTGTGTGTGTGTTCACATATGAAATCAGAACATGATTAAGAATTTCTAGTTCAGTGATAAAAGCAGATGAGAGGAGTGGAAAACAATTTTCTTCAGACAGTAATAATCTTGTTATGTCCTTTTTATATAAATAGACAGTAGTAGCTCATTAACTGAATGCTACTTTAACTTCTTAAAAATGATTCAGATTATTTATATTTTTCAAACAAATCATTTAACAAAAGGTTTATTAATATCCAGAAGAAATAAAAACTTAGAACTATTTATCAACTGGTGCAGTTGACTAATTTCTCTTACTGGGGGTTGTTTTCATTGTTTACCTGACAATTTCAGAATCTGATTTCCTTATTAACTATTCATGGTTTGTTCTATTACAGAATTGAGCCATTACTCCTTAAATGAATATCTTTTATGAAGTCTTTTTTTTTTTTCCCCTCAGTACTAGGGATTGAACCCAGTGCCTCACACATGCTAGGCAAGTGCTCTGCCTCTGAGTTACATGCACAGAACTTAAATGAAGATACACATATATATCTTATATATTTATTATATTTATGTATGTTTTAGTTGTAGATGGACATAATACCTTTATTTTATTTATTTACTTGCTTTTATGTAGTGCTGAGGATCGAACCCAGTGCCTTATATATGCTAGGCAGGTATTGAGCCACAACCCCAGCCTAAATGAAGATATTTTAAAAAATTGTACCCATTACTTCTTAGATGACTGAAATGTCTCTCCTGGCATTCATAGAATTAAAAGCAAGCCACATTAGAGACCATATCTTCAAGAACAGTGGGTGAACAAAATAGATGGTTACCTTGGCTTAGAAGAGACCCCTCGCAGTAGCAGTTCATATGAACATAGCAGGTATCAGTTGAAGGGTAAGCATAGCCTCAATACTTTGGAGAGCTAAGTTGATGAAAAAAACCTGAACATTTATTTTCATTCTAAGCCTCATTATTTTTTAAGTTTGAAGGTTGTATTGTTGCTTTTTGGGTATATTCACCACAATTTGTAGATTTACTAGGCAAAATCCAAGTTTCATTTGACTCATTCCTGGAACAAAGCTCCCAACTGTGAGTTTTCCAGCTAGGAGACAGATCTCCAAGGTGAAATGCCAGGGAATGACCACCTGTCTGTTCCTTTGTTTCTGACTTCAGAGTCCATTCTTCTAAAATGGGAAAGCACTGGAGGGAACAGTCTGTGTTCTTTTGTTATAGGCTCATTCTTCACACTGTACAGGAAGAAATCATCATCATTGTGGGAAAACCACAGAAACCAAATCCCTAATCATTATGGTGTAAATATGCACATTAGTCTCTCAAGGACGGTTCAGAGCTGGTTGTCATGGATGACACAGTGGGTTCCTGCAGGGCTCCCCAGCCTGACTGAGTCCATGGAAATGTGTTCACTCTCCTCTCGCAGTAGTCTCTTGGGGCTGGCACATCCAACCAGGTGACCGGTTAACATCCATGGTTTCTTTCTTTCTTGCTTTATTTATTTGTGGTACCAGAGATTGAATTCAGGGGTACTGAGCCACATCCCTAGCCCTATTTTGTATTTTATTTCCAAAATACAAATTCAGGGTCTCCCTGAGTTGCTTAGTGCTTCGCTGTTGCTGAGGCTGGCTTTGAACTCGTGATCCTCCTGTCAGCCTCCTGAGCCACTGAGATCCACGGTCCATTTATGTCCACATCAAACTGGGATGAAAATCTGTAATTTGTGTATAGAGGCCTGGATTTGCTCTAAATGAACAAAGTTATCTTTACTTGCTTGCTCTGATAACTGTAGGACCTGTCCACACAACTGTGACACCCAAACCTCAGCCTGGAGACACACTTCAGTCTTCTCTACTTTTGGATACCTTTATTCTGAGCAAAAGCAGTAATGAGACATCTATGTGGGAGTTACCTTTTCTTCCTATTCCTTTTCTCACTATTCCTAGGTGTGAAATACTTTTTCATTATAAATTTTATTGAAATATTTGGCCTTCTACTCACCAGCACTTTTCATATGAAGTAGGATGTGTATCTGTGGGCATAAAATTCACTCTGCAACACTTAAGAAAATGGACAAGTTTCTTAAAAAGGATGTGTTGTGGTCTGTTGAATGTAAGATAACTTTGGTGATATTTGTGATAAGTATAGGGGCAAATGGAATGTTGCCCATTCATCTTAGGCTTTATTCTGCTTAAACATGCTACTAATTGCTTGGCAACACTATTGGGGCCGCCATATTTCTCCTATAACACTGAATAAATAGGTCATGTTGTAAATAAATTACTCATAAGGTCCTTGGGCCTGAATATGATCAAGTTGCTAAGAAACACTGAAAGTGATGGTTGCATCAACAGCATTCAAAGGCACTATTAGTTCCAAACATGGATTTGATCATATCACACAAATCTCATCTACACCTGTGGTCTGGTATCTCATGTAGCTTTCACCTCCAAGTACACTACTGTTAACTGGATGTATTTCATTTTAATTTTACCATTGCTTATTCTAACTATAGATAAGAAGCTGTTTTTATTTAACATTTCTTTTAGTGTTATGATTCTCCAGTTTTGCAATCCTAAATTTATTTTGAAATAATTATTTCTAAAATATCTCTGTTGATCAAGACCACTTTACCCTTAGACACATACCCTACATCATAATTAGACAGGATCTGTGTCATGAAGTTCCATCAATTTACTAGCCCTTCAGATTTACTGATTAAATATAATGACAACTTTTAGGGCTCTAACATAATTTTAATTCAAGATTCCCCTGGACTTGTGCACCACTTCTAAGGTCAAGGGTTATAATGAGTTGCTCAGTAAAGAACAAAAATTCAGGAGATATAAAAAGAACGTAGTTATTAGATTCCATCATCTGAATGGCTTAGCATCAAGAAGGCTTTTCCAGGGTCTCACTCATTGGTAACTTCTCAATAAGCATTGCTGATGGATTGGGAAGTAATTCCACCCCAGAGTATAGTCTCATCAGCTGTCACAGATTTAACAGAATGGAACTGGCCAGAGTCAATATGACCTGCAAACACCCTCAAGATCCTAACTAAAATGCTGTATTGATTCTGTAGGTGGCTCATCTTTCTACAATTCAATATCTTCATCTAGTATTTCAGTCTAATATTTTTGGACACATCTTTTCTTGGCTATTTTCCTTGGGGTGAGAAGACAATGTTCACACTGTACTTTAATAAGGCTGCATCTGTACAATCCTGAAATAATTGCATATTAAAAGAAATATCAGTTTGGGTATGTTCTGGAATGCTTATTCAATTTCTTCTTTTAATTCTTTTATAGCATTATTACAACTGATATAATTTTGTTGTTGTTGAGTTGAATGTTTAATAGAATTCATTTTCTCTTTTGAACTTTGGCTGTGTGATCCATAATATGGTAGAATCCCAGAGAAGGATGAAACTATGGAACTCACTCATTTCCTAAGCAAGAATTCTCTAACATTTTTAGAGTTACTCTTTGGTCTCTATTGAACACTTTTAGCATTATAGTTTTTATTTCTTCATAGGGCTGCCAATTTTCCATTTATGTTTTTTTTGTTATGAGCCAAGTCCTTCTATATCTCTTTCTTCTCTGTTCCCACCTTGTCACTTTCAGTTTAGTATAGTTCTCCACAGAAAGAACATAGATTTGAAATTCATTCTGTGTAGACTATACTTTTAAAGTCAATGCATCAATAATTCTTTTAACATTTCTTCTCACCTCCTGACTTTCAAAATTTAAGAAACCAGGTTATTTTCTAAATGTTCACAGGTAGCTCTCATACTTATTAATTTTTTCCATAAATAGTTTAAAACATTTACTCTACTTCTGAGTAAAGTTCTCAAGGGCTCCATATCTTGTCTTTCTTGAAATTTATCCGAGGGTCTAGTATAGATTGTGTCTCTTATGAGAAGTAAGTTCAAACTAAATGCTTAAAAAAATAGAATGAATATGTATTATCCAAGTAGAATTGATAATTTTCTAAATCAATGAGTTGTCTAAAGTGACTGATTGTTTGCACAGCTACCTAGATGCATTTCCACAATTTCGTCTTAGGCTTAGAGAGTTGGAAGGGAACTTGAAAGTTTTTCTAGTGAAGGCCTGCTATCCTTAGGGCCTGACATTTGCTAGGAGCCTTGGTTTCATAGAGGGCAGTTGAATCCCTGTGGGTTTAGGTAGATCCTTCTCTTTGTCCTTGATTCATTGGGTATATCATTTCAGAGGAACCACAATTAAATTGTATTGAAATTGTTAGGGTGATTCCAAGTCTTCTTACTAGACTACTATTATCTGTATATCTTGAGGTAATTTATTTACATTATCATGCTTAATTCTGCTTTTATTCTAATGCAAAAACTGATGCATAGACATGGTTAGATTGAGTACCCAAGGTCAAGCAGCTATTAAGAGACAAAGATGAATAATTCAGAATTTATTATCTTTGCATCCCCAGAATGGCATAATACTTAATTTTTATAGGCATTTATAATCTCCTATTATTGTTAATGGAATAGTTATATTTGTTTATATTTAAAAGTAAATTTGTGTTTATATCATCATCATTTACGTATTAAACCCGAAAGGTCAAATAGTTCTACAAAGCTTACAATTAAAAAAGAGTCCTCTCACCTTTCCTTTTCTTTATCCCCACTGCTCTGGAATTTCATGATGATGTCCTTCAGTGTTGCCCCATTCCATCCATTATGCTACCATTTGACAGATCCTTTTAATATATAATTCTCAATTTACTAAATTTTTCTAAATTTTTTTTGGATAATTTATTATGTTTTTCTTATCTGTGTTTCTGGAATATCTGTTAATTGTATGTTGGATTTCTTAACTTATATTTATCTCTTTTTTTTTTCTGTGAGATTTTCTTTATTTAGTCTTCAAATGGTAGTAGTGACATGTAAAAATTGTTTTACATTTGATTAAAGTTCTTTTGTGTTTTCTGAATGTTTTAAAAATACTTCTGTTCTTGTTTTATGAATGACATATTTTATTTTAGCAAACATTTTTGCAGTTTAAAAGGGCATGGTGGTGCATGTAATCCCAGTGACTCTGGAGGCTGAGTCAGGACGATCACAAGTTCAAGGCCAATCTCAGCAAGTCAGTGAGATCCTGACTCAAAATAAAAATAAAAAGGACTGGTACAGCTCAGTGGTAGAGTGAACCTGGGTTTAATTCCTGTACCAAAAACAAAACAAAAGAACAGTTTTCTTGTCTTTCCTGCAATGTCTTTTATTCTTCAGATTTTTTTCCTACATATATATTTTAAACTTATTCCATTTTAAAGTTTCCCTAAACTGCTGATTGCAGTCATGTAAACATGAAAGATGGAGGATTCTAGTGCTCTAACTGCTTCTGACAATGGACTTCCAACCAATTTAGTTTAGAATCCATTCTGGAGCCACTGTCCAAAGAAACATCTGATTTTCACTTAATTTCTTTGGAGTTTATTGTGTGAATCAACTGACTGGGTCAGGAATGTGCAGGGTTAGGGAAGAGGGGGAGGTAGCTGTTTGAAGAATCGTTCTAGGCCCAGAGAATAGTTTATGTAGTATTTCATCAACCATTCTTGTGTGAGTGTGTGTGTGTGAGTGTGTGTGTGTGTGTACATATACACATATGTATATAGACCTCAGAATATTTTACTATGCCTGTATTACTTTCATTCATTTACTCACTTGTTATTCAATGTTTACTTTGTTCACAATTTTATTTTTATTTATTTATTTTTGGTATCAGAGACTGAACCCAGGTGCTTAACCAGTGAGTCACACCCCCAGTCCTTTTTTGTTTTTTATTTTGAGATAGCATCTATGTTGCTTAGGGCCTAAGTTGCTGAGGCTGGCTTTGAACTTGTGATACTCCTGCCTCAGCCTCCCTAACTGCTGGATTGTAAGTGTATGCCACCACACCTGGCTATTTTCAATTTTAAGTCATTCTAAACAATAGTGCAGTAGACATCTTTTTAACATACAACTGAGTAGTTTTTGAATGTTTCTGTTGAGGACAAATTCCTAGAAGGAGAAAATCTAGGTCAAAGGCTGTACAGCGTTTAAAGTCCTATGGTGGCAAAATGGATAGATTGAAGTGAGTTTTTCTCCTGCTAGATGTCCTTGTCACTCATCTTGAACAGCAGTCTAAGTAATTTGGAGTGGAAGAGGAAAGTAGTTATAATTCAATTAGTAAGAATTTAAAGGAGTCTTTTGGCAAATAAATTCTTGCCACCTCATTCCTAGTGTTCTCCTGGAGATTTAAGGCCAGGTAAGAACCAATTCTCCCAAGGCATTTTGATAGAACTAACAGTATTTTATTTTTTAATGGAAAGTCTTTATTTTTAGTTTTAAGCTTTTAAAAACTTACTTCTTTCATGTAACCTAGATGAACCAGAAGTCTTTTTTTTCTTTAAAAAATCTTGCTTTTTTCAATCAAAAGTAGCTAATAATAATTGTTTGTTGCTGCCACTGATATTCTTAATCAAATTGACTTTTATGAAATAAAATGTACCTTGGACAAGTTTAATTGAAACACTACATAAAATAACTGTCCTTAATTCAAACAGATTTTGTAGGCGTAAAAGCCAGGGAAACATTGCACCTGGCCAAGTGGTCTTGGATTCTGTGGTGATCCATTCCACTGTTCTTTGAATTTCAGTTTTCCTGCAGCTTCTGCCCAGATTAGAAATCGGGGCAGATTTTTATGATACAGTATTTTAAAACTTCCATTCAATGAAAGGGTTTAAATATGTGGTGAAAGAAAAACAAATTGGATGATGGTAGTTGGGTTGGTAGAGGTCGAAGTGTTTCATTTGCATGAAAGTATCATAATTGATTTCTTTGGTAGGGGTGAATGCTTACAGACCCCTGGAAATTCACAGATGATAGTATAAGATAGAAAAAATAAATATAACAGCAAGTTGGATTTAGTGTCTCTTGCATCCTATCAAGAAGTAATACTGTCACTTAAGTGAAGTAATTGTAATAGCATTACGTGGTAAGGTGCTTAGGGTGAACTTGTTGAAAAGTGTACATAGAGAATGTGCTGGCCTTCATATTGCCTAAATAGAATATTCTTTACAACATCCTAATCACACATAGAAAAAGTTATTTTTCAGATGACTTTGTACTTTTTTACGTACTTTGCCTATATGTTTCCCCTTTGCATTCTCAACTGGTTTTGACATTCTGGCTCTTAGGAACAACTCCCAGTAGCCGGCAAAGCAGGCATCTTCTATGATATAACTAAATCTAAACAGAGACCAAAACAAACCCTTCAATATCCTGATGGATTAATGCTTCTTGGAGATAGTTTCCTTCAATAATTGATTATTTGCTGCAGTTTGACCATATGTGCTGGGGACAGCATGTCTGTTGCCATAACAAACTAATTGAGCAATTCAATTGACATGGCTTCTGGTTCCTGCAGTGTGGTGAACTTCAGGCGTGACTGCTGTGCACGAGTGTCCTCTTAGAACAATACGCCTGGGAGTTTTGAGACTTTTCCAATTCCCTTCACCTGTGACCCACTTTATGGATTTTAGACATGTGTGAATCTGATCCCAGAAGGGACAGCCTATTTCAGTCCTCTGTCCCACAGGCCAAAGATGTAGACCATCCATTACCCTCTCCCTCTCGTTCTTAGGTTAATGACTACATTAAATATTAAACGGGTTTCCGTCTCTAGAGTGCCCATGTAAGTGATTTTACATTAGCTCATCCACTTTTGGCACTGTCTTTTCTTTGATTTCTGATAAAGCATGTTGCTTTTGTGTAACATAACTCAGAGGAAATCATGATTGATTTGACAGCCATTAATGTGACGCTTAATATTAACCTTCATCTTTAGATATGGAAGAGGAGGGTAAAGAGGAGGAGAGGGAAAAGGAATAGGAGTTAGGGAGGGAAATGTGTCTTAGGCTTTTTTAAGGTGACAGGGACTGGATGATCTTATTAACATACTACAAATTTTAACACTTTCTCCCCGCCTCTAGCTCCTTTGAGCCATTGCAGGATCTCTGCTCAAATGCTGGTTCTAACTCTTTCCTTCCCTGCATAGAGCCACACTGAGAAGAAAAGATATTTTGAGAACAAAATTATTTTGGGATTGAAATCTATGAGCTTTGCTGTAACTTTTCCAAAAGGATGTGAATTTCACCTGCAGCTAGTTTAACATTTAAGGAGAACAGGTGGTTTAGGAGAGGCTTGAAGGAGAGCAGAATTAAGACAGAATCTCTGCTTACTGAGATCATTATCAGAGTAGACAGGCAAGGTTCAGGGAAAGCAGGGAGTGGAGATGGTAAGTATCGAGGAAGGTGGTTACTGGTGGGACTCTAGCACAGAGAATCAGAGGCATCTGTCAGCAGCAGTTTTCAGAGGCTTCAACAAGTAAAGGAAAAGTTTCTTTGAAGCTCTTCCTTCTAAGGCAAAATTTATTTATTTTGCATTGCTAGGGTTTGAACCTAGAGCCTCACTCATATTAGGCAAGCTCTTTACCAAGCTCTTTATCCCTAGTCCCCTAAAACTTTTCTTTAAAAAAAAAGTTTCTTTTTTTATATGTACAAGAACATAGTCATGTCTCTTTTTGTTGTTATAGAAATAGATTTATATATTTTTTTCATTTTCCCTCAATACGTAGGGAAGAGGAAATCTCTGGGTAGTTGCAGAAGTTTGTGTTTTTTGAGGCTTAGTATCCCAGTGTGGCAAAAGTCCATTCTCACTCTCAAGTTGTCAGAAAGAGAGTAGCTGTGTTTCAGGCCTGCTTGTGACAGAGTTGTCCTTTCTCACCTCTCAGAGACAATCTTACATATCTTCAAACAGGGTCACGAAGGTAGAGCATGGGCCCAGCAATATTCTACTCTCTACTCATGTTTATTAGTATTTGCCTATTTAGTGAACCAAATGCGGATGCAAACTTT
The DNA here is from genome assembly GCA_028644305.1 of Xerus rutilus. Taxonomy (NCBI): domain Eukaryota; kingdom Metazoa; phylum Chordata; class Mammalia; order Rodentia; family Sciuridae; genus Xerus; species Xerus rutilus. Next base: position 41,116,731 of record CM053406.1, read on the forward strand.
TATTATATATGTATGAATTTCACTCCCTAAAGAGCAAATTTATAAGCATATTACATAAGTATTGGATATGCCCTCACTCCCCCAGTCATGGTCTAAATATATGGGTAAACTTTTAGGAAACAAAAGGAACTTTCAATTTGCCCAACTTTCTGTTTTACTCACAAGGCAGGAGATATCATTCTTGGTAAGTCATCAAAGTCTACATAGCTGCTAGTGGAGAGTTTAGAGGGCCCCAGTCTCATATCCTCAATCTATGTAACCCCATGCTGAAGATGAAAACAGACTATTTAACACACCAGGAAGGGAAATGTGGTCGAGAGCCAACTAGCCATCTGCTAGCTCATGGAGGAAAATATTCTAGTGGATTATTATTATTGTTATTATTATTATTCTGGTAAGTTATCTTATGAAAACTCTATCACTTGAGGCACAGTCTGGGAAAAATCAAGCAATAAAAACAGATTTAATACAAAGATCTGAAATCTGAAAATCTGCTCGGTCTTTTGATTTACTTTATTTCTTTGTTTCCCCAGAAGCTCAAGGGTATGCAAAGCAACAACAATAACAAAAGAAATCCATAGTGAAATATATGTTTATGCAAATCAATTAATTAGAACAGTGTACTGAAGCTGATGATTATGGGCAGATTATCAACAGTGTAATCATCATCAATAGCTTTAGTTCCTAAGGAATCTTCTGTGACATGTAGATGCTTAGAAGCTACAAAAAGCACCCCGCAGTGTGAACTGAAAGATCCGTTTTTTAATAGCAGTACTATTGACACATTGAGCTAGATGATAATTCTTTTGTGGAAGAAAAAATGCTGTCTTGTCCATGGTTCCATGATGGGCTGTCTAGCAGCACCGCTAACTTCTACCTGCTAGATGGCAGCAAGCACTCCCCACCTTCTTGTAACCACTCAAAATGTCTCTGGTCATTGCCCTGAGAGGCAGCAGTAGGGCAAAATATTCCCCAGAAGAGAACCACTGTATTAGATGGTAGAGTCATTTTGGAATCAAATATACAATCTGTGTGATCCAGACCACAGAATTCTGTCTTTGTTTCTTTAACAGGAGACCACTCCCAAGAGTTTGAGTATGTATGTGTGTGTGTATGCGGGGAGAAAGGCAAGCTAACCACACACTTCTTCAATCAATGAAAGGTGGAGAGAGAAGGGATAAATAAGATGACTAGATCAGTCGGAGTCTAATCAGGAAAAAAACCAGAGGAAAAACTGCAAGAAATTGCCCTACTGGCAATGCATGGAACTGATAATTTTATGAGGAAATTCTAGGAAATTTAGAAATTAGCAATTATTACCTCAGGCTGGAGAGAAGAATTGGTGTGGTGGTGGTGGTGGTGGTGGTAACTGCTACTCAAGGGGCAGAGATCATTCCAAAAGTGAATGGGACCATGACAGACCTCTCTAATGGGTGAAGTCCCACACTTCAGTCTTTTCCCTGCACCTCTCGATTGTGGGTGCTAGTCTTCCTTCTCATGGTCCATGCTTCCTTCTCATGGTGCATGCTGATATATTTATCAGTAAGATTTAGAAATGAATCGAAGTGCAAGCAGTCCCAGGGCTTGTACTACTAACTATGCTTAAACCTGTTCCAAATATCAAATGACATCCTGTTTCCTAAAGAATTGGAAGAGGTAATGTTATCCTCGTTTAGGTCCTAAACATGACACATTTTCTACTTTGGTGACTTTCTTCTGCTCTTCCTAAGCTAATGAGGCACATGTATAAGTGCCAGGTCAATGAGGATGCCTGTCTTGGGGCAATAACCAATGACTTTTATGCTGATACTGATGTAAGATAAAAAAAGTGCAGTATTGAATAGCTTATCTTTATGGAGGACTTACTATTTGCCAAATTCTATGTAATTACATGCATAATTTAATTTATATTTCCAAATTATTTATGATGTAGGAACAATTAGTTTTTGTATTTTAGAGGCAAGTAAACCAAAGTAGAAAGCAGTGAAGCATATTGCCCAATGTCACATAAATGGTATGTGTAGGAGCATGATTTGAATTCAGGTCTACCACCAATAACTCAATATCTTGGTACTGTGCTACATTGCCACATTGTGGAAAGATGGTAATGATGGTGGTGGTGGTGATGATGATGATGATGATGCCGATGCCTGCCATTTGTTAAGGACCTAGTGTGCCTAGCTTTGTTTTAAGCACTTTTCTGTTTACTATTTTTAACTCATTGAAATCACACAATAGCCATTTTTGTAGATGAGGAAACTCAGGCCCAAAATGATTAAGAAGTCCAAGATCACAAAGCCACTGAGTGGTAGAACTGGGTTTTGAACCTAAGCAATTTTGGCTTTAGTCCTCTGCTTTGAACTACTAAATGATACGTGGTATTTTGTGTATGTGATTTATCTATTCATTGTTCCGTTTAAACCAGCTCCATTTAATGCTGGGTACTTTTGTAGGCTTTGGAGCATAAAGATGGCAAAGACACAAGTGAGGAACTTAAGTGAGGAACTTGTCATTTCATGGAATTTATCATTTAATGGAATGCTTACACATGTCTAAACAACTGATGGTGATTTCACATGACTGTATTGTAAGAGGAGTTCATGCTCAGAGAAATGGAGATATATTTGAAGATTGGGATTTTCTTTTCTGTTTGGGATGGAATAAGGTAGCTCCATAAATGAGAGCTTTGTAAGAGAGCTACCTCTCTTAAGATGTATTTGCACTGTGGAAATTGTATAGGTGTTGAGCATAGACATTTGGCAGTGCTGGGAAAGAACATTAAGGAAGTAGACAAGATTCAGATTAAGAAAGGCCTTATATGATCCAGTGTGTTGCTGGGAGGATTTTATTTTGTAGTGCCTTTAAAATTCCTGCTGGGCATACTGGTGGGTACCTGCAGTCCAAACACTCAGGATGTTCAGGCAGGAAGATACCTGGCCAGGAGTTCAAGGCTGTATGGGCAATATAGACTCTATAAGCAAAATAATAAAAACAATATCTATACATTTTTCCTTAGGGCATGTGCTGTATTTATTCTGTATTTCCATCTTCCACCAGTTGTAAAATTATATTTTCTGATGCTGTTGACTCTACTACACATTATTGACAATAATGAATGAAATTTTTCTCTAATGGTACTTCCTTGTAGCTATTTTGTGAGTGACACATACACAAGCTCAGAGCTTGGTCCAGCCGGCACTTAGGAGACTCTGGTGACCTGAATTTAGAACAGGCCTGGACCTAAGGCAATAAAAGCCCTTATGGAAAGATTCCTGCAAGCATGCTGCTGCTATGTCACTCCAACCTCACTCTGCTTCGTGGCTGTCCAGCTATTCCCCAAATGGCTTTCTCTGGTGGTTAGTTTCAGACTGAATATTTAGGTCATACAGATAAAGCGGAAACCTTCAATTTGTGATTGAAATGCATCATTGGATCTTTAGCCTGAAGATGTCACAGCTTTTATTGTTAGAACGCATAGAACATAAAAAGGTAATTAAATTCCCCCATCATGGATGCTGAGCTTGGCTCAGTCCTGGAGGAGGAACTGCTCTAGACAACTTGGCCTCTCCTTTGTTCACTGGGCATTTGTGTGGCGTTTCCAGTTTTCAAAGTCCTGTGATGACTTGAACAGAGAGGAGCATGGGAGAAGCAACTCCAACTTGAATGAGTTTTCAACTTGATACCATTGATTCATTTTTGACAAATAGAACAACCTAATAAGTACCTCTTTTCTGAACTGTAATCCTTTTGTTCTGTGGTGGCTGATAAGAATATAGTGAATTAGAGGAAATATTAATATTAAAATGTAGTAGAGTGGAGAGCAACAACAGAAGTCAGAAAAATGTGGATTTGACTGTCAGCTCTCCTGCCTTTTTGTGTATTGCCATTGGGAAATCATTTAATCTATAAATTTTAGTTTTGTAAATAATCGGCAAAATAATTCTTATGCTCTGCAGTTGGTGTGAAGAGTAAATGGATTTATGTATCTGACAATGATTTGTGAACTATGAAACATATTCCTGTTAATATTTTGACAAAAACAATATCCTGTTAGTAATATTTTCATCACATTTTTGGTTTCTAGAATAACACTTGGGGAGCAGTAAATGCTTCAATTAGCAATGGACCCTTTCCATAAGAATAATTTTTCTAATACCATGGTCCAGAGTTGGCCAAGACATGGAAACTGTTATTGAGCCACAGTAATTTCACCCTGGCAGATGGATAATGTGGAAGCACCTTGTGAGTCTCTGCATCTGAAAAGGGGGGATAATAATACTTACCGCAGAGGGTAGTACTCAAGATTAAATGAGTTAATTCCTGCAAAGTACTGAGCATAAGCTGTGAAATGGTAGTCAATGGATGTTAGCACCTGTTTTTATTATCATTATTACAAGCCCCACAATCTGTAGGCTGTTGTAAGGAATATTTAATTTCATTCTGTGCTCATTGGCGAAACACTAAGGGATTTTAAGCCACTTTGGAGTTATTAATTTATATTTGAAAATCACTTCTATTGTGCATAGTTCAAGGTACACTTAATGTCTTAGCACAAGACATCCCTCCAATTCCTTGTTTTCTCTAGAAAATAATGTGACCTCATAAATCTAGCATAAAAAACAACTTTCACAATGATAATTCATGTATTAAACAACAAATGGAAACTGGCAATTTAAAAGACTCTTCAGAGGAATTTTTGGAAAGTGTTCATAAAATTTAAAAATGTTTTATCAGTGCATTGTAGTTATACATAATAGTGGAGTTCATTTAGACATAATCATACATGCATGGAATACAATTTGCTCCATTTCAGTGCCCAGTGCTTCCTCTTTCCCTCTCCTTCTCCTTCCCCCATTCTCTCTCCTCTACTCTACTGGTTTTCTATTTGTTTTTTAAATTTATTTATTAGTGCTTTATAGATACACATAAAGGTGGAATTCATTGTGCTATATTCATGTATGTGTATAGCATAATTGCATCAATCTCATTCTATAGTTCCTTTCTTTTCCTGGCCCTCCTCCCTCACCCTCGACCCCCTTCCTCTACTCTACTGGTCTCCCCTCTATTTTCCTGAAATCCACACCCCAAGACCTTGTCCTCTTTGCTTTAGCTTTTGCATAAGATTGAAAACATTCAACCCATGACTTTCTGAGTCTGTCTTTTTTCCCTTAGCATGTTCCATCCATTTTTCAGCAAATGCCCTAATTTCATTCTTCTTTATGGCTGAGTGAAACTCCATTGTGTATATAAACCACATTTTCTTTATTCAGTCATCTGTTCATAAATTTTTTGATGAAAAACCTTCTACTAACTTATTTGAGCATGTCAAACCTCTTATTGCAAAATTATCCATATTTAATAAAGGAGAATGAGAAAGAAAAATTAGCAAAGAAAAAGAAATTTAAAATTGATTATTTCCCCAATCAGAAGCATTCATTATTAATATTTTGGTATATAATTTTGGAGATTAAAATTTCCAAAATTGAGCTTACTTGAATTGGGCATAGGTACTTAGCATTTAACTGAGACGATCAAAGTCCTGTCATGAGAAATTTACTGCAAACTCAAAAGTAATAATTTTAAAACTACATTGTAATGCAGAGTTCTTTTTGTAGCTTCATTTAAATATGTAATTCAGATGAGAGTGTAGGAAATCTATTGTGTATTCCTTTCCTAACCTGGAATAACCAGCTTCTCTATTTTGCCTTCCTTGTACCATAAGCATAAGTCACAAATTCTCACTTCTGTACACAGTGCTTTCTAGCTAAATTATCCTGAAAATTTCCAAAGGGAAAGCCATTCAAAGAATGATTTAAATGAAGAGACTATACACAAGTCAAATATGTTTCACAAAATGATTCACAGAATATGTCTTTGTTGAGTTCTTGAATGTCATTCTGAATACACTTTGACTCCATCTTTTTTGGTCTTATCTCTGCATTCCCACAAATTGCTGGGAATTACCAATGACATTCCTGGTCTCATAATTTACTATTTACTCTTTGATACAATAATCTCAGGAAGCAAATGTCCTAGAATGTTCCAATGTAATGATTGGAGAAAAACTTTTCAGAAAGTAGGGATATACTACAAGGTCAAGTGCAGCCTCAGACTGTTTTATACTTACCTTAATTTGTGAATACATGAACCATCCAGTAAGTCACAAAAATCTCCTGTCTAATAAAGTGACACTGCCGTTCTCTTCCCTTGAACTGTGAAAACCAGTTAAGAGTAAATCAAACTTACTTTAATTAATGTACCTTGATATGAACAATTATTACAGCATCAACCTAAGAAAGAGATGATTACATTTATACCTGTTGTGAAATTTAGAAAGGAGAATTAGAACACAATTTCTTCACTAATTCCCATTTATTTTTTTGTAACTATTTCTTCAATTTAATTTAATCCCCAGATTAATAATAAGGTAGGATTCCTTTCCTTCCTTTTATCCTTTGCATATGGTCATAGGATCATAGAGATGGTGAACATTAACAGCCTGTCATCTCAGTTTAACTCTCATCAAAGGATGATAGAGGATGACACATTGAAACTCCCCCCACTTAAGCGGGCAGCAGCAGTGCATTGGATTGCTCAGCTTGTCATGTCAGAGAAAAATTGCACTGGACAAGTTAAACAGGCAAGGAAGACTTTATTCAAGACTGTTACAATAGAGGTCAAGACTATTGCAAAAGGGAAAAGAGATCAAACTCAATTCCACTGAAACAAAGTTTTTAAGAGTTTTTGAGCACTGGACAGAACTAATGAAATAAATACTTAAGGAAGTTGCAGAGGGAAAGAGGTTAGTTAATGTGATTAGGCCATCTGTTTGCTAATTGGTACTTATTAAAGTTAGATTCCTACCCTGTTACAGAGACCAGGACATAGAGGAACTGTCTTTCTTGATGATTGCATTTTTAAGGAGATGGTTCACTGGTTCTTGAGAAACACATTCTTGGGTTGTAAACCTGGTGAGAGTCTAGGAGTGATTTCATCTCAAAGGGGGAGAAAAAACGTTTGCAATTGCCAAGTTTTCTCAAGTAGATATTCTAAAAGGGAGGTCAAGTACACTTAGTTAGGAAGAAACCTGTCTAAAGTTATATCATCTGAGGAGAATTACTAATGCCACCTTGATCAGTTACTAGAACTACATATCCAGGAAGGCTGTCCTGTAGTCAAGAAACTTTCTCCCAATACTCCCAGATCTTGTCTGATTCCATTAGCAGTTATGTGATGGAGTTGGTGCAGTTTTCTAGATGGAATGACTTACATGTCATATACATATATTTGCAAATTATATCATATACATGTACCACACATACATAAATTTTCATATACAATGTACATGTGTGCCTCTGATCTCTATCTCTTTGCTTATGGAGTGTATGCTTGCAATTAAGAATCACCATTAGGAGAAAAGTTTCCTGCCATGTTAGGAGAGCAACTCCTATGTAATTTAAATCAAATTATTTTTTTAATATTTATTTTTTAGTAGTAGGTATACACAATATCTTTATTTTATTATTTTTATGTGGTGCTGAGGATTGAACCCAGTGCCTCACGTGTGCTAGGCAAACACTCTACCACTGAGCCATAACCTCAGCCCTAAATCTAATTCTTATTAGAAACGTATTACTTTAGAACTAAACGACTTTAATTTCTTCTGTTTTATTACAATTATTGGAGAATATATATATAAATTTATACATATGTATAATAAGTTGTGTGTGTGTGTGTGTGTATAATGTTTTTTGATACCGGGGATTGAACCCAGGGTCACTTAACCACTGAGCTACATTCCCAACCAACTTCTCCTCCACTTAAATTTTTTTTTTTTTGAGACAGAGTCTCACTAAATTGCTTAGGACCTTGCTAAATTGCTGAGGCTGGCTTTGAACTTGTGATCCTCCTGCTTTAGCCTCCCAGTCTGCTGGGATTACAGATGTGTGCTACCACTCTTGGCTGCACAAATTATAAAATTTTAGGATGAATAAAGATCTTATTTAGTGACTATTTTAACATTAATTTTTATTCAACTGTTTAATTGCAGAGAAGCAGTTCTATGGCATATATACACTTTAAATTTGATTCATCAAAAAACAGGATAAAAGGCTTACATAGAATATTTGAGAAGAGGAAGTGACAAAGCACTGTGGACACACAGCAAGGAATGGCTAATTCTGATTGTGGGCGTGAGAAAAGATATCCTGGAAGAGACAGCATTTAAGTGACTCTTGAAGAATGACAGGATTTTGATAGTGTGAACAAGAAAAGGGAAGTCTGGGCAGGGTTGTCCATAAGCAAGAGTAAAGGTGTGAATGTGAGTAAAAAGGTGTTGAAGAGGGCTTAAGTTGATGGGTTAAAAATAGGTTTGCCAGGGATGCTGTTCAGGTCCTGATATTCGTATGTAGAGACCTAATCCATGATTCCATGGTATTTGGGGTGGAGTCTTTGGGAGATAATTGGATCTTGAGGGTGAAGCTTTTATGAATGGGATTAGTGCTTTTATAAAAGGGACCCCAGGGACATTGCTTGCCTCTTCCACAGCAGAAAGCCACCAATGAGCCAGGAAGTGCCCCCCTCACCAGACACTGAATCTACTAGTGCCTTAGTCTTAGACTGCCAGTCCCCAGAACTGTTAGAAAATAAAATTGTGTATAAGCCACCCAGTCTATGATGTTCTATCACAGAATATGAAATAAACTCACACAGGGTCAAATCATAAACAGCCTTCCATGCAGTGCTATATAAGGAATTCTAATTTCATTCATTTAGCAAATAAGAAAGAGATATGTGTTTTTGAAAACTGAAATAACACCAAATCTATTTTAAGAACGTAATGACTGGACCTATGCATTCTTGGATAGTGGGTAGGGAGTTCACCCAAGCAGTAGGGCAGAGAGGACGTTGGGACTGTCTTTATAGCTCAAGGCTTGGACTAGCTTAGGGCAGTGGAATCAAGGTCTGGACATATAGGAACCATAATAAATATTGGCTGAAAGCAAGACTATGAAAAACAAAGAGGGTATAGGTGATAAGTAACAGCAAAAAATTGGAAAAAAATAACTCCAATGCTTTTAGTTGGAATTACTGAGAGGATCAAGGTATAGTCATTATACAAATTTAACCAAGAGTTTACAGGTTGTTATGCCATGAGACCTTGGAGGAAGTAGCAAATTCCTTTGTCTAAGTGAATCAAGGAGGTAAGTGATCCAGATCCTGTGTGCATTTGTGAAGAAGGAGGGGATGAGGCAAGTGGACAAATAGGCACAGAGGTGGTTAAGCAGAATGGGAAGACAGGCAATAGGAGGACATGGTCTGTGGGCAGGAGTGATCAGAGATGGGCTAGAGCCAGAGCTGTATTTCCAAGAAAGGGAATTCTGAACAACTGTTTTTGTCGTTATCATCATTATGATTTACTATGTGTCTAACTGAATAAAGCCTACTAATTTACTAAATATCCTTAAAAATGGCATAAAGAATGAGAGAAATTCCCCCAAATAGCTGTTTGTTATGGTTTGGATATGAGATATCCCTCAAAGAGCTCACATAGCAAAGCAGGAATGTTCAGAGGGAAAATGATTAGGTTGTGAGAGCACTAATGTAATCAGTGATTAATCCATTAGATGGATTCTTAATTTGAATGGACTACTGGGAGGTAACTGTAGGTAGGTGGAGCATTGCTGGAAGAAGTAGAACCCTGGGGCCATGCCTTTGGGGATTGTATCTTGTCCTCTCTTTCTTTCTGCTTCTGGGCTACCAAGAGCTAAGCAGTCTCCCTCTGCCATGACCTTCTGCCATGATGTTCTACCTCACCTTAGGCCCCCAGCAATGGAATCGGTTGACCATGAACTGAAACCTCTGAAATTGTGAGCCCAAAATAAACTTTTCCTCTTCTCACTTGTTCTTGTCAGATATTTTGGTCACAGAAATAAAAAGCTGACTAACACACTGTGTTATCACATAATAATCAACGCTACTGCCTACTCTACTGCCCTATAACTCTAGCTGACAATAAAATAATTGCCTTTTCTCCTTTTTTAGGCATCACTGTACATGGTTTTCATTGCAAAATTATATTGTTATCTCTCAATCATTTATATATCTGAGGAAGCTGTCTCATTTGACATGTGAATAATAACACATTTTACTACTTTAGTTTCCCTAGACCATTTTCTTAAATCCTTTTCCTAGAAATAAATGTCGTGACTCTGAAGACATTTTTGAAAATTATTGTAATGGTGTTATTGCTGTATTTCTAGTATTACTTATGAGTGCAAAAAATAGAATCTCTTAGTATTGGCTAAATATCTTACATGATGAACTTGAAGGGGAATGGGTGGGAAGTTTTACCCAAAAAGAGCTCTTCCAGCTTGATTTTTTTTTTTTGAGTATGTGAATGAACAGATAATTTAGTTACTTCAGATAAAACTACTTCAAGAACAGGCAACACAGTCGAGGATTTATCACCAAATTCTTAAAATTGTTTCATGTTAGCTTTTCTAGAGTAAAACTACTCAAGCTGAGGTTCATTCCATCATTTCATAACTTGTTATGTTTCCTCTTTTGGATATTCTCCTTCTCCATAGTCATCCATTTTTCAAGGAAAATAGAGAAATTATCTAAATTTTAGATTATCTCCAACATGTTATTTTATGCTAAGGTACATAGAAAGTAACAAGACACAGCAGATAAGCTACAGCAGATAAGCTACAAGGGAACTTCATGGCTAAGGAACCTTTGGGAACATGGATGCTGAGGAGGAAGGTCTCCCACAGCTGTGCACACACTCTCCTCAGGAAGGACAATGGGTTTTCACTTGCTGGTTTACATCTGGAAATCAATCTTAACATGAATATTCTTAAATTGAGGGTATCTTTCATTAACCCATATTATTTAATAATCTGTTTCTAAGTCTAACTTTCAATCCAGACTTACTCATTGGAAAACACTGAGGCATATCTGTTGCTTAGTTGCTTGATAATGATGTGTGCTGTCTAGCTTGTCAGTGACTGCTTCTCCACCCTTCCTCCCACTGCATCTTCTCTTCTTCTCTGATGCCCCAGACTTTTAGATGATCTCAGAGATTTTCACCCCCATCCAATCTTACTCTCCGCAGCCATTGGTTATTATAATTCTTTGTCATGGACTGATTTTCTATCGAATTTGTCATTTCTTCAGATGGACTGGTATAGAAAGCCCATACATTTTGTAAGAATTGGTCCAGATGAATTGGTTCTGTTTGACACTGGTAATATTGGAAAATCAGCAATTATGGAATTATTTAATCCAAGGCAAATGATTGCATTATACTGGATATTGAGAACATCCTGGCATGTACATGCTAATTACTTATGTATTTCCCTGGAAAGAGAAATTTAAAATCATTGGTTTTCTATAATCCTAACTTTTTAATAATAAATTTTGTTACATTCAAAGATTCATGTTGCTTCTATTACTTATGAAAAACCAGTTTCCTTGGAAATAAACATGAATACATTTTTTTGATTATGGATAATACAGGAGGGATAAATTCTGAACTGTGTACCACATATGATAAAATGTTTTTCTCCTGATTCAGTCTTGCTTCATGATAGGTTATAGATACAGAGAGATATCTTGATATCCATTTTCAAGACACACGTGTACTTTTAAATAGCTTGGTTTAAATTTTCCACTTTAATTCTTATATGAGAAATGTTCTATGATTTTTCTGAGCACTCAGACTCAATTGAAATAAAAGATTTAAAATCTTCTTAGTAACCTATTTTCTTCTATTGCCTTGGCCCAGTTCCTGAAAACAATTTATATTTATTTATACAGAAATGGTTTCAGGGTCTGTAGACAAGCACTTAATCCTGGGCACATGTGCAAATGGTCTATAAAAAGTGGCATTACTATTTATAGTGTCAAAACTATGACTTTATGCATTTTTAAAGAATTTTTAAAATGTTGTCACTCTTCCATGATTGTTCTCTTTTTAGTTTTGTAACATCAGATTCTTCTAACATCAGTAATTAGGAATAAAATCCTAGAAAGACAGAGAAGTTGTGTTTCTGGAATCCAGCAAGGAAAGGCAGGCTTGGAAGACAATGTGCCACTTCTCAGTCAGGCTGTGAATGGGACAAAGGATTCTGATGGTGGATTTGGTCTGAATAGCTTTAAAAGGAATGAATGTAAAGGAAGATTGGTTTCATGAGCCTACTCAACAAAGAGGATAAACTAGTGTGGGCATGAATAATAGAGACTCCAAGTTCTCAGCCTGGATGTTTTATGATAAAAACCATAGATATTGAATTTTTCTATTCATTAGGGAGACCCACAAGCAGAAAACACAACATTATCATCTATATATAGAGAAAAAAATTTTCAGGCAAATGGGAACTAAACATCTATGCATGTAGATAAAGACACCCATTTGCAGGTGGCAGGTTTCAGCAGATTGTAGGGCAGAATTTGGACTGAAAGGGCTGAGGAAGACAGCTCCATTACAAACAAATCAATGTCTGTTAGAATGCAAGGAAGGTTAGCAAGGCAGACTTAGAAGCAAAAGAGATAAAGTAAGGTTTAGGTCCCTAAGTTTGGCTTATCATTATTTATCTCTCAGAGACAGAAAGAAGGTACAGTTAATCTGTGAAGGTTAAAACAGCTCTAGGAGGTAATGAAACTGAATTCTAGATCTTTTCACATTCTCATACAAAGTGATACTTGTTAGTTGCAAAATCTTTAAAGTTTGCCTAGGAGCTAAGAATGAATTCAAACTAAGGATTATGGAAACACAATTTATCTTGATGGGTTATTTCTTCATACTTAACAGATGTTGCTTTTTCTCATATCGGTAAACCTGGAATTCTATATGGAGGTTTTCTCATTCTGGAGTGTCATGTTTGCTCCACGCTCTCTGCCTCCATCAGGCTGAGTCAGAGATCCTTTTATGTTTTTTATTTTCTCTTCTATTTTCATGAAATCTCCATCTTGAAGAACTTAGTGCTATTGGGCCACTTTTAGACAGTGAAGCTGGTATGATCATAGCTGCTATACAAAGAAAAATTTTCCTCAAATAGACCTGGAGATTTGAGGGTTAAGATATTTCCCTGTTGCATGTTGTTGCAGAGGTTTTAAGTTGCTCTAGTCATGGTGAATGTCTAAGATACACTATTGACCATTCCAATTCTCATTCTGAAACTATGGGCCACGTTTAGGTGTAAAATCTGAAAGCTGGTGTTCTCTAGAACACATGGTAAGAAATTTTTCAGATTGTAGGCATTCATTATCTTTCATTTCTCTTACTAGTTTATTTGAGTTATTTTGAAGATTGAGATTAAATTTTATTTATTTTTATTTTCCCCAAATTGAGTAAAAATACTTAACTATAAAAGAACTAAGTATTTGTTGATAGAATCATTGAAAAAATAAGTTACTTGAAAGGGAAAAAGGCCACTTGAGAGGATGTCTGGGGACCAAAAATATTGACACCTTAATTTGAAAGATGCATATTCATACATATCATGTAAGTAGTTTAACTTCTTTATTTTTCATTTATGGTCTCAGTGATCATTCATTAAGCCTCTCATACATTTCATGTACCTTGATAAAACCTGACTTTAAAGATTAATAAGACAAAGCATCTGTCTGTGAAGGATGGCTGTATGGGACAGTTTATTAAGTCTTTTTTTAAAACTTACTAATCCATTTCTTTATAGACATCTTAATTTTTTTTTCAGTTTACAAAACTGGTTCTCTTGATCTGTCTTTCATGAGGAGTAAGATATAACAGTGTTATTTCTTTCTGAGAAGTCAATTAAGAACGAGGTAAGAATTTTTCTGCATTTATTGATCTGGTGTATACTGCTGATTCTACAGATAGAAAATACCTATGCCCCAAGCCCTGTGAATTTGTTTTAGAAAGGATTATAAATTTATTTCAACTTATATCCTCAATTATTGATAGAATCTATGTGGATGGGAATAGTCTTCAATTTCAAACAGAGTAAAAGATGACTTTGTTCCAGTTTTTCATGTTTTAAACATACATCTAATAACTTGGTTACATTTCAGATAAATTGGATCCATGCCTTTCTACCAGAGAAAATTGGGTGAAAGTAAGTTTATTTGTACTGATAGCATTACTTATGTGTTTATTCAACACATGTTTTTAAGAGATAAATATTATCAAGTACTTCAGAGAGATTCAACATTAAAAATTATAACCTTTAGGGGCCTCACATTTTATTGGGAGAAACCAACTATTAAAAAGACAACACTTCATGATACAAAGCAATAAAGAAATAAGGGCAAGTGGAACATGGTTGACTTACAAAGTCAGAATAATGGAGACTTTATAGGGGAGAAGAGAGAATTCACAGGGTAGTTAACATCTAAGTTCTAAACTAAAAGTATAAATTTTTCTGCAAGAGGTTATAAAAGGCATAACTACAACATGAATAGACTCTGGGTTGTGTGACAGCAAATCTGCACTCTGGGGTTGAAGAGGCATGTTGGGAACTGACTGTGGAAACTGTTGTGTAGGATGATCCCACATTTTGGACAACAGAAAGTGAAAGAAGGTGATGGACAGGGAATCGACAAGAACATGCTAAAGGTCTTCTGGCAGGTTGGGTAACAATGCTGGCATCACAGTAAGAGACAGTAGAGGTCTCTGCCAAGGCAATGAAAATGAAAAGAGGGGAGGATGGGGAATGCTGAGACAGGATCCAACAGGTGATGGAGTGTGACAGTGGTGGAGAAGATAAAAATAAAAAGTATCTCAAGCATTTCAGTTTTGTGAACGCACACTGTGAATGCAGAAATGATTGGAAACACAGACATTTCTTCTTTGAAGCTTCATTTATTGGCTTCAGAAATGGTAGAATGGATGCATTTATTGTTAGTTCAATAAAGTGAGTAAGATAATCCAAAATCCTGGTGTACTAAAGAGAGTTATAGTGACCATGGGTGGAAAACTGAGAGACAGTCTTTAAGATAAACACAGTGGAGCAAGAATTAATGAAGACAAAACATGAATATTTGGGGAAGAGGTAAAAAAACACAATAAATCTCTAGAAATCAAGAAGAGAAATATTTAAAGATAATAGGGAGGGCTGGGTTGTGGCTTAGTGGTAGTGTGCTTGCCTAGCATGTGCGAGGCACTGTGTTTGATCCTCAACATCACCCTAAAAAATACCCAAATAAAATAAAAAAGAGATATTGTGTCCATCTACAACTAAAAGCATATTTATAAAATAGGAAATAGTTGTAGAGGTTAAATAAAATAAAGTATGAAAATAGCTCATGTAGTTTTAGTCCAGAGATCATTGGAGGATATTTATGAGGTATTTTGTTGAGTTGGAAGGAATGAAAAGAGTTTCAAGAGCAAATAGATGGAGACAGCATATGCAGAAAAGTACCTACTCCTTCAAGAAGGGTTTTAGTAAATATAAGGAAGAAGATGAGGAAGTAAGTTGAAAGAAAGATTGGGGAAATGGGAGAGTTTTATTTTTTCCCAGATAGTATGAAACAGTTTCTTAGCACAGGGAAGGAGCAGGAGAAAATTTGGAAGCAAATCAATCTGTTGGCTTATCATAGAAGGAAGAGATCAATACCTCCTCATAATTATTTGGATAGTTATCTTCCAGTATTCAAATGGAAAATAATACAAAAACCTATTCAACTGGTCAATATTTTCAACAGCATGAATAAATGTTCTGATTGCTGGAATAATCAGAATAGTTGTAATAATCAGAATAACTACTGGAATAGTTAAGCAAATATTCTTCAAAACCAACAAACAAACCAGAAGCCCATTGTTTGGTCTGGACAAGGCAAGGATCAGAGGAAGTTGGAAACTAAGGTGTGCTGTAGCCCATATACAGGGACAGATGATTTCACTGTAGGACGAGGAAAGATACAGAGACTAAAACTCTAGAAAGAACTGACAAGAACAAATTTGTGTGTGTGTGTGTGTGTGTGAGTGTGTGAATGCATTTTCTAATAGAACACCAAGTCTTTCATCTGATTGGGATCTAAATCATATGAATCTCTCTTAATCAACAGCACAGGGTATCTGCCCCTTGAACAGATAACTGAATTTTCAATTATATGCTCCTCAGTTCTTATTGAAAGTGGGTTTGATACAACAGATACAGAGAGAGTCAGAACCTAAGAACAGCTTTCAACTGATGGTGATTTTGCCCTTTTAAGGGAAACTTGGCTGTGTCTGGACATGGTTTCACCCGTTACTGCTAGGATAGACAGTTGCCACTGATGCTGCTAAGCATGCAATGAAGGGTCTCCTCCCCATGGTAAAGGATTGTTAAGCCCCCCAAATTGTGCTGAGGTTGATGGTAGCCACCATTCTTCAAGGTTCTGTAAATTTTATCTTTGTAACAAGTTAAATCACGATAAAATACTTATTTTTAAATTAGCCATTACTTATATATTTTTTGAAGATGACTAGACTATTTCCATGAGTGATTTTAGGTTTATAGGAAAATTGAATGGAAAGTATAAGGATTTCCTGTATTAACTTCCTGCATTAGGGTGGTCCATTTGTTACAACCATTGAGCTAATATTGATATACTGTTTAAGTTCATAGTTTACATTAGGGTTCACTCTTCATATTGTACATTTTATGACTTTTGACAAATGTGTAAAGGCATATATCCACAATTATGGTATTATATAGTGTAATTTCACTGTCTTAAAATTCCTGTTTTCCACCTACTTATTTCTCTCCTCCTGTAAACCCCAGATCATTGTCCCTCATCGTGGTGGTGAGAATCAAACCCAGGGCCTCACTCACACTAAATTTGTGCTCTACCACTGTGCTATACCTGCAGCCCTGATCTTACTGCTGTCTGCGTATTTCATATAGGCTTATGTATTATTTCCCATTTGAATGAATGACATTCCAGAATGTCACCATGTACATTTAAGAATGTCTCCTTAGTTTTGCCGTATCCCACCCTGCAAAAAAAACCCCATATACACTTGGTAACCTGTAGATTGGCTTCTTTCACCTTACACTGTACATTTAATATTCCTTGGTATCTTTTTCTCTCTTGATAACTCATTTATTTTTATTGCTCAATAATATTACATTATGTGGATCCACAACAGTTTATCTAGTCACCTACTGAAGGACATGAATAGCTTCTAACTATTTTGGTAGCTTCTATCTCTTGGCAATCATGATTACAGTTATCATATACAGTTGTGGGCATGTTTTTGGATAGTTATCTTCCAGTATTCAAATGTGTCAAAGTTCTCAGTTCATTTCAGTAAGTACTAAGGAGCAAGATTGCAGAATCATAAGGTAAAAATATAATTTTTTTTAAAAGAAACTTCCAAACTGTCTTCCAGAGTAGCTGTATCATTTTGCATTCCCGTCAGCAGTGAATTAGAATTCCTGTTGTTCCACATTCTCATCGGCTTTTGGTAATGTCAGTGTTAGCCATTCCAATAGATTCAAATTGATATCTCTTTGTTGTTTTAATTTGTAGTTTCCTAATGATTTATGTAGTTGAGCATCTTTTCCTATACTTATTTGCCATCTATATATTTTTTTCTCACAGATTATCCATTCACATATGTTGCCCATTTTTTATTGGGCTGTTTATTTTCTTATTCAGTTTTTAAGAGTTCTTTGTATAATCTAAATGCTACTTCTTTACCAAGTATATGTTCTGAAGACATTGTATCCTAGTCTATGACTTGTTTTTTTTTTTTTTTTTGTTTTTGTTTCTTACCACTATCTTCAGTAGAGCAGAAGTTTTTAATTTTAATGAAGTCAAACACTCATGATTTCTCTCTTTTATAGATTGTAGTTTTGGTTTTGTATCTAAAACGTCATTGCCAAAAATAATAATTTTAATATAATGAATTTGTTGTCTTTAACCAAGAATTAATGGATGAAATGACCAATTGAATTATTTTTCTATATCTTCTGCAAGCTAAGTGTTGAAAACATTGTCTTAATATTTTGTTTTTTTAAAAATAAGAGATCACCTTATAGATTTCTCTTATAATTGAATTCTGGGGAAATGTTTGCTTCTCAGATATGCTTTCAGTCTTTCCTTTATCAATTAACAGACCTCAGGTTATCCATAACTGAGAAGTACTAAACTCATCACTTTTTGTTTTAACTTCTCTAAGAACTAAATTTATTCCTCAGTGACAGTTATTTCCTGTTTTTGTAATTTTCTTTCTTTCTTTCTTCTTCTTTTTTTCCCCTTTGCTTTTTAAAAAAAATTTAATTAACTAATTAATTAATTTTTTGGTACCAGGGATTGAATTCAGGGGCACTTGGACACTGAGCCACATCCCCAGCCCTATTTTGTATTATATTTAGAGACAGGGTCTCACTGAGTTACTTAACACTTCACCATTCCTGAGGCTCGCTTTGAGCTCATGATCCTCTTGCCTCAGCCCCCTAAGATACTAGAATTACATTGCCTTTGCTTTTTATTAGCTATTCTAGTTTTATAGTTTTTGGATACAGACTTGGATAGTCTCAGAACTTTTAAAAAAATTAGTTACATGTGACAATCTCTTCCTTATTTGTATATGTCACCCTTTCTTCCTTTTTTTAATATGAACTTCTGGCTTTTTCTTTTTCATTGTTTTAATGTAGTCATTCTGCAAGAAATGTTTTTAAGTTATATTATGTGGTTAATATTGGGCAGATATTTTAATTCCTTTCACTGACTCTGACAGATCTGAATGGATAAGACAATGTCAGACAGACAACCAAAGAGGAGATTTTAATTAATAGCCAAAGTTCCACAATATGGCTAGCTTCAAGTGCTATCACAGTGCAAGGATTATAGACAGTAGGTTTAGGATCTTACTAGAAGCTTCAAGTTCATCTATGGAAAGATCTTATCCCATTACAAGATAAATAATCTACTGAAGAGTTGGTTAATTACAATAAAATGTGAAAATTGCTAATATGTAAAGAGAGAAAAAGGGATATTGAAAACTATCAAATAAAGAGTAAATGTAACTGGATGCAGTGACACATGCCTGTAATCTGAGCTGCTAGGGAGGCTGAGGTAGGAAGATTACAATTTCAAGTCCAGCCTAGGCAATTTAGGGAGAACTTGTATCAAAATAAAAAATAAAAAGGGCTGGGGATATAACTCAGTGGTAGAGCATCCCTGGGTTCAATCCTCAGTACTGCAAAGAAAAAAAAAAGTATATGTAATTTCATAACAATGCACCAAAAAGGCAGCATAGCAATTTAGGTTATAAGGAATAAAAAATTTCCCAACAGTGAAAACTGTTAAGTTTCCATGGGCATGGAAAGAATTTGTTAAACCTTTCTGGCTGAATAGGCTGAAAGCAAGAGATTTTCACGTGTCCGAAAGGACAAGTGTGGACCTGCCTGCAGGTCAAGGGATAAATGGTAACACCTTCTAGGAGCCTTTCAGGGCCAGAAGTCTCTGATTCTATTAGCAAATTTAAAAGTGGAAGATTCATCTTGTGTATTAGAAGTTACATTAAAAATGTTAAATCTATCACAAAGCAATAATCAGTGAAATATTTCATGCTCTGTGAGGCAAGAACAACTCTGAGGTTCTTTGAGGCCTAAAATTGTTGAATAAGAGCTTACCCAATAGTCTGATGTGAAGCTCTGGGGTCATTCAGACTAGTTAGAGAGATAATAGTTTCTTCCTTGGAAGCTCAAAAATTGACATTCAAATGGCAACTGCTATTTGTGCAATGTTGGGTCATCCATCAAGATCAGTGGCATTGATATTTCTGCATAATGTGCTTGCACAATATAGCATCACTGCATCTTCCATGATAATTTATTTTTTGGTCTGGATTATCGATCATGAGTTCTACATTGTATTTTTTTTTTTTTTAACCAGAGGCTAATTTAGTGATGTACTGTATTTGAGACATTAACTTATTTAGCAAAACTTTTAAAAGAATTTATATGTATGTTACCCCATCATAGGATGTGATATAGGCATCAATGGATAGGCAGGGAAAGAACTTAGTTAAGAAAGGCCTGTTATCATCTGGGCATTGTGACCAGTGCCTGTAGTCCCAGCTACTCAGGAGCCTGAGGATTGCTTAAGCTCAGGGATTCCAAACCACACTGGGCAGAAAGAAAAAAAGAGGAAATGAGGAAAGAAGGAAGGGAGGGAGGGAGGGAAGTTGGGAAAGAAAAGAAAGCACAAGCCTGCCTTGAACTCTTTTTAAAGAGCCAGAAATTGTATCTTGAAGAGAAAGCTGGACTGACAGGTGGTGGTCTAGGGAGTTTTTTTTTCTTTTCTTCTCTTTTCTTTTTTTCCTAGGGGAGCCAGTAAAGGCAGGAGCTGTAGCAGGCAGGTAGTAGGGTGATAACCTGGGACAGTTGAGACATAGGAGGGCAGTTACCAGAGGAAGCCACAGAGCTTGCATCTTGAGTCAGAAGCAGGAACTGCTTTGTTTTTCCTGTGTTGGAGCAATTCAAGGTTTAAATTGTTAGTAATAGGCAGATGGAGGCCAGAGCCTATAGGTGTTTGAGGAAGGGGAATCCATATTCTCAGGAACAGGGTCTGGCCTAATGGGTAAAGATGACCACTGTTATCAGCAAACATGGATAAAAAGCTGTTGTGTGCTGGCTATGTGACTTCACCCACATAAATTAACCTCTTAGATCTTTAGTTTCCAACATTTACAAGGCAGGGAGAATGTGATTCCCTTCATTTGGTTGCTCTAAGTATAGAGCATAGCATATTGCAAGTGCTCAATTAATAGAAACCATGCACACACACATTTAACAACATACTACTAAAAATGCACAATGTTAAGTAAGAGTTTGAGGCTGAGACCAATATGTGGCATACCCTAT
Source organism: Xerus rutilus (assembly GCA_028644305.1). Lineage (NCBI taxonomy): Eukaryota > Metazoa > Chordata > Mammalia > Rodentia > Sciuridae > Xerus > Xerus rutilus. The sequence goes on from CM053406.1 coordinate 41,137,577, forward strand.
CTTGGCAAGTTACTTTTGAATATACATTTCAGTTCTGTTACAGTTAGAATTAAGTAATTTTAACTTGCAAAGTTGTCGCAAGGATTAGGCCAGTATCAGTAAAGGACTTGGTCTAGTGTCTGACAAATAGTGCTCCATAAAAGATATAGCTCCTTATGTTACTGCTATTGTTATTATCAAGAGGTGACCTTGGGAGGAGTGTGTAGAGTGTCTACTGGACTTGGGGAGTCATTGACTTATCGGGGTTATCATTTGTATAATCATTGTATAATTGGGGTTATACAATGTTGTAGAAAAGCAACCTAAACTGCAGGCCTATTAAACCTGATTAAAAAGATTCTGTCATGTGAGTCTACACAAATTGCATCTGTGTTGCCATCACTTAGGAAAAGCACAGGACACTTATGCTGAAGCTCCCCCACAGAGTGCAGCTGGAGCAGATTGCACTGGTTTTTTTTTTTTTTTTTTCAGTCTTCTAAGAGTTTTAATTTTGAAAAATATTTCATCATGACAAAAATACTGAATATAATATACTTGACAAACAGATAAAAATATCAAGTACCAATACATAATGTCTAGTCATCCCCCAACAACTAAAAGTGATCATTTGTCATTCTGATGTATGTCTTCATACCTCTTCTGTCTGTGGAAAAAGAAGAGTACTTCCTATTTGGGTTTTGGGTGCACCCTTTGACTCCAGGCCAAACTGATTCTTTTGCAGGCAATGGAACCCCAATTCAGTAGCTCCTTAGTCATCTGAATATAGCAATTCTCCATCCTGGGGCTCTTCCCCCTCTATCTCCTATGTTTGTGGACACTCAGATTTCAACTTCTCTGCTCTAAAACACTGCTTCTCTTAAGACACTCAACATTTTGTGGCACACCAACTATATGAACTAGTTTCTTCTTTTCGTTTAAGTGGAAAATTTCTGACATCTCCTAGAATACCCACAATGATCATTGCTTTTCTATATTGCTGAGGATTTTGCTAGTCTGAGGATCATTCACAGGTTTAGAGGTGGTTTAGATGAAAACATTTCCATGAAGCATTTCTGTAAAGTCTTCCAGGACCTGCTCCCTGCCAGGAGGTTTAGATGGCTGTTACATGATGGAATTCTTGTAAACTCACTCCAAGAGTGATACTAGGTGTATCACAGGGAATACAGTCATATGTAGAAAAGTAGAATACTTAGGAAAAAAGTGATTATTTTAGATTTATTTTGCAAATGAGTAAACTGAGACTCAAAGAGATTAAAATAAGTTTGTGGAGGGTCACATGGACTGTCAAAGGTGGGCTTCATTGGATTTCAGACCACACATTCTTTTCACTAAACCCCAGCACTAATTTTCTTCAGTCCACATAGATGTTTGCCTTCTCCAACTCCCCTTTCAGTTCTAGGCCAGACTGCATTTTGGCTCTTTGCTCTAGGTCATGCACATTTTCTGTTCACTTTTCCTTCTTGGTTAAAAGTCTGTGATGGTCAAGACCCTGCTTTATGCTTCTTCTGTACAAGATTCTGTGCTGGAAGATTTTGTACTCATTAAGCACTTAGTGATGATTAAAACCACAACATTTTACAAAATTAGGTATATATGAAAACAGAATGCATTTTAATTCATTGTATGTAAATGCAGCACAGCTTTTCATTTCTCTTATTGCACATGATGTAGAGTTGCACCACATGTGCAGTCATACATGTACCTAGGGTAATGATGTCCATCTCATTCTACCATCTTTCCTAACCCCATGCCTCCTCCCTTCCCATCCCTCTCCTTTACGCTATTCAAAGTTCCTCCATTCCTCCCATGGTCCCCCTCCAATTATGGATAGTATCCACTTACCAGAGAGAAAATTTGGCCTTTGGTTTTTTGGCACTGGCTTACTTTGCTTAGCATGATATTCTCCAACTCTATCCATTTACCTGCAAATGCAATAATTTTATTCTCTTTTATTGCTGAGTAATATTCCATTGTGTATATATACCACAGTTTCTTTATCCATTCATCTCTTGAAGGGCATTTAGGTTGGTTGCACAGTTTAGCTGTTGTGAATTGAGCTGCTATAAACATTGATGTGGCTGCGTCACTGTAGTATGCTGATTTTAAGTCCTTTGGGTATAGACTGAGGAGTGGGATAGCTGGGTCAAATGGTGGTTCTATTCCAAGTTTTCCAAGTAGTCTCCATACTGCTTTCTAGATTTAAAACCATAATTTTTGATAAAACTCCCATACTCTATGAAATAGGCATTGTCTTGCCCTTGGGAGACAGTATGGAGATTTTATGGAGGTATTTCAATAGACATTAACACTTCCAAGACCAGCTTATGACAATTCATTCTTCTTTTTATGCTCTGGCTTTATGGCCAAGCCACATGGAGGAAAATACATCATACTGAACCTTCTCTGCTCTGCTATGAGAGAACAGATATAGAAAGGCATGGTCAACTCTAAAGTTGGTAAATGCTAGTGCTGACAATTGTAACATCAATTTATTATTACTAGGAAAGTTGGAGAGAATTAATTAAACAACAATAACTCAGAAGAAGTACAAAAGGATTGCATTTAAGAGAAGAGAATTTTGAATCATCTCTCTCATTTCCCATGGAATTTCAGCCAAAAGCATTTATGATATTAGCATTTATTTATAAAGCAGATGTTCCCTTTTTATTGATCTCAGAAGAGGTAAAAATAGGTAAAAATATTTGAAGCTACAATTGTGGGTGTGTTTCTTAGTAGAAAAGTGTTACAAATTTCAGAGTAGTATTGCTGTTATTATTGAGGTGATTGCAAAAACTGGTATCATATCACGAAAGTGTTAAAAGTGATCTTATTTCTAGGAATACTACTGTTAAACCTTCCAGTGGGTCGTTTGGAGAAGCTGATAGATAAGATGTAAGAGGATTGAACTGGACCCTCAGCCCCAGACCTCCATCAACTCTGTGAGGGTGTCTCACCACAAATAGAGCTGTCACTAGCAGGGTCCCTCAGTTAAATCTTTACAACCTGGAAATTTATAGCTCTGTCAGTGAGACTCAAGCTTATCCACGTACATGGATTGAATATGGAAGGAAAATAATTGGTGCTGTTGTCAGTAGCTGGCAGAAAATTTGATCTTGGTGAACAACTCTTTCCTACGGTGACTAGCAAAGGCTTGCAGGCTTGCTTGTATCTGCCAGTTTTCTGCCAAATTGAGACTGTCGCATAAAATCTCATATGGATGTGCAATGGTCATTTAGAGCTTACATCCCAGTTGACTTTGAAACTATTGGGTTCTACATCAGATTTTATAATTCTTTTCGCTATTCAGAGCTTGGTATTTGAGGAAGCCAGTAAAATAATATAAATGTGTGGTTTCTGGTTTCCCCCCTGACTTGCATTGTTGCTATACTCACAAACAGTATGCCAATTTAACTGTTTTAGTAAAACCAAACTAGTTAATAAACATTCTTGGGTTGTTAGCTTATCAAGAAACATTTAGAAATCCTTTGGGTTGGGTAATAAAGAAGATTTTCTTTTGCCCTTGAATTTTGGAATCTTATATTTGATTGTTTCTATTCTAGAATTAGGTAAATGTCTAGGGGTCTCAGAAAATGAATGATTGATAGAGATTTTTGAGTTTCTTTTTCTCTCTTCAGTTTTCAACTTTCTTAAATTTATTGGTTATCACAGTCTAGATAAGTGGGTATGTGAGATTTCTTTTCTCCTCCCTCTCTCCCCCATCATCCTTCCTCCCTCCCTCCTTCCCTTCTTTCCTTCCTCTCTCTCTCTTTCTTTCTTTCTTTTTCTCTCTCTCTTTCTCTCCTTCTTCTTTCTCTCTCTCTTTCTCTCTCTCTTTCTCTTTTTCTTTCTTTTCTTTCTTCAATATTAGCTAAGGTTTGACCCAAGAAGCACAATCGCTATGAGTGACTTTGTAAAATACATCTATCATTACTTTTATATATTATGCAATTGTGTTCATGAGCCAGTGCACAATTCCATGGAAGGCTATTTATTGTGTTTGCATCTGACATGGCCTGATGTAGGTGTGGGTCTACAGAGTTGGTGATTAGATGGAAACTGAGGAAAGGACAACCTTTTTTCTATTGCTATTTCTTATCATCTTAAACCTTAGTGATGCATGTGATCAGTGGAAAAGCAAATGTTCAGAGTAACTGATGAGAGGTTCTAGTAGGAGCTGGAGGAACAGCCCATGCTAACAAGCCAAACCGTGAGATCTTGACAATGTGACATTGGTGTACTATTTAAATTCACACAATTAAAGCCACCACAGGGAATTTCTAACACTGTGTACTGATGATTAGTTAGAGTGGATTGCATGCCAGACACTGGGTTAAGTCCCGCAGAACCAACAGCGAACCAAGCAGACAAGATCCCTGCCCTTGTGGAGTTTATAATCTGGTGCAGCAGAGAGGTAAGAAGTGAACTATGAACAAAAATACAATGTAATTATAATTTTTAAGGGCAATAAGGGAACTAAAGATGCTGTGGTGGAAATAACAGAGATGATTATTCTGGAGAGTGGATTGGATGAGGCATGGGTCCAAATTTGTTGAACAAAAAGGTGACTGTTGTTGTGGATTATATCAGAAAAAGTGTAGACTGGATTAAATTAGTGTCACTGAAAATTGGAAGAAGTGGAAAGCTCCATATGATAGTTCTGAAGAAAAATGCAGCATTTGCTATTAGTTTGAATATGGAGGAAAGAGGAAATTGAATTCAAGGACACTCTCCCTGTCATTTTTGGCTTGATTTTTTTCAGGGAGGAGGGCAATTTGGGGAGTTGGAATCAAATATTAAGTTTTGAGTATGATAGTTTAGAGACATCAAAGTGGAAATGTGATATGTGATTATATATAAATTCTGGAGCTCAGGGAAGAAGTTGGAAAATAATGAAGAGGACATACAAATTTAGGAGTTATACTTAAAGAGCAAAATTTATGGCCAGAGTAGTAAATGAAATCTTTTAGGAAGGGAAATACAGAAAGGTAGAAGACTTATCACAGAACTCAGAGTGATCCACAATTTAAAGAATGGAGCCGGGCGCGGTGGCTCACGCCTGTAATCCCAGCACTTAGGGAGGCTGAGACAGGAGGATCGCGAGTTCAAAGCCAGCCTCAGCAATGGCGAGGCGCTAAGCAACTCAGTGAGACCCTGTCTCTACATAAAACACAAAAAAGGGCTGGGGATGTGGCTCAGTGGTCGAGTGCCCCTGAGTTCAATCCCCAGTA
>CM053406.1:41142904-41186827 GCA_028644305.1 Xerus rutilus
TGGGTAAGCAAAGAAGATCTGGTACTACAAAAACAGAATAAGAACATCAATGAAATTAAAAAATAAGTAGAAAATATCATTATAAAAGTGAAAAGGAAAGTTCCAGCAAGAAAGGTCACTTGTTGTTTGGAGAATGAGTTCGCCTACAGGTAACATTTCAAGCATTTTGGTCTCAAGAACACTTTACACTCTTAGAAATTATGAAGAGCACCAAGAAGCTATTGTTTTTGTGTATTAAATTTATTAATATTTATCATATTAGAAATTAAAACAGAAAATTTAAGATATGTATTAATTTTTAAAAAGCAAAAATATTTTAATATAAAATTTTCATGAAAAATAATTTCTCAACACAAAAATATTGAGAAAAGTGACATTGTTCTATAAACTTGCAAATCTCTTTAAAGTCTAGTTTAATAGAAGAGATAGCTGTATTCTCATTTCTGTTTTTGCATTCAATCTGTTGTTCTCCTTTGCTTGGATTAAAGCATATGAAGAAAATTTGGCAGCACAAATGTATGTGATTGGAAAAGGGATAATATTGTAGTAGGCTTTTAAAATAATTGTGGATATTCTTTCATTCTATATTGAAATTTAGTAAGTGATAATTTCTTAAAAACTAATTACATTGTGACACTCTGAAAATATATCAGTGAACTTTTAATACTCTATTTTGCTAAATTCTATTGGTCTATTTTATACTTTGAATAGATATTTTATGCATGTAGCTTTTTGTAACATCAAGCATTCATTATCTGCAAAATATTAGCTTACTGAATTATACAGTAATTCAATATAAAATATTTTAAAAATCACATTCATAAATATCATCTATTATCATGTTACAAAAAGAGACCATCCCATCCCACAGATCCCACAAAAAGGTTTTGGGTACCATAGGGATACTGGAACTACTTTTTGTTGTTGTTTACTAGGAATTGAACCCAGGGCCTTGCACATGCTATGCGATTATCCTACCTCTGAGCTATATCCTCTGTTCTGGAACTACATTTTGACACTAACTAGTGAGACAAAAGTGAGTAAGAATTCACTGATTTGACAAAAAAGTTGTAATTTGGTGACTTTGAAAAGAATAATATTGATGGAATAATGGAGACAAAACAGAGATTGGAGTGAGTTAAATAAGGTAAATTATTGTATATTTCACAGAAGATTTATACTTCTCTAGAAGCATTTATTTGTTAAAATACATAGAAAATCAGTAAAGTAGTTTAAGAGGGTGTGTGCGTAAAGGAAGTATTTGTTTTCTTTATTCTGTTTTTAAAATATAACAACATATTTGCATATCGATGCAAACATTAAGACTAGAAAAGACAAAGAGAAAAGAACTGGAGAAACTAAATCTTTGTGAAGATATGAGGAGATTATATTGAAAATATAGCTTCATCTTTAATAAAAGGAGCTAAGTAGAAATGAGTGGGTTCAGATGCAGATAGATTTGTGATTATGTTTTTATTTATCTAATTTTTATGTATTTTTATTGGTATATTATAATAATACATAATAATGGCATTTATTATGCCTTATCCATATGTGTACATAACATAACATAATTTTATCAATCCAATTACATTACTTTTCCTTCTCCTTTCCTCCATGGTTATGTTTGTAGATGGCCTCTATTTAATCAATGAAGTATTAAGTGAGATTTGGCCTAAGAGAAAGGAGTTCTGGATATTTATAAAAGGACATGAAGTATAAAATGCTTTCCTGGAGCAGAGGGATAAAAGGAACAATAAGATTGGATGATTGTCTGGAGAGAGGAGGTTTATGAGCACAAATTTAGAGTGAAATAAAGATACTTGTTTGTGTGTTTATTTTTGTTGTTGTTGCTCAGTAGAGTGAAGATTTGGGTTGAGGCATGGAGAATGAAGATAGTTGGGTTTAAACAGAATGGGGGTTTTTGCAAATAGCACAAGAATAGGAGGGGGCATGAAAATTGATGGCACTTGCAAAGGGTTCATTATAATGATATATCATTATAATCTAAACTGGTGAGAAAGTGCAACCCAGGAGGTTGATGGGAAGTGATAAAGGTCATAGGATGGTCAATGGATTGGAGGTCATTATTGAAGGGGAGAACTGAAAAAAGAAGACAAGGAGAAGTAGCAATGATCAAAGATCAGGTTGTTTGAATTTTACATTTAATTGGTGGTCCAATTACTGATGGTGATGCATCTGACTATAAGAATAGTTGTTAAATATAAAGAAAGGTTCAGGAAATGAACCAATATATTTTGTTACCCTTGTAGTTCAGTGAAGATGATCATGTTGGATGGAAATGAGGATTATATATCATGTATTGAAACCATGTATTTAATACATGATTATACATTTAATACATGATTATATATCATGTATTAAAGGGTTAAGAAAAATGATGTTGGGACACCATTCAAAGAGGGGGAAAAAGCATTGGAAAAATATAGAGTGAAAAAGTTCAAATTAAAAAAAAATCTTAATAATCTACCTGCTTACTTACCACATTTTGTTTAGAAACTGATAATATCCATCATTTGCAAGTATACAATGAACCTCTTAAGCAAATGAGAGTGGTTTAATGCTTATGAAAATGTACTTATACTTATTAAAAACCTTAAAATTATTCACAATCTTTGACTTTCTTCTGGAAATTTGTAGTTTCCTAAGAAAACAATTTAAAATATTTAAAGTTTTATTCAGAACAGTGTCATGATATATAGTTTATTATATTGAAAAGCTGGAAATAGACTCATTTATTTCTGGCATAAACCATGGTATACCTAGTAAACGAAAAGCAATATTTATGAAAAATAGTTTATGATAGCATTGCTTGTGAAAAGAAGAACATTAAAGATTACTTAAGAGATATGGAATTAAAAGGCAAGAGAAAACTTCATATAGCATGATTTCATATGTTTTAAAAAAGGAAAAGACCTGGGTTGGGGATATAGCTCAGTGGTAGAATGCTTGCCTAGCATGTGCAAAGCCCTGGGTTCAGTCCACAGTACTGCGAACAAATAAACAACAAAATCTCAGGATTTTTAGAGTGATTATATTTGATAGGGGAAGCTGCAGATTATTTTCTAATTTCTACTCTTCTGCATTCCCAAATTTCCTTCATGAAATGGTTGTTGAAAAAATAAACATTAAATAGTATTTAAAACAAAAGAAAACTGCAGTTTAAAAAAAAGAAAAACAAAAAACTATGACTGTCTGGTCCCTAGCCAAAGTGAAAAAAATCTTACGTGGCAAAAGTCCTTTGTTCCTTCCCAGGGATTTAAAGCGATTCACCTGAGTTGACAGGTAATAATTACATATTATTTCCCTTTTGTAGAGTCCAGATAAATATTCCTCCCTCCACCAAAACAATTCATTGCAAACTCAATACTGCCTGTGTAATTGAGCAAGTATAATTAATAAAAAGCAGAGGGGACATGGGATATTGGAATGTGTACCTGATCTGAAGACTTTCAAGTAGAATTCTCCCCCCACACTATACAGTTTACATAAAATGCATCTCTCAAGTGGCTTTTGACTTGCCATTTTGTAGTCACAAATCTAGAATTCCTTATTTCTGTTTCTGGTTAGATAAACAATTCCAGGAACTTTCCCAAAAGATAAAAATCCTGATATTCCCACTTAGCCCTTGCAGATGTTAGAAGTGCACCAAATGTTTCTATTCTGCTGAACTTGAAGGAGAAAAATTATTCTCATTTATTGAGTTCTATGTATATCTATCCATTGGAATTCAGATCTTATCATCCAAGGGGTCAAATAAAAAGGGCTAACAACTAGATTCTGATCCAAAATTGTGATTTTTTTCACAAGGAATACAGCTTTTATGCTTGGGGAGTCATATTTGCTTTATGATTTGGAATTAAATCTCAGCTCTGTGCCCTGGGGCTGGATAATTATTCTTTTAGAGAGAATTAGTCTTCTGATGACACATTAAGAGGCTCTTTTAGAAAACAATACATTTTTAACATTGGACTAAATCCCAGGATATTCGAAATTAATGTAAGTAATGGTTGGAATGCCCCCAAATGATGGCTGTAAATGACGCCCAGAGTGGCAGGCTCAATGAAAGCACAGACTTAATGGGGACAGAGTCTGACTCCCTCTAGAAGCAGCATGCCATGCTGAAGGATTAAATGGCCAGTGTCTAGCATGCTGGATGCTACCATTTGAGATGAATTGTGGTTTTTCTTGGATGATTTCCTCAAAATCAACACTGGCATTTCAAACGCTGCTTCCAGGGAAGTTTGCTTACAATGAAATTTTACTCTGAAAAAAAGTTTTAGATTTATGCTAGCTAGAAACACAGTCACCTTGTATTATTCTCCCTCTCTCTCCCTCCCTCCCTCTCTCTCTCTCTCTCTCTCTCTCTCTCTCTCTCTGTATGTGTGTACTGTAGGGTAGGTGCTATGATGCTCAGGAAGTATTATTGCTAGATCTGTGAACATGACTCCCATATTAATGGAGTCCCAGATGGGTTGCAAGAATGCATGTATGTTCATTGCATCTATGCTTGTGAAGGGCATAAATGAGAAAAGTCTCAAAACTGCAGTTATGTTGAAGGGGAGTTTTGCGATCATTGAGAAGTGTTGTACCATTACTTAAAAAATAAGAACTTTAAACACTTTTTGTATCCAGTGCCATGTACTAACTTGTGAACTAGCAACTGATGACTAGGTGAAATTATTATAAGTGTATTCTGATAAAAATATGAAATTAAAATAGACCCCAAAGGAAGGAAACTAATGTGGAAAATCATTAGCTATAAACCTTTTATTCTGTGATTGTTAAAAATTATCCTTCTCTGCTCCTTTGGATGGCCCCTTTGCTTCTTCCCATTTGTTCGTTGTGCATACTCATTCCCCAAGGACTTAGCCATCATCAGCTCTGTTTCTCTCTCTGTTTTATCCTTTCACCCAGCTGTGTTAACTTTCCATTATAAATTGGTAAGTGGTTCTACCCTAATGCTCTAAGACCTTGGTGCCATGGCCTAAGGGCAAATGTGGAAGTGATGAATTTTCTGTCAAAGTCATAACCTCTGTCCACTGGTTTGTCTTCTCTGAAAGGATCTCTTTGCTTTAATATACACTGAATTTAAACAAGGACATAAATAGAGGCTTATGGGTGTGAATCCATCTGATGATACATATTACAAGATACAGAAGTAACATGAGGGATGGTTGATTCTAGATGCTAGTTGAATCTTCTCTACTACTCTTGTCCATGGTTTGAATGGTTTTCTATCCCTACTTATCTTGTAAAATGGTTTTGGTCCTGTGAAAGAAGCTCAGTAAATATCAGAATATCGATAATTTTACCGAAAGAGTCATATTTTCTATTTCTTAATGTCCTTGGCGCTCTATTGGGCTTGACTGGGTTTGAAGAAATGAGGAAAGAATCAGTGAATCAATATTACATGAATACTCAGTACTAACAAGAGTGAGTGATGAAGAAGGATGACAATGAAATCTGTGACTTCAGTTGAGTGATCCAAAGTCAAAAACATACACGTACAAAGCTGCATCTATGAATGCAGACAGGGTATAAACTGAGTTAATTGGTGAAACCTTTTTGAGGTGATGAAGATCTGATCATGTTATTCCCTTTATATAAACCACAACAATGAATGTCCATTCATGACCACAAATACCAAATTTTTTATTTGACTTATAAGGTTTTTTTTTTGATCAGCTATATCTTTATCTACTCAGTCTAATTTTTCATCCTTTTTTTATAGAACTACTGTAATTAGCTCTGTCATGGGTGAACTAAAATATAGGGGAGAAATAAAAGTGGTTCATCAGCTCACAGTAGAGTTCCTCTTAGTTCTGTTTTTCACTTAAAGAAAAAGGAATGGCATATGCACTGATAAATATTCATACTGTAAGTGTGACTTCAGGACTCAGTTGCCAGAAGTAGGATCACAAATGACATTTAAATACACGTGCGTTTTTAGTTATAACAAACCACTCTCAGGTCTATGGTATCCTGGAACAATATCATCCCATCCTATCATAAGGAGAACTGGGCTGCTAAGTTCTAACTGAGATAATAAATAAACTTACCATAGTAGGACCATTGTGGTTGACTTAGCTTAAATTTTCCAGGGCAGTTAGTTAACTGAGGCCTGGGAAGGGAATTGGAATTGAGGAAGAGAAATTTTGAAAAGGAGTTTCAGAATGGTCTGTGTCTGAGTCCTGACCTGAACAGACCCAAGAAGTCACTGGAAAAGGACACAGAAAACATCAAGAATGGCCTAGCTTAGTTTGTTTGCAATAGACACTCAAGGCTTAGAATCAGAAATTAAACTGTGTTCTGAGAATATTGATTCTTTTTCTATCCTGAGCAGTAAATAAAATTTTCTAAATGCTTATATACTTAATACTACATGTTTAGTACAAGACTTCTTTTTAGTTTCTGCTCTGTAGTAGTAATATTAATAGCTAGTACATTGAGTGCTTACCATGTGCCAGACCCTGTTCTATCAATTTCTATGTATCAACACAACTGATACTAAGCACATCTCTATGATGCAGTTATCCCACTTTTACAGTTGAGGAAAGTGACCTCTTTGAAGTTCAGAGAAGTCAGGTAACTTGTCCAAGCATGCAGAAGGAAGTGGTATGGCTGAGATTTCAAGCCAGATAGCTGGCCAGGCTGTGAACCCTTAGTCATGACACTAAACATCTTCTGTTCAGGAACTGTGGTTGTCTTTCATGATGAACATTAGTATTGATTCATTTTTTTAGACTGATTTTAATAGAATTAAAGCATTTAGTTGAGAAGTAAATTCAAAGACACTTTAATTTAGTTCTTTATTTTACAAATGAGGAAACTGAAACTTTGCAAATGCAAGGGTGGTTATGTCGCATTACATTGGGCTAGTAGAAGTGAGCTGTAGTTCACTATTTGAAGCTTTTGCTGTTTAACATTATCCAAGCTCTGTATATTGAAAACTGCTTCATAGGGACCAAATACAAAGGGAACACACAAAAACAAAACCTCAAAGTCCTGAATCTAGTGATTTTTTAAAATTTTCTTTTAGTGCAGCAATGTTTAGAGTAAAACAAATAGATTGTGAGAGCTATAACCTCATCAGTGGATTAATCTCTTTGATGGATTAATAATTGAATGGATTACCCGGTGGCAAATGTAGGCAGGTGGGGCATGGCTGGAGAAAATAGGTCACTGGGAGAATGTCCTTGGGGGATTATGTCTTGTCTCTGCCTCCTGTGGGTGGATCAATCTGTTTGCCTGTGAGCTGAGCAGCTTTTTTCTACTGCACCTTTCTGCCATGGTGTTCTGCCTCACCTCAGGCCCAGAGCAATGGGGTTGGCTGACCATGGATTGAAACTCTGAAACCATGATTCCCAAATAAACTTTTCCTCCTCTAAATTCTCCTTGTCAGGTGTTTTATCACAGCAATGTAAAGTCAACAAAGTATGTAGGTATGTTTATACATATGAATGTACATCAATTCATTTATATATATCCACATTAAACATACATATGTAAACATTATATATAATACATTAACATTAAGCATACATAGACACACATGTATATGAACATTAATTATACAGTGTTTCTTAATGCCTGTGCATTTAAGAAGAAGGCTGACTAAGCTATTTCCTCATCTGTCCACTCTGCCTTGCCCAGAAGCATAAGCATTCATGCTGTAAATCAGGCTTCTGGATGTCCTCGTTGATCTCTCTGGACTCTAATAGCTTCAGTAGCCTCAGACCTGTGCATTCATCTTTGTTTCTTTGGAGTTTGATGGAATCAGAAAACTGAATGGGACCTTCCTTTCCTTGTATTTTAGTGTTTTGTACAATTCTTTGTGGCTTAGCACATTTCTATCTGAACACAAATAATCAATAAGTATGCATGGGGTTATCTGCTTTCACATCATTTTCCCCAATGTTAGAGGATAAAATGAAAACTTTTTTTTATTCTGACAAAAGAAATCTATATCAAATATTTGTTTTGTTAGACAAATGTTTATTTATTTCTCTATCTTATTGCAAAAATCTATACTTTTTATATGATAGCCTTATATAATATTAGATCCTAACTTCTCATTGTATTCTGGTAGGATTCTATGTTGTATTACTGTTTTCCATCCCTTGAAAACCACCTCTCTTGTCTTTTTTCTTGCCAGCAGACTAGTTTAATCAAATTATAACCCTAGTTAAATTCACTATCTGTCTAATCTAAATCTAGAGGAAAGAATTACTAATCCTGCTTATTGGTCTCTATCTACAATTATGATTGCAAATCTCAAAGAGCACTGAACATTTACCTGCATTTGTAATTTTTCCCCAACATAGTGTTGTTCTACTTCCCATAAAACCTACATTCCACTCCCTTAAAAGCTCTTATATGCCTACAAGATTCTTATTTTGCCTCATACATTGTGAGAAATTAGAAGCAATCAGACTTGAACTTATTTGTCTTTTCAGCACCAGACTTAACAGCCAAACTGCAGTTGAGGCTTCAATTCTGCCCTTTTTTTTTTGTTTGTTAAAGTACTCCCATGAATGTTCAGTTCAGTCCTTCTATTTTGTGTTCTGGATCCCATTCCATATCACCTTCTCAAGGACTTTTATTTTTATCTTCTGGTTCTTCAACATCATCAGTTACTAGGTCATCCCTGGTTTATGTACCAATTAACATCTCTGCAGGAAGAAGAAGAAACACATAAATTGATTTGAGAAAAGTTTAATGAAGGTACTATTTATGTGGGGGTGGTTAGGGTGTAGTAAACACCCCATAATAGGGATATAAGACTTCCCATCTCCATACTTTTTATTTTTTAACCTCCTAGGCCTGAAGGGTGAGAGGAATGAATGATTACCTCCTAGAATTAGAACTGGATGAAGAAAGCAATCTGAAAGGAGTCCTGTCCTCTGGTTGAGGGGAGGAGCACAGCCAACCTTCTGTGACCTCTTAAGAGGGGGAAAAGTGGGGAGATAAAAATCCTCTTTCCCTCTCTAGCTTTTCTCTGGGATCCACCATGTTTCTCCTGGGCAACTCAAAGGAAGAAGACGAGAGAACACAATGGATAGATGAAGGAAGTGGAGAGTGCATCTGGAAGGCAATCAGCATCAAAGCAAAAATGATACTGGAAAAAGCTAAAGAGTTAAAGAAGACTTTATTCAAAGTTATTGCAACAAGCAAAAAAGCCAGACTTCAACTCCACCAAAAAGAAGAGCAGTACTTTTTTTTTTTTTTGGTACTAGAGATTGAACTCAGGGCTACACAACCACTGAGCCACATCCCCAGCCCTATTTTGTGTTTTATGTAGACAGGGTCTCACTGGGTTGCTTAGCATCTCGCCATTGCTGAGGCTGGCTTTGAACTTGCAATTCTCCTGTCTCAGCCTCCCTAAGTGCTGGGATTACAGGCTTGCGCCACTGCGCCCGGCTGAAGAGCAGTACGTTTTTTTTTAAAAAAAATTGACACATAATTGTACATATTTATGGAATACAATGTGGTGTTTGGATACATGCATATATTATGCAATGATAAAATCAGAATAATTAGCATATTCATCACCTCAAACAGTTATCATTTTTTGAAATCCTCTTTCCTAGTTGTTTCAAAACATACATTATATTATTGTTAACTATAGTCACCCTCTGAGCAATAGGGATTTTAAAGGCTGGGTGAGCTACTGGAAAAATACTGTAGAATATCAGGGCCTGGTTGTAAATTATCTGTACTTACTAATAAACTTCACATATCTTTATGACTAGAGCTGATTTTACAACTTGGAGCAAGGGCACAGCTGAAATTAGGTTGCTACCCTCACATAGGAACCATGAGACAGTGGTATGGTCTTCCATTGTGGTTACATTTCAAAGCCAAAGATGGCTCCAGGGTTCTTGAGTAAGACATTTCTAGGGTGTAAAAATGGTAAAAAGCCTTTGAAAATATTTGCATCTCAAAGGGCAGAGAAAGAATTTATAATTACATTTGTTTTTCTGAAGTAAATATTCTAAGAAAAGAATGACCAAGGGGCTATAGTCAGGAAGAAACCATCTAAACTCTGGTCAAGCTTAGCAGAACATTTAAAGCATCTTGATCACCAGGTAATGTCAACAAACATGTATTAAAAGAAACATAAGATAAACTTTTCCTCCTTCAACTGCTGCCGCATTCTCTGCTTATTTTCATAGCAAAATTTGTTGATAGAGTTATTTATAGTCTTGGTCTCTGGTAAAGTTCCTCTCTTTATTCTCACAATTCATCTAATCACTACCTCTGATATTCCCTGGTGACTGTTCAGTTTCCAAATTCAGTGGACAATTTAGTTGACCTCAGCAGCATTCAACACAACTATTTCTTTCTTCCTCAAACTGCCCCTTGGCTTTTGTTTTATTCCTGCACTTCGCTGAATACTCCTCATATTTCTTGGTTGGCTTCCTTCCCTGATGTCTAAGGTTATAATGCCCCAGGGCTTTGTCTTAAGTATTTTACTTTCTTTTTTCCTTATTATTATTTTTTGAATGATATATTCTTTCTAAATAATATAGTGCCCCATTAATTATCATCCTTGTACTGTTGACTCCAACATCAATACCCTGGTCTTGAATTCCTCTACACTCCAGAATCATGTATCATTGGAAATCTAAAGGAACCCAAAGTTTAACTTGCTCCAAAATGGCTCTTACTTTTCCTTCCTTAATCCCTTCTCTCCCATTTTTCCATTTCATTAAATAATTAATGATAGTAATACCAACTGCTAACATTTAGATGTGGTTTAATTATGTTTCCCAAAGCCTCATATGTGAACATTTTCATTGCCAGGGTGGCACTATTGGCAGTTGATAGAACCATTTTATGGTATGGATCTGGAATGTCCACCCCAAAACTCATGTACTGAAATCATGTTCCTCAATGCAGCAAGATTTAGAGGTGGGTCTTTCAGAGCAAAGACTAGATCATGAGAACTCACTTAATGGATTAACCCTTTGATAGGTGAATGGACTACTGGGAGATGGAGCCTACTTGGAGGAAGTAGGTCACTGGGGGCATGAGCTAGAAAGGTTTATCTTTGTCCTGTTCTCTCCTCTGCTTTCTTTCTCTGCTTCTTAGCTGCTAAAGCTGAGCAGCTTTCCTCCGCCATGCCCTCCCACCATGAGGTTTCTGCCTTGGAGCCAGATAAGCTTGGACTGAATATTCTGAAAATGTGAGTTAAAATGAATCCTCCTCTTCTAAGTTGTTCTTATCATGCATTTGGTCACAACAATGGAAAGCTGACTAATGCAGAAATTTAAGATGTGGGGCCTAGTAGGAAGTCCTTAAGTCATCTGGGGCAGAAGGTAGCTCTTATGCAACCCTTGTTACTTAAAGAAAGATGGTTTTTATAAAAGAAGCAAGCTGTGCCCACCTAGTTGTTTCCTGGCTCAAGACGTGGACACTTGCTGCAACATATACCCCTGTCATTGCTATCCTCTATGATGTACCAAGGGCAGCCCTCACCATAAATCCTGCATTATGCTTTTTGAACTTTGAAATTCTAGAACTGTGAGCTAAAAAACCTCTTTTTTCATAGCTAGACTGTTTTAAGCATTTTGTAATAGTGATGAAAGTCAATGGATACACCCATCTAGTTGCTCAAGTCAAACATCTATGAGTATTTTATACTTCTAATTTTCCCTGCAATTCCCATATTCAAATCATTCGGAAGCAAAGTTGATTCTACTTGCAAAAACATGTCCTATTTCCACAATTACATTGTCCCAGCCTATTATTACTCCTCCTCGTAATACTTCTCTAATTATTTTTCTGCCTCCTCTTAGTTTATTCTTCACAGAGCCAGCAGGGGAATCTCTTAAAAACAGATATCAGATCATGTAATTTACCATCTATACTTAGAGTAAACCCTGACTCCTCCCGTGCCTGGCATACCCCAACATCAACTGATCTCTGCCTGTCTTGGATGTGATGTCTTAATCTCTTTCTTGCCTATTGCTTTTAGCTGTTTTAGCCTGCTCTCTGTTCCTGAAATTCTCTTTCTCTTCATCTTTTCTTTGTTGTTATCTATTATTATTATTACTATTATTTTGTAATTAAATATTAGCTTATATAAACACATGAAGGACTTCCCTGACTTCAGTCTGAGATGGCCCCTGCTGCTCTTATCACATTATTCTAATTGTTATCAGCGTATTTATTATTTTCTTTTTCTTTTTTTGGTACTGGAGATTGAACTCGGGCACTCGACCACTGAGCCATGTCCCCAGCCCTATTTTGTGTTTTTAATGTAGAGACAGGGTCTCACTGAGTTGCTTAGCACCTGGCCATTGCTGAGGTTGGCTTTGAACTCAGGATTCTCCTGTCTCAGCCTCCCTATTGTTTTCTTTTTTGTATATTACTCTCTGCCTCAACCTGTCAGAATCACAGGATCAAGTTTTTCACTTTATCCCCTGCACTTGGATTATGGGCTAGCTCATAATAACTGCTATATAAAAATGTTTTGAATTAGTATTCATTGAGGAATGAAGACTTACGTATTCAAACAGACTCAACTTCATGACTGTGTCTGATCTTCAAGCTAAGTCTATATCTATAAACTGGCATTACTTTTTTTTAAAAAAAATTTGTTTAGCTACAAATCAGTGTATGTGATGGTTAATTTTATGCATCAGCTTAAGTGGGCTATGGGATGCCCAGATAGGTGGTTAAACACTATTTTTTCAGTGTGTCTGTGAGGGTGCTTCCAGGAGAGAGTAACACTTGAATCAGTGGACTGAGTAAAGGACCACCCTCACCAGGTCA
The DNA here is from genome assembly GCA_028644305.1 of Xerus rutilus. Classification (NCBI taxonomy): domain Eukaryota; kingdom Metazoa; phylum Chordata; class Mammalia; order Rodentia; family Sciuridae; genus Xerus; species Xerus rutilus. The sequence continues at coordinate 41,155,709 of CM053406.1, forward strand.
ATTGAGTATCATCCAATCCATTGACAACCTGAGTAGAACAAAAAGGAAGGTAAGGGAGAATATATTCTCTTCCTTGAGCTGAGACATCCATCTTTTCCTGCTCTTGAACATTGGTGATTCTGATTTTTGGATCTTTGGACTTGGACTGGGGCTTACACCATTGGCTCATGTGAGTTTCTGGACTTTAGACTGAATTATATCATGGACTTTTCTGGATCTCCATCTTGCAGGAAGCAGATTATGGAAATTCTCAGCCTCCATAATCATGTGAGCCAGTCTTCTATGTGAAATCTCATTCTCTCTCTCTATATATATTGTATAGGTCCTACTGGTTTTGTTTCAATGGACAACACTGATTCATGGTGTATTTTAATTAAATTAGAGAAATGACTAAGATTATATGATTAACAACAAAAGAATCTCAAGATTGATGGGAAGACTGTTTCATGTGACATAGAACTTCCTATTTATAAGGTTTTATGGCAAAAATCTTTTTCTTAACAATGCATTACATAGATATATGTGTATATTAAGGTTGGGCCATGTGAATTATGTGAGTAAAATGTTAATTCATTATCTATGGTTTTCAAACAAGAAGTAAGCAATGAAGCCACTTAATAATAAGTGTCTAATTTGAATGACTAGGATGCAAGATGCTAATATTCTTATGATTTAATTAGGTTTGAATAAATTATTTTAAAAATTCTTCAAGGAAATATCCCACTTTACTACTTTTTGAATCATTGAGAAGTATCTCAGAAGTTTATTTATGCTTTCAGACTTAATGAAGTCAATCTTAATTCTTGATCAACAATGGTAATTCATATATTGGCATACATCAAAGTATTTTATGCCCATCTGATTGGGCAATCAATTCATATAGCAACAAGTGTAAATATTTAAAAATAAAGTATATTTGATGTTCTTTAGGCTAGCACTAATTAGAAAAAATTTAGCCAGAGACTTCAAACTGGTAGTTCATAAATTATATTTAGTTAGAATAATTGTTTCCTTAATTTATGTAATATTTAAAAAAAATAGATCTCAACTGAAAATCCCAATTTTTTTCTTCTCTGAAAATTTGGATATTTGCTTTTCAATGAGCCCTCACTGCCACATGGCAGCAATCAACTGAACAGAGTAATCTCTTGTCTATTCTCCACTGCTCCCTGTTGTTGAATGCTTGCCCAGTGTTTTGATTCACTAATTTATATTTGCTACCTGAGCCCTGTATACATGTATTGCCAAATCTGTCAGTTAGCTTTGATTGATAACCAGTCAAGTGATACTAATTCATATGGGAGGAATATCAAATTGTATTACCTGTCTTAATTTCACAAAAGAATTGTTTTCATTAAAGGAAAAGGTTGCGCAGTTGGAGTAAACCAAAGGTTAACTGAGTTACTTAATTAGAATATAATGTAATTAATTTTGTATTTTTCTAGAATTGGTATATTTTTATGTTAAGAACTATAAACCAGATAATTGTTTGCCTATGAAAGTTTAATAAAATAAAGTTTAATGAAAATTATCAATATGAGATATTTTAAGAATACAGTAGCACCCCTCTTCCTTACTGGTAAATAAAAGCCAATGTTTATTTGGTACCATTTTCTGGTGATATGTGTTACACATATTTATAGTAGTGAAAATCATGAACAGAAAAAGAGAAGAAAGAAGCCACAAGCCAACTACATTATGGTAATCAAAGGGTATTTTTTTCCCATGTGTGTACATAGACAAGTATGTTTAAGGATTATGTATTTATAGTATAAAGATTTTAAAGCAAAACTAAAGGTTAAAATTAAGACTAAGATTCTACTTAAAGCAAAACTTAAAATTAACATGTTGAATAGCAGTTTTTCCACCTTCTAAAATATTGTCAACAGTTTTCTACAGCACCAAATTGTGTGAATATTTCAGAGAGAAGAAATATGTTTTTCTTCTATGACAGATAAATGATAATATTTCTTTTAATCAGTCTTGCTCAGTTAAGATGAAAGGGGAAAGATCAATGAAGCAAAATTGATATAAATAAGTAATACAGAAAGAAAAAAGGAAATGAAGAAAAAAAGGTTTATTTTTCTACAATTTTATGTTTTTACTGTTTCTGTTCACTTTTGTCTCTTAATTCAGACTTAGAGATGTTTTTGGCATATAAAAGACAAGTATGCTATCCTAAGAAAACTGTTACTAAGGTCTAAAAGATCCTCATTTTTTGGTATTCCATTTTGATAAAAATAGGGAGTTAAGAATGAATAATTCAAAAAATAATGTTATCTTTTGCTAAATAGAAATCCTTTAAGCTTAAGAACTAGTTGGTTGGATTTGGGGGAACTTTTAATCATTGTGTACACGTTTGGAACTAAATAATGGGCCCATTTATATTGGACTAGACTTATATTCACAGCTCTACTTTGTTTATCACTAACAATGGTACCAGCCATGAAATTAATGAGTTTTATTCAGTATGCTCAGCAAAACTCATGTAAAAATTCACTTTCTAAATGGACTTGTTAAGGCTTTTTATTTTTTTATAATTTTGCTTTATAAATGAGAAAATAGAGAAGCAAGTAACTCAAGCCAATAATGTGGCAAGTTAGTAAGAGAGTGAGGCTCAAGACTTATTGCCCAATATATTCTTTAGTTATCTGTTCATCATGTTCCCTGAAGCTCATTTGGCCTGCTTCAAGAATTCAAAGAATTTGCAGGCCATATGTTTTCCAAAATAGTATTCTATTAGCTCTTTATTATGTGAAACTGTTTCAGCATCTATTTTTTTTTCCTGATGCAAGTGCTATGGTTTTGATTTGACTTCATATACCTGTGAAGCATATTATTAAAATACAAAGTTTGTGCTTTTCTTTGTTAACTACCCTAAGATGTAGCTATTAAAAATAAAAAAATAAAACTTCATATTGCTTTACATAGCAAGTGACAGACATCTTGTTTAAAAATAGAAAATAAACTTATGATGTTTTTTATCCTTGCTGCTTTATTTTTTATTTTTAATGCAAATAATGAAAATACTGATTGTTATATAACAACAGTGTGTGTTTACTATCTAAAGCAAATGGAATAGTGAGCCTGCAGAGAATCGTTTCTCTTTGCAAATCACTGACTCTAAGGACATTAAATTTAGAAAAAGTATTATATGATAACAAATATATTATTTTCTTAGATATGTAGTAAATTAAGTGCACATTTAATCTGTAATAAACAAAATGATATTTCATACAACCCATTCTCCTATTTTAAAGCAATTATTTATTGTGATTCTATTACTTACAATCTGAGGTTGTGGTGGAAAACATTATAATAGAATAGATTAATTGCAGCCATCAGAACATCAGTGATTTTCTAGAAGTCACTCTTCACAGCTTCTCTTCTGCCCCACCTCTTTCCTGCTCTTGTCCCCATTTTCAGCAGCCACATCATTTACTTGGTTGTTATGCTTATTGCAAAAGTCAAGGATCAAGACTGGACATTAGGTGGTAAATCACAGCTGAGGTCCAGAAAGGCTACCTGTAAAGTTCAAAGTACTATTTTAACTTTCCCACGTAATAGATTATTTTGTCATTGGCATTACTGTGATCCCCAATCCTGAACAGCAGGGCTAAAATAACTCCATTTGTTTTAGCTACTCTCTGGCTGTTAAATGGTAAAACAATTTTGCTTTTGTTTCCTTCTAACGCTTTAGAAAATAAAGGTATTTAAGTCGAGTTCTGTGATTCTTATTGTTTCTAAAGGTCATCTGCTCTGGCCAGAAAGGTTTCTCAGCAATGAGAAATTGATTTACCCTGAAAACAGGGAGCCTCATTTTTAACTCTTCCTAATGACCTTCGCCAGGGAATTAGAACATCCTCCTCGGAAAGGCTGACATGCTCCAGCATAGATGGGGGTCGAGCTGTACTATAAACATGTTAGTGTCTTGACTGTGAATTGCTTGTCACCTAGATGAATGCTCGTCACACTCTCTGGGAGACGCTTGTCACAGCCTCCAGAAGACCTGCTTATCATTCCTGTGGTCACTTCCATCACCTCTGCTCAGACTGTGCTGACCTGCTATTAGTGACTCTAATTTAATTTCCCTCACCAGTGTCATGGGTTATTTCTTCCATTACTTGAGAGATTTAATTTACAGGGTAAACTCCATCACATGAGAGAAGAAATTTTTCATGACAGTAGGAACTAGTACCTTTTGAAGATTAAGATGATACAGGCTATTTATTTTGGTCATCTCAGTAGCTGGCAGTTGAAACTTCATTGAATGGTAATATATTCATATATGATGGTGTCTCCAACAGGCATTAAGCATTGTATGTTTTACCAATAAAATGAGGTCACTTTTTGGTGCTGTTCAATTAGAGAATCTTAAGTAAGAGGTAAATAAGATTTCTGGAAGGGAGAGAAATAATAAAAGCATATTACATCCTTTTTGTTCTCCTATGAACTTAAGCATTCAACTGTCTTAGATTTTATTAAATTAGAATATTTAAAAATAGCAATACTGGGAAAAAAGTCTGATTTGTTCAGGATCAGATAATTTGGCTTAGAAGGTATTATTTTCCCTTTGGTGTACAAATAATGGAGATAGAATTCATGGCATAGCACTGCAGAGGATGAAAAAACCCTGAAGTTTATTTATCATTTTGCTTTTCTATTTTTTAATTACTACTTGCCAGGATGTTTACTCATTTTTCTCCTTATTCCCTTATATCAGGACCTCACCTAAATTGCTTATTCTTCTCTTCGGCTTCTTTGCTTATAAATACTCCATGGTCCTTACAAATTATCATCACTTTCTCTGGGCTGAGGCCAGCCCACAAAAGGCTAGTGCTTTGAAAACTTTAATAAAGAAAAAAAAATCAAACATAACTTCATGTTTCTATGGGTCAAGATGTTGAGAGAGAAATGAATGTATACTCATCTAATTTTCCACTTCCAGTTGCTGGCTTTCTTATTGTTCAGAACCCAAATGTGGGTTCATGGAAGATGAAGTTCTGGTTGGGTATAGACTAATGGATTTTTGGAAAAATGGCAGATCCATGATATGATGTACCATTTTCATTACATCATGTTAAAGGGACCAACTTATGGTACCAATATGACTTATCACTGCTAATATTGACCCTGGTCACCAGGATGAGATCACTTTTATTAAGTCCTCCCACATTTACTCTGTTTTCACTGTATGCACCCTACAGTTAAAGAGGGTCTGTTACCCTTTTTTGAGGATGGAATATCTATCTACATGTATTGTAAAATCCAAACTCAGAATGGATTCACTCTGGCTCAGGCCTGCACGTATCTGCTAACCTGCTCTTTGTGCTTCTGTGATTAATGCTTTACTATGCTTGCTTCTCACAGATGGGGGGTCAAACCACAGGCTGCCAGATCCCCGGTCAGTTACCTAAAGTTCCAGGAACTGAAAAGGGACATAGGAGGCACCGTCACGGTTGAACTGTAAATAACTATAGACTAAATATCTGCCAAATCATGTTTTTCTGAGTCATGTAGCTAGCCCACCCTATAATAACCTCTGAAACCCTCACTTCAGGGTCACTCTATGAAGGAAAGGAGAGCTGATCCCAATTGATTGGCCTGTGTGCCTATTTCCTCAATAAACTTTGCTGCTTCTACAGAGTTGTCTGGGCTGCATTTCTTGGGGAGAGGTGCGGGTTGGATGCAAAAGTATTATGTAGAATTTTTCTGCATGGAAGGAATGCATTTATTCACCCCTCACTTTATTATTTTGGTCAATCTTTTATTTATATTTATATTTATATAGATTTATGGATATTTCTTTTATACTTTTTTCTTTTATTCAATACTACGGTATCCGTTTTGAGGTTCAGCCACTGGGAATCATTTCATTTGGCTCCTGTGTCACTTTGTCATAACCTCTTTGTTATTAGTTTTGAGTACTTAATCTCCAATTTGAGGAATTGAACAATTTCATAAATGGGAGCCAGGGGTAAGAGCCAGAATTCCCATTGCTGGAGTAAGAGTTTTATATAAGTAAGGAGAGGAGGCTAGAATAATCCATAGTTAATAAATTAGAGTTTGAGACAACTGATTTAGCTTATTATTGCTTTTAATTTTATTCTTAATTATTTGTTTCTGGCTGTACAAATGCCCCAGATTCATATTGTATATTTTCTGCCTTAGTTCTAAATTTGACTGTTTTTCCCAAGGAACCCTGGTTTCTTTTATTTAATAATGGTATAAAAAATAACCATCTAGGCCAGGCACAATGGTGCACGCCTGTAATCCCAGCACTTTGGGGGGCTGAGACTGGAGAATTACGAGTTCAAAGCCAGCCTCAGCAACGGTGAGGTGCTAAGCAACTCAGTGAGACTCTGTCTCTAAATAAACTCAAAATAGTGCTGGGGATGTGGCTCAGTGGTCGAATACACCTGAGTTCAACCCCTGGTACCAACAAAACAAAACAAAACAAAACAAAAACATCTAGGCATGTAGTGTGCTAGATAGACTGAGGGTAACCTTGGTTATAAACCCTTTAATTTCACATAGCAAAAAAATACAAATCCACATAAGTACTTCTATACATAAGCATCTGTATCTAATAAAATAAAATAAATCTTTAATACACTAATTCAGTTCACACTGTCTTAAACTATAATTTATTAATTTGCAGATCATTCTAACTTCATCTCCTTGTTTATCTGTAAACTCCCACTCCAACAAGGGAAAACCTAATTTCTACCCTTTGCCTCCCATTTACTTAATTTTTCAGTTTCAAAATATATATGCATAGCAGGATCAGAATTGTTAACCTGTATTTTTATGGAAAATTACTTTATCTACCGCATTTCAGTGTGTATGTACAGGTTCTCTTGCCCTTTGTTTTACAGACTGCACTCTTTTCAAGCTATTTAGGTCAGTATTCTTCCGCACCTCATTTTCAATGAGGTCATTTTATACATGCATAATACAGTTATTTCTTCACATTCTACATTTCACTCTGGGATTTCCTCAACCTCCTAAACAATGTTTTAAAAATTGCTTGCCTTAAGGCTTATTCTTTGTGACTATTGATTTTAGGTATTCATTCTTTTCTAACTACACATTTTTTTTCAATAATAGGAATTGAACCCATGGTTGCTCCACCACTGAGTTACATCCAAAGTCCTTTTTATTTTAAAATTTTGGAACAGGGTTTCATTAAGTTGCTCAGGCTGGTTTGGAACTTGCAATTCTTCTGTCTCAGCCTACAGAGTGGCTGGGAATACAAGATTGTGTCAACCTGCTGGGCTCGAGTTATGCATTAAAGGCTATAAATTTCTGTCTAAGCACTGCCTTTGTTGCATTTCATTAACTTTTTCTTTATGTATACTTTTTTATAACTTTATTTTTATTTGTTAATTTTTATGTGGTGCTGAGGATCAAATCCATTGCCTCACCCGCACTAGGCAAGTCTTCTACCACTGAAAAGCCCTTTTATGTATACTTTTTATTGTTGAATATTATTTTTACAGAATGATGGGCTTCGTTGTGGCATATTCACATATACATAAAACCATAATTCAATCAATTTCATTTCCTGATATCTCCCCTACTTTCTCCCCTCTCTCCTCATGATACCTTCCCTCTACTTGAATGATGTCACTTTTACTTTTATCCCACTAATTTTGATAAGATGTCTTTTCATTTTCATTTCACTTGAAATATTTTTAATTCCTCTGGAGATTTCTTCTTTGACCCACTGGTTACTTGAAATCATGTTGTTTAATTTCCTGATATTTGGAGATTTCCTACCTTTATTTTTGTTATTTATTTCTAGTTTAATTCTGCTGGGACTGAGAACATGCTTTGTGTGATCTATATTCTTTTAAACTCATTAAGGTGTTCTCTGGTCCAGAATGTGGTCTACTTTGATGGAAGTTCTGTGTGAGCTTTAGAAGATGTGTATTCTGCAGTTGTTGATAGAGGGGTCTATAAATGTCAATTAGATCAGATTGATTGATAGTACTGTTCAGGTCAACTCTATCCTTACTGATTTTCTGCCTGCGAGATGTATCAATTACTAAAAGACAGATGCTGAGTTCTCCAACTATAGTCATATATCTACTTGTTTCTTCTTTCCCTTTTATAAGTTTTTGCCTCATATTTATGATGCTTTGTTGCTATGTGCACATATTTATCTTATTACATCTTCATGGAGACAGATTTTACTCCTTTAACAGTATCTAATACTCTTCCTTATCTCTGATAATTTTTCTCATTTTGAAGTCAGATTTTCTGAAATTAAGGTAGCTCCTTCAACTTTCTTTTGATTAAAATTGGCATGGGATACCTGTTTTTACATCTTTCTTTTAACCTATCTGTCTTTATATATAGTGTGGGTTTTTGTAGATAACATATATTACAGTGTGTTTTTTATTCATCCTGAAAATATCTTTTAATTAGTTTATTTATATCATCCGTATTTAAAAGGATTTACTCATGCATTAGATTAATAAGTACCATGTTTGTGACTATTTTCTGTTCATTGCATTTGTTCTTGTTTTTTTCTTTCTCTTCTGGATTTAACTAGGAATTTTGCATGGTTCTCTTTTGTCTCATTTACCAACGTATCAAAAATATTTTTCATTTCTTCCCTTATTGGTTGCTCTAGAATTTAAAGTATACATCATTAGGTACTCTAACTCCACCTTCAAATAACACTGTATCACTGTACAAATAGTGAGGTACCTTGTGACACTGTTCCCGCTTCTTCTTTCCCACCCTTATCATATTACAGTAATTCATTTCACTTGTCCATGTGCTATAATCATCCACTACATTGCTCAACTATTATTTTTAAAATGTGTCTTTTACATCAACTAAGAATAAGAAAAATAAAGGTTATCCTTAGTTGATTAATTTTCCAGTGCTCTTCTTTTCTTCGTATGGAGACAAATGACTCATCAGTTTGTGCGTGAAGAACTTTTTAAAATACTTCTTGCAGAGTAAGTTTTTTGGCAATGACTTCCTTCCCTCAGTTTTGTTTGTCTGATTATTCCTTTGCTTCTTCACTTTTTTTTTCTGTATCAGGATTTAAAACATGGACCTTGCACATGCTAGGCAAGCACTCCACCAGTGTGTTAACCCTCAGTCCCATTTTTTTGTTTTATTTTGTGACAGAGTCTTGTTAAATTGCCCAGGTTGGTCTTGGACTTGTAATCCTCCTGCCTCAGCCCCATGTGTAACTAGGATTATAGTTAATTACCACCATGCCTACTTTCTTCTTCACTTTTGAAGAAGTAAAGTAATGAGCAACTTTAGGGTTTTTTTTCCCCTTATTTCAACAATTAAATAGTTCACTCAGCTTCCCTCTTACTTGCATGGATTCTGAAGAAAAGTCTACCATACTTCCTATCCTTATTCTTTTATAGGTAAAGCACTTTTCTCTACTAACTTCTTCTAAGATATTTTATTTCTTTTTGTTTTATGAACTCTGAAGATGACATACCTATGTGTGGTTCTTTTTGATATTTATATTGCTTGTTTATTTCCAAGTTTCCTGGATCAGTGGTTTGGTATTTTTATTAATTTTGTAAATCTCTTGACATTTACTGCCTCAAATATTTCTTCTGTACTGTACTCTTCTGTACTTCTGTACTCTCCTATTATTTGGCATTCCAATTATGCATATATTTTCTGAAATTTTACCTGAGTTGCTAGATGTTTGTTTGATTTCTTCTATCATTTTTCCTTGTATTTTCACTAAAAATGTTTTTATTGGTAAATCTTTAAATTTTCTCTTCTACATCTACTGATAAGCCTACTGAAGACATTTTTTCCCATTTCTGTTTCAATGTTGTGAATTTATAGTCTTTCCGAAAATTTCTATTTCTCCAGTTACATTAGCCATATTTTTCATGTTTCCTACTTTTTCCATTAGCATGTTAACAGATTAACAACAGTTATTTTAAGTTCCCTGTCTAATAATTGCAATGTATATATATTATACCTGAGTTAGTTCTGATGGTTGCTTCATCTTTATAAACTATGTGTTTTCTTTCTATCCACATGCCTTGTAATTTTTGTTGAAAGCTGAGTATGTTATAGTATGCATAAATACATCTATAAAGAGCTCTTCAGTGTGAGAACTTAACGTTTTATCTGTTAGGAGTTAGGCTACTTTTAATGTTTGCTGTAGGTATCAAAGCCTTTGAATTTCTCTGGTTTCCTTGTTTTTGTCTCCCTTTTTGACTCTGAGCTTCCCTAAGTGGCCTGTCAGATGGAATTTGGGTCTTGCAGCTCTGTGAGGTATACACTGTTGTTATATTCAAACCCTCTTGATATGGTGGTAAGGTGTGGCCAGCCTGGAGAGAAGGTATTCTATAACTTTTTGATTAAATCTCAGTCTGCATCTCTGGACTGTCACTTTTACAACTTTTTCTCTGGTGTTATATAGTTCCTGTCCCTATACCCCTTATTCTCTTCATAGGTTGAAGAATTCCCAATCTATTTTCTTGAGGCATTAACCTCTGTGAAGTATGTGTTTCTTTCTCAGGTGAGATAGAAAAGCTGCAGAAGCCTGGCACAGAAGAATGCCCTTCCCCATCTGGGATAATTCTTTGGTAAATTCTTTCCGCATGGACAGTAGGCCTTTGTAACAGAGAATACTCTGGGCATATTTCATGATTACTTTTCCCTTGCCTTTGTTAGAATTATGAGCTTTATTTCTTGAATCTTTTCCATAAGAACCTGGTGGGATTCTTGGTGATAAAACCCAAGCAAGTTTAGGAGGCCCCACCAAGACTGTGCCATCCAGGATTTCAGCTTCCAGTAATTCATCAAAATTACCACTTAAGTGTTCCTGCCAGTTTGTGGCTATAACAACTTTGGCTCTATGTAACCAAGTCTCAGAACTCTTTAGATATACCTATTTTTCCTTATTTGGGGGTGGAAATTTGCCTATAGCTTCAATTTTATGATGGGTTTAAGAAAAGTCATTGATTTTTAGTTTACTTGATGTTTTTGTTTTTTTTTGTAGCATTAGGAGTGCTGACCTCGAAGTCCTTTTACATGTCAGAACTGAAACTGGAAGGCCAAAGATTGTTTTTTAATATAAATGTCTTGACTAGTAAAGTTCTTGCTGAGATAGATAACATATTCTCTCAGATGTTTCTTATATCTATACCTACAAAAGTTCATTAAATGATATCCCACTTCTATCTTCACCTTGAGGAATAAAGAAAATCAACCTAATTGTGCTACAGTGAATATTCTGGAACACAGAAAATTTAAATCATTTACCAAAAGTGACATAAAATCATCAAAGCACATGTAGGTATAGAATTTAGCAAAACTGTCTGCTGTTCTAATCTCCCCATTTTTTGTGCTCCTAATAATTTCTAATAGAAGAAGATGTCTATGTATTTCACTCTGAAAGTGAGACATAGGATCCTCATGGCTAAGTGATCTTCAACCTTTGGTAATTTTGATTCACATAACACCCAATTATTCTAAAAGAGCCTAACAGTGATGTGTGTGTGTGTGTGTGTGTGTGTGTGTGTGTGTGTGTGTGTGTGTGATACTGGAGATTGAATCCAGGGGCACTAAACCACTGGGGCACATCCTCAGCCCTTTTTTTTATATTTATTTTTTAGTTGTGGGTGGACAGAATATATTCTATTTTTATGTGGTGCTGAAGATTGAACCCAGTGCCCCACACATACTAGGCAAGTATTCTACCACTGAGCCATAACCCCAGCCCCAGCTCTTTTTTTATATTTTATTTAGAGATAGGGTCTTGCTAAGTTGATCAGGGCCTCACTAAGTTGCCAAATTGTTGAGACTGGCTTTGAACTTGTGATCCTCCTGCTTCAGTCTCTCAAGCTGCTAGGAGTACAGGCTTGTGCCACCAAGCCTTGCTGCAATGATGGCTTCTAAATGAAGATCTTTCTACACCAGTAATATGATCAACAGGACTATGTGAGAACAGAGCTAGAAGCTTTAAAATATGTGGCATACTCTATGCATTTTATGAATTCTCTAGTTCCTAGGATGAGTGTGGATGCACTGACTTAGGAAATTAAGTATGAAAAGTAGAAGAAAGATCAAGGCAGCTTGTTTGAAAAGCAGGACAGTGAGTGTCCATAGTACTATTAGATATACCAGGGTGTTTGCAGCCTACATACAATCCAAGGCTGGCTCCTAAGTCACACAGGATTCTTCACTTAGCCAGGCTCAGCCTTCTGATCCCCAGAGATGAGGAAGAGTGGCTTCAATTGTGGTGCTGACTCAGCAGTGTAAGAGAGTGCTGACAGCATGCAACCTTGGAGCCTGCGGCAGAAGAGCATCTTACTTGACAAGATTCAGGAATCCAAAGTGATGTGCAGGACGTCTCTGGTCTCAGGAGCACTGGCCTCAGTGTGGAGTGTCAGCAAAAAGAAAGGCAAATGGATCTCTTTTTTTTTCCAGTTCGTCTCTTAGAAGATCCTAATAACTGAAGTCACTGTTATCTTTTGCATTCACCCTTTTAAACAATAAGTAAAGAATATCATTAGTCATATTAAAAATTTATTTCCAAATAGAAAAAAAAAAGCAAACCAGAAATGTGACAAATGAGATCTTTGGTCAGAGAATGATTATCTAGGGAGAAATAAACCTTGAAGGCATGCATTCTATAAAGTAAATTTTGGGAAAATTTCCATTTAAGGAAGACTCGATTATTAAATAAAAAGAAAATATATAGGCAAAGAAAGTTTATTGAGAAAAAGTAATAGAACTTGAAAATTAGAGTGTAAATAATTTAAAGTACAGCACTCCCCTAAGTATCTACAGAAGAAACATTCTAAAAGCCTCAACAGTATTTCAGTATTCCTGAAACTGCTGATAGTACCAAACTTTAGACCTACTAACTTTCATCTTTATATACAATATCCATGTAAAGTTTAATTATAAATTAGGCATGGTAAAAGATTAACAACAACAATAATAAAGTAGAACAATTATAACAATATATTACAACAAAAACTATGCTAATGAGGTCTCTCTCTCTTTCAAAATGTCTCATGTACTTCCAACTTTTCACTTTAAGGGAGCATTCCACAGACTTTCCTTGGCACAGCTGAATTGTCAGCATCACGACTCCTGCTTCTTGAATCCATGATTAAGTAAAACGGGGCTTACTTGAACATGTGCTGCAAGAAAATTGATCTGATAATTGAGATGAGTAATGGGTGTATGGCAGAGAAAGCGTGGATAAGCTGGACAAAAATGATTGAGTGCTGGGAGGGACAGAGTGGGACTGACAGGGATTTCATCATGGCAGTCACAATGGTGTACAATTTAAAACTTGTGAATTGTGTATTTCTGAAAATTTCCATTTAATATTTACCAACCATCACTGACAGCGGGTAACTGAAACCATGGGAAGCAAAAACTGTGGGTGAGGGGGGACCACTGCATAGAGAATATATAAATATATATGTAAAGATACACATATATTACATACATATGATTTTTACTTTAGAAAATAAAATTCAAAATCATCATTTGCTTCTTGGTCTCTCCCCCACTGTTTTCCATGCAAGATAAAATCTGAAGGATTCATATCACTTACAAAAGCAGGTATTAAATTTTTCTTATGGAAAAAGCATCGGGGGAAAAATGTTGCATAAGTTAAAAAAATATATTCTCTCTCATGAAATGATCATATTTATTTGGAAAGCCATGGCTACCCAAATTTGTAAATTAGAAAGCAGTTTAAGGTTCAAATCTACTGCTAAATGAGAAGAGTCAAATTGTGTAAAGGGAAGGAGAAATTTATAGGGGTGCTGGTAAAGGCTTAGCTACTGGCTCTCAGAGCAGCCTTCATTTGTATTGTTTGCTTATTTCTGTGATCTAAATCCTCTCACCATGGCTAATTCAAGCTACTAATGTGATTGTGACCATTTTAAAAATTATCTGAAAATTTTCAGTCAATTCTGGCAAATCTAGACAGAGTTTTGCCAACATGGCACTGGATCAGACATTGCTTTGAACTGTTGTGGGCAAGAAATGCATTCTAAAGAATTTGAAAATTAAATTGGGTGTTAAATGATATGTAAGATAAAACCAGGTTTTGGAGAGTGGGTGAAAGCTTGTTAGCTTCAGACAAGAATTGGTCATGAGTCCAGACCAGAACTGGAAATGAACATGAGCTAATAGAATGAGTAGTCTGGAAAAGGAATATGATATAAGGTATAGATTTGGAAAGACAAGTCATCACCACACTACCTATAGCATCTTGAATGACAAATGATTGTTCCTAATGCATAAGTTATTAATTGTACATCTTTCTGAGTAGTTTGATGAAATCTCATGCTGTCCCACCTGACCCTCTGCTATTGTGATCCATCCTCCTCCCACCCCCACCATGTCCATGCTCTCTACATTGCCCACCTGCTAGTTAATTAGTTACCATTTTAGTTGGCAGTGTTTTATTTTCTTGATCAAGTCTAAAATAAGATTATAAGGTACTAAATGGTAAAGATTAGGCTATAAGGAGTGAATTGATATCTGGAACATAGAGAATAATTTTCATTCTATCACAGTTCAGGCTCCCTGGTAAGCATATTTTGAGAAAAAGGTTTGCATGTGGGTCGTTTATTTGGGAATGCTCTCAGAAACAATATCTGTTGGGAGAATAAAGAAAGCAAATGTAGGTAGGGAGAGCAGTTGAACTGTGATGCAAGCATAACAAAGACCTCAGTCAATCCTGTGGGAACTGGGGCTGGGATGACCCTTCAGCAACAGCTCAAATTGGAGTAAGGGTGGTTGGTCTTTTTATTTTGACAGTGATAGGTTATTAGTTGTGAGCTGCTCTCAGAAGAGGATTTGACTTTTGGAAACATTTGTCTTCGGTAAGGATAGGTCCCAGATAGAGAGTAGTTGACACCTGTAGACTATCAATAATATTCCAGGCAGGTAGGGTAATGGCTGCTGCAGTATTGAAATGAAGCATCTGTGTGGCACATCACAGTACTGAACACTTCTTTCTCAAAATAGAGGTAAGTTAGGGGTTGGGAATGTAGCTCAGTGGTAGAGTACTTGCCTAGCATACCCAATGCTCTGGTTCAATTCCCAGCAAAACACACACACACACACACACACAATACAGGTAGATAGAGAAACCAGGACAAAGTAGAAATTGAATTAGGAAGATATACTCGTGAGATAGTTTTCAAGGGCAGAAATTCCATTATATAAAGCACATTTTTCACTTCTACAAGTTCTATTTAGTTCAAATTAATTTTCACTGTCTCTTTTTGCTTGCTCATTTTATGATTCCTTTTATTTCTTAGATCATTATATTTTTAAACATCATGGTTTTTATGCAGTATTTCAATCATTTAAAATATTGAGTGCATAAATCTGTTGTTAGTGCTTTCACAGACTCTAATGATGGCTTTGTTGCTGTATGTTTGATGATATTTGATTATGTGATTATGTTTATTTGATCACATCAGTGGGAATCCTGGAGGCAATAATAGAGATAACTTCCTCTAGAGGATTCACAGTGGGTCTCATGGGCAGCCAGGTGCTCTGCCAATCTGAGGTCAGTGTAGGTTTCTTGGGCTCCATTGCTCTTACACATACCTCTGCCCAAGTGGCAGTGCAATTGTTCTGATTTGTCCAATGTTCATTGCTGTCTGTTCTCTTTGTTCGCCTTATTGTGCTTTTTCTCTGCTCTTGTGAAGGGATAGGAGTATTAATTTCCTTCACTGTCTGAGAATCCACTGAAGCACTGAGGAACAGGCTATATGGAAGAAGTACTTGTTTGGTAGTAGAAGAGTTCAAGGAAATATCAAGGAAATATCATAATGCTGGAGGGCAAAGTAACTGAAGACATGGTGAAAAAGAAGAAAAAGAAAAACAAGGCACGAAACAGGAATTTCCAATTTCTGAATTATAACACTAGAATAATGAAGAACCAAAGTATGAAGGTCAAGAAAGTCTTATTTTTTAATGCAGAAGGTAGTGTGCCCCAGTATCTTCTACTGAATGCTATGTATGATACATAAAAGTTTAAATTCTCAAATACAAACCTGTATTAAATTCATATGCAAAAGTATTTCAAATAATAGCTAGCACAGCTGTCAGGACTATTTGGTAACCTACAAATAGTACAAGTAGATTTAATTTTAGATTGTTTTTCTTAGTATTTTGGGTAAGGGAAGATTATATTTAATATGGAACATGACAAATTTGTGCTATTTTGGAAGTTAGATGCTAAAAGTGTGATCAGCTATGAATGGAAGTGGCTTAAATTAGTCACATTAGCTATTTACATGATGAAACTATTAGAAATACTTTCAGATGTTCCTTGGATAATGTTTTGAATAAGTAAGTTCTTTTAATTTCTGGAATATACTTAAATGAATGGAATATTTCATGTATTTAAAACATTTTAGCAATTTTCACTATAGTTGAGTATAATATTGATAAATTTTATTTAAATTTACCTACAGTGTTATTAATTATTATTTGAACAATGTGATATAAATTATGTAAGAAATGTCACAGAAACTTGATTTCTAACACTACTGCTACATCTTCAGATAGAGAAGAAAAACACTGAGTTTTGATTGTGTATTAGGTCTTTCATATCTGTTACCTCATTTAACCCTCAAAGCAGTCTTAAAAAATGTTTTTAATTATATTTTTATAGATGATAAAGTGGTCTTCCTCATGGTAATTTAATTCCTTCTTTGAAATTTCAGTTCCCTATAAAATAAAACTAATTTTTTGCATAATAGATGAAGATAAAATCAACATAGAAATGGGAAAACATTTCTGTAATGTTTCCATGTTGAAGATGAGAGACGACTTGATCTTATCTGTCTACATTTTCCTAGGTGACAGTTAAAGTTTTAGGAAGGGACAAAGATTGTGGTTTGCACAAGCTTAGCTAGATAGACAAGCAGCAATAGAGTTCCAATATGGATTGTGTATTCATTAGCATTGTGATGTTTGCCCAATTTCCTGTCCTGAATTTCAGTTTGGCTGTGTCTCCTACCCAGCTATAAGGTGGAGATGTTAATTCCTGACTTCATACAATTCCTGAATATTGTAAAGTTAAAATTAGATAACAAGCAATTATTGGAAACTGGACTGCTCTACTCAAAGCAATGCAATTTCAATCAGACATGTTCATGTGCATTATCTCACTTGACCTTCAGTCTCAAATTATATTTGTGAAAGATATAGAACTCTTTGCCAGGCTTTAAAACTTCTCTCAAATACCACAACATCACCCAATCTTTTTGTTAGTCCTCATAATTGTCTACAATTGATCCTTCTTTTAAAAAACTTCCATGGTACTCTGCACCTGCTTTTTTATGACACTGTCAAAACATTTATAGTTTTGCTGTTTACACATCATTTCCCACTTCAAGTCTGTAAACTCCTAAAACAAGGACCATGTTTATTTCCTAAAATCCCTATGTCCTGTCCTTTTAAAGAGTAGGAAGCTCAATACATACTTTTTTCAATTGGATTCTATAAAACAGTGTTAATATTAATGACCTTTCTCTGAGATACTGTCAGACTAGCAAACTTTGACTTTGCACATAAATAACATAGGGTAAATAATAACATTGAGGTTAGTAGGATTCTATATCTGATTGGTCACTATTGTGAAATAATCTCAATAAATTTGATTACATCCATATTCCTTGACATGTTGTTATAGTTTTTTATGTTTTTGTTAATAAAACTTTATCATTGAAAAGTGATAGAAATATACCCTGTGATATCAGGATATAAATTATTAATTTTCTTCTTAAAGAAGATGTAAATTAAGTAGATTCCTTGACATTAGCAGTATATTTGGCTCAATTTCTATTTACTAGATCCTTCATGGTTGTTCTCATCAAAAGACATGCTTAAATTCTTACTCTTCTTTTTTCTGGAAGTTCTTTTTGGAAAAGGTAGACTTTTAATAACTGCTTTGATTGCCAGGTTAAGATATGTATATCAAAGTAGTTAGAAATTTCTGAAAAGGCATTAATTGTTAAAATAAAAAAAGATAAACCATTCATAAATAAATATCTAGTGCTTCATTGGGACTTTACTCTTCAAAAGACTCTAGTGAAATAACTCTCAAAATAAAACACTTAACCAAAGGTTGCTTTTAGCCTGCTGTTAATGAAGCTGGGTGTGGGATAAAAGAGAGGGGTCAAAGTCAGACTGAGTGAGAGCCATTGGCAATATACAGAGCCAGTTGGACTCCATCTAAGGAGCCCAAGTGGTTTTTAATTTTTTTCTGGGACATTCTATGTGAATTATTATACATTTAGTCAACATAAATTGAGTTTTCACAATGAGAGAGCAATTAATGAACATGATGAGGAGGTTACTGAATTCTTTAGAAGGTAGTGAGCAAATTCCCTCATAATCTTAACAATAGCCTTCATCATTGGCAGATATGAAGAGAGCTCTCCATTGGGCTTTTCATTTTTGCTGGACAAAAATATATGATTGATAATTTATAAATGATACTGTTTAATGCTATAAAATACTATTTTTCATTTATTGTGTTTATAGACATTCACTACTTGAGTGAAGTTTAGCATTTTATTACAGTAGTATTTATGTTATTCCAAAAGAATACAATACATAAAGAAAAACAGCTATTATTCTTGTTTGCAATTTGTAAAACTGAATGGTTTTGCTCATGTAAAATAACTTACTGGAGGATCATGCCACCTTTGGAAAATGTCATACACTTACTTGTTAAATGTGTCAAAGTTACATCACATTCTAGACTTGTCCAGAGTAGAAGATATGAGTGACTGCTCTTGATTGATCCTACCTGGCAACAGCACTGACCATGTTGGGAAGAGCCAGGGAGCAAGGTAGCAAGGTCAGGTGGAAGACACTTTTTATTTAAAGGCAAAACACCAAAATGGCTCACTGGTATAGGTGATTTCTACTTTCACACTCATCAGTTTATATATGATCCCCTAATTTATTTCTCCTTAATAAGCTGATTCATATTGTCTTGTTTAGAATGGTGCATGTTTTCTTATGAGTCATAAGAGAAAAAATCTTCTGGGGTTACATGTGTGCATGTGGAAGAAATTACCCGAGGACTGAATCCATAACCTAATTCTTTTGATGTGGCTTCATTGCTTTTACCCTTTCTTTTCAGACTGAAAACTTGTAAGAAATTAAAACAATTTTAATTACTAAATAGCTGCTCATGGTAACAAAGGTAATTTTAATTATTTTTTTCTGAATGGTTAAACCACTTTTTCCCACTGATGAATGTAGTCTCCCAACCTATATTTGAACACCTCGATGGTTTGTGAGGGATGTGATTGACTTGGTGGCAAAATGTTTATCTTCTTCTTTTTTTTTTTTTTCCAGAATTTCATTGCTTTGTATCATATGCCAACTAGTTTATATTTTAGTTTTTTTTGATAAAGAAATGCTTTAAAAAATCAAAATCACAAGTTACATGGTTTGAAATTTATAATTCCAGAGTCATTTACATATAAGATGGAATGGTCCAGTCACTGTGTCTAGAATCACTGTTCAATGAAATGGCATATCCTGCAAAATTAACTAGTCACACACAAAATGTCTCAAACACTAAAAATAAAAGTAATATACAATGAAAAATAAGGAATGTAATTATCTTGGTTGTGCTTTAGAAATTTAGGGTCAATAGGCTCAGTCAAGCACAGAGCAGGACTAGTGAGCCCAACTGTCTAGGAACAGGCGAGACACATGGGAATCATTGATGAGGTGCGCAAGCGCGCAAGGGGTTTAAAACTGCTCAGTCTTGCTATGGAAATTGAACTACGCCAACAAGAAATGCTGTGGCTTTCTCCTACTGTTAACAGCAGGAGTGGAGATCGAGTTCGTGTTCCAAGGAGTTGAACAGCTAAGCAAGTGAGCAGAGCAATTTTATTAAAAAGGAAGGTGAAAGGAAGACTCCGAACTCCCAGCCAGCACGACTGAGAGGGCCAAGAGTGCAGTTTTAAGTTTTACAGCATTCTTTCTCTTTAAAGTTGATAAACTCCTCCTGATTGGTTCTTCGCTGTTGCTGGGGCTGTGTGCTTTGTTCATTGGTTCTTAATATTTCCGTTGTCCTGCTCGGGCAGAGTCCATTACACACTTTACGCAAGTTGTAAATTTAGTTCTTTGAGAAACATGTTCTGTAACATGTCAGAACATGTTAAAATGGCTGTTCTTGTACTTGCTGTCTTGTTGACCCTTACTGCCCCTTCTCTACCATATGCTTTTCAGTCTCACTACTATGCACATCTGGATTATGTCTGCAAACTTACTTCATCATGTAGAAAATAAAATTAGCAAGGATCTCGGAAATTAACCACTATTTGGGTTAATGAAACAAAATGTTTAACCAATTCAGACTCTCGGTTTTACTTCTGGACTATAAGCATTTTGTAGACAAAGGAGTGTTTCACAAAATCAATGTCATGGGGTGAAGGACAAGACATTTTCCATAGACACTAAACGTTTCAAACTTTCCAATGGCCCTTACAGGTGAACTGTTGCATGGTATAGTAGTAAGAGTCTGGGGATCATTTAGCAGTAAATACCAGTTTAAAGGACAATGAGGTTTCTCTAGTAAATTTGCTTGCTGGGTTATATTTCTTGTAGAGCTGCATGAAAAGATTTCACTTTATCCCACAGCTCAGTTAAAATAACTATCTTTTGCTCTATAGCTTCCAGTTGTGTAGCACAGAAATCTATATCATAGTCTACTTCTTCAACCATCTCTGAGAGAGCCTTTTCATCTTATCTGCTTTGCTGAATGATGCATTATTAGACCACATCACTGAATAAGAATAGATAATGGTCGATAATGGCCAGGCAGTCAGGGTAATGGACCCCAATTAAGGTCTTGTTCAAATGTAAAGACTATACCAGACTAATGGTGAAAACAAATGGGCCCCTTTTTCTCCTATGTACAGACCATGAGGCTTACCTATAGGAAAATATCAGCCAACTCCTTTGTCCCAGAGCAGCTGAAGAATGGAAGGTGGGAATGAACTCAGATGGGACTTACAGAAAGGATTAAAAATGAAATGCCAAAGGACACAGAGACAATGACTTTGATACTTTTTCAATGCCTATAGATTTTGATCAATGCTCATACCCCCAAAAAACTATGTAAGCTCCTAGGCTAGCACACCAAAATGGATTTTTTGCTCTCAGGTCCTTTCCTGTATTGTGACAGTTCTATCTCTTCTCTTTTCACTTAAATAAATTCTACCCTGTTTACTCTTCCTTTATGTTATTGTTCATGGACTTATTCTTCAAATTTTCAAGACAAGAACCCAGAAAGAAATTGGTAGAGCAGAGAATGTAGTTTCATCTACAACTACTACAACAATGTAGTTGTATCAACAGTCAATTCTTTGAACCTGTTTGCATACTTAATGTATTAAGAATATTTTTGAAAGATGCTATTCCTAGAGAAATTGTGGAAATTGCACATGGATGAGAGTTATCATCTATGAATTTACCTCTAAACACTTGAGTGAGTTTATTTCTGGGAAAGGAATATGAGGTTTATTTCCACCTAATGTTCTGTGTCACTCCTTGAGTACTAAAAAGATTTTATTTATTTCAAATCTTTAGGTCCTGTCTGCACTGTAGGAACTTTTGATTCTAAGCATATTTGAATATAATCTTGCCTTCTATCTTCCCCATTATATTCATTAGGTTCCAGTTAGATCTCTTAGTGTGGAGAGGGGAAAAAAAAAACAAAACTGCAGCCCTATTATAAAGAGAAAATATTCAGACCTAAAAGACCTCAAATAGAAGATCAATAGGCTGTGAAGGCAATTATCTAATTCATCTGGGTCACCCTCACCTTTATTGCCAAAAGAACTGGCTTTATTTCAATTCAGTCATAAAACTAGTGGGTTATTAGCAAGAAAACAGGCAAGCAGTTCTTCCACTACTGCTACAGTTAAGAACAATTATGGTATTAAGTTCATGGATACTGAAGAGATTAATAGACTTTTCAAGGAGTTTTATGGACGATTATATATGAATGATAACTGCACTCTGTGTTAAGGGAAAACCCATATATCTGCATTTCCTTAAATGTGAACAAATTTTGGAAGGAAAAGAAACCATCTTGAATAAAGCTATTCTTCCTACTTAAAATTGCCAAAGTCCTAAAAAAGACTAGGTAAGGTCAGTATGCAGCCAGTTCCATTAATGCTTTGCATTAAAGGTTTCATTAATCTTTTATAAATTGTATGGTAATAAGACTATTTTATCTCAAATGATCCTGGCCTGGATTTTGCTTGACACGTGTTTTATTAAGTGTTTTATCTGCCACCTTAATAATCCAGGACTGTTATTTATTAAAATTTTTTTGTTAAATTAGATTTCACTATAAAGTTCTTTCATTTGAAGTTGTTCAAGGTGTTTCATTGTTACTTTATTAGTATGTGCTGTCTTTCTCTGCTGAAGATGTGTGGAAGGTAGTTCTCTTTCTTCCATTTTTTTCATGTCCTTCTGCTGTGCATCATCTGTTCATTACTCCCCAAGACGATGGCTAGAGGAGGAAGGATGAAGATTTTTCTTTGCTGGGTCAGGGAACTACTCAACACCAGTTCCTCACTAAAATCAGTTTCTTTCTTTCTTTTCTTTCTTTTTTTTGGTGGTGCTGGGGATTGAACTCAGGGCCTTGTGCATGTGAGGCAAACACTGTACCTATTGAATTATATCCCCAGCCCCCTCACTAAAATCAAAGTTAAAGGATTCATGCAGTTCACAGAGAGTTGTCTAGAAAAAAATACTCTTAACTGTTTATTAGAATGATAAAATATTTTATATTTCATGGATAAGCTTTAAGTAATCCAGCACTAATTGGCATTTTATTTTGAATGGCACATTTTATAAAAGGCAAAGATAGTCAAGGTTTGAGATAGTGGCTAGTTTGAGAGGAGATTATATTTAGAGTTGACCTCTGTACAGGATAGCAGCCTTGGCTTTTTAGGGAGGATTAGGTCCCAAAGAACTGATTCATCTTTAAAATTTAAAATATTGATATTATGAACTATTGTGAAAATTTGTTATTTAGAACATATGATAATGTTTAGTACTGATAAGAATATGAAGGAGTATGTAATAAAGCACACTGTCTAGAATATTACATTAAATAATTTATATAAAACCCTATACCTGGATCCTTGGCATTTAAAGAAGGACACAGAAATTTTATCTGCTTCTGAACTTACAAAGTGCCTGAAGGAAAAATAAAAACTATAATAACCAGAGGTTATGTTTGAAATGAGCATCTGTTTTGAGGACTTTATGCAGGGCTCTGTTCTATTGTAGGATACCAGGATACTACAATATAAGAACAATTAAAAACCCTATTGGTACAGTGCCGTTAAAACTACAAAATATTTTCATGAATATTGACATTTTTCTACAATAAGGAAATTATGTAAACTGGCTACTCAGTTCTTTCTTGTAGACAGCGTTATATAATCATTGATAGAATAATTTCTCCCAATTTTCAGCATTGTAATATAGAAGGTGACATTTCTCTAATTTTCCTCTTCTTTTATCTTTTTCTTTTCCTTGAAACAACAGTGACTAGTTTTATATTAAGAGTTCTATCTTCATTAGCAAAGAGAGCTTGAAGTCAGTTGTTCCTATGTTACTCTCCTTTGCTTTCTCATTCCATTTGGAATTGGGACCTCATCCTAGCCCGCATCCACTTAAGCTATAGACATTATTTTCATCTTATGGATATAGGTCTGGAACTATTCTGACTCTTGGGCACCCAACTGAAACTTGGAAGTACTTTCCTTTACGCCAAAAGCTCTACTGCAGTGCCCTGGCTCACATCAGATCGTCAGCCATGGATGCCATACAATCAGGCCAAGGTTCACCAAGCATTAACAGATCAGAATGAACTACTGATCCTTTCTAAAGAGTGTTAATTTGCTTTTCCTAAACCTAGTCTCATCTTGCCCATGGCTTTAGATCCTATTATGCTCCAGGGTTCTGGAAAGGCTCTGTCTTGTATCAGGTGATGTTATCACCTCTTTTTTTTTTTTTGTATCGGAGATTGAACTCAGGGGCACTCGACCACTGAGCCACATCCCCAGCCCTATTTTGTGTTTTATGTAGAGACAGGGTCTCACTGAGTTGCTTAGTGCCTCGCTGTTTCTGAGGCTGGCTTGTTATCACCTCTTTTGACCTAGAACAACAATGTTTATGTTCTCTAAGAGTTTTTCCTTTCATTTATGCCTTAAACTCTCTACCTCAGTTGCATACAGCTGTGCTATTGTCTAACTGGAAAAATATCACATTTTCTCCAATATTAGCTTACTTTCTTCTATTAGTTAAATCTTTGAAACTAGCTCTGCTACCTCTAGTGTGTGGTTTTATTTTACAAAATGAAGTAGATATGCTTTCAATCTAATTCAGGGCAGGATTGTTATAGTTTAAAAAAGACTCTCAGAAGATTTTTCTTTTTACTATTTCCTCTAAGCAATATGACAGAAACAGCATTAGAGTAAATACTCATTATAAATTTATATTTTCCTACAGATACAAATAAAGCTTTTTGAAATTTCTAGATTCTTTCTAGTCAACTTCAACTGAAACTAAATGGTTTACAGGGATTGCTGCAATTATATCTAAGTTTTAAATTTTAAGAAGAGATTAATTGCTCATTTAATCTCATAGCTTCCAAGTGAAATAAAGCCCTGGGGTAATGTGAGCTCACTGTACAATTCTTAAGGATCCTAAAATGCAGTATGCATAATTGTTACTGAGGACGCTTATCCATACGCCAAATTCCATGGCCCAGCCCAGAGATGCTGAGCCAGCAGCTTGGAGTGGAGTCCAGGAGTCTGCCTGTTTCACAAGTACCTCTGGAGAGCTGATGCAGGAGGTTCTGAAACCCACCTAGAGGAACTTGGCCCAAGACTATGTGGATGGCAGAGAAAAAAAAAAAAGCAAGGCAATTTGTGCCTCATGTCAGGGATTTGGAAGAGAATGGGGTATTTTGAGAGTTTGGTTCTCTGGCTAGTTCCCATGTTCCTTTCAAATCCTAGGGGAAAGTGGGAATGAAAGATGAAATAAAAACAGTGGCTTTCACACTTAGTATTTTGAGATAATTTTTCCTGCAGCTTAACATTTAGGGAAAACTTTGACAGAGTAAAGGAAAAATCTGTGTGAGGGGTGAGGAGAGACTCTGCTCCTATCATAGGGCTTGCTTCTGTGCCTTGTGGCACTGGCACACAGAGCGGGAGGGACACTGCCAGGGGGTCCTACTGCCAGTGTGGTCTTGTTCTGATGGTTGTTGGGACAGTCAGAGAAGAAAGAAAAGAAATAGCACGATGTTAGGGTGAGGATGGCAAGCATTTAATGCTTTCTAGAAGGATTGTGAAATCACTTTTTAACAGAGAAAGAAGAAGCATGGGTTTGGGGTCCTAAAACAATGAATTCGATCTAACAGGAATATAACCTTCAGCACAGTCTATTAAGCATTGTGTTCCCTAACACAATATGTGTCACACAAGTGTGTGCTTTAGACAAATTCAAAATAGGATGGCATGCATCTGGAGATGTGAGTACGTGTATGGGTTTTTAACACATTCATGTGAACAATTTCTAAATACAAAGTGGTTTTTTTACCTAGCTTAGATGATTTCCATGGATACCTTATAATAGATGTGACATAAATATTAGGGAAATTCAAATCCTTTGACCCTTTTACCTAATTTATTCTGTATTTATATGGTTATGATATAGTATGAGTGTGAAGGAATGTATATATTCTGGAAAACTTGGTTTAGACTATGGTTTTTGACAAATAACTGGCTTAGGTCTATGTTTGGGTATGACGTTATTGCTTTCCCTTATCATGCTCTGGCTTGGTGTGTCTTTTTAGAATGTGGTGTGGAAACATTTTTAACATGGTCCTAGTTGACTTATCCATGCTCAAATTGAAAACAATGATTTAAAATGAGAATGAGATATAATGAAATAACAGCATATCCTAATATTTATATATCAGGTTTCCTTAAGTACTTGCACATAAATAAATGTATTTAATCCTTACAGTATATCAGTGAAGTAATTAAAACCATCTCAGTTTTATTGATGAATAAATGTATAAGTAATTGACAGACTGGCTTCCAGTAGTTAGCAAAACTTATGTCTCAAATTTTCTCTGAATCTTAGGAGAAAAACATTTTTTGTTATTTTATTATTCATTTAAAAAATCAATTCTTTCACACTCGATAGGTGTTTCCATTCTTTCAATAAATAGTCATGAAGGATGTACTGTGTACCAGGTAATCTGTCACGTGCCACAGATACAAAGAGAGATAAGACAACCTCATCCTCAAGGATTTTAAAGTGTAGAGAGTGGTGGAACAACATGATAAAGGAGGGGTCGACTGCAAATAAGGATAAAAGTATAGTCCATTTTGCTTGTTTTGTTGAGTGTGTTGTGGGGGACATTGTATGGCGTAATGGAGATTGTTTTCATCACTCACTCTACCTTCTTACCCCACTACAAATGTAAGTCCTGGGGACCCTATCACTACTACCTCTTTAGGTGTCTGGAAGACATCTCCATTAGAAAGGCACAAGCAGTACATCCTTGGTTTATTGTATGTGGCTAGGTGATGAGGCATACTGTTGCTGAACATCCTCGAACATCCTCGGGTAATTTGGTGTTGGCTGAACTTCCTAGAAGATAAAGACAAGGGAAGCAATCATTGCTGCTTAGAACAGGGGACATATAACAACTGCTTAAATGGTCACCAGATGTTCTTCAGGTCCTGGATCAGCTACCGCATGCCTCCCCGTTGCTTGTAGCAACACCTGATCACCAGACAGAGGACCCACAGTCTCCTCATGCCACTTCTTCTGCCTATTGCATGTGATTTTCATTTTCTCCCTGCCCTGCAGGGAGAAAAAGTGGTGAAATCAGCATTTGCTTTAGAGAGTAGGAGTCCATGTTTTCTATTTTTCCTAATCTATTACATTAGGTCATGGTATCTTGCTGACATTTGCAGATGGGCAAGAATGCTGTCTGAGTGTAATCTTAAAGTAACACATGAACAAGCTGATTTTAACTTATAATTCAATATTATTAAATTAGGAGATCCTAAAATATATATGATACAAGTTGTCCTAGATTTTTTGTCTTAAGAAAAAAGTTATATTTTCTGAGTGTGGCACAAGTATTACACCAAATGATGATGATGGAAGTGATTTCAAAGAAATCAAGATCAAAGATATTTGTACAATTTTTATATGGAAGTGTGATATTTGTAAGTTTAGTTTAGTATTGTAACTAAATTTAGTGGCATAGTGCTAAACTACTAAGCATTGTTTGCAAAGTTGTACTGGCTAACAGAAAATAAACTTCTACAACTTAAATCATATCTATGTATAAAAACATAAAGAAATAAGTTGATAGCAAGAACAACTCCATGAAAGAAAAGGCATTAAATTAAAAATCCAACAGGATTAAAGATTTCTTATTTTGCATGTAAATGTTAGTGGATTATGAGTGTATTAGTGAGTTGAGTGCATTAGTGATTTGTGAGCGTATTTGTGAGTAGCTCATAGTTTTGGAGGTTCAAAGGTATGGTGCCTGCACTGGCTCAGTTCTGGTGAGGTCCATGGAAGATGGAAGATGACAGACAGCAATGGTAGAAGTTTGTGTTGGGACAAGTGGTCACATCTGGATCCAGAGAGAGACTGAGTTCCTACAATCCCTTTCAAAAGCATGCCCCAGTTTACACAAGGACCTCTCACTAGACCACACCTCTAAACATTCCATAGCATTTTCCAACAGCACTACCATCCAGACCAAGCCATTTTAGTCACAGTGGACCATTGGAGAGCACCCAGATGATATCCAGTCCATAGCAGTGGGCGTCTTTAAAGTAGCCCTTTGTGTTAGGAGGCTTAAAATATCCGCTCCCAAGATTTTAATTAAGGATGTTTGCTTGTACATCTTGGTGAATCTGCAGCAAAGAAGGTAGTATAAATAGTACTTTCCAATGACATCATAGATGGATATTCAGGACCTGGAAAATGATATAGAAAGTCAACTCATGAACAAATAAAGCTTCAAATAGAGTGATTAAAACTTGATTAGTGCACAGATATTTCTAGCATTAACTGTTTTACTATCTGTACAAGTAAACATTAAGGAACAATTCTTTTTTTTCTTCTGCTTTATTGCTGATAAACACAGTTCTGAAATGTACAAAATGTGGTTAGACTGCGTTGCCAACAAATATGTTTTGGAGTTAAGCTTGTGATGGGAATATATTCTGATGGAAAAACTGAAATGACAAGAAAATATCATGAAGTACTCTGTAGTGAGTATGAAATAGTTACTAGTACTAAGGAGCTTTTCTAGAACCACCTCTTGCTTCCTTTATTGAGAAAGTCTTCCTATGAAAAATAAATAACAGATGAACTAAATAGTGTGGGTTTAATGGCATAATAAAAAGTATGTTAAATTCGGTACCTATTTTTATTAGGTGATAATATTAAAGTTATTTATAGCCAACTGATATCACATACTAAGGTATGATGTATATCAAAGGGAAAACTTATTTCAAGAATATATAACTATAAAATAAACTTTTAGTGATTCTGCAAAGCAAGAAAACAGTGTGGTCTCAACTTTGTGAAGATGTTAATTTGGCATCTGGACTTGCTTATGTTTGATGTATTTGGAATTTTTCCAATCTTCATCCTTCTGTGCAAGAAAAGAAGGCAATTTTTAAAATAATAGCAGATAAAATAAGCTTAGAGGAGCATAGCTTCTACAGATTTTTATGACATATCCCATAATAAACAACAACTTTCACTGGTATATACAATGATCTCTATATCGTGCATCTGTTGAAAGTTCTAATGGAAAACCTTACACTTCTGCTAAACAATTTGAATTTTATTTTTTCATCAAAAGAAGAACCACCTATAAAACTTTTAAATCTGGAATCCTATTCTTTCAGTAAAATTTAATTCAAATTAAATCATGACTTAATAGGATAATGAAGTTAATTGTCAGAACTGCCACAGGTGAAGGATTTGTGATGAGTTTAGTAAAGTAAATGTAACACTTTATTTTTTTTATATTTTCAGAATTTAGTTTTGAAGTTATTACTTTACAGAAGGAATATGAAACTCAGGTGAATTAGAATTGCAAATAATTTACAATCTTGATAGAGAAAGGAAGTATAATGTAAAAGGTTTGAAGACATTAGGAAAACAAAAATTAGAGGACTGTTAAGTACTTTAGCTCTTACCTCTGGAAATTAAGTATCTAGTAAACACATCCTAAAACTTCGCATCTCTAGATTCCTGAGTTTTCTACATTTTAAAATTAGTGCATCTCCATCATACGAAACAGGGGAGAGTTTCACTGTGACATATTTACACCTGCATAAAAGCACATACTCCCCTGCTCCCCTTCTCTCCTGTCTTCTCCCTCTTCCCTGCTGGTCACGATTCTACCCACAACTCCTTGTTTTTTCCCTCTAGCTTTCACATATGAGGGAAAACATACAATAGATTTTTCTTCTCAGTCTGACTTGTTCCTCTCAAAACTGTAGTCTCCAGTTCCATCCATTTTCCTGCAAATTATATAATTCCATTTCTTCTCCTTCTCCTCCTCCTTTTTTTGGTACTGGGCATCAAACCTAAGGACGCTTAACCCCTGAGCCACATTCCCAGCCCTTTGCTGTATTTTGTTTTGAGACAGGGTCTTGCTGAGTTGCTTAGGGCCCTGCTAAATCGCTGAGGCTAGCTTTGAACTCATGATCCTCCTGCCTTAGCCTCCTGAGCTGCTGGGATTACAAGTGTGTGACACTGCCCAGCTAATTTCATTCTTCTTTATGGCTGAATAAAATTTGTTGTGTATATCTACTTTTTAAACATTCATTCATCTATTAACAGACACCTAGATGGATTTCATAGCTTAGCTATTGTGAATTGTGTTGCAATAAACATGGGTATGCATGAATCTCTATAATGTGCTGACTGTAATCCTTTGTGACAAATATCGTGGAGTGGGATAACTGGATCATATGGTTTTTCCATTCCAGATCTTTTGAGGAGCCTCCGTATTGATTTCCATACTGGTTGCACTAATCTACATTCCTACCAACAGTGTATAAGAGTTCCTTTTTTCATGTCCTTACCAGCATTTATTGTTATTTGTGTCCTTGATGATTGCCTTTCTAACTGGAGTACAGTGGAATCTCAATGCTGTTTTTTTAAAATTTTATTTATTTATTTGTTCTATTTAGGCTTACATGAGTGGAATTGGATTCATTGCACATAGAGGATAACATATCAATTCTCTAGTTGTAAGTTGTATAGAATCACAACATATATGCAGTCATACATAAAGTTAGGGCTATGATGACCATCATATTCCACCACCTTTACTGTCCCCGTGCCCTCTCCCCCCTTACACCCCTGTGAACAGAGTTCCACCATTGTTTCCATGTCCTTCCCCACATTATGGATCAGCATCCACTTATCATCGAGTACATTCGGCATTTGGTTTTCTGAGATTGGCTTACTTCACTTAGCATATTCTCCAACTCCATCCATTTACCTGCAAATGCCATAATTTTATTCTCTTTTATTGCTGAGTAATATTCCATTGTGTATATATGCCACAGTTTCTTTTTTTTATTTTTATTTTTTATAATTTATTTAAATGCATTTCAAGTCATAGTACATATATAGAGCTCAATTTTTCCATTTCTCTGGTTGCAAACCAGATAGAGTCACACCATTTGTGTCTTCATACATGCACCAAGGATAGTAATGACGATCTCAATCAACCATCTTTACTCATTCCCCTTCCCCTTCCCCTACCTCCCCTCTGCTGCATCCAGAGTTGCTCCATTTCTCCTATGTTCCTCATTCCCACCCCTCTTATGTATCATTATCCACTAATCAGAGAGAACATTTGGCATTTGTTTTTTTGGGATTGGCTTACTTCACTAAGCATAATGTTCTCCAATTCCATCCATTTGCCTGCAAATGTCATAATTTTATTCTCTTTTATTGCTGAATAATATTCCATTATGTATATGTGCCACAGTT
>CM053406.1:41187327-41274987 GCA_028644305.1 Xerus rutilus
TAGGTCTGTTGTGATTTTGAACATTTGGTGTCCTGTAAGCCTCTTGAATTTGATTATCCAATTCATTCTTCATATTTGGAAAGTTTTCTGATATTATTTCATTGAATAGATTGCTCATTCCTTTGGGTTGGAGTTCTGTGCCTTCTTCTATCCCAATAATTCTCAAGTTTGGTCTTTTAATGTTATCCCAAAGCTCTTGGATGTTCTGTTCATGGCTTCTTACTGTCTTCACTGTGTGGTCAACTCTATTCTCAAGATTAAATATTTTGTCTTCAGTATCTGAGGTTCTGTCTTCCAAGTGGTCTAATCTGTTGGTGATGCTTTCCATTGAGTTTTTAATTTGGTTTATTGTTTCTTTCATTTCAAGGATTTCTGTCTGGTTCCTTTTCAGATTCTCTATCTCCTTATTGAAGTAATCTTTCACTTCCTGTATTTGCCTATGTATCTCTTTATTGAAATGGTCTTTTGCTGACTGGGCTTGCTTTCTTATATCATTTTTTATGTCACAGAGCATTTTAGTTATGTACATCCTGAATTCTTGTTCTGTCATTTCTTCTGTTGTACTGACCATGGATTCAAGTAGTGTGTTATCGTGATTTGTTTGAGTCACTTTCTTTCCTTGTTTTTTTCACGGTGATTGCGTGTCTTTCCTTCTAGCTCTGCTGATCCAAGTTGTTACAGTTTTTAGTCCTATACGGGTATAGTTTCCCTGAAGGGTTTCAAAACCTGTCTTTTAAAGGGGAGACCAATATTGATTGATCTCAATACAAGCAATATATAGTTTCAAGCCAAGTAGTTCTTAATAGTTTCCAAATACATTTACAGTTTAGTCACGATATACAACAATTATGGTTTCCTTTACAATCTATTATGTAAACAATAAGTTCACACAAGGGTCTATAGTTTCTGTAGGTGGGCTAGGGAAACTTGAGGGTGGGGTGTAGGATAGATTGTTGGGGTAGTAGGAAGTGAGGATATGGTTATTAGATCTTAGAAAGCATGAAAAAGGAATCCAAGAGAATTTGGCTATTACTAGAAAGAGTGACTGAGAGTTGAGGAAGACTAGTAAGGAGGAAGAAAAGGGAGTATAGTGAGGAGATAAGATATCAAGAAGAATAAAACATATGCAAGTGTGAGTTATAAAACTATGTAATACCACTCTAGTATATAGTTCAGAAATCCCAATCTACCATGACCCACTATATAACAAATACTTGGTTTCACAACTGTTGGGGATTAGATGGTAGGAAAAAAGAGAGAGAAAAAAGAGGGAAGGAAAAAGAAAGAAGGGAAAGAAGAGAAGAGCTGTGAAATAAAACAAAAAGATCAAACAATAGAAATATTAGGAGAAAAAGATAAGGATAGAGTATTGGGGTATTAGGAAGTGAGGATACGGTTATTAGATCTTAGAAAGCATGAAAAAGGAATCCCAGAGGGGCTGGCTATTACTAGAGAGGGCAACAGTGAGTTGTGGAAGACCAGTAGGGAGGAAGAGATGAAGGGTACAGCAATAAATGATAGCAAGAAGAATACAACATATGTAAGTGGGAGAAACAGGACTATCTGTTACCCCTCCAGTATTCGGTTCAGAAATCCCAGTCTATCATATCCCAGCCGAGCCGCTGGGACAGCCTCCCGCAGCCACGCCTGGGCCGCTTTGGGCCTCTGCTGCTAAAATGGAGTTCTGAGTTATATCTCCCAGCTGAGTCGCTGGGACCACCTCCCGCAGCCACGCCGCCCTGGGCCGCTTTCGGCCACAGCCACTGGAGTCGCGCTGTGTCCAAGGCTGCTGGCTCTGCTTACCCGCGCGAGTGAAATTTCCTGTTGTGGTGGCTGAAGGGTGCTGCCCAAAAGCCGGGTGGGAGAAGGTTGTACCGCAGTTTTTGGTCTTTTGTTTGGCGAGACTGGTAGCTGCGTCCCTTTAAGCCGCCATCTTGCCCCGCCTCCCAAGATAAGGATAAAATAAAAAATAAGAATAAAAAAAGTTCAATGTAAATAAACAGGTATGGTTCCTTTCACCTTCAGTAGGTGGCATTGTCCGTTGCTTGCTGAGCTTTCCTCGCTGGTGTCCTGGGTGTGGGTTTCACAGCAGGGTGTAACTCTGGGTCAGGCCGCTGGTAAAATCGTCGTCTTTTCACGGTGTTCTGTGTTGAGTTCAGTTTGTTCCCATGAGCTGTCCCACACCTTCTCGTGTAGAAGCAGGCCCTGTCTGGGGCGGGGCCCTGGGCTGGGGCTCCCAAACCACACGCAGCGGAGCTGCCATGGGTTGCTGCTGAAGTCACGCTGCTTGTGGCAAATGCTCCTGCCTGGTGATTCTGCTTACATGTGCAAGTGGAATTCCTGTGGGGACAGCTGTAGGATGATTTCCAGAAGCTGGCTGGGAGATGCTAATTCCACAACTTCAATCGCCAGTTCTGGGGTGACTGACCGTAGCGTCTGTCTAGGTCGCCATCTTGGAACCACCTCACATCAATAGACCAACTTAGGAGCACCTTGTCTTCATCCTCGCTGTTGGCTCATAGCCCAAGATGGCTGCTGGAGCTTCCTCCACCTCGTCTGCAACCCAGTCGGGAAGAGCGAGGAAAGGCTGACAGGCTAGCTATACCACAGTTTCTTTATCCAGTCATCTATCGAAGGGCAGCTAGGTTGGTTCCACAGTTTAGCTATTGTGAATTGAGCTGCTATAAACTTTGAGGTGGCTGCAGCACTGTAGTACGCTGTTTTTAAGTTCTGGGTATAGACTGAGGAGTGGGATAGCAGGCTCAAATGGTGGTTCCATTCCAAGTTTTCTAAGGAATCTCCATACTGCTTTCCAAATTGGTTGTACCAATTTGCAGTTCCACCAGCAATGTATGAGTGTGCCTTTTTCCCCACAACCTCACCAACACTTGTTGTTGTTTGTATTCTTGATAATTGCCATTCTGACTGGTATGAGATGAAATCTTAGAGTAGTTTTGGTTTGCATTTCTCTGATTGCTAGAGATGTGGAACATTTTTTCATATTTCTGTTGATGGATTGTATATCTTCTGTGAAGTTTGTGTTCAGCTCTTTGACCCATTTATTGATTGGGTTGTTAGTTTTTTTTGGTGTTAAGTTTTTTGAGTTCTTTATATATCTTGGAGATTAGTGCTCTATCTGATGTGTGTGTGACAAAGATTTGTTCCAAGAATGTCGGCTTTCTGTTCACTTCATTGATTATTTCTTTTGCTGAGAAGAAGCTTTTTAGTTTGAATCCATCTCATTTGTTGATTCTTGATTTTACTTCTTGTGCTATAGGAGTCTTGTTAAGGAAATATGGTCCTAATCCAACATGATGAAGATTTGGGCTTTTTGATTTGCATTTCCCTACTGGCTAAGAATGTTGAACATTTATTCATATAGTTGTTGGCCCTCTGTACTTCATCTTTTGAGAAATGTTTGTTGAGTTCATTAGTCCATTTATTGGCTGGGGCATTTGATGTCATAATGTGGAGTTTTATTAGTACTTTATTTATACTAGATATTAACCCTGTCAGAAGAGTAGCTGAGAAAGATTTTCTCCCATGCTGTCAGTTGTTTCTTCATTCTGTTAATCACTTTCTTTGCTGTGCTGAAGGTTTTATATTTAAAACCATCTCATTTATTGATTCTTTTATTTCCTGAGCTATAGAGGTCTTATTCAGGAATTCTTTACATCTATATGTTTAAATGTTTT
Source organism: Xerus rutilus (assembly GCA_028644305.1). Classification (NCBI taxonomy): domain Eukaryota; kingdom Metazoa; phylum Chordata; class Mammalia; order Rodentia; family Sciuridae; genus Xerus; species Xerus rutilus. The sequence goes on from CM053406.1 coordinate 41,191,023, forward strand.
CCCTATTTTTTCCTCTACTAGTTGAAAAATCTATTGTATGTTTTCCCTCATATGTGAAAGCTAGAGGAAAAACACAAGGAGATGTGGGGGAAGACTCCATAAAGGTAGAATAGTGACCAGTAGGGGTCACTTATATTTAGGTTTTTGGTCTTATACTTAGGTTTTTAATCCATTGCAACTTGACTTTTGTACAGGGTGAGAGACAGGATCTAATTTCATTCTTCTACATATGGATATCCTGTTTTCCCAGCACCATTTAGTAAAGAGTCTGTCTTTTCCTCAATATATGCTTTTGGCACCTTTGTCAAGAATCAGATGATTGTAGTTATGTGGGTTTCTTTCTGTGTCTTCTATTCTGAGTACCATGCAGATTTTATTACTATAGCTCTGTTGTATAATTTGAAATCTGGTATGTGATGCCTCCGGCATTGCTTTTTGTACTTAGGATTTCTTTGGTTATTCTGGAACTTTTTGTCTTCCAGTTGAATTTTAGGTTTGTTTTTTCTAATCCACAAAGAATATCATGATATTTTGAAGGGTCCTGAACAACTGCTTTATTTTGAGCACAAAATAAAAATCAGTATCTTAAATCTTCAGAATTACATTAAGATATTTTCTTAATGTTTTCAGTAGTTTCAACTTGTATGATGTTTCAACTTGTATGATGCTGGTTTTCTAGTATGAGTTATTAAAATAAATCATAGAAATTGTTTAGAAATATATTTTTCCCTACAATAGTACTGTTGATAGTCCAACTTAGGTTAGATAAATAAACATTCAAGAATAAAGCTCATTTATCAGATTTGAAACCATAAAGATGGATATGCAAATTTTCATCCAAACTGTACATATTGGCATTTAAAATGTAGAATCACGATTTAACAAGTTACTTTTTTATAGTTACAACTCTGTAGTGCAAAATTTTCTGAATGTAATAGTGATCCTTTACCTTATTTAACTAAATCATTACTTTATCATTGCCCAAGTTTTCTTTTTCCCAGGAAATGTTTCCTTTAGTTATTAAAATGCAATGTTATGTCTGCTGACTTTAAAAGTAAAAATATATTTGGATTTTGTGTATCTTTTAAATTCTATTTTTCTAATAATTCCTTTATATTACTTCAGAAATATATTATTATGTGACTGATTTTCTGTAAGAATAAAGTGAGCCTCTCATATCAGACAGCTTGAGAAGTATTGATCTGGAATTCAAAGGAACCAAAAAAAACTACCATGAAAAAGTCAGTATATATGGGTTGGGAATATAGCTCAGATGGTAGAGTGCTTTCCTAGCGTGCATAAGGCCCTGGATTCAATGCCTAGCAGCACACACACACACACACACAGTCAATAGACAGATGGACAAGTTACAAACTAGCAATTTTTGGAAGAAGCCAAAATTCTAATACATGAGAAAAGACACTCCAACTCATCAATAATCAGACACATATGAATTAAAATAAAGATGGAATATTTACATGCATTATGGGGACATAAATCAGAAAGCTAGCTCATACATATTGTTAGTGTGAATATGAGAGTTCAGGAAACTTTATATAGCGATTCTGGAAAACAGTTTGGCACCGTTGGGAAAATGTAGTCTTTGCATACTCATTGAACTAGCTATTCTGTTCCTGGGCACAAGTCCCCAAAAATGCTACATTGATTCATAAGGAGTTCATGTTAATCATCTTCTCATTGCTGTGACCACAATACCTAATAAGAACAACTTAGGGGAGGAAAGATTTATTTTGGCTCATGGTTTCAGAAGATTCAGTCTGTGGTTGACTGGCTCCAAGGCAGAAGCTTCATGGTGGCATAGCATGGCAGAGAAAAACTGCTCAGCTCATAACAGTCAGGAAGCAGAAAGAGAAATAGAAAGGAGAGGACCTGGGACAAAATATATCCTTTCAGGGCACACCTGCCCCCGGTGACCTACTCTTTCCAATTAGGTCCCACATCCTAATAGCCCATCCAGCTATCAATGGATAAATCCATCAAGTAGATTAATACACTGATGAGATCAGACTCCTCATGATCCAATCATTGCTTGAAAGCCCTACCTTTGAATCTTGCTGCGTCAGAGAGCATTCTTTCAATACAGGATCATTTGGGGGAACATTCCAGATTCAAACCATAACAGATACATCAGTTACCTCTTATCTTCTGTCTCATCATGTCCAGGGCTCCTGGTCACTGTACTGCTTCTACCATCCTGTTCCTCTACAACCTACTTTATGTAGAATCAGCATCCATGACCACAACAAACAGTTGTGTAGGACTGCTCCTTTCAGCCATCAGAGGCCACAAATATTTCTGACTCTCGCTTCTATTGTAGGTCTCAGAAGGAGGTTCCTTTCTAATTAATGGATTGAGTGCATTGGTTGTCTTTTCTTTCGTTACCCATTCTTTCTCCTTTCCTTATAGGTAACATTTTACATTATTTAATATGCATTTATGGTTTTTGTTTATGTCCCTGCGTGAAGTGTATTGTCTTAGTAACTTAAACTAATTACCAAATTACTAATTCAGGTGCTCTCAAGCTACTATCCTGAGTCTCAGGAAACTTTTCAGGCTGTAATGAACACACTGAATTTTTTATTCTTTGAAAAGTTATCTTCTCTATTTACCTTCCAAATTATTCTCCAGTTTCTGATCTTAATTAAGCACTTTAATCCTCAGTAATTTAATTTCTGGTTTTCCCCAATTTGTTAACATATCTGTTTCTTAACTTAAACTTCTGAAAGTGTTGATTCTGATGGAACATTTTCATTCTCAAACATCTTTGCTACATTTAACATAATAGCAATTTCTCTCATGGCAAAATGAAATATTTAATAAACATTCAGTTGGAGAGAAGACTATATCCTAACATTCTTTAATCAATTTAGATGTGAGGAATACATGGAGCACAATGTGATTGAGAAAGGAAAATTTAGTCTTTGTAGTTCTTCTAATTCTACCATGGGATTTCAGTATCTTAGTTGTCTTCATGACATGATCTCTGCTCTATCCTATCACGCTCTGGTCTTTTTATTTTTCACTGATACTTTCTCTTTTATGGCTCAGAAAACATAAAAGAGGATTAGTAGCCTTTTAACGTCCCTCTCTACCCTAAGATTCTACAAAGTTGTGATTTCTATGGATCAGTGAATAATCATTGGAATAAAGTTGGGTTACCAGAAAAAAAAAAAAAAACTCAGAATAACATGAGAGATAAAGAAAGCTCTTTCATGGTGCAATGACTCTTCTCCAAGTCACTGGAGAATAAAGCAAATCATTTTGCAGAAAAAGGCAGAGAGAAAAATCAAGTGAATTTTATTGTTCACTTTTCCAAAATAATATTGTTCATTTTTCTCCAGTGTTTACTTAGCAGAATTTGTAAAGGAACCTACATCTGGATAAATTCTCAAATGTTTTCCCTTTTCTTTTGAGGTCTTCTTTTTTTTTTCAAACCGAACTTTTCTTTGAGTCTGTAAAATGAGGCTGTTAATTTGTTCGCATAGGCCTTAGATTTAAATTAAAAAACATATTTCAGTGCTGTTTTATCACAGAAAAACTACTTGCATTCTCAGATTAAATATTATTTATTGAGTATATACTCTTAAAATGGAAATAAATTCCTTTCTTCCATCCCTTGCTTCTCTGATACTCTTTCATTTCTTTTTTGTTTTTATTTTCAAAAAGTGGGTATCTTTCCCCTAAATGGACTCTGATAACACATCAATGGGAAGAAACAGTGCATATCCTGGTGATGGAAGGTCTATTCTTATCCTAGCCTATTGGGAAATACCCTCTGACCCATCACTCTTCTCTGTAAAACTGAGACTAATTTAAAGATAAATTGTCCAGAGCTACTGTGAAGCAGAAGCAAAGATAAAGTTAATGGGAATGTGATTCGATTTATAAAAATCTGATTTACGCACAACTTTTCAGTAGCACATTTATAACATCAAATGAGGAACATCTGTACTAACGGAAACAACAAATTCCTTGAGCTTTCATTATGAAAAAAAATCAAATTGTAAGGAAAGACAAGATATATAGGCAATTATTCAATATCAACATGGCTGACATGTTCAACTATAGCTAGTTAGAAAAAAATGATTAAATTCCTTAAACCATAAGCTCATTCTCTTTTTTATCTCAAGACTGACTGTGGGGAATAGAATAGTGATTGGTATCCTGTGAAGCAAGACAGGCTTTTGTTGCTAGAGATGTCATGCCTTTTAGAAGACCTGTGATGGTGTTATACTTGAATATTTGATGATAGCCTCTTAGCAGAGATATTTACTGTTCAGTAAGCATCCTTGAGCATTCACAATTTCCAGCTCCCTTCCAGTTACAGTAAACCATGTGGCTTTCCAACCAACAGTTGGGAAGGAAATGAATTCTGAGTCAAGGCATTCATAAACAGGTGTTAAGTTCTTTCTATTCTCTTTCTCTGCCATGGTAAATTCCAAAGTAGAAGTTTCTTTGGCCAGGATCCCTGAAGGAGTGTGTGGAGCAGAAGCTGTCACTGACCTGCACTGACCCGTAGGTGCACACAAACTTTTTGTATTAAAGCCATCATAGTTTGGGGTTTACTTGTTATAGTGGCATGAATCAGTATATATTGATTAATATGACCTCACAAATGTTTCTAATTCAGTCTATTACATTCTGTTATTTTTATGTATTTTATTTTACTTTTTAACAATAGAAACATAAGAGGGGGGTAAAGAGAATAAAAGAAAAATACAGTGCAAAGTCCTATTTAAATGATAAATGTGGTAATGTCTTAGTAGTCTCCTAAGATACCACAATGTGATCCCCATTTTTTTAAAGGGTTGTCGGATTTGGGAAAACAAAACAAAACTTCCAGTTAATTTGAATTTCAAATAAAAATGCTTAATCCCCAGCACCACAAAAACAAAAACAACCAAATCAAATAAAAATGCTTTTTCAAGCATGTTTCCTGCAGTATTTGAAACATACTATACTGAAAAAATTTTTATTGCTTATCTGAAATCCATATATAAGGGAATCCTCTATTTTATTGAATTATCATATTTTCTAGAAGTTTCTTCACTTATACTTTTAATTTAAGGCACGCTTCTTTTCATTCTATCTTTTGTGTAAAGGTAGCATAAAAAAATATAGTCTGTTATTGCCATGTATTTACTTAGAGCCAGTAGGGAAGACAGGATGATACAATTTCAATCCTTCTAGTGGGTGGGATTTATACAATGGACATTTATACCAATTGGTTTTTGCATCATTCTTTAGTGACAATGTATTAACTCCTCTTCCTTCTGCATATAAGGTATAAACATATATACTCAGAACAAAAAAATCATGTATTTATTAGAATTCTACAACATACAATTTTGAAATATAAATTCCCTTAAAGCCAGATACACATAACAATGGACTTTTGATAATTTGAGTATTGTTTTGTAAGCACCACTCAGAATTTGGCTTATAAATCAGATTCTGAGAACATCTCTTAGTTTGAATATAAATCTACTGTGTAAATCTTAACCGCCATCATTGTATGCTCATTCCTTCATCCTTAACAAATTGCAAGGTAGTATGAATATGAAAACACTTTGAAAGTTTGATTAAAAATGGTAAATTATCATTGTTCTGGCATTTTCTTCATTAAATAACTGTCTCTTATCTATTTATGATTCCTTCCTTGGATTGAGGCTATGGAGAGCATTAATTGCCATGCCACAAGCAACAGAAAGCCAGTATGCCTTTTAAAGGAAACTTAAGTAAGATGGGAGACTTGGAATTGTTTTGAAAAAAGATTTCCAAGATGCCCTTCATCCCTGTCTGTTATTAAAATCAGCTCCCTGACCCTGAGACAAGAGTGACTCATTTCCAGTTTTCATTCCTTCTGGCTCATCTTCTTTTACTTGAGTTCTTTATCAATGTGTGAAAAGAGCTTGTAAAGTTTTTCATCTTCAGTGAAATACAATTAAATTCATTGTACTGACAAAACTTGTAAAAAGGAATATGTTATACTGTTCAAATGTGATTTCTATAGTAATAAAAGTATATGCAGAAAAAAGAAACCAAAATTTTCCCTTGCAGAAATAGGCATGGGAAAGACTAAAGTCTTTGTTTAATCCTAATGATCACATCTTGCTTCTTCTATTGTGTGTTCAAGAAGTCTTGAATCTGAGAGTGGAATTCCTACTTAGATAAATAGTATCAAATATTCATAAATTTAAAATCTGATGATTTTTTCCCTTGTCCCTTTTATTCCTGGAAAACTGTAAAATGGACCAGAAGAATGAGAAGTCATGCTCCATGTATGGATGACATGTCAAAAATGCATTCTATTGTTATGTATAACTAATTAGAACAAATAAAAGATAAATTAAAAAATAAAAACTGTGAAATGGATTAACCTGAGATCAGAAACAAGGAAAGTTGCTTACCAAGGGGAAATATCAGTCTGAATAGGATATTTTAAAGGATAGTATAGTGGTTGAAAACACTTCTCTAGCTTTCATTAGAGAAAGTGGTCCCTATTATATACAATGTTACTATTAGTTACAGCCATCCCTATTAGATACAGTGTTTAGTCATCTTGAGCAGAGAGTGTCTACATTTTTCTCTTCACTAATTCTAGGGAAGTTGTTCTGGAAGGGGGTTAAATTGAGTGGCTACAGAACTATATCAAATCGTTACCACCTGTGTCTAGGTATCTGCCATACTCAGTGTAGGTTTAAGTAAATCTTTTAAGTCTGAAAGTAATCTTAACAATAGGAAATGAGTATAGTAACTCATCCTCATTATTACTAAGTCAAACTCCTTTCCTACTTGTGTGACCCAGTTAGTGGGCTTTATCGTAGTACCCCAGAGAATGACAGAATTCTGGAAATTCAATTCCAGATGCATGGACTCAGAGTAATCTTTGTAAGTCAGAGTACATTGGTACCTGGGGAAACATCACATGAAATCATGTGCACTGGATAGCTTTTATGGAGCTCATTATCAAATGGGAACATTAGGCAGGAATCTGGCAGAGAAAATGTAATCAGGATTTATAATTAAGTGAGAACAGAATTTATAAACTTGATTATAATTGTAGGGTTTCTAGGCCTTTTTCCAAATATCAACCATGCACATGCTCTGCAAATATAAAACAAGAATTTGTATACTAAGAATTCTTTATTATGATTTCTGTACCAGTTATGGAAACTTTGACAGGTTTAATCTCAGACTGAAAAAACTGCAATCCTTCTGAAGAAAGTTTTTTTAAAGTATGTTTCTGATAGATTCAGTTTAGAGGTATTTAAAATAATTGGCATAACTCAAAATAACTCCTCAAGCTAAAACTCTGTGCATTCCTCCAGATTGTTAGTACAGTCATCTTTAGATGAATACATTTGAAAGATAGTCCCAGGGTAGAAGTTTACATATTATATGGGTACCTGTTACCCTGGTAGAACTAAAAGTAGTTCCTTCTTCCTCTTCCACTTGTTTTATTGTTAATTTTCTTAGGACTTTGAAAACAACAGTGCAGTTTTCTGGGGACTGTGCTGTAGGTACAGTGGTCATTCGAGTCCACAGATGAGCACAGTAGTCACTAACTGGTGTGGCAGCAGGAACTTGGAATTTGGGGGACTCATTACCCAACAATGACATCATCACATATGACATCTAGACAACAGGATGAAGGGACAACATGATGGGTTGTCAGAATAGGGTTTTATGCCTACAATGACCTGGAGGAGGAACCTGACTGTGTTCCTTACGAGCTGTGAAAACATGAGTATTACTAAACCCAAGGCTCAAATTCCTCATCTGTAAAATGGAACCAATGAAGCCAAATTTGCATAATCTTTATGTGGTTTAAAATTAACATGCACCCAGGTACAGTGGCACAAGCCTGTAATACCAGTGACATGGGAGGCTGAGACAGGAAGATTGCCAATTTGAGGCCAGCCTAGGCAACTTAATGAGGCCCTAAGCAACTTAGTGAGACCCTGTCTCAAAATAAAAAGAAAAATCATTGAGGATGTAGCTCACTGTTAAAGTGACCCTGAGTTTCACCTCAGCTACTCCCCCCAAAACAATTAATACATAAAATATACATATTCCTGATACATGATGGATGCCCAAACAATAGTATTTTATTTTTGTTTTTATTTTTTTTCTGAAAAGTTCTTAGCTGTTTGGCTATCTATATGTCTACATGTTCTTAAATTGATATTATAATTTTTTCAGACTATGTATAGCATGTATGTGTCTCTGCTTGTTAAGACATACAACTAGGGATCAGTGTTGAACAATGGGAGTAGAACAATAAGTACAGACATTGTTTATGGCCCAGCTTTTAGGTTTAAAATAGGAAATTTAAAACTTGAGATCTCTGATTTTGATTGCAAATAAAATCAAAGCTTTTGGTCACTTCAGAATACTCTGACTTCAGTGTCTTTAATCTCTGTTTAGTGAGGCAGAAGGCATAAACAGCATGAAAAGGTGAAGCAGACAGGAAAGGACAGTGCATTGCTGACAGTCGTAGGAGTGACAGAGAAGGGCAGAAGAGAGCTTTACTCATGGAGGAGCCTGTGCTAGCAGAACCAGGTCCTCAGGAATAGACCTGTGGTGAGCCTTGAGGAACTTAAATCTCTATTGGAAATGTGAGTAGTAAGCACGTGGGAGGTGCTGCAGAGCTCTCACAGAGCCACTTCCCACCACAACCACAGAGTTAGGCATTCACTGCAGGAACTGGTAATGTGGCTGATAGCAAAAACCTAAATATACTTAATGGAAAATTAACCAAAAGTGAATTAGCCTCCCCTTCCAGAAATGAATATGTATTCATGCACTTAAAAAGTTTCTTTAATGCCCATCTTAAAAAATATGATACTAGAATAAAATAATATTTGAAGGAGAGTTCTGGTTACTCTATTGCAGCTGGCAGGGCATAAATAATAGGAATCTCTATGCAGGGATATGAGAGCTGTGATCCCAGCAGGGAAAAGCTGGCAAGAAAAGTGCTATGGGTTTTGCTGTCTGTTACACTTCATGAATACGATTCTTTTGGCTGAGGAGAGAAAAATTCATGATGTGTTAACTTTTTGTTTGATTTTATTTGGCAACTAAAAATTTAATGTTAAATTATATAAAGCACATTGTTGTATTTATTATTTCCCCATTGTATATTTTCAGGATTTTAACGATTGCCTATTCTAATGTTAATGTGCATATATGGAATATACATATTTATGATAATTTATTATATATGTTAATGTGAGGATGGTAGAAATGAAAAAGAAGAGCCTTTGGACCTTTGCTTGGTCAGAGTTGGAACACGTGAGGAATCTGTCCTGAGCCCTTTCTGGCAAATTCTGTTTTATTCAGTGTCACATTTCAGCTGGTAACACAGAGCTTCACACATGGCAAGTATTCAGTAATACGGTGACAATAGTGAAAATACATTTTATTATGGTAGTTCATCAGTAATGAATAATAAAATGATAATTAACACTCACTGAATGCTTACTATGGGTCTGTGGGTTGTGTATGTGTAAAATACCTGCATGTATTATTTTATTTTATCCAGAGAACACCTTTATGAGGTAAGCAGTCTTTTTGACCAAACTTCAATGATTAGGCTGAGGCACAGAACAGTTAATTAACCTGTTTACAAAAATATAGCTAGAATGGGTCAGAGGAAGGTGTGAACTCAGGATGACCAGAGCACCCTGGATTTAACCAGGCAAGCCTTGATACCTGAGAGGTTAAAGGGATTGTACTAGTGAATATATTGGTACAGAAAAATGACCTATCCTTATGGGTATAATTCACTGAAGTAAGACCTGATGAGAGTCCAAAATATAAACAGGATGTTTTTTTGTCTTTGAGAGAGGGTCTTACTATGTTTCCTAAGCTGATCTCTAACTTGAATGCTCAATTGATTCCCATCTGAGCCTCCCAAGTACTTGAGACTATTGACATTTGCCACCATGCCCAGCCAGAAAAAGGACAATCTTTTTAAAAATGATCATATATTTTTATTTTATGAAATAGTGTGAAGCTTACTGTTATTACTGAAAGAAAAATTTAATATAAGATGAAACAAACTTCAGGCTAGTTTTTTTCTTGTACTTTAATCTGGCTGAAATTTGTGTTGTCCATGTTAATGTTACTTTTTCATCTTTGTATATATAGACATGTGCATAAACACATTTGTACATACGTGTAATGAGTGTGAGTATATAAATGTGTGCATATTTTTAAACCCTCCCTACAAAGAAGTAAACCAAGCATTTCTCTTTATATGGCATTAAATTTAGAAGAACAATGAAGTAAAAAAACTGGAGATAAGAATCTTTCTATATTAGTTTATTAATCTTTCTATAATAGTTTATTAACTATGTAGAGAGACAGATAATTACAGCATGATTTACCTGTGGTTATTCTTTTCTTTGTTTTTCCATGTGAACAGAGGTAAAATTGTAAGAAGGTTAATTGCAAGCTCCAAACAGGGGCGCCAGTACCATCTATTAGAAGGTACAAAATTCTTCCACCAGTCGGGTGAATATTTATAGCATTTTCCCCTTCATGCTGCCCCACCCTTAAGCTAGCTCAAGGCAAGTTCAAAGACCATTTACCCTACTTGGCCCAGTGGCTTGAAATTGATGCCAGATTTTCTATCTGCACTGATTTCACATGGAAACTTTTTTTTTTGTCATGAAACATATTATCTATACTTGTAAATCTTGCTTGTTTTATCCCACTATGATTTTTTTCCACATTGGTCTTCTTTTTTTATCCTTAAACATGCCAGGTGTGAACTTGATTTAGGGCCTTCATACCACCTATTCTTTACACCTGGAATGCTTTCACCCGACCTTTGCTTGTTCAATTTCTTCTCATTCGGATACCATCTTAAATGTCATTGGTTCCAAGAAGACTTCCCTGATCATCTGTATTAGTCAGGGTTCACTGAAGAGACAGGACCTGTAGATAGAGATAGAGATAGAGATAGAGATAGAGATAGAGAGAGAGATAGAGAGAGAGAGATAAGAGGGGACTTATTAGAGAAATTGGCTCATGTGAAATGAGAGCTAAGAAGTCCCCATTATAAGCCACTTTCAGGGTGGAGATCCAGGGATGCCAGTATACTCAGTTCAAATGTGAAGGTCTCAGAACCAGAGAAGTTGATGATATAACTCTTAGAGGCAGACAGCCTCAGAAACTGGGGAATTGCTGATGCAAGTCTGAATCCAAAGACTATTAAACTTGGAGTTCTCTTGTCCAAGGACAGGAGCTCTTTTGCTCCATCTGGGCTGCCAGCTGGTCAGAAGGTGGCTATCTACTCTGCGGGTGGCTTTTTCCCAATTAGTCTGTCGTCTTATGTGCCAATTTCCCCTGTAAACACCTTCATAAACATGCCTCAAAATAAAGCTTTGCCAGATCTCTAGGTATCCTTTAATGCAATCGTGCATGTAAAAATGATACCTATTCATGGTATATAACATGATGTTTTGGGATTTGTATGTATTGTGGAATTTCTTAAATTAATATTTATCACTTCATATCCTTATCTTTTATGTGGTGACAAGTTAAAATTTACTCCAAGTGATTTTCACAATACATTATCTTGTTATTAATTATGGGTACCAAGTTTTACAATAGATCTCTGAAACTTATTTCTTCTGTTTAAATGACATTTTGTATTATTTGACCAACCTTCCATCATCTTCCCTAAACACTCCCTGGAAATTCAATTCTATGCTCTACTTTTATGAATAAAAGTGAAATCAGATGATATGTGTCTTTCTCTGCCTGTTTTATATCACTTATGTCCTCCAGTTTCATCCATCTTATTAACTGTGATCAAATTTCTTTCTTTTTTTTGGAACCGAGGATTGAAGTCAGGAGTACTTGACCACTGAGCAACATCTCCAGCTCTATTTTGTGTTTTATTTTAGAGACAAAGTCTCACTGAGTTGCTTAATGACTTGCCATTGCTGAGGCAGGCTTTGAACTCGTGATTCTCCTGTCTCAGCCTCCCAAAGTGCTGGGTTTACAGGTGTTCAAATGTATTTCTTTATTGGGGCTGAATAGTATTCCATTGTACAAATATGCAACATTTTCTTTATCCATTCATCCACTGGTATGTATTTAGATCAAATACCCATCTTGGCCATTGAGAATGATGCTGTGCTGAACATGAAAATGCAGATATTTCTTCAGCTGCTGGTTTCATTGCCTTTGGATGAATACTCAGTAGTGAGATTACTTGGTAGTTATGTTTTTAATTTCCTCAGGAACCTCCATACTAGTTTCCATAATGAATGTACCAATTTATAGTACCACCAACAGTGTGCCAGGTTTCCATTTTTTCCCACATTCCTGAAAACACTTGTTATCTTTTTTCTTTAGACAACAGACTTTATCACGTTTTCATATACTTATTGGTCATTTATATGTCTTCTTTTGAGAAATATCTATCCATGTTCTTAGATGGTTTTAAAATCAGATTATTTTCTTGTTGATCAGTTATTTTTGTTTCTTTTAGATTTTGGATAAACTTTTATCAGATGAATAGTTTGGGAATACTTTGTATCATTTGGTAGGTTGCCTCTGCACTCTGTTGATCGTTTCCTTGGTTGGGCAGAAGCTTTTTAGGTTGGTGGGGCTTCCATTTGTCTTTGTTTCCATTACTATTGCTTTTGGAGGCATATCCAAAAAAATCTTTGCTAAGACTATTGCCATGAAACCTTTTCCTTATGTTTTCTTCTAGTAGTTTTACAGTTTCAAGTGTTACCTTTAAGTCTTTAATCCATTTTGATTTGATTTTTATATGCTGTGAATAAAGTTCTACTTTCATTCTCCTGCATGTGGATAACTAATTTCTCCAACATTGTTTATTGAAGTGATTTTCCTTCCCCATTGTATGTTCTTAGTACCTTTGTTGAAAATTAATTGACCACATATGTGTGGGTTTATTTCTGAGCTCTCTGATTTCATTGGTTTATATGTCTGTTTTCATGCCAATATCATGTTGTTTTGATTACTCTTATTTTGAGATCAGGTGGAAGAATTCCTCTTTTTTTCTTTTGTTCAAGATTTCTTTAGCTATTCTGGGTGTTTTGTGGTTACTGAAGAATTTTAGGATTTTTTTCATTGTTAGGAAGGTTTTCTCTGAAATTTTGCTGGTGACTGCATTGGGTACTATGGACATTTAACAAGATTATTGCTTTCATTTATTTCTTCAGTGTTTCATAGTTTTCTGCATACATATCTTTAACCTCCTGCATTTTCTCTTATTTTTGTGGATATTGTAAATGAGATTGCTTTCTTGATTACTTTATCAGATAGTTTGTTGTTAGTGCATAGAAGCATATATTAGTTTGTATGTTGATTTTGTGTCTAGCCACCTTATAGACTATTAGTTGTAGCATTTTTTTTGGTGCAATCTTTAGAGGGATTTTTTGTTTGGTTTTGCTTTTATCTGGAAGATCATGTCATCTGCAGACTATTTAAATTTTACCTTTGTAAGGTGTATGCCTTTTATTTCTTCTTCTTGCCTAATTGCTCTGGCTAGGACTTCCAGTACTATATTGAATACATCCTTATCTTGTTCCCAAACTTAAAGGAAAAATTTTTCCATTTCACTGTTGAGTGTGATGTTAGCTGTGGGCTTATTACATATGGACATATTGTGTTGAGGAATATTCTTCCTATTTGCTAAGTTTTCTCTTTTAATCATGAAAAGATGTCTAATTTTATCAAATGCTTTTTATGTATCTATGGAGATGACTATACATTTTTCTTTCATTCTATTAATCTGCTGTATGACATTTATAGATTTGCATATGTTTAACTATCCTTGCATCCCTTGGATCAATCCCACCTGATCACAGAGAGTGATTTCCCAGTACAATTCATATGACCTCTTTTCTCCTCTCCTATCCATTGCTTATGTATACTACTATTCCTATCCTTTCAAAATGCTGCAGTTTTCACCCATTCTTGCTTCTTCTTCTCCTTTTCTCTGCCTTCTTTCCTGATTCTCCATTTAAGCAAGAGATTACTTTAGTGAAGGATAGGGAAGAAGAGCCTGGAAGCTGGCCAAAGCACTTTCTTTAGGTACAGAAGTTTGACTTAGGCTAGGAGATCTTATATGTTCTTAATTTTTAATTCCTTTGCCAACACTACCAAATCCAACAAATGACAATTGAAAGTTATTTCCTGACTTACTATTTGTACAAAGTTTTAGAGCAGGAAGGAAAAATGTTTCTAAATTAGTTAATCTGGGGTCACAAATTGTGTTTTGAAACAGGGATTAATGAGCAGGACATTTATTGGGAATTGCTATTGGGTTGTGAAAAGAAGGAGAAGGAAGAATTGGTTAGATAGAGATTGAACTGAAGTTATTCCCTATAATTGCATTAACTGATCCTATGGGAGCTATTGAGCTGGTTAAGATGGACCTTTAGACCTTTCTGAGTAGGGATGAAGGAGCAGGACCTTTATATTCCCACACTGATGTGTGAACACAAACTTGTCCTGAAGGGAGGTATAACTTTGAGTAAGGCAGTTGTTTTCAGCTAAAGAAGGCTGATGACTGAAGATAAATTTCCATCAGCATTCCCAGCAGCTGGAGGAACAAGTCTTTCTTTCCTAAAGGGGGATCTAGGCAGTACATCAACATGCTCACCACCTATGATATCATTTGTCTTCCAGGGATGTCTTCAAACATGTTGTTAACTGCTGCTTGTAGAGAATCTCAATAGAGCTTTATTGGGGGATTTTCTAGTGAAATCAGACTTTATTTCTACTTGTAAAGGAACAGTTTAAGAATAAGAGAGACTACTTGGAATTCAAAACTAAGAAACTAACAAGATTGAGATGCAAATTAACATGGACTGTATTTGAAGTCCATGGTCTCAAAAGCCACCAAGAAACATTGTTTTTGTTGCTGGAAAGCTGACAGAAGAGAGATGGCAGTGTTCTTAATATTAATGTTTTCTTCCATGGCTTCTGAGGTGATTACTGTGCTTTCATATTAATTTCCATTACAACTAACCAAGGATTGCTGGCTCAGATGAAAGTGTCTCTAATAACATCATCATTAGCAGAGGTGGTTGCTCTGGCAAATCTGATGAGGTGTGTGTGCATATATATATATATGCACACACATATACACACACACACATATATCATATGGTGTGTGTGTGTGTGTGTGTGTATGTGTGTGTGTGTATATCTCTGTCTTTCATCATCCCACGTCTTTGAAAGTTTTATTTGGGATTTTGAGTGAGTTTCATGCTTTGGAAAACATTTTGTTCTAGAATTATGTGTGTGAAAGGATTCTAAATCTTTCTTACAGATAAGAACACATGCCCTAATCAATGGTTCTGTTGACTGACTGACTTGTTCAATTATGAGGTGCATGGGGGCAGAGACCTTTCTTCAGTTATTATCTATCCCCACTGACCAGCATTCTGAGCAGAGAATAAACACCCAACAGTGTTTTGAATTACTGAATAAATAGATATTCTATAGTGTCTCTGTGGTCTTTCTAGTCAGAATTTTTTTTTTCCGTTAGGAATTTTAAAATTATTTTACTAACTGGCTCTTAGCCTCCTACACAGCAGATACACCTATTTTGGAGCTTAACACCAAAACAGACCAGCCATGCCTATTGTTTATATAATTTAGTTGGTAGCAGTGTATCTTTCCTTAAAGACCATCTGCATATTTTAAGAGCAGAGGCAGCTTGTGTAGTTGAAACCTCCAGATTTTAATTCAATTAGATACCAGACTGAAGGGAGCTGTAATTGGAATCTAATCAGGCCATCAATATTGTTAAGAGTAGTAATCAGTCGGAGCAGCCACACCAGCCTGAGGAACAGACAGTGCCTGTGTTTGACCTTTACTTAACAGGGATGTGATCACGTTGCAGTAGCACGTTATAGAAATAGCTCTATATGGCTCTGACAAGGAGTTGGGAACACAGCAAAAATTGCAGATATGAATGTGGAAAGACCAAACTCTGTAGAAAAAAGACTAACATCAAATACAAACTATATTAAAATGAATAACTGTATGTAAGTGGCATAGGAACTCCTGAACCTAGAGTGCTGGTAATGCAGCAGTTTTGTAATGTCTTGAAAGGAGGCCCACAGTTCTTCAGATGACAGTGTAGACACATGATCATAGCACAGAGAAGTTCCCTCCTCTAAGAAGGTGGTACTTCCTTTACAAGCCATTGTTTAAGGACAAGTAAAACATATTAGGTCTTGTCCTCCTACTTTATATTACACTAATGGGATCTTGTTAGGATCCCATTATGTACATATAGAAGTATATACATGTATATATAAATAATATGTATATATGCACTATATGCATTATGTACACATATATGCATATATATTATTTCTGTCACTACCATCCCCATTCTTTTTAAAATAATTTTTAATTGGCATATTATAATTATATAGAATAATTGGTTTCATAGTGGCATATTCTTACATGCACATAACATAATTTGATCAATTTCAATCCCCAGTACCTCCCCTTGCCTTCCTCATCCCTGCCTCTACCCTACTCATTAGCACCTCCCTTTCTTAAAAAAAAGGAGGACTAGGAAATCATTCCATTCATGTTAGAATGGATGTTAAGACATAATATTCATTTACATATTCTTTCATTCCTTTACAACATTTTCTTACTGAAATCCTCACAGTGCACCAGGCCCTGTGGGGACATCAGTTTAACAAAGATGGATTGTTCAGTCATATACATGACATAATATGGTTTCTTCCCCCAAAGAGTATGTAGGAATATACATAATCTATTGTAGTTTGAGAAATGTTCTAATAGTGGTAGTACAGGCTTCATGTGAACATTTAGGAATGACATTGTTAGACAGTTGTTTGTTACTGTGACAAAATACCCGGAGAAATCAAATTAGAGGGGGAGAGATTTGTTTTGGCTCATAGGTTTAAAAGATTTCCATACATGGTCAGTTGACTGCTTTGTTTCTGGACTTGTGGTGAGGCAGAACATCATGGGAGACTGGTGTGGTGGAACAAGGCTGCTCAACTCATGTCAGCTAGGAAGAAGAGAAAAAGAGAAGGGAGGTAATGAAGGGTTCAAGAACAATGAATGCTCTTCTCAGGCACACCTCCAATGACTAACTTCCTCTAATTAGGCTCTACCCTCACAGTTTCTATTGAGTCCCAATAATTCTATCTGCTGTGAACCCATAAATGGATTAATCCTCTCATGAGGTTGGAATGCTCATGATCCAGTCCCTTCTCAAGAGTTCCACCTCTGAACATTGCTGTAATGGAGAATAAGGCTTAACACATGAAACTTTAAGGGACATTTCAGATTTAGACTACAACACACACTTAATCTAAAGCTTGCAAGTTAGGGAACACTTCCTAGAAGAAATCACATTATGTTCAGACACAAAAAAAGGCATTCCTGAGTTAGAGATGCAAAATCCTGAAGGAAGTTTCTCTCTGCTTAGTACAGGGAGTGCTATGGTTTCTATTAATGTCCATTAAAGCTCCATACATAAAACTTTGGTCCTCAGGGTAGTGCAGTTGGGAAGTCCTGTGGACCTTTAAGAGGTGAGACCTAGTGGGAGGTCCTTAGGTCATTGGCAGAATGCCTTCCAAGGGGATTGAGAAATTCTGGGTGGTTAGTTTTATCTCCCTGCTTGGTTGGAGATGTGTGTTTCTCTGACAAGCACTCCCCACTAGTGCCATTCACACAGCATGGTGATGCAGCTCAGGGGTAGCTATAACTGAGCCTGCATTATGCCATTTGGACTGTGAACCTCCCAAACTTCCAGCTAAATAAACCCTTTTTCTCTATTAAGTTATTTGCCTCAGGTATTTCTTTGTAGTAACATGAAATTGACTAATACCGGGAGCTACCAGAGTCAGATGGGAATATAAATTCTAGCCAGGAAAAGCAAATATTTATGTTATAACTCTAATCCTGGTGGAAATTAAAATCAAAGATGGAAAACTGATGCAATTATACCACATTAAGCAATCATCTTTCCTTTCTGTGACGTAGTTTCCTCATTTGTAAAATAAGAGCCATAATGAAACTAACCTCAGGGTGTTTTTGTGAGGATCAAATAAATGATATTGGTAAAACATTTAGAACATCACATGCTTTAATAATAACTCAATATGTTTTAGCTAATAATAATAATTTTATTATCAGTTAATAATATATTAACTATTATTAATTATTAATAATTATTATTATTATCAATTGGCTCCAAAACATGTAGAATGAGGGTACTCTGTCTCAGACATTGTGTATATACCCAGAGCTTATTTCTGGTGTGCTGGTGCCAGAATAAGGGTAGAAAGACTAATATTAATTCTTCCCAGCTTGGAAACTGACATGACTCACTACCTTGCTTTCTTCAACATTGGCTTAGAATAGTCAAAATTAGCAAAGAAAAAATATACTGAGTATGTTTTAATCAGTTTGGGACATGGTAACAAAATAAATACACCGGATAACTTAGAAAATAAAATACTTATTTATCAGTTTCGCACACTGGGAATTCTAAAATCAAGGTTCCAGCCAATTCTGATTCGGGTGAGGGCACTCTTCTTGGCCTGCAGATAGTCACCTTCTTGCTGTATCCTCATATGTTTTTTGGGGAACCCTAAACTCCTCTCTGTGGCTCCATTCTCATAGCCTCATTTAAACCTAATTATCTCCTCAAAGCACCATCTCCTAATACCATCACATTGAGGCTTGGGCCTTAACCTGTGAATTTTGGGTGCATATAAACATTCAGCCCATCATAGAGTGCCATTGTGGCTCAAGTACCATTTTTATGGCTAGGATATTTTGAAGAGGATGGTAGGTGTGCAGAGGTCCCCTTGAGAAGCTCAAATTATATTGCCAGATGAAAGCATGGACTGATGAAAAATTCACTGACTAAATATAAAGAAGATAACAGATATTTTAATATATAGTGATTGGAAGGGGAGATTTGTTTAGCTGGATTGGTTTGTGTTGGGGTTACCCAAATGCTGAATCCTGAAGAATGAGAAGAAACTGTCCATAAAAGGACCTAGAAGAAAAACGTGGGTAAAGAGAGAAGAACTGTGGCAAAGACCCAGTGAAATGTGTCAGTTACTCCTGCTGATAGGGACTGGCAGAGACACGGGCCTCAAATTCAGTTCTTGTAGCACTGTTGAAGTTCACCAGGTGTTCCTTTGACCAGGAAGATGAGTTGAATGGTTATATAGACTATCTTTGTACACCATAGCAAATATCCTCTGATTTTCTGAGATTCTACTAGTGCACCCACCCCATGCTTCAAAGCTTGGACGAGGGGCATTATCTCTGAAATACTCCTTTCTTGTCTGCTTGTAGAATTTGATTTCTTGTCCAAGATATGATTCTTGATGTATATGTGTGTGTGTGTGTGTATATATGTGTGTGTGTGTGTGTGTGTGTGTATATATATATATATATATAAATATTTGTATATTTATATATATATATATATTTTTTTTAACCTATACCTATGTTAGAAATTATAGGGTGGTAAAAATACAAATAAAACTAACTCTGTTTCAGATAGCATATGATCTAACTAGAGAACAATAAAGAGTACATTATTGAGAAGAACAATGGAAATTTAAGAAAGAGGATTCTGAATTTTTTACCCCTTGTTAATTATCCTATTGGTGATGTATCCATTCTGGCTATTCTACTCATGACAGTATAGTATAGTCCCCCACAAAGAAAGGGTGTCAATTGTTATGGTTTGAGGTGTCCCCCAAAAGCTCATGTGTGAGGCAAAGCAAGAATGTTCAGAAGTGAAATAATTATATTGAGAGCTGTAATTGAATCAGTGGATTAATCTACTAATACAAATTATCTGGGTGGTAACTGTAGGAGGTAGGATATGACTGGAGGAAGTGGGTCACTGGGGGTATGCCTTTGGGGTTTATGTTTACTCTGGTGAGTGTGCTTTTTCTCTGCTCTCTGGTTGCCACAAACTGAGCAGCTTTCCCTCTTCACTCCCTTTGGCCATGGTGTTCTGCCTCATCTCAGGCCTAGAGCCATGGAGTAAACTGACCATGGACTAAACCTCTGAAACCATAAGCCAAAATAAACTTTTACTCCTCTAGTTGTTCTTGTCAGGTCTTTTGGTCATAGCAACATAAAAACTGACTAAAACACCAGTTATTCAAGATGTACTTATGCCTTTCCAACTTTCAGAAGCAGAACATGGGGTTTTCTAGTTTTATTAGGTCATGCAGTACAAATAAATCTATTTATTATATATCCTACTATTTCAATGTATGTTTAAAATGCTGGGTCCAGAAAGGCTAAGTGTACCCAGTGAAGAATCTAAGTGTTTGGATGGGCATTTAATGAGACTTTTGGTGCAAAGCTAAAAGCAAAGTAAAGCTAGGTATATGATATTAGCAAGTCCTCTTTGAAAACTATACAAAGAATCATGGTCTATGTTATAGTGATGTCGAAGGAGTAGCTAGGAGGACTTTGATATTTCCATTTCTTTGCCTTCCCAAGTAAACTTGGAGAAATTTTCTTACTATAGTAAATACAGCTTCAAGTCAAGTTTCTATCTTCTGACTAGAAAACTACTCATAAACTCTTTTTATTATAGAAATTCTGGAGCTGGCAGTGAGTCTGCATAGCATAAAACTTATGAAAGAATTTGTCTCAGCAGAAAACTTCAGTGTTTCATGATGGAGAAGATTAAAAAAAAAAAAAGACTTACCTACCAAAGCAGATTTTAATGGATAAATATAGTTTGATTTGGAAACAGATGTCAACTAGAGAGTTTGCTTACTGCTTTAAAGTTGTATTTACTGCCATTTCATTTTTTTAGCCCCATACTTTATACAAGACCTTTACCTTGCCAAATAAGTTTTGCTGACCACACTACTTTTTAGCAATATAATTTTCACAACAGGGAATTACTGAAAGCCCAATCTTGTCCAGATGAATTGAGGAAATAGGGCCATATTTGCGAATGTACAATAGGGGTTTAGAGCTGCATGTGTAAAATTGATAGAGCAGTTGACCCTTAGCACTCTCCTTTGAGTTTCTGTAAACCTTACCCATTTGTTAAAATATTAGTAAATGATGTAGAATAACTTGAGAAAAAAGAAAAAAGGACAAATGAAGACATGAGGTTGCCTAAGACTCAACATAGCAAATAAATAGAAAAAAATGTCTTCAGCATTTTTGTTCTTTTGTTCATTTCGTTCTCTTGCAAGAACCACTGAGGCCGTATCATTTGCTAGGGATCACCCTTTCCCAATCACAAGCTGTCCCTTCATCTCTCCTGCATCCCACAGAGTTCAGTTGGATACCTCTCCTGTCTGTTTATTATGGATTGTCTTTGTTCCATTCTAGGACACCCAGTATAATCTGAAGAGGTATGCTCTTATCCTACCCAGAATGCAGAAAAGACTCTTGTCCATGAGACTTTTGTCTTGGCAATGGAACTGAGTCAAACCAGATACAAAGATGCCTCTTGAGGAGTTGTTCATATGAAGAAGTTGGACTAGTAAGAAATCTAGACAGAGGTTGAAACATTCTCCAGACAGGCAAGCACATGATTGCAAGTCTTAATCTTTGTGGAACATCCATAGCAATAGAAAATCTGTTCTTAGAAAAAGTCCTTATTTATTACTCTACTTAACTTTTATGCAATGTTTTTTCATGCTTTCACTTTATATTTTAATATTTCCTTTTATAATTTATTCTTTTTAGATATACATGACAGTAGAGTGTGTTTTGCCATATTAAACATACGTGGAGTGTAACTTATTCTAATTAGAAGTCCATTCTTGTGATTATACATGATGTGGAGATTCACATGCATTCATATGTGAACATAGGGAAGTTATGTCCAATTCATTCTATGGTCTTCCCTATTCCCATCCTCCTCCTTTTTTTTTCCTTCCCCTTTGTCTAATCTAATGAACTTCTATTCTTCCCTCTCCTACTCACCTCCGGTATTGTGTGTCAGCATCCACTTATCAAAGAGAACATTCAGCCTTTGGTTTCTTTGGGATTGGTTTATTGCACTTAGCATGGTAGTCTCCAGTTCCATCCATTTATGAGCAAGTACCATAATTTAATTCTTCTTTATGGCAGAATAATGTTTCATTGTGTATGTATACCACATTTTGATAATCCATTATCTATTGAAGGACATTTAGGTTGGTTCCATAGCTTGGTTATTGTGAATTGAGCTGTCAAAAACATTGATGAGGCTGCATCACTGCAGTATTCTGATTTTAAGTCCTTTGGACCTAAAAGGAATGGAGAAATAGGTCAAATTGTGGTTCTGTTCCAAGTTTCCTGAGGAGTCTCCATACTGCCTTCCATAATGGTTACACCAATTTGTATTCCCACCAGCAATGTATTAGTGAAACTTCCCCCCATATCCTTGCCACCATTTATTATCACTTGTATTCTTGATAATTGCCATTGTGACAGGAATGAGATGGAATATCAGTGTAGTTTTAATTTGGATTTTTCTAATTGCCAGAGATCTTCCATGTTCTTAGATAGGCAGAATTAATAGAGTCAAAATGGCCACACTACCAAAAGTACTATACAGATTTAATGTAATTCTTATTAAAGTTTTAATGGCATTCATAGAAATAGAAAAGGCAGTCATTCAATTCATTTGGAAAAACAAGAGGACCACAATAGTCAAAGCAGGAGGCATCACAATACTAGACCTAAAATTATACTACAGGATTATAGTAACAAAAACTGCATGGTATTGGCACCAAAAAGAAGACACATGGTACAGAGTAGAAGACACAGAGACATAAATACAGTTGTGTCATACTAGACAAAGGTGCCATAAACATACATTGGAGAAAAGATAGCCTCTTCAACAAATGGTGTGGGGAAAACTGGAAATCCATATGTAATAAAATAAAATTAGACCCCTATCTCTCACCCTGCACAAAACTCAACTCAAAGTGGACAAGGACCTAGGCATTGGACCAGAGACCCTGTACCTACTAGAAGAAAATATAGGCCCAACACTCCATCACGTTGGCTTAGGAACCAACTTCCTCAACAATACTCCTAAAGTTGAAGAAGTAAAATCAAGAATCAATAAATGAGATAGCATCAAACTAAAAAGCTTCTTCACAGCAGAGGTAACAATCAAGAACACCAAGAGAAAGCCTATAGAATGAAAAACCACCAAAAAACCCAAATAATCTAATCAATATATGGGCAAAAGAACTGAACAGGTACTTCACAGAAGAAATATGAATGGCAATAAATATATAAAAAATATATTTTAATATTTTCATATGAACTTTGAGCTGAATGCAGTTTGTAAGGTGCAATTGAATGGTGTTAATGTTTCTTCTGTACCTCATTCAGAGGGATAATGTTTGAATTAACTCCAGAACATTGGAACATTGGAGAAGCTATAAAAGAGCTGAGTGGCACACAACCAGGAGATTATCACCTTTCCACTTATGACCTAACTTCCCAGAATCAATAAGGAGAGTGGGTATGTTAAGTAATATTTAAAGAAAAATGAGAACGTTTAGTTAACTTGCCTTAAAAGACTCTAAATTTGCCTTTTTAATTTTTTTTACATGACTTTCCTCTCTGTCCTGCTTTGATTATTATTTATTGAATTATTTTTAGCAATTTCCATTTATCTATTCTTTATGCTTTTTGTGCATTACTTAAATAGCTCTGAAGTTATAATATATTGTAATGGAAGAAAATGGTAATTTGAGTTTGCCCATGTAATAAACATAAATTCCAAGGACAAAGAATTGCTGTAATCAGAAGTCAAGAATGTGCAAGTTCAACAGCAGGGACTCTTCTGTGACATAGACAGTTTTGATCATATAGACATCCTTAATGCTGACATCAATTCGGAGATGAAGCCAACTACTAAAATACAGCATTTGCTAGTTTAGAGGGAAAAGGTATAGTTTCATCTATTTAAGGAATGGGTGAAGAAGGGAATATTAATAAGTAATGTGAGTCATGTTTCTAGTTCCATCTTATCTTTATTAGTTTTGTCTTTAAGAAAGTTCACCTAATGGCATCTTAGAATTCATAATTACTGGAGAAACTTTATGTGACCTTTCTTTTTCATGTCAGCATTTGCAGTCAAGTGAATAAAATCAATACACGGTAGGATTCTGGCAATGTCGTCATTTTCCAATTATATTATCTGTTTTCTCTGAAAATCTTTATTATCACAAATGCCTAACAATTTATATTAGTTGTGACCTTGAAATCAGTTTTAATTGTTAGTGCTCAGAATTTAGAGGCCATCAGCTAGAAACTATGGGAGTATATTTCTTCATTGCTTCTTTAGTTCCTTCATTTCCTACTAGAGTAGATGTGTTTAACTAAATATCCACTTTACTAACAGACAAGCAGCCTTTCTAATCTCTGGCAATTTAAGCATTCCCCAAATGTTCATGGAGGGTGTTAACTGGTGACATACCATAGATAAAGTGGCCACTATATTTTGACTCAGAGGTGATATGTGAAACAAACCCATATCATTTTGCATGTTTGACCTTGAGAGTATCATCTTACTCCATGATCCATGAAAGAAAAATAGTACTTCAGTACATCTTTTGGTAGATTTAAGAGAATTGTTAGTGCATATTTTAATCAGCTTGAATTCAGCAGATATGGCTCACACTCCTGACAGCATAATTTTCTGGCAGATCACTGAATGTATCTAATTTTTAGATCAGGAATAAAATATGCAAAGCCTTGCATAGTTTTAATGAGACTCTAAGAAAATAATGACCACATAAATACATTTAAATCTCCAGAATATGTTTATTTACTTTAAAAATATTTCCAATAACTAACTTTCTTGATGAGAATGAGTCTTTAAATTTTAAAGTATAATAAAGAGCTATTTTTCTTGAAGATAGAATGCCTTACACTAGGCACATGACATCCATTATTTGTCTTTAGATTTTTTGACTGCACAGTTATACTTGAAAATTAAAAGTGTCAACCAAAAGACAAGAGTATGCAGAGTAGTCAAAGTTCTTTGTTATAAAAAGGTTCATGACTACTCTGTGTGCTTAATAATTGAATTCTATAATTCTATTCATTGAGGTAAACATACATACTGTGAAGTGCACCAGTTTTCAGTGTATAACTTAAAGTTTTCCATATACACAAAGACCATGTTAATACCAAAAGATCACTTTCTGACATCTCCCTTATATTCTTTCTCAGTTAATAAAATCACCTTACTCAACAGTATCCAATATCATGACTCTTTGTGATTGATTAGTTTTGCTTGTTCTTGATTCACAAATAAATGGAATTACATGGCATATGCTCCTTGTGTTTGACCTGCTTGTGATTCATCATTGTGTTGATGAGATGATCCATGTTGTTACATTCAGCATCAGTTCATGTTTATCTTCTCTCCTTTTGATGAATATCTAGGTTGTTTCCAGATTTCAGGTATTATGAATAAACATTCTATAAATGTCTTGGTACTTACCTTTTGATAGATTCATGCACTTATTTCTCTAGGGGGAATCATAATTTTTAATCTAAATTTTTAAAAATTTTATCTTAATTTCTATTTAATATTGCCTCATTGGCTAGTTCTCATTCCACTGTCCCCTGCCCCTTTTGGAACTTTAACTACAATAATGTTGGCATTCTGCCTATAACTTCGGTCCTTTTCCTTTTACGCTATTCCACTTCTTTTTCCATTTTCTTCTCTTCTGAAGAGATTTCTTGACTTGAAATTTCATTTCTAATTAAATATTTGACTATGTAGAATCTACTATGTGTCCTTTTTCTAATGAAGTTTTATTTCAGTAATTCTGTTCTGATTTTCCAAGTAATCTACTATTTCTTTTTTATTGCAATCTGGGCTCTTTTCATATTTCTTGTCTTAATACTTTGATTTACTAGATTAATATTTGTTTATTATTTAATTCTAGTATTTAAAATTTATTGACTTTTGCATGCTGTTATTTATCTTCAAATGTTTATTGATTCTTGGTTGTTCACATTTATAGATGAAGACCTCTACTAACCAAAACTATTGGGTAGAGTATATTTTCTGTATTCAAATGAGAACATCTTTTCCTGGTCATAAATATGAATGTAGAGTTGGATTGCAATAGCCCTGGATCAGATGGTTGTGTTGATTGTGTTGTGTGTGTGTACAAGTGTGTGTGTGTGTGCATGCGCACGTGTGTTGGAGGACCAAGTAGGTGAATAAATAGAGTATGAAACTGCTCTAACTTCTGAGTATGGACATCATGTTTTTATTGGGGGGAAGCGGGGAGTTGGTAATGGGGATTGAACTCAGGGGCACTCGACCACTGAGTCACATCCCCAGCCCTATTTTGTGTTTTTTTATGTAGAGACAGGGGTCTCACTGAGTTGCTTAGTGCCTTGCTGTTGCTGAGGCTGGCTTTGAATTCATGATTCTCCTGTCTCACCCTCCTAAAGTGCTGAGATTACAAGCATGAGCCACCGAGCCCGGCTTGGACATCATGTTTTGATGGTGCTTAAAAGCTACCTCGCAGCTCCTTCTTTCCTTTCTTCCCTTTCTCTTTTCCTTCCTTCTTTTTTCCCTCTCCTTAGTTTCCTTCCTTCTTTCCACTACCTCATCTGCTGGTAACCAACAGCCAGAATTTCATGATTATATCCTCAGGGTAGAACTAGGGGTCAAGGTCTCGGTTCTTCAATTAATTACCTGGTAAACTGTGCACTGACCACTCCTTTACGTGGTCCCATTCATCATAAAGCTTTTCTTTGTCTCTGTTGTCAACATTCACTTTCAGGGAGTTCTTTTATTTTCTTATTAAGTCTTTGCTATTTCCTTGCCTTTCTTAGGTTTTCTTTTCTTGCTGTCACCTAGTTTTTATTTTCTACAAAGATGATTACAATGTTCAATTGATGATACTTTTCCAGACTTTCAGCATTGCTAGACATTTAATGTATTTGTGTTTTATCCTTGGAATAAGAGCTGGAGTTGAGTAAAGAGAAATGCTTGAGTCTACTTAGCTTGTATGAGGGATCTCTTGTGTGTTATTTCCAATATTTCTATGCATAATATAACTTCAGAGAGATTAAATAACATTTCAAAATTTATAGATGGTATGAGCAAAAGTCAGATTTTGAAATCAACGTCTTTTCATTATTCTTACCTTATTTTAAAGTAGAAAACAAATGCCCAGTGGATCAGTTCAATGTGCCATTTATTTAGGATTTCAAGTATTTGTCTTCTCATTTCAGTAGCTTTATGTTTAATACTGGGTTTACACTGAAATAAAAAATAATTGCAGATCATGAATCTGACAGCATGAGTGGATTAGTGTATCCATCAGTGGTTTGATCATTGGAAGGAAAATACTAATTTAAAATGCTTTAAGTCCATTTCTTATTATTGTAATAATATAAACAGTTCACTCCCTATTACATGTAATTAATGATGCAACTGCCAACTTTGAATAAAGGAAGGAGTAGGAAATAGGGTTATGTGCCATTTTTTTTTAAAAAAAACCAGACTTTTCTGTTCAAAATTTTCAGGTTAGAATATTGGAAATAGGGCTTTTTAATGTTTAAGAGTTAGAAGTACATTGAAAGTTTTTCATCTGGAATAACACTATTTTTGACTAATAATGTTCCTTTTTTGAAATTACAGTAATTGGAATGCTAAATGGTAGGCTTATTTAACCTTTGAATATTCCTCATATTTTTCTTTGAGCAAAGGTCTGTTTAGGTGAAAGAATTAATTGCATAAAGTGTGTTTGTTTTGGTATAGTTATTCAAATAATAAAACTTCAATTTTATTTATTAAAATTATGGTAGACCTTCATTATCTGGAGCACTGATGTTATAAAAAGACACATCAATTAATTTAATGTGAGCAAAGAAAAGAGAAGCAAACAGCTTTGTATTAGGAAGGCTGGAATCTACCTTACAGGGGACAAGGATTACAACAGTACTGAGCTTCCTTGATTCCCTTTGTTCACAGCATCAGTTCCTGGTGATCACCAACAGTAGTGGTAATTACAGTGGGTAGTGGTACTTGACAAGACATGGAACCCAGAGGACTCTGGCTTTTTTCCTTATGATAACCTTGGACTCTGAGTCATCTATTATTCTTTTTTCCTGAATTTGATATGATGGCTTTATTGAACAGGACATTTTTCCATGATAATTTGCTCAGTTATTAATAAAACATCTTCTATTACACAGTAATTGAATACACATAATGAAAGCTGATTTGATGACAATAATAGAAAAAGGCAAGACTCTTCTCTGATGAGTCAGAAATGAGTGATGGTAATCAGTATGGATTGTGCCAAAAAGGAAATAATTCCATGAGATGAGTTTGATGGCCCTCTTGGTTTCCTGATAATAAAACTTTAGTAGGAAGTGCTAAATTATGCACCCTGTTCTTAATAAACAGTGACATCAACTCAGTGTGTCATAATCTCTTCCATCATCTGACACATTTTGATTAGCAAGTCTCTGACTTCTTTTCATCTCTCCACTGATTCTTCTAGAAGAACTCTGAAAACATGTCTTTCTGCATCCCAAACAAGCAATTATGGACTGACTCTCCAGCCCTCCACTTTCTTTCCTTCATAGTCACTATATGGGAGGGATTGTTTTTGCTTAAAGGTCATGAAATTTTATCTGGAAACAATTAATGATTGCACATTATTAAATTATCTGTTCCTAATGATTATTCTATTAGCTGGAAAATGATTGTGGTAATTATCAGTAGAGCAGATATATGAGCTCATAACAATTGTGTGAATTTAAATTTTCACTCAGGGTCTCTCTCATAAAAATTTCCAAATGATGATTGAGTATGTTTCATTTTCTATGTTATTCGTATTTAGCAACTGTTTTGCATAGATATTGAGAAATCAGAATTGACTTACAGTTCAGGAAGGTTGAATTCTCCAAAGCGCACAATGATGACCCACATAATGAGTTCATGGAGATTTGATGTTAAATGGACATTGCTATTAACTCTAAAGCAATGAAGATGAACTTAAAAAAGAAGAAAAATGCTATGTTGGGAAATAGACTTAAAAGGTGAGGAATGACTAAGTAGACACTTTAAAAGATATTTTCAAGTGCTGTAAAAATTTTCACAGTTAACCTTCTCCCTTTTCTCATCATACACTCACAGGGTAATCTAGACCACTGTAGAACTCCATGGGACGCCAACAGACTGAAGTGTTACAATGTTACTTTTTGTACATTCCTGAAGGACATAATCGTTTAAATAATTAAAAAATAATGCTTTATGAGACAATGACTATGTTATATTAGCTAGCAAGGCACAGATCATTCCATCTGGGCAAGAGTAAGGATGAGCTAAGGTTTTTGCTGAAAGTAAGGGAATACAGAATAGGTAAAAAGAGAGTTGTAAATTATAGCTGTGACCTTGTGGCCAGTTATAGAAACAAGGACTATAACTTGTTAGGAGTATTTTCTTTTTATTTTGTTATGTATATGTTTGCTTGTGTGAAGAGAAGGAGGGTGAGAGATTTAGCAAATGTCAGTGTTTTCTTCCTTCTCCCTTATTATATTATATATAATATATTAACCTTATATCATAATATTTAAATATTGTTAATTTTACATGATAGTACCTAAATTATATAGCATATCAAGGGGAAGAGTAAATGTTAGTCTAGGACTAACTGCTCTGAGAAAGAATTAGTGTGTTTCTGGTTGTATATAGGGTAGATGTATCATATTAGGTGGAATTATAACCTTGTTTTTATCTTTATTTGGATTAATTTTAGTTTAAGAAGGTATATATAGCTGCAGAGTTAGCTAAGGGTGGAGTTGTGATGGTTAATTCTATTTGTCAACTTGACTGAGCTAAAGGGTTCCCAGACATTTGGTTAAACATTATTCTGGGTACATTTGTTGGGATGTTTTGGATGAGATTAACGCTTGAATCAGTAGACTGAGTAAAGTAGACTGCCGTCTCAAATATAGGCGGACCTTATTTAATTAAATACTTCTGATATATTTCTATTGCTTCTGCTCTGTGTTGTCTCACTCTAATTGTGGGCAAAAATCTGGCTGACTTCCCTCCCAGTTATGCTAGGTTGAGAATAGCTGTGTTTCATTTCTTGACTCTATGGATTAGCAGGTATAGCCTTCAAATATATTAGACAATACCAATTGAACAGAAAATGTTTCTAAGATTTTGTATTTGGTTATAATATTTTTATGCTTTCCATGGGAAAATTACACTTGTCCTGGAAGTTACATGACATAGATCTCTAATTATGCAATCTCTAATTATGCTCACCTTTAGTCCATCACTATAGGACCTAGCAAAGAGGAGTTGGGTGGTATAATGTGGGGTGAAGGGCAGTGTTGATGTGCTAATATTCTCAACATGTTTGTGTTGCCTTAGATAGTTCTGAATGGAGACATTAGGGCATGTTTCCTCGTTATAAACTCTGCAGGATTGATTTCATTTGTTGAACGTGAAAAGATACTTTGAAAGTTAGTCCAGCTGAATGTAAATAGAACTGGACTTCAAAGAACTGGACTAACCATCTGGATTTGTTCATTAATAGTCTTCTTTTTCCCCACCAAATTACTTATTATCTGAGCTTCAATTTTATTCTCTTAGATGTCTTACTTCAAAATTTGTTTAGCACATTTTCAAAGTTGTATTTTTTACCATAAAGTGATTCATATATCAACATAATAAAACTAATTAGATGACATTAATGTGTCAGAGATGGGAATAAATTCTGAGAAATGATGTGTTAGTTGATTTTGTCATTGTACAAACATCATAGAGTATACTCAGGCAAACAGTATAGATTTCTACACACCTAGGCTCTGTGGTATATAGTGTAGATGATTGCTCGTAGGGCCATGATGAACATAAAAACATGAGATTAAATTAGGCACGAGGAAAATGATGCAGTGGAGAAACTCAGTAAATAGATGTATGAGGCTGCTATGGGTGTAACATTGTCATTCATTTCATTATCAAATATTATGTACTGTACATAATTGTATATACTACACCTTCATATGACTGGAAGCACAGTAAGTTTATTTATACATACCTACATCACCAGAATCATGTAAGTAACATATTGTGCTAAGACCTTACGATGGCTAGAACATCATCACTACCTAGTAGAATTTCTTAAGTTCCATTATAGTCTTATGATACCACCACCATATATGTGGTCCTTCATTGATCACAATGTTGTTAATACAGTGCGTGACTATCTTAATATGTGAGAAACTTAGGGAGTGTTCACATTGTTTTCTCCAAAAACAAGACCTGTTGTTTCAGGATCTTCTGAATGGCCTGTCTCATCTGCTGCCTCACAACTCTCACCTTTTCAGACCCAGTGTTCCACACAGTGTTCCTGACTGTATTAGTGTCAGACTTTTCTCCTTCCTTCCACCTCTTGGTTTGCTAATACTTAGATCAGGCATCACTGACAAATCAAGTTCACTTGAGATTACATCAAACCACTATCAGTGGCACAAAACTGTAATTATTGCAGTAGTGGTTTGACATAAAAAAAAAACTTTTTGAATTTTGACATGATCAAGAGATAATCAGTTCAACATAGTTCTTGATTAAAGTTTCTTGGCGCCTATTCACAGAAGGATGGGGAATTTAGAGACTTATACTGACTAGTTTACTATTTAATAAATCCTTATAAAGTACTTCTATTTTTGGAATCCAAATTAGTTCCATTTTCTTTCCCTTTTGCACCTGTAAGATACAGCTTACAATCAATGCTTTGATGAGATCAGTTCTGCAAAGAACTGTAAATTCATTGGTCAAGGTACTGCAATGGCTACTTTTTTTTTTTTTTTTTGGTACCAGGGATTGAACTCAGGGGCACTCGACCCCTGAGCCACATCCCCAGCCCTATTTTGTGTTTTATGTAGAGACAGGGTCTCACTGAGTTGCTTAGCGCCTCGCCATTACTGAGGCTGGCTTTGAACGGCTACTTTTTAGAAACATAAGATTCCTCTTCTTTTAGTTGTTATTAACCCATGCTCTTTCCTTATGGCCAGTATCAATCTTTTAGATACTTTGCTGCCTCATCAAATATTTACCTTAAGGTACAAGTCTCTATGATGATCTGATCAACCAGACATCATGGTCAGGGAGATCTTGTAACATAACTTCTAAGGGAAAGTGTACATCATAGTTGGGAATCTGCAATGACAGATGGCCCAAGGCATTAGCTTTCAATATTGCCCTTCTAGGCTTACAGATCAGCATGTAGTAGAGTGCACTGAACTCATCAAGACTCAAGAGCAGCATGTGTTGTCATAATGCACAGGAAAAAGGCAGTACACTGTTTCAGACCTTCATGCAGCTTTGCTTCTCACAGTGTGGTTCTCAGATCAGCAGTAGTCATCTCTTGAGAGCTGATTGGAAATGCAGACTCTCGGGCTCAACTTCAGAGAAATGGAATCAAATCTGAATTTAAACAAGTTTCCCAGGTGATTTGTATGAACATTAAGATTTGAAAAGTACTCTTCTAAATTTATAGAAGATATTGCCATAAAAACAGGGTTTGTAGGTTTTCCTTATATAATTTTAATTTTTTTCTATTTTCTTTCTTACTCTGAGATTTTTTTATAATAATCATGCATCCATATATCTCCCTCTCAGAACCCTTACTCCACAATATCTTATTTCATTTGATGATTAAAGCTTGTTATTTTCCAGAAGCTATCCTTATCAAGGCCTTTATAAGACCCAATGATTTTGAGTCAGATTCTGGACCAGTCCTTAACAGAGTTCTTGCCCTTTAGAAAAGTCAAAGCATCTAAGGTCTAACATTTTGATATTATGGTACTAATTTACTTCAACTCTTGGTCTTGACCTTGAAAGCTTTCATGAAATGGGCACACTGATATGGGGTT
The DNA here is from genome assembly GCA_028644305.1 of Xerus rutilus. Taxonomy (NCBI): domain Eukaryota; kingdom Metazoa; phylum Chordata; class Mammalia; order Rodentia; family Sciuridae; genus Xerus; species Xerus rutilus. The sequence goes on from CM053406.1 coordinate 41,223,990, forward strand.
TTGCATAGGTTCTGCACATCCGAGAAAATGTGTCCTGATGGGGATGCCCTCTCACCTATTTCATATGCTATGCTCTTAATTTTGACAATGTGCAGTATTTGACCAAACTACACATGTCTGTCTCATATGCTAATGTGCACAGTCAGATACAATCCAAGAGATCAGGAAGAACTTCCTAATGTATGCCAGCATGTAGGTTGTGGTAGTGGAGGGAAGGCCAGCCAGCAAATACCAACAGTTTTGATATTGGAGATTCTCTCACACTTGAGAAATGGATAGAATGCTAGAGAAAGATTTAAGCAATGGGAGTGGGAACTGTGTTCTTTCTTCTTGGGTAGAATATGTGCTGCTTGAATGGGGAGAAGCAGTATTCAGAGACAGAGTTTCTGTGACCTTGCAGGAAGGAATTATGGAGAGTCTGTTTATCAGAAATCAAAGATTAAATGCATCACCTTTAGTTAATGGGATTACACCTCAGTCATTGCTGATTGTGGTGGCTTTAGAAATTTTCCACAATTGGAATGGTTGTATATTTATCAAGACAGGCAAAAGGAACTAAGTCTGAACAGAACATGATACTCCAAGTTGAGGCTGTCTGCCTGTGAAGTAGAAAGCTAGTGATGCTATTTTATTTAAGGTGTTTCTATTATCAGGGAAGAAAAGGAAGAGCAAAAACTCAATCCAGATGAGTGTTTTAGTTTGGGAGGTGCTTCAGCATGTCATTGTCCTTTGAGGGATGGTGAGCAGTTTAGATGTGCTGGCTTATTGGGATGAGGTGATTGTGTGATGGCAACTGTGTGTTGGCACATTTTTTTTCAAAAAATGAGAGGCTTTGATTACCTTGAGGGGTTATGTTGCAACTGTCTCAACTGTCTTTGGCTAAATGTCTTTTCTAATATTCTTGAAAAATGTGGAACAAAGTATCTTTGAACAAGGTGTTAGCACTAGTCAAAAAAAAAAAAGGCTTGCTATCTCCTTTATTGGTTTCCTCTGGAGGATGTAACAAATCACAAAACTTCGGTGACTTAAAACAACAGAAATTTTTCTTCACAGTGCTAGAGGCCAGAAGTTTGAAACTGTATTCCCTTTGAGGCTCTAGGAGATATCCAGTCCCTTTTCTCTTCCAGTTTCTAGTGGCCACCTCAGCATTCCTGGACTTATAGCTGCATCATTTTGTCCTGCTTCTGCGGCTCTGTGGTCACATTGGTTCTTGCTCTTCTCTGTCCATGTCAAAACTCCCTCTTTCTCTTTTTTATAAGGACACATATGAGTATCTCAAGTCCTACCTGGATAATCTAGGATAGATAATTCCTCTTAAAGTTTAGTTTCATCCCATTTTTTTTTTCTTGGATAGTAATAGCCGTTCTTTTGCAATAAGGTAATATTGAAAGATTCTATAGATTAGGGCATGGATGTATCTTTTCAAGGACCATCACTGAGCCTACAACATCCTCTTCTGGTTCTAATAAATCTTGGATGTGAGGGGTTCACTATGAATGTAATATCACAAGTCAGACATCTGTTTTGACTCATAATTGCATCCTGATATTAAGGTCTTTGTCAGACAAGGAGTTACCATGAATAGTCTCTAACTTGGGCAGAGAGATGTGACCATAATCTATGGATCTGGAGGAAGTGATTATTTAGAGAAAGCTAGGGCCCAAAGTCTTTTATTAACATGATGACATCCACACATATAGCCTGGGGATGAGCTATACTAGGAGCTTTCTGGGGCAAAGGTCTAGTTACCAATGATTGATTGTCTGATAGTGAAACTTGATATCTTCTTATTTATAATTATAATGTTTATGACAGAAATGATATATCATGCACAAGTTATAGGACTTTGTCCAGATGTTTTCTTGCAAATAAGGTCTGATAACTCCTTAATAAATGCCTTTGACCTATTTGTGTGTTGTGTATTAAGATGAGTGGCTTTCTTAGTGGATTCTTTTCCATATTGATCATAGATGTGTTAAGTATGAGAGCTTTATGTGTTCTGTCCCTCAGGCCACCCTATGTGAAATGACACCATATCTGGTTGAGAAGTTTGTGACATCTGGTATAGCAAAGTGATATCTATTGGAGACGGGAGAGTGCAGCTGGGAACTTGGCCAACCCTCACTTCCTTTCTTACACATCAAAGGAAGGGAGGAGAGAGAAAGATAGTGGGTAATGCAGAGTACTTTGGGATGATTTGCAACAGCAGTCACTTATGGAGGGGCAAAAGAACTCTTCACAGTCCTAGAGATACAGGTGTCCAACATAAGGAGATCTCCTCTCTGTACATGTATGAAATTGTCATATACTGATGGTAAACTGGGTGTGGTATTACTATGGAAATGGTGCTGTTGTGTTAGGAAAAATTTTTGTGAGGTCTGCATTATATTTGGGAATTTTGAAGAAGGGACTGAGGTCAGAGCTAATGAGAGGTATATTTTTCCTCTGATCTAAGAAAGGAAAGAAAGTTCACATATATATACCTAATGCATTCAGCCACATTATTACTTCCCAAAGCAGTGTCCTTAGAGGTGACTCATCCAATTTTCATTTCTTTTCCTAAAAGTAGACATTCACAATATGAACATCATAAGAAGAGGCCACTTATCATGTTAGAGCATTATCCATCCAGAACAGATAGCATCATTGTAGGTGTTCTGGGAAAACTTCTCAGTTATGGACAGCTAGCTCAGATACAGATTTATAAATTTCTTGATTGGATCTATTCCAAACAAAGGAGAAAACTGGAAAGTAAGTTGTTACAGAAAACTTTTAACAAAAAATCATCATGAAAGTATCTGACAGACTTGAAAAAACTGTTAAATTTGGGGAGGAAAGTGGACTCTAACAATGAGCTAAGTACATGCATTTGCTACCAACAAAGCTGAATTTGGAAAAAACTTCATTCTTTATTGTTGAAAACAGAGTCAAAATAATAAAAGTGGAAAAAGAAGATTAAGTTTAACTTTATTTTGTAGGACGCTTTTCCCTTTTATTTTGACTTCTAAACACAATGTTTGCAGTGCTTAGATCCTCTTAGTATCCGATTATGGCCTTTTCTCAACTCAATGTCCAAAGTCAAGATGCTATTAAGCATAAGGGCTTCTTATGTCATGCATATAGTGGTACTAGTTCTCTTGGTTTATTGATATTCAAGATGGATCTGAATATAATCTTTGATCAAAAGGGAGAAGCCAAAATTATAACTTTAACAATTATGTCATTAAAATAAGGAGTAAAATTCAAGTCACTCAATACTTTTGGGTGCTTAGAACGGGAAAGTCAACTGGTTGACCTGGTGTCATGGTTTGGATATGTGGTATCCTGCAAAAGCTCATGCATGAGACAATGCAAGAATTTTCAGAGGTGAAATGATTGGGTTATGAGGACTTTAACATAATCAGTGTATTAATTAACTGATATGCATTAACTGGGTGGTAACTGCAGGCCAGGAGGTGGGGGAGTGGCTGGAGGAAGTAGAACACTGGGGGCATATTTTTAGGGCTTACATTTTGTCCCTGATGAGTGGAACTCTCTGTGCTTTCTCACTGCCATGTCCTAAGCTGCCCTTCTCCTTTCTGCATCTGTGACAGTTTGTCTCACCTCAGGCCCAGAGCTGTGGAGTTGGCCATCTGTGGACTGAGACCTATGGATTAAGAATGCTGAAACAATGAGCCAAATAACTTTTCCTTCTCTAATTGTTTTCATCAAGTCTTTTTGTCACAATTAACTAAAACACACTGGGTCAGCAACAGCACTTTAAGGGTAAGGAGCTTCAGCCTTAAGATGAGAACTCACTACAAAATTTGAATATTTTTGATAGAAATTAACTCATGCACCAGGAAAAAGGATTGCAGTGGTAAAACAGTTATGTTCCTTTCTAGCAAGTAATGCGGGTTGAGTTTCCAGAACTAAAGCTGTTCAGGTTCATATTTTAGAAAAGTGGCGATGGAGGTGCTGCTGTTTCCAGCCATGCCAAGATGAGCTGCCACTCACACAGCGAGTGCATTAGGAACAGAGAATTATCTGAAGGAGGAAGAGGGATCTCACAACACAGAGAGGTGGAAAACCAGTAACTGTGATTTTGAATAGTTTATGAAGAGCAATGAATATCCCTTTGAAAAGGAGCAAGGTTGTTGTCAAAGACAGTACAAATGAAGCAAGGCTCCTCAAAGGGCACAAAGAATCTCATCAAACTGAGGCTGATAAAGGCCAGGGATGGTTCCTATGTGGTTAGATATTTCCCAGGTGTGGATTGCTGCAGTACACTCCAGGATGAGCTCTCTTGACTAAGAACATGTCCTTGGGCTGGTAATACTCACTCAGCATTCCCTGGGTTCAATCCTCAACACTGGGAAAACAAACAAACAAAAAACAAGCAAGTGAACAAAAACCCAACAACATGGGTAATGTATAACACAGACTTTTTTCTTTTTTATGCAGAATAGTAACTTTTTATTGGTTCTATTTGTTTATACATAACAGTAGAATCCATTTTGACATAATTATACAAGCATGGAATACATCTTATTCTAATTCAGACCCCAGTACTTCTACTCCTCTGTCCCCTTCCCCCTCCCTGCTCCCTTTCCTCTATTGATCTTTCTGCCATTAACCCATAGTTATTATTTTTTAATTAATTTCTTGTGGATGCATATGATGGTGATATTCACTGTGGTATATTCATATATATGTATAGGAAAGTTATGTCAGATTCATTCGACTATAAACAGACTCTTTTCTATGCATAGCTGAAATGAACATTTGAGAAATGTGTCAATTAGTGTTCATTAGAAGTATGTACCAAAATCAACTCGATTTTCTATTTTTAAAGGAATTAACCAGACAAGGAATAACTATTTTACTGAAGGAAAAGCTTACAATCTAGGCTGAAGAAAGATTAGAAACCAGGCAGCTTTTTGAATTTAAGGAGGAGAAACTGATGTATAGCCTTTTCAGAGTTATGGCAGTACAATGAATGATGTTCAGCCATTTTCCAGCTATGTGACATTCTGTTTCAACTACAAATGCTCAATGTCTTCCAAGTCTGATCATTTCACCTGGCTCCTTTGTGTTTTGCTTGCCCAGGGAAGGGCAGAGCACTCTGAGAGCTCTGTAGACATCTTGCAGCAGCAGGAGAAGGATGTCTCCCCAGAGGAAAAACTGAAGTGATATGGCCAATGTGAGAGGCAACACGGGAAACAATGGATGTGCCCTGCATCCCAGACCATGTCCCCCATCATGAAAACATCCTTACAAAGGCATCCAAAATGACCCATAGCTACATATTTGCAACAAAAAAACACACAATTTTTTTCTAATTGAAACAAACTAGTCTCATGTATTTATTTAAACATTTTTTTCAAAAAGGCATTTTTTTTACAATAGTCATGAAGTCACTACTAAATTTCATAGACAAGCTTCTACTTGATTTCCAGTAGCATTTGGGTTCTTTCCCACAGATTGTCAGAATGCTCATCTTCATCTCTGAGGGTTTTGCTGTTAAAAAACCATGAGGGTTATTATATAACATCTTGACAAGGGTTTTCTCCACTTACTCCCTTTGTTTCTTGACCCACACATTATGGTTTTAGAAGAAACAACATTTATTTGTCATGGAGTCATATATATTCTTATGAATTTTCCTGCTGGCTCCATAGTTATTTCTGGTTGGAGGGGTTCATGATAATGACAATAAATCAAAAAGCAACAGCAGAGAATCTGTGTTAACTCATTGTCTTAATTTTTATTATGAATAAGTTTCTTGGTTAACAGTTATAATGTCTAAGATACTATAAGAATATATAAGGTGTTTAGGAAGCCCACAGATGAGCAGACAAGATAACAAGTTCCACCATGGAATATATGTGTCCCAATGAAGAAAATTTGGTACTTTTTTTTCATTATAAAGGGGTGTAGTATAATAAGTCCATGGGTAGTTTTGTAACCTTTCAAAATTTGATAGTGTATGGAGGGTGGCTCGTGGCTGCATGCTGCTTCTAGAACATTCTTCTGTCAAAAGCAAAGTCAGATTAGTTTCAGTTAAGCCCATGGTACTAAGCCCATATTAAGATATGATCATATACACAGCCTCCATTTTTATGAGACCCTTGGGGAAATTCTGGGCTACTTAGGAATAGGAGTAATCTGAAAATCAGAGACAAGTTATCTTTCCCACCTTTTTTACAAGCCTTTCTGCAGTGCCAGCCTTTTGGTTATACCTTCATATGGGATACAAATCTCTCAAACTTCAGGTCCATTCAAAGAGGCCCCTGTACATTCCTTCTTTACATCTTGTCAGCAATCCTCTATCATGCTTCTTTGTCCATGGATTTTCAGAACAGCTCCAGAATGAGGAATCAACTTCATTGCAATGAACTTCTACTTGATACCAGCAATTTTTTTTTCAGAATTACCTAAAAACTAAGGTGATAGGTTTTCATCTCTGTCAACTAACAGAGTATTCTTCAAGAACCACAGATGCTTTCGAGGGTGGCTGACTGCCTTTCTCTACAGGTACCAGCTGTGGCAACTACTTGCTTGTGTACCTAACTGAGCTTTCAAAGCCTGTTCAGGCCTGCCCCGTGTAACCTCCATTCATGGACAGCTCAGACATATCATCACCAGCAACTAAGGGCCTGTGCTCAACATCCATCAGAACCCACAAGGAATCAGGAACTTTTTCTCCAGAGAGACATTACCCAAAGGGGATATTGTTTCACTTTAAAACTTCAGAGCCCTAAGCTGTAGCTCTTTTCTCAGAGCTTATTATGAGTCGTAAATAATTCCAGTTTACACAGATATTTTAAGCACCATGATATCTGCTGTGTCAAAAAGGTGATAGTATAGACAAGCAGGCAGTGTTTCCACACATGCTATAAGTGGCTCATAGCAGAGCATTCAGATGTGATTTATATTGCCTTCAAAATTCTGAATAAGCTTAGCCTTCCTCCCTCCCCTCTTTCCTCTTTTTTTTCTTTCTTCTTTCATATATGAGATGGATTATTATTTTTTTATTTTATGGAAGTCCTCTTGAAGCCAATTGTATTAGTTTTCTATGATGCTGTAAAAAAATTACCCCAAATTTAGTGGCTTGAAAACAGCACATGTTAATTGGCTTACTGTTCTGAAGGTCAGAAGGGCAACCCCAGCTTCAGGAGGTTGACACCCGCTGTGGTACTTCCTGGAGGTCTAGGGGTGCATCCCTTTCCTTTACCCTTCCAGCTTCCAGAGGCAGCCTGAATTACTTGGTTTCTGATACCTTTCTTTTATCTTCAATGCCACCAACATCACATTCCTCTGACTCTTCTTCCATCATCACATATTTTTTCTCTCTAACTCAATCAAAAAACTCACTGTGACTTCATGGGGCCTGCTAGAATATCCTGGATAATTCTCCCACCACCCCCTGTAAAGTTTCACACTTTTAATCACGTCTGCTAATTCCTTTTGCTATAGAAAATAGCACATTCCTGGAGGTTGGGAGGCATTATCTACCTTTCATACTGAAACTCTGATGATACTTACTTACAGAGATAACCCATAGGATCCAGATCTCAGATACCAAAAGCTGTTTCTTATCTGTTTATTCAAAAGCTATCTCTCAGTTTCCCTTCTTCATTTTTGTGAGTGAACTTCCACCATCCAATAGATTATTTTTTGTTAAATTAATCAGACTTAGTTTTTCATGCCTATCTGAGAAATTTACATTTTGACTTAGGAAGGGATGCTGGGCTTGAAGGATGCAGGTCTCCATTAAGAAAAATTAGATTGTATATCTTTTTCTGAGAAGTGTCTGTTCAACTCCTTAGCCCATTTATTGATTGGGTTGTTTGTTTTTTGAAGTTTTTTGAGTTCTTTATATATCCTGGAGATTAGTGCTCTATTAGATATGTGTGTGGCAAAAATTTGTTCCCAGAATGTAAGCTCTCTGTTCACTTCATTGATTGTTTCTTTTGCTGAGAAGAAGCTTTTTAGTTTGAATCCATCCCATTTATTGATTCTTCATTTTACTTCTTGCACTATAGGAGTCTTGTTAAGGAAGTAAGGTCCTAATCTGACATGATGAAGATTTGGGCCTACATTTTCTTCTATTAGGCGTAAGGTCTCTAGTCTAATTACCAGGTCCTTGATCCACTTTGAGTTGAATTTTGTGCATGGTAAGAGATAGGAGTTTAGTTTCATTTTGCTGCATATGTATTTCCAGTTTTCCCAGCACCATTTGTTGAAGAGGCTATCTTTTCTCCAATGTACGTGTTTGGCACCTTTGTCTAGTATAAGATAACTGTATTTAAGTGGGTTTGTCTCTGTGTCTTCTATTCTATACCATTGGTCTACATGTCTACTCTGGTGCCAGTACCAGGTCTTTTTGTTACTATAGCTTTGTAGTATAGTTTAAGGTCTGGTATTGTGATGCCTCCTGCTTCACTCTTCTTGCTAAGGATTGCTTTGTCTATTTTGGGTTTCTTATTCTTCCAAATGAATTTCATGATTGCCTTTTCTATTTCTATAAGGAATGATGTGGAATTTTAATTGGAAGTGCATTGAATCTATATAGCGCTTTGGGTAGTATGGCCATTTTGACAATAATGATTCTGCTTATCCAAGAACATGGGAGATTTTTCCATATTCTAAGGTCTTGTTCAATTTCTTTCTTTAGTGTCCTGTAGTTTTCATTGTAGAGAGCTTTGACCTCTTTTCTTAAATTGATTCCCAAGTTTTTTTTTTTTTTTTGAGGCTATTGTGAATGGGGTAGTTTTCCCTAACCCTTTCAGAGGGTTTATCACTGATGTATAGAAATGCAATTGATTTTCAGGTGTTGATTTTATATCCCACTAGTTTGCTGAAATCATTTATTCTAGAAATTTTCTGGTGGAATTTTTTGGATTCCCTAAGTACAGAATCATGTTGTCGGCAAATAATAATAGTTTGAGTTCTTCTTTTCCTATTCTTATCCCTTTAATTTCTTTCATCTGTCTAGTTACTCTAGCTAATGTTTCAAGGACTATGTTGAATAGCAGTGGTGAAAGAGAGCATCCCTGTCTTATTCCCTAATCAAATAAATGGGCTAAGGAGCTAAACGGACACTTCTCAGAAGAAGATATACAATCGATCAACAGACATATGAAAAAATGTTCAACATCTCTAGCAATTAGAGCAATGCAAATCAAAACTACTCTAAGATTTCATCTTATGCCAGTCAGAATGGCAATTATCAAGAATATAAACAACAATAAGTGTTGGCGAGGATGTGGGGGAAAAGGCACACTCATACATTGCTAGTGGGACTGCAAATTAGTACAATAAATCTGGAAAGCAGTATGGAGATTCCTTAGAAAACTTGGAATGGAACCACCATTTGACCCAGCTATCCCACTCCTTGGTCTATACCCAAAGGACTTAAAAACAGCATACTACAGTGCTGCAGCCACTTCAATGTTTATAGCAGCTCAATTCACCATAGATAGACCGTCAAACCAACCTAGAAGCCCTTTAATAGAAGAATGGATAAAGAAACTGTGGTATATATACACAATGGAATATTACTTAGCAATAAAAGAATACAATTATGGCATTTTCAGGTAAATGAATGGAGTTAGAGAATATCATGCTAAGTGAAGTAAGCCAATCCCTAAAAACCAAATGCCAAATGTTCTCTCTGATAGGTGGATGCTGACCCATAATGGAGGAGAGGACATGGGAAGAGTGTAGTAACTTTGGTCAAAGGGGAAGAAGGGGGAGGAGGCATAGGGACAGTAAAGATAGTGGAATGAAATGGACATCATAGCCCTAGCTTCATGTATGACTGCATATATGATGTGATTCTATATCACATACAACCAGAGAAATGAAAAATTGTGTTCTGTGTACAATGAATCAAAATACATTGTTATCATGTATACTAAGTAGAATAAATAAATTTAGAAAAAAAGAAAAGTTGGAAAAGATTATAAAGTAGAACCAGCAGACAGAAAGGTGTGATTCACCACCAGTGGGTGGCATGTAACAAACAGAGGGAGAATAAGTCAAGAACTAACAAGAGTTAATGCCCCTAGACTTTGTGGGGAGGGCTGATAACCAGGAAGTGATCAAAGCAGGGGTCCAGCACATTCAGCTTAGCCCACAACAAGAATTGAGAATCAAGAAATACCTTCTGGAAAAGTAAATTCCATAGCAGCTTCAAAAATATAAAAATTGAGATTATGAATGTATCTGATTCAAAATACTGTTGTTTAAGAAATTCCTGTCATAGTCAAGGGGCAGAGCAAGATATCTAAGTAATGAAAAACAAAAACAGAGCACATAAGGAGCAGATTTCAGACACACAGTCAGTGTACAGGGCCTGAAAATTCTAGACTTTATAGAGATGGAAATTATTCCACCAGGCACCAGGATAAGAAGCAGTATGTATCACTGTATGTGTGCCCAGAAGTGTTAATACAGATCCTGAAACACACAGCTTCAAATCTAGGCTGAAAAGTTAGATAGCATCTAAAATATCCTGCTATTTGGTATGAGGAATCTTAGTATATTGACCTACTATTTTCTTATGAACATTGGGTGGGAGATTGAAAATCACTGGTCTCTTATTAGGAATAAATCAAGGGTAAATTAGTCTAGAGAGGACACAAAGGCCTTTCTGAAGACCTGAAATTCCCTTGGCACTATGGTAGGTGCTTTTTATCAAAGAAATTTTTGTGAATGATATGGATAAGCACTTTATTTTAGTAGTGTATTTTACTATATAAACACATAATTTCTGTTGGCAGAGCAATTCATCCTGTAGCTAGCGAAATAAGGCATAGATATTCTTTTTACTGATTTAGCGATTCCATGTTGTTTTACCTTCTAGTCAATTCTGGCTTTGCACTTACCTGTTTGTTTGGCTTGAGATAGTTTTCTTAGCTCTTCTGGATTTCATTTTTCACATCTTTGCTCAATAAATATGCATGACACATCACGATAAGGTAAGCAAAGATAAAAAAACATCTCTTACCTCTGTGACCTAGACAAATGAGATTTAGTTTAAAAACTGATTTATTTCTAAATGAAGGCATAGAAAGACAGGTAAAAATGTATGGGTGGGGGACAGGGGAGTGGGAAAGGTGGGAAAGGTGGGCTTTACCCTGAGATCTTCAGTATGTCAGGCACCATATCTGAGTTTGTTGAATGTGAAGTGGATTGGGTAGAGTGGGCCACATACTGAGAAGCCTGGGGTTCTGGGGGTGCTTGGTGCCATTTAGGGACAATAGAGTTACTGCTTGACTGTGAGTAAGTATGTGCTGCTGCTAGATGAGATTTTGAAAACTAGCCAAGAAAAAAAAGAATAAGAAGAAAAAGAAGAAAGAAAGAATGAAAGAAAGAATGAAAGAAAGAAAGAAAAAAGAAAGAAGAAGAAAAGCTGCTCAGTGAGCCATCCTCCTTTCTGAGAACACACCATGCATGTCTTCTCAAGTTCTAAACTCCAGAAATCAGCAGACACGACACACTGAGGAAGGGACATCCTTTTTGACATTTATCAAGATTACAAATAACAATAAATGTTGGTGGGGATATGGGGAAAAAGGTTCACTTACACATTATTGGTGGGAATGTAAATTGGTGCAACCACTCTGGAAAGTAGGATGAAGATAACTCAAAAACTTGGAATGGAACCATGATTTGACCCAGTTGTCCCACTCCTCAATACATATCCAAAGGAGTTAAAATCAGCATACTACAGTGATGCAGCCACATCAATATTTATAGCAGCTCAATTCACAATAGCTAAACTATGGAACCCGCCTACGTGCCCTTCAATAGATGAACGGATAAAGAAAATGTGGTATACATACAAAATGGAGTATTACTCAGCCATACAAATGAATGGCTTTATGATATTTGCTAGCAAATGGATGAATCTGGAGACTATTGTGGTTAGTGAAGTAAGCTAGTCCCCCCCAAAACAATAGCTTCTTGTTCAAATTAAGTTGCTTATTTAATTTAAAGTTAAAACTGCTATCCACCTTCCTGCCATTACTAATCCCTCTTATTCTGCTCTATTTTTCTTTTTTCATAATACCTTTCATCTTCTAAAACTATTATATAATTTACTTCTTCATTATGTTTACTATCTTCCCTGAAATAGGCAAAAGATCCAAAAAGACAGGATTTTTGTGTTTTCTTTCTGATTTTCTCTATAGCAATACCTGATGCAGGACTAGTGCTCAATAATTATTCATTAAAGGAATGAACTCCATAGGAGTTCAAACTCAAAGGCCATGTAGTATTTAATGAATGGAAATATGAGAAAGGCAGAATTGAAGGTGTGGGGGTAGGTAAATACCTACTGAATTTGGGATTATCACTGACCAGGTCAAGGTAGAACCAAGTGAGATTTAAAGGCAAGGTTTGGGTGCCTAAGAATTTTGGATTTCATATCAACCTTTGTGCTATGGGCTCAGGGAGAATCCAAAGAAAAACTTACAATCATGCTTTTAATAGTAAATTAAGAAAACTATGTGCTTAATCCAAACTTTCAGGCATCAGTGCCAATGGTGAGACCTTTCCAAAATTCGGAGTGTTCTTGCAGATCTTGTTAGATCAAAAGGAAAGAGATCTAAACAAGTGTGGCTCAGGAGATGTTAGAAAAAGAGAGAACATGTAGGCAGATAATAATATCTTAGAGAAAAACCACAGTAAAACAAATGCAAAACAGTAGCACCACTGAGAAAAGAAATGGAGAAAAGATTTTATGCAATGCTGACATTGATGGCCAGTGTAACAGGAATGAGAGATCAAGTGAGAAGATGTTTGGAAGATGTTTGACATTAATACTACAACAAAACCTAGGAGGCAGATCCGATTAAAAATATTCCAAAGGCCATATTTATTCTGTTTTGTCCTTTTATTTTTCTGCCATACTCATTGGAAAAAAAATGTCACTCTCCTTGTTCTGTGTGTTATTGGAATTATAAAGCCCTGTGGTGACAAAATTTATTCTTTTCACCTTCCTATTTAAGCAACGCAATGAAACTCCATGTGGGTGATACGTACAAAAGATCCTCTTATTGATTTTAAATACCATGTCAACTGGAAAGAGCTGGATATAATCTAGTAGACAGGTCATTAGTTGTGATTTCATAAATGGGCCAATAACCCTCTGAAATGTCATCGACTGTTTTTTGAGTGTGTACACAGGGTGTTTTGAAGGAAGGGTGCATACGTCTCATTACTTTGTTAAAAGAACCTATGAAGCCCAACATGTTAGTGACTACCAGAATATCAACTGTTCTTGTTTACTGGGAACAAGGGGTATCTTCAAGTTCAAGGCTTTCAGTTATACAACTAGGAAAGTTCTGGGAAAACCAGGATTAGTTAGTCATCCCAATGATGGTTGTAATACTTTTATATATTTGGAAACTTAAGCTCAGAAGAGTGACATGAATTTCTAAGAACTCCTAATTTACTGGAAAAGTTGGAATCTAACTTTAGGTTGCCTGCCTTCTCCATGGGAAGAGGTAATTCACCTGTTATAAGCTTTGCTTCTCTAAGTTCTGCTATTTCTTCCTCTAAACTATCAAATGTGAAAATAGTTAACATCAGCAAAAATATACCTTCTATATTTTTCATTTATGTCCTTTAGAACCTATCTGTTCTACATATTCTCTGTATAAGTGTAGAACTATAGATATTCAGGTGAAAATCTGATATAAATGAATAGACAAAGATACAGTCCAAAAAGAAAACTTCAGCAAGGTTCTGATGCTGTTCAGTGTTTCAAATTCAGCCACTGAGATAGTGGTCTACTTTAAGGGTAATTACAAATGAACTAGAAAATGCAGCCTCCATTCTGCTATTAAAAAGAGAATTAAAGGCCAACTTTGGATTTCTTTGCAGAAACTAATTTTCAACTAAAACGTGAATTTTAGAGCAGGTTTAGGCACTGCGTAATTGATTGCTGTTGATGGTCCCTTCTAAAATGGCACCCTCTAAATCATGTTTAATGGGATATAGTCTATGTTTTTCAACATGTGGTTTTTATTCGTAGAGAGGCTGTATCATGATAAATATTATCTTAGAGTAGTAGTCTGGTTGTTAGGCTGATGCGCATGTGACAGTACTGAGGTTTCAATTATCCACTTGCATCAATCAATCTTTTAGTTTTCAACACTGTTGCCTGCAGTAATGTCACAGCTTTTCTGTCAGACAGAAGAACTTTGCGGGAAATGTTATTCATTACAGCTGCAAATCTGTCACTGTGCCTGGCATGGCTTGTTAATGACAACATTTATTTCAAAGAGCCATGTTTCCCTTTGTTGCAGGAGAGTTGACTTTGTGATCGTAAAGTATAATGAAATGCCAAGAAGATGAAGTGAACAAAGTTTTCCAAAAATACACTAAAGTGGTCCAAATCTGTTTAGGAAAAAAAAAGGAAGAATACATCTACATTCCTATTTTTAGGTCCTTTCTTGCATTCACAAATGAGCACCCTTGGAAACCAGAGGGCTGTATTTGGGTGGTGACTGAGAGATCTAAAGATTTTTCTTCCCCTGCGTTGAGATAAGATTTCAGCATGCACAAATTATTGAGCCAGGCTTGGACAAATGTTTAGTAATGTTGTATTTTCTTCTGAAAACTTTTATAAAAACTGAATAATGTCTAATGGTTATGCATAAGGAGTCAATGAAAACAATATTCTTGCTATTTACATGTGGTTTTTTTAAAGGTTGTATAAAAAGAGGGATATGGATTATTAAAATGGGTGGTAGAGAAAAAGATGGAGAGTTATAACTCAATTCAAACTGAGACAGTTAATTTCTGGTTTTGACAATGCATAGACTGACATACAAGTTGCTTAGAAATAAAAATAGCAATGCTGGTCATTAAGCTTCTGTTAGGCAGGTAACTTGTGAAAGAAGGCAGTAGTTCTTTGTATCTTCTATCCAGGGATGACCCTTTAAATCTGAGCTGGACTTGTCACCTGTTTTGACCAATAGAATAGGATAAGCATAGTAGAACTAGGTTTGAGTCCTGGGCCCTAGGAGGTCTTACACCTCTTGCTCTTTGAACCCAACCATAAGCTTGGGTGCTGATCTGTGGAAAGGCCATGTGGACTGA
Organism: Xerus rutilus; assembly: GCA_028644305.1. Classification (NCBI taxonomy): domain Eukaryota; kingdom Metazoa; phylum Chordata; class Mammalia; order Rodentia; family Sciuridae; genus Xerus; species Xerus rutilus. Next base: position 41,239,089 of record CM053406.1, read on the forward strand.
AGCTGAGCTTCTGTTCTGGCTGCTTGATCTTAGACCAACCACTTCCATCCATCTTGGCAGCTGATCATGGAGCCATGTGTGAACTCAGTGTAGGTCAGCATTCAGATCAGAACCACTGTCCCACAAATTCACAAGTTAAATAAATGGTAGCTTTATTAAGGCAGTAATTTTTTACAATAATTTTTATTATTCAGTTTCTTTATCTGGAAGATAAAGATATTGGGCTGAATGATTTTTCAGTTTATTTCAAACTCTGTCTTCTATGATCATGAGAAAATTAAGATGAAAAGACTATAAAAGGATATCAAGATTGTAGTCATAAAAAAAAGATTGTAGTCATGACAAAAAATTCATGATTTCTTTGTAAAATTTAACGTATCGGTATGTACATAGGTGTTATTGACTATTCTATCTGCTTATCGTCTGATTTTTATGCATACCTTTCCATATCACCCAGTTTCTAAAAACCTTTATTGTCTTTCCTATACTTATAGCACAAATTCTAAGCTTTTTTTTTTTTTAAAAGCAAGAACTGCAGAATATGTTCCTTTAGAAGAGGTCAACATTTGAAGTCTCCTTCTGGCTTTGCTTTTGTTAGCATTGTCTTCAGGTATGCCCTTCTACCTTTTATTTACCTGATTAAAACTACTCATTCTTCATAGGTCACTTGAAATGTCATCTCCTTAATAACATTCCACCTAGGTGTCATAGTTGAAGATATTTGTGACACAGATATTTTAATTGTGGCTTCTGCTATACTGGATTGTGATTTTTTTTTTATAGGTTGTTTCTTTACTTAGATCATGAGATCTTGAGTATTAGAGAAAGCAATAATAAACATGTGTACTGTCCTAGAATTAAAAGATTCATCTTAATCACATGGAAGAAAAAGAAGGAATAACTGAAATTGAAATATACCTTTTAGATAATATCCAAAGTGCTTTACAAGTGCACTATGGATAACATCCATTTACCACTTTTTTCCCAATGACTTCTTTGGTTTGTCTTAAAATAAATACATTACTTGAGCTAAGAGTTGGGAAGAAAAATAACAATCTCTTAAAGTAGTAGTTAATGTAGCATAAATGGGTCATTCCCCAAGTCCTAAACACTAAGCATTCTTCTTGTAAGTAGAAACATGCAAAAGACTAAAAGAAATCTAAAGCAGCCTCATTGGCAGTAGAAACTGTGTACATGCGAATAGGATGCCTTGAAGCCATTTAAACAGAAGATTATTATCAATCGATTTGTCATCTTCTAAGAGCTTGAGCTACTGAGAGTCCTGAAGCTTTCCTTGTATAAAAAGTGGACAAGCTGCATAATTGTTGCTTGCTAATTTTCCTGGGAGAAAAACATGAACTCACTTTGTCTAGACATGCTGATTGTAATCTATCAAGCAATGATTAAAGAGTAATACTCTCCTTCATTATACAGAATGTTAAGGAGACCCTTGAATAACAATTAGAATTCCTAAAGCAGAAAACATAAAGGGTCTCATTACTTAGTATATTTTCTGTGAAACAAAGGCTTTATGAGAACTCATACACAAAAGAAAAATGATGATAAATTCTTCACTCTTAAGAAAAAGATAATGAAACAGCAATCACGTTGTAAAAAACTGGACTCTAAGGAATTTAAAACTAGATACCAAATAATCCAATCTTGAGAATGATTTAATGTAAATATTTCAAGTAAAATCTTAATATAAAATCTCTCTATCATCTATATAACAAAACCCCACCTGGATTAACCATGCCAGTAACTCTAATAGTGACATTACAAGTTCTGTAGTAATGCACAGATTTTTATGTGATTGTTATCTCTCCTATTTGTATCCCTTTTCTGGATGTGTTTCTTTGATCTCTGCTGTTTGGCTTGACTCTCTGTAAAAAATAAAGTTTTTTTCTTGGCCTTTCATTGCCATCACAGCTGATTGAATGTCTGTTCAATTCTAGTCAATAATTTATTGATTGATGAATAAATGTTAAGGAATGTAAATTATCAGTTTCTATTATTTCCTATTTGCATGATTTATCATTTTATGCAGTTAAACTATCCCCACTGAACCTTGCCCAAATAGTTCCTCCTCCATAAATATCTTCTCATATTCATCCTGCCAATATTAATCCACATCAGTCCTTTCAACTCATACCATCAGCCTTTTATGAATCTCCTCTGGCTATTAACTTTGTGCCAAATACCAAGTGTTGATCAAAAACATTTCTTTTCTTTCTTTCATCTGTCATTAATATGCCAAATGAGTTATCATTTCCTTCTTTTAATAGTTTGGGAATGCTTTTGAGTGCAGGACATGTCTTATTTTTGTGTTTTTGATAGTGCCTTCCTTAGTTCTTTCTGTATTCCATAATTGGTACTCATTAGACATCTATTGATTCCAAAAATAAGAAGTAAGAGCTGATGTATCAGTTTAAATTTTGATAACTCTCAACCATGTGTACTTCTGCCAATGCCTTTCTAATTACCCGCTGGCTTCCATCTTTCTAGAAATAGGTTTAAAATTACCTGTGTAGAATGAGAAATGATTATGTTGCCCCAAATGAGCAGATATCTATTAGAAGGCTTAAAAAAAAATCAAAGTAATGAACATCAGGGTTATAATATTAATGGAAAGATGGATTTAAAAATTTATAACACATTTTAGTGAATGAAACTTTGGATTAAGATTCTCAATGGCATCAGAAGTAACAACTAGGATAAATGATTTGTTGAGTGTCCTCTGCATACACCCAAGAATCTGTTGACTAATTCCATTGCCTCATTTTTTAGTGTGCCTCACTTTAAGACAGAGGACACACATAGGATATGACTGAATGACAGTTATCAACTGTCACCAGACCATTTGAATGTGAAGTATACTTGCTGCCAACTGTCAGTGCCAGATGCAATGCAAAATCACTCTACAGATTGCTGACAAATTGCATTGATATATCTACTGAAGAGCCTCAATAATTTACACTAATTGGACATGGGCCAGCTTGAAAAGTGAGACCTCTAAGGTACTTAGGAGATTTGTATAAGAAATACTATTTCTCAACTTTTAGGTTTCTAGAGTTGCATAAACTTGGTTAAAGGCATCTGCATTGATGAGAAGATGAATTTTTTTTAGCAAATTCTCCATAGATATATAAACAAAGGGAGAAATAAGCTGAAGGAATGACCAATATAATAGATATTTAAGTGATTTTTAATAGGTTGAAGCACTGATCCATAAAGAAAGATAAAGTTCTTTAGAGATATGTCTATAACTCTTCTATAAGTTATTTTTTAAAGAGCTCCCATATTTTTGACATGTAGAAGGCTAGATAAGTACAGCTAAATAGTAGCACTATTAAAGACACAGAAATAGACAACAAAAACAGTTTTTCATTAAGAAATTTCATAAGAAGTTTATTATAAAATAACAGTATCCTTAAATAATGAGTTGTGTTAAGTGAAGAATGTTATTTTCTTCAATGTAGAAGAAATAGTTTTAGTCTTCTCAGTATTGGCAGGACTTTGAACCCACAGGATTGTGTCCAGTTTTGGACACCACAGATTTGAAGAGATATAGGCAGATGAGCTGCCAGAGATGGCATTAGGCCCAGAGGAAAATGTCTGGATAATGAAGAGCCAGGAAACCATAGCTTACAATGCAAACAATGGAAACATCTGATCTAGGCCAGAATGAATTTAGGACTAATATCTCAGAGTCTCAAAAGGAAGAGTTGATTAGATATCTTATATTTGTCTCCATAATATAGAACCAAGGCAACTGAGTAAGAGTAAATGCTACCCAGGTACTAGCAAAATTTAAAGAACTTACCAATAATATACACCATTTGAAATTGGAATAGGATGCTTTGGGATATAGTGAACTGCCATTGGTGAAGTAATTAAGGCAAGAACACTTTTGATATTTGTTATGGTTTGGATGTGAGGTGTCTCCCAAAAGCTCATGTGGAAGACAATGCAAGAAAGTTTGGAGGAGAAATGATTGGGTTATAGCCTTAAACCAATCAGTGATTCAATCCTTGATGGGATTAATTGAGTGGTGATTGGAGGCTGGTGGGGTGTGGAGGGAGTGATTCATTGGGGGTGTGGTTTGTATTTTGTATCTGGAGAGTTTAGTCTCTCTCTTTCTGCTTTCTGATCATCATGCCAGAGGCTTCTTTCTGCCACACTCTTCCGATGTTATGTCCTACCTCATCTCAAGCCTCTGAGGAATAGAGCCTGATGTATATAAATTGAGACCCCTGAAACCATGAGCCCCCAAATAAACTTTTCCTCCTCTACAATTGTTCTGGTGGGGTCCTTTTAGTCACAGAAGGGAAAAGGCTGACTAAAACAATATTATAGAGGACTTTCAATCATTGAATCAGTTTCTTTTTAGCTCTGAGGTAGTTGTTATAATATTCTTTAAATTTTTATTGGTAAATCACACACATATTTATCAAGCTTCTTTCCATCATTGACTGGTTTTCACTGACCCTCTAATAGGAACTTCTGGTGAGGAGAAGATAATGAACTAGAGGAAGAGTGCATGTCCCAGAAGTTCCTCAACATCAGACTTAAAAGCAGGAAGATGGCTTCTCAGTGAGGTGAGTAACTGGGGGAATCTCACTGAAACTTAATACTGAACTGTAAAAAACAAAACAAAAAATCCTATAGATTCAGAAATGGGAATGTGAGAAATAATTAATTCACCAGAGAAACTCTGGTTTGGGCGCCAGCATGGCTACCAGTGAAGGGGAAGGGCAGTGCAGATGAGAAAAAAAAAAAAAAGGGAAGGCATGGCCAGGTAAAGAAATTAGAAAATAAAGAATTGATTTGGTTAACCTGTGGATTACGAAAGAAGGTTAACTTTAATAGACGCAGAATTTGTAAGGGAAGTAAATCAGTGAAAGCAAATTCAACAATAATTCCCCTGGGAGGGGAAACATTCTGGGCACAGAAAACAGATTATGGGCTCTTGGTGGCTCTCCCCACTGCCAGGGAAAGCATGGGCTGGCCCTACCAGAGAAAGTGGCTGCCCTCTGGGTTCCTGCAGCAAGGAAAGTGAGAGCTCGGGCTCGTGCCGCTGGAGAGGTAAGCCATCCACTGTGTTCCCACATCCGTGGAAAGCCTGCACTCCACTGTGCTACCTGAGACAGCAACAGCCTGCTGCCGTTCTGTGGTGCAGCCTCACTGCATTGCCACCACCTTCAACACCCCTCCCTCCAGTGTTCCCACAGCCTAGAAAGAGATCAGGGATCCCTACAGCTAACCAAGGATTCCTGGGAGGGACCTGAACCCAAGACACTAAAATAGGCACAAAGAAAAATTGTCTGGTCCATTCAGGCTCTGGATCCCAAGGGAGGAATCTCCCACTCTTGCTAGCACTACAGAGGACACACAGGAGCGTCTGAACTCCAGGACAGATAGCTGGTATTTCACATAGCAGTGAGGGCTAAACCTGTGGAAGTTTTGTCCCTACACCCTAAATGTGGATTTACCAGAGAACCTAGAGTTCCCGACATCCTGCAGAGACCAGCAGCCCCCTCCAATAGGGAGTATAAAGCAATTCTCAAACACCCACCCACAGAGCTCCAAAGTTCAATGTAGAATAAATGGCAATTACTGGAATCTTGAATTTAGAACTCTGCAACACCCCACCACAGAAACACACAATTTGTCAACACCCAAATTGTGCTACCCCACTGTATACTGGGAGACTGGAAGTTGAGATGTACTTCAACCTGTCGTGCCTCCTAGGTACAGAGGCTGGCAGTTAAGAGAGGACCACAAAGGTTTTGGGCTTACCCCCAACCCTCGACCCAAGGATTACAAAGTCAAAAACAAATGTCATGAATGAACTTCCAAACTTGCCAACAGATGTGAGCACCTCAGCAGAAATAAACCCTTTATTTTTCAGCAAGATTTTTAATTTTTTATTCTTCATTCTATTTTTTAAAGTTTTTTCTTTACTGATTTCTATTGTCTGTTCTTTTCTTCATACTCAAAATATTTAATCTATTCTTTTTCAACCAGCCATGCCTTTTTTAACTTAAAGATTCCAACATCATTTCACTGTATTTTATTAATTTATACTTTTTTGAGTATATATGTGTGGTGTGTGGGTATGTATATACTATGTGTATAGATGAAAAATATATGTATACTCATACAATTTTACTTTCACACCAGTTATTTCTTTCTGCACTTGTTTATTATTTATTCTTGAATTTTTAGGTGGAGTTCAATTATATGTGAGTTTGAACTTTTTATTATTATTATTATTTTGTATGAGGATTTGTACAGGGCACTTTAACTACTGAGCCACATATCCAACCATTTTATAATTTTTTTTTTTTTGAGGCAGGATCTTCTAATTTGCTGAGGGCATTGCTCAATTTCTGAGGATGGCTTTGGACTCAATCCTCCTGCTTTGGTCTCCAGAATTGCTGGAATTAGAGGCATATGCCACCACACCCAGCCAAATTGTTTTGATTTTACAGCTGGTTTTTCCAAATCTTGATTCTTTCCCTCTTATTTTTCTTTATCCACTCTCCTCCCCCACTAAAAACCATATTTCCTGTTCCTGTGTCCTGTGGTTCTTTATCTTATTATTTTCTTCAAAACATTTATTCCTTCTCCTTCATAGCTGACATCTGATATTTACCCCTTGCCTCTCCTTTGATCATTTAAAAAATCATTTTAAACTTTCTCTCACTTTCTCACCATACTTTCCCTGTGCTTCAGAAACTATAATTCCACTAAATAATAGAATTATATAATTTGTGTAATTCATACCCCATTTATGTTATTATAATTATTAATGCAGTGGATGACAGTGGAAACCTGATATTAAATGCCTGACTTAGTTCACACTTTTGTATTGCTGGTACTGATGTTAAATGCAGACCTCACTATTTATATATAGGAGACAATTAGTATTATAAATGTCAAAGTAGACACTAGGTATTTATCTCAAAGCCATATATCTACAGCTGACATTAGTGCTACTCCTGGTGACCCTCTCCAAGAGGGGCTGGAAGTGATTAGGACCATTCAAGACCACAGAGTAGAGATCCTGCTGCTGAGCAATACAACTCAGTCAAGAAACAACGAATCTCTTTCCACACATCATCTAGCCCCACCTAAACATTACCTCAACTCATAGAAACCAAAAACCAGGCCCCAGGAGGAACAAACTGGATGTAACTTCAGGGTGCACCCCTTGACATCTACTCATGTATCAAAACCAAGGAGAAATCATAGAGTAAAAAAAGAAAAAAAAAGGAAAAGAAAACTACACATGGAAGGACACACATATAAATAGGGATTGGAATCCATTTAAATAAATGCCCAAGTCCTAGACCTCTGAAAACTTGAGGAAACAGGCACACAAATCTCCACTCAGCATTTATAATCCCCACTAAAACGATTCCACAGATGTTGAAGAGGATGAAAATTTAGAGAAAGATTATGAAAAACTGATCATTAAAATGTCCAGTTGAGAATAAAATTATGGCATTTGCAGGCAAATAGATGGAATTGGAAAGCATTAGGCTAAGTGAAGTAAGCCAATCCCAAAAAACCAAATGCCGAATGTTCTCTCTGATTAATGGATGTTGATAAATAAGGGGAGTGGGAATGGGAAACATAAGAGAAATGGAGAAACTCTGGACACGGCATGGGGGAGGTGAGGGGTGGGAAAGGGGAATGGGTATAGTAAAGATGGTTAATTGAGATCGTCATCACTACCCTTGGTGCATGCATGAAGACACAATTGGTGTGACTTTATCTGGTTTGCAACCAGAGAAATGGAAAAACTGAGCTCTATATATGTACTATGACTTGAAATGCAATTAAATAAACTAATTAAAAAAAATAGAATGTCCAGTGAACTAAAAGAATATTTAAGCAATAGATTAAGGGAGCAAATACAGGAGGTGAAAGACCATTCCAATAAAGTAATAGAAACATTAAAACAAAACTACTGGAAATTAAAGACAATGAATCAAATTTAAAATTTATTTGAAAGCATTACCAACAGAGTAGGACATGTAGAAAATAGAGCTACAGTGCTTGAAAACAGAACCTCAGGCCTTGAAGACAGGATACATAAATCTGAGTACACAGGATACAATAACATAAATAGAACATAATCAGAATATACAAAAACTCTGAGATAATATCAAGAGTTCAAACCTGAGAATCATTGAGAATTGAACAAGGACATACAAACTAAAAGCATTAAAAAACATTTTCAATGAGCTAGTCACAGAAAACTTTCCTCATATCAGAAAAGAGATAAACATCCACATATAGGATACATACAAGATCTCATATATACTGAACAAGAAGAGAAGTTCTCCCCATACACATCATAATCAAAATTACTAATATAAAAATCAGGAATTAAAAGTTGCAAGACAGAAACACCAGGTTCTATTTAGAAGCAAACCAATAAGTTTCACTTCTAACTTCTCAATTCAGATACTACCAGCAAGGAGAGCCTAGACTGAGATATTCCAAGCTCTCGAAGAAAACAATTACCAACTAAGATTGCCCGCCAAAACTCTCCTTCATTTTTGATGAGGAACTAAAAACTTTCCATGACGAGGACAAACTAAAATAATTTATGACAATAAGTCAACACTACAATGAATTCTCAAAGATAAACTGCCCCCAGAGGACCCCCCCCAATCTCAAAATTCCCAGATGAAGATCAATAGAAGACTAAGCATCTAAATGAGAAAAAAGACAGAATCAAACACAACAAAAAGTTAAAATGGTAGTAAACCACAAGCACATATCCATAATAACAATGAATATAAATGGTCTCAACTCCATAATTAAGAAAAATAGCAGAATGGATCATAAAACAAGATTTAATTATGCTGTTTACAAGACATAATTTCTAATAATAGAAATCAATAGAAAGAAAATTAATAGAAAACAAACTCATGAATATTAAAAAATACTCTTTGAAGAATGAATGAAAGAAGAAATGAGAGAAGAAATCATGAAATTCTTAGAAACAAATAACAATAATGATGCAAAATATGAGAATCCCTGGGACAGTATACAATTATTATTAAGAAGGAAATTTATTGCATTGAGTGCCTACATCAAAAAAATAGATACCAAATAAATTAGCTTTGCTCCTTCTTTAAAGCCTTAGAAAAAGAACAAACTAACCACCAAAACAGTAGAAGACAGGAAATTATAAAAATTAGAGTTGAAAGTAATTAGAGAATAATAAAATAATACACAAGATTAATGCAACAAAATTTCTTTCTTTGAAAAGATAAATAATATTGATAGATAGTACCCAAACTAATAAAGAAAGAGATGATCAACAAAATCAACAAAATTAGAGATGAAAAAAGAAGAAATCACCAGACATTACTGAAATCCAGAGGATTGTTGGAAATTATTTTGAAAATTTGTACTCCATTAAACTACAAAATCTAGAAGACATTGACAAATTTCTAGGCACCTATGACTTGCCCCAACTGAACTAGGAAGATAGAGAAAATTTGAACAGTTCAGTATCAAGTAATGACATTTAAATAGCCTACTAACAAAGAGAAGACCAAGATCAGATGGATTTTCAGTTAAGTTCCACCAGACCTTTAAAGTAGAAGTAACATCAGTCTTTCTCAAATTATTCCATGAAATTGAAAGGGAAAGAACTTTCCCAAATATATTCTATTAAGCATGTATAATCCTGATACCAAAACCAACAAAAACACATCTAGGAAAGAAAACTACAGACAAATCTCCCTGATGAACATAAATTCAAAAATCTTTAATAAAATATTTGTTAGTTGCATTTAAACACATATTAAGAAGATAATGCACCATTTTGGGCTTTATCTCAGGGATGCAAGGTTGGTTCAACGTATGCAAATCAATAAATGTAATTCATCATGTAAATAGAATTAAAAGAAGAACCATATGATCATCTCAATATATACAGAAAAGGCCTTTCATAAAATACAGCAACCAATCATGTTAAAAATGCTGGAGAAACTAGGGATAGAAGTAAATTGCCTCAACATAATAAAGGCTATAAATGACAAACTCAAAGCCAACATTCCACTGAATGGATAAAACCTGAAAGCATTTTCTCTAAATTCAAGAATAAGACAAAGATGCCTACTCTCACTACTTCCATTCAATATAGTTCTTGAATTCTATTCAGGGTAATCAGGCAAGAGAAGGAAATTAAAAAGATATGAATGAATAGGAAAAGAAGAAGTGAAACTATCACTCTTTGCTGAAGATATGATATTATATCTGAAAGATACAAAAAAAATTCCACCAGAATATTCCTAGGTCTGATAAATGAACTTAGCAAAAGTAGCAGAATACAAGATCAACACGCATAAATCAATAACTTTTCTGTAATCCAACAGTGATGCAGCTGAGAAAGAAATCAGGAAAACCATCCCCTTCACAATAGCCTCAACAAAAATCAAAACCAAAACAAATAAAAAACCTGGCAATTAACTTAACCAAGGAAGTAATAGATCTTTACAATGAAAACTATAGAACGTTGAAGAAAGATTGAAGTGGAACCATATTACCCAGCTATTCCACTCCTTGATATTTATCCAAAAGAACTAAAATCAGTATACTACAGTGATACATCCCTATAATATTTATAGCAGCACAGTTCACAATAGCCAAATTATGGAATCAACTCAGGTGCCCATCAGTAGATGAATGGATCAAGAAAACGTAACACACACACACACACACACAATGGATCTTCACTCAGCCATAAAGAGTAATGAACTAATGGCATTTGCTGGTAAATGGATGGAAATGGAGAAAAATCATACTAAGTGAAACTAGACTCAGAAAATCAAGGGTTGAATGTTTTCTACTGCTGTGGCCCTCTCTTAGCTGTGGCTGTTAATTCAGAGAAAGAACCATACAAGGGGTGATAGGGGATAAAGAAAAGACAAACAGACACACATAGAGAGAAAAAGCTGGGGCCAGGTGGGTAGCCAATCTCTGATGGAGTATGGCTGACCCAGAACTAGTACAGTGTGTTTATTAAATAGGTTTTATTAAAAGGTTATTTGTGGAAGTTTCAGCAAAGCAGGCAACCTGAAGGACACAGGAGTGGCGAGACACTAGTGTTATCTTTTTATGCTCAGAATTCTTTATCTCTGGGAGCTCGTGCCTGAGCTCAAGGTCCTGACTGATGGCAGCTCTGCACTTTTGCACATAGTCTCCTCTGGCCTACATTACCATAGCAACTGGGCCATCTTGACCTATACCTTCACACAGGAAGTTCCCAGCACAAATGCAGCCACAAGGCAGTCAGAAATACCATGATTCAAATCACCACTCTTCATGTTTTACCATATGTGAAAGCTAAAACAAAATAAGGGAAAGAAGGCAATAGTAGAGGGGATCAGATATCATAAAGGTAGGGAATATCAGTAAGTGATGTAGAATTATGAAAAGGAGTGTGGAAGGAAGGGAAAGAGGAAGAAATATTGGATGAATCCAATAGAATTATATTATGTACATATGTAAATGTACCAAAGGGAATATTTCCTTTATGTATATGTAGAAAGTACCAATAAAAAATAAATAAGTAAAGGAGTGAAAGGAAAATCAATAGAGTAGAGGGGAGTGAGAGAGGGAGGAAGTGGGGGAATAGAGATTGAAATCAAATTCCTTGTATGCATAATATGTCAAAAGGACCTCAAATAATATGTACAAATATAATTCTCTAATTAAAAAAACAGGAACTTCTGGCTTTCCATCATCCCATTTCCTGATTTGCCTACCTGTAAGCTCTCTGCACTCCTCCCTCTCTTCTCTCCTTTGGGTGAACCCTGCAGGCCTTTTGGAGCAGGGTTTCTTGGAAGTACTTGTATGAGTGTCTGGTGTAGATTAATTTAGAAAAGAGTCAAAGCCCATTTGACACTCGAGTTTCGAGCTGATTTTAAATCTACCTTCACTCATAATGTACTTGTTATTGTATTATTATGCCAGTAATGAGTGGGAGAAGAGTATAAGGGTTTATTGTGAACTATGGAGCCAGGATGGTTAGGTTTAATCTCCTATGACCTGGGACAAATTGCTTAATGTTTATGTACTTCTGATTTGATTTTTGTTTCATTCTTTTAACCTATAAACTAGGCATAAAAGAAGCGCTTATCTCACGGGTTATTGTGATAAAATATAACTTTTGTGAATCACTTTGAATCAACCTGTTACATTCCTCAGATATTATTAGTATTCTTTTGAAGTAACAAATTTAGATTTGAGTAGGAGAAGCAGTTACAGATGGAAATAAGATTTGTAGCTCTGCCTTGGGTAGAAGAAGTCAGAGAAGAGTGTGAGTAGGAGAGTTTCAGGAAGACAGAGTAGGGATGAGGAATATGCATTCCATCTGGACAGGGTGGAAAACACGAGGAGAGACATGAAAAAGGACAAGGTAAGTTTCAGTTCAGAGCACAAGGCAGGAACCTAGTAGAAGAAGGCAATGGTGCAAGAGGTTTAGCAGTGCCAGAGTGCAGAGGCTTGTTGCACTTGCCTTTTGGGAATTTGGTTCAGGTCCCATAGGAAGACATGGTGTAGACCAAAAGTTGGCAAATTTTCTCTGTAAGAAAACAATAGCAATTAATATACACTTCACAGGCTACAACTCCATTAAAAATGTAAACATCATTCTTAGTTTGAAAGTCACACCTAAATAGTCAGTGGACCAGATTTGGTGAATCCTGGTCTAGGCCTCAGATTAAGCACACTGTCTATACCCTTCAAAATCTTGGCTGGAATAAAATGTGCCTGTCAGAAACTTCCCTGAACTGGATCACAGATCAAGCAATACCAATGTTGGCAAGAGAGTCACTGAAGGATTTTATGCAAAGATAAATATGCCAGTATGAGAAAAGATTACTCATACTGCAGCATTAAAGATGGACTAAACTCAGGCTTTGAGGGGATTGTGTGATGTCTCCAACCAGTTCAAGAGTCAATACTCCTGGAACTTTTATCATTGGAACCTAGGAATGTGAAGAGTTTAACAGATAAAACATCTGTGTCCTACTCTATGGAGAATTTTTTCTCTTAGCCTTCAAAAAGAGTTCTGCTGGCCAAGGTGATGTGTTTGTTGGGAAAGATGGTCCTTGTCTTTCCTGCTTTTACTTTTAAAAATCACCCTTCTTTGTGGAGTGTGGTGGTCTGGGTCAGTGTCTTTGATTGTCTCGTGGCTGTGGTGCCCCTGCAAATGCTGGGAACTTCTTGTACAAACAGTATGGGTAAAGATTGCCCAGTTGCTATGGTGATGCCATTCAGGAAGGCTGTGTGCAAAGCACAGAAACTATGTAGGACTTGGCTTAGATCTCAGACACCAGCTCCCTTGAATAGAGGGTTCTGAACATAGGAAAATAACTACAATGTTTCACCAGTGCTGTAACTTCCAAGCCTGCCCACTTAATAGAAACTTTGGACAATGGTTTTCCTTGGTGCCACAGGAAGCTCCTAGCATTGCAACAGTGGAATATCTACAAAAGTATTTATAGTCCTGTAACTTTGTAGTGCACAAAGAACAATGCCTCTATAATCTTTAACTTTTTTTTTTTTTTTTTGGTACTGGAGATTGAACTCAGGGGCACTTGACCACTGAGCCACATCCCCAGACCTATTTTGTGTTTTATGTAGAGACAGGGTTTCACTGAGTTGCTTAGCGCCAGTCTTTAACTTCCTATGAGACTTTATGTAATAAACATGCTGGGCCAGCTCTGTCATTCCTTCTCCCTCATAGATCAGTGTCCTACCTGATCCTAGCTTTTCCTCTAAATGTTTGTGTATTTTTCTTAATCTCCCATCACCCCTTGCCAGTTTCAGAATTAATGATTGTGCAGGTCAAAGGCACTTCTTGATTCAATTTTTTTATCTAACAGTTAAGAAATAGAGAGTGTGTGTGTGTGAGAGAGAGAGAAATGAAAAACTCAGAAATACACTAATACATAAAGATACCCTGCAATCATGGCTTGAAAGAATTAATATTGTTAAAATGCCCATACTTTCCGAGGCAACCTATAGAACTAATGTATCTTTATTCAAATCCCAATGACATTTTTAGTAGAAATAGAAGACAATTATAAATTCATATGAAGTAAAAAAATAGTAACAAATAGCAAAAGCAATCTTGAGCAAAATAACAAACCTGTAGGTATCATATTCCCTGCTTCAAATATACTACATAGCAATAAAAATAAAAATAGCCTGATGCCAGGATAAGAACATAAACATAGACCATCAGAGCCAGAAATAAATAGATTCATGAATGTATAGTCAGATGAATTTCAACAAAGATGCCAAGAAAGTGCAATGATGAAAATCTAGTCTTTCAAAAAATGATACTGGGAAAATTGGATATTCACACACAGCAGAATCAATTCCAACCCTCATCTCATACTATGTACAAAATCAACTTAAAATGGATTAAAGATTTGAACATAAGCCAGAAACTTTAATATCCAAGAAGAATTGGGGGAAGATTTTTGCCATTGATCTGGGCAATGATTTTTGGAAATGATCTTAAAAGCACAGACAACAAAAGAAAAATAGACAAATCAGGTCATACAGTAAAGTTTCTGCTCAGCAAAGGAAACAACAAAGTGAAGGCAATCTATGAAGTGGAAAATAGATTTGGAGCCATACAAAATAGTGCCTCTGAGGAGGCACTATTTTCTAAATTATATAAGGAACAGAAACAATAGCAAGAAAACATATAGCTCAATTAAAAATGGAAAAAATTCCTGAATAGACAACTCACAAAAGAAAACATACAAATGGCCATCAGGTATATGAAAAATGCTTAATATTACTAACCATTAAAACTACATTTCATATCACCTCATAGTCATTATTAAGACTATTGTCAAAACAGCCAAAGATAGCAAGTGTTAGCAAGGATATGGAGAAAAGGGAACCTGTGTTTACTGTTATTGGGAATGTAAATTGTTACAGCTGTTATACAAAATGCATGGAGGTTTCTCAAAGATTAAAAATACAATTACAGCTGAATTCAGCAATCCTACATCCGGGCATATCTCCAGAGTAAATTTAATACTTTTTTTTTCTAAGAGATATCTGCACTCCTATACACATTGTATTGCTATTCACAGTAGCAAAGACATAGAATTTACTGAAGTCAATGTTCATTACTAGGTAAATGAATAAAAGAAACATGGCATATATATCCAATGAAATACTATTTGGCTTTTAAAAAGAAGGAAATCCTATCATTTGTTTCACCTGTGATGAACCTGCAGGGTATTATGTTAAGCAAAATAAGCCAGGCACAGAAAATCAGATAATGCATGATCTCACTTACATATGGAATCTAAAAACATTGAATTTAAAGAGCAGAGAATAGAACAGTGGTTTCCAGGAGCTGGAGCGGGTCTGTGGTAGTATGAGGAAATGTTGGCCAAAGGGTGAAAAGTTTCAGTTATACAGGATGAGTAAGTTCTAGAGAGCAATTGTGTAGAATGGTGACTTCAATTAATTGAATGTTTGACTAGCTAAGAAAGAAGATTTTGTATTTTCTTAAAAAAATAAAGGATGAATAAAGGGTGAATATTTTAATGAATATGTTAATTATCTAGATACAATCATTTCACATGTATACATATGTCAAAACACTACTTTATACACAATATATAATTTTTTGTTTGTCTATTATAACAACGTGGCTGGGAAAAAATTAAAGGACTTTGAAAGATTCTTAATTACCCACATAAGTGATAATAAATGTTGTGTTTTTGGAGTCTTGCCTAATTTGCTTTATTTTATTGCCCTAAAGTGCTACTCCAGTGTCCTTCCATAAAATCTTTAAAATGAAAAGGTCTACATATCCAAGTTTTAGATAAGAAATTAAAGTATTTCTGGGAATTCTGTATACTAGGGAGAAAAGATCAACAAGCACATGTGAGGCTGGGGATATAGTTCAGTTTGGTAGAAAGCTTGCCTCACATGTACAAGGTCCCGGGTTCAATCCCCAGCACCACCAAAAACAACAACAACAACAACAAAAAACCACATGTGCCCATGTATTCTGTTTTCAAAGCCTTTTTGTAAGTTCTTCATTTAAAGTTCATTAAGCATTGGTGAGTTTCAGGTATTAGGTGGCAGTTATGGCTATTGTAAAATAGAGAATGTTAAGAATGTTAAGAAGGGATAAAAATGGGTACAGAAAATAAAGAATTGATATACAACCCCTAGCACCACGATTTCAAATTAAATGAGCAGGCAAACATTAACTAATGAGGGGAGAAAAATCAATGAGGTACAAACAATCTTCCTCCAAAAGTGAATGAGGCAAAAATTGATATTTTTCCCTCTATTGAGTTTTGGTGCAGCTGGAATCCTGTTGATCTGTTGATGGCAATTTTATTAGCTCTCAACATAGATTTATTTATTTATTTAAATAGGGTGTATGTTTCTCACATACCTGATGATGGAGCCTGGTGTGAATGGGCAACAGCAATAGCGGAATGTGAATCTGCTAGCAGTGTATGATATACACTTACTTGTGCACAGAGGATGGGCACGGTAGCATCTACTGCAGTCCTCTTAAGACACAAATTTATTTTAAAATGGGGTGACTTTTCTCCCTTTTCATATGTGTATTTGTTGTGAGAAAAAAGTGAATGTATGAAAAAATGAGATTATCATTGATGTTCCCCACCTAGAGGAAACTATTGATTCTGATTTGCCTTTTATCTTTATGGACCCTTTTGGGCACATACACACCTATGTGCACATGTGTTTATACTACACACACAAACACACTTTAATAATGGAGTCCTTCCAAAAATGCTGTGATGTAAACACTTTTTTTATTACAATGTTGGTCAGTTGTAAAAAATGTAAGAAATACAATTTATTTATACATACCATGTAATGTGTTGTGCTTAACTTTGTATTTTGTTGTGAGAAAGAGAGGAGATTGATTCAGTAGAATAAAAGAAACATGACTTGGTCATCAAGAAGAGTATATTTTTTGTTATTGAATGAATTTTGAATTGGAGATATAATAAAGAATAGATAGGCTTGAAATCCTTAAGACTGCTGGAAACTAGAGTGGCATCTGAACAGAGGGTAATGACTGGGGTACTATAGGGAAGGCTTTAGGTCAAAGGTGCCAGGTTGGTGACGTTCTGAGCATGATATGCTTAATGTTTCCCTCTGGTATTACCTAGTTGGCACAATAAAATCTACACGCGGGCTGGAGTTGTGGCTCAACAGTTGAGCACTTGCCTCACATGTGTGAGACGCTGGGTTTGATCCTCAGCACCACATAAAATAAATAAAGATATTGTGTTCATCTACAACTAAGAAAATATTTTTAAAAAATCACACACATACACGACATGTGGAATAACTCTGTGTACACACTACACACTAAGTCCTATGCAAGTAAGTGTGCAATATTACAATGTGAATAGTTCTGTACTTGCTCAATTCTTCTCCCTGCTTGTTTTCATAGGTGGTCTGTCTCATGTACCAACTCTCATCTTAAATGTAACTCAGAGAGGTCCTTCCAGGTCAGCCCCTTTCCCTCAACTACTCATTATTAAATGCCCTATTTCTTTCCCTTGGGGAATTTATAACCATTTGAATCATTTCTGCATTTTAAAATATGTTTAGTGTGTTTTTTTTATTTATGTGATTGCTATTTGCATTTTAAATGCATTAGTCATTTTTCTTTATATTGTAATTCCTGTAAAGGTGAGAATCATCTTTTTTAATTTTAATTTTTGTGTCTAATACTGAAATATAGTTGGTATGGTAGGTGTTATTAATTTTTCTTCCCTTCTTGGACATACAATGTTCATCTTTACAAACTCCCTTGAGGTTGTAAAGGGCTATGTTCTAGTCAATGGCAAAAATGATGTTTAAATGCCAGTGTGGGATCCTCCAGGTATTTCTGTTAAAAGTTCCACAAGACAGATGTATCCTGAAATTCTGAGCTGCTACATAGAGGCCATCAGCCTCCTTGGAGAGTTGCAGAGGCTTTGTATGAGAAACAAACTTGCTGGAATAAGACCCTGTGATTTGATGTAATTTGTTATGACTTAGTCTATATGACGTGATACAGTTGAGGATTGCAGTAGTTTGCTAGAACTGCTATGACAAAGTACCACTAACTTGGTGGCCTTAACAACAGGCATTTATTGCCACATGGCACTGGAGCTTGAAAGTTTGAAATGTAGGAGTTACAAAGTTGGTTCCCTCTGAGGCTGTGAAGCAGCATCTGCTCCAGTCTTCTCTCCTTGGCTTGTAGTTGTCCATCTTCTCTCTAGGTGTGTTTCACCACACTGATTTTCCCCTATGCTTCTCTGCTTTCAAGTTTCTCCTTTTAGGAGGATACCAGTCACATTGGATTAGAAGTGTAATGAACTTCAGTATGTCCTCTTCACATATCACATCTGGAACAATCCTACATCTGAGTAGGGTCAAGTTCTGAGGTACTGAGGGTTAAGACTTTGGCATATGAATTTTTAAAAACACAATTCAATGTGTAATAATTATATACATACATTGAGTGAATGAATATATGAGAAATTATTAAAAGGATCTTTGTAATTTGCCTGGTATCCTTTACCTCATATTCTTCCATGTATCTGAAATTTCCCAAGAACTGAAGTATGTCTCTTGGGTGTCAAAAATAAAACAAAACAAAAAACATTTATGGGAGAAAACTGTTCAACACCCACAGTGGTTTGTCTCTACAGACTTTTTTCTTAACGATTATGTTTAATGCCCTCCTCATCCCTGTGATCAATGCCTAATTGCCACCTATTCTTCAATTTTTAATTACTGTTAATTTACTTATTCCAAACCAAGGTCTGGGGGTCCAAGATTCATCATTTATTAACTAAGACCTTGGGCAAGTTCACTAACTATGACTCTGGGCAAGTTATTTATCTTCTTAAATCTCAGGTTTTGCTTCTATAATAATATGAAGATGATACTTACAACATATGATTTCTGTGAAGATTGGAAAAATTAACAGATCTAGGGTGTGTGGCACAGAGTTAGACACATGATGTATGTTTATATGTCATCTATTGATAATAAAAATTAAAAAAACAAAGCACTTACTAATTATTGTGTGATTGGAACTCTTCTAAGAGCTTAATAAGTATCATCTAATATCCACAGTAACCTAAATGAGATAGGTACTGCATTTCTCCTTATTTTTAGATGAAACTGAGACACAGACAGTTTTAAAAATCTGTGGATGATTACACCAATAATAAGTGGCAGAACCAGAATTTGAATTCATGTAGTCTGGCTCTAAAGAAGTGGAAAAAAACTAAGTTTATTAAAAATAATATGACCCAACCCTCCAAAACAAAACTTAAAAAACTCTTGAAATAGCTGCAGAAACATTTAGAGGTGAAATTCTTTTAGACTGCCAAGGTTTGGTCTCAGAGGGACTTTCATTTTTATTCAAGTAAAGTTCTTGCTTTTGTAGTTGGAGATAACCAGAGCTCTGACCTCAAGGAACATGGATTTTTACTCTATGCCATTTTTATAAAATTTTAAATCCAAGTCCCATCTTCTGTGCAGTTTCAGAAAGGCAGAAGAAATAGAAAGTCAGCAAACTGAAATCACAGGAATTAATCATTTGGAGAGCCCTAGCAGGGCAGGCTAGCTTCAGGCAAGGCTTTGAGGAGGTGACACCTGGTGTGCATCCCAAAGGTCAGGGCTGTGATGTTTCTTCTCAAAGTCCCAGTGAGTAGCCCTGAGCCTGGTCAGCACTTGGTGAATGTTTGTTGAAGCTGAAATTTGTCTTTGTAGCCTCCAACCAGTCCTGTCCCAGCTGATATTTTTTATCTTCCCCAAATTATACTGGACCAATTCTTTTTTTGATTTGCATTCAGATCCTTGTTGTTGGATAAAGATTTTAACAATGAACTCCAGGTGAGTGAATCTCAATATGGGACAGTTTTATCCACAAGGGCATTTAGCAATAGTTAGAGATGCTTTTAGGGTCATGACCGGGGACTATTGTACTCATTTAAAGGCTAGAGGTTAAGGGTGCAGCTTAATATGCTATGGTACACAAGACAACTCTTCCCACCTCACCCTTGGCAAAGCTGGAGTTGGATGTCAGAGAGTAGGACTGTGGTTTTGAGGATGACAGTGACTCTTGAAAGCATAGCACTATAACATCATTAGTTTCTTCCTTGTTAGTTCAGGCTTAGAATGAGAGGGCGAATAGGAGGTACTCTAAGGTCCTTCTCATCCATGTGTCAATGGGGATTGAATAGGAAAACTGAAATTCTAAAGTAGGAGTAGGTAAAAGAGGAGACATGGTGAGAGTAGTTAGGAATTTGAGCTTTTAGGGCAACATGACTACTATTCAAAACCCTGCTCAGCATCTCCCAAATTGTATGATTTTGGCAAACATATTTAACTTTTTTGGGCTTTAGTCATATTATTACCAAAATGTTGATAAGACTATCTAACATATTTGATAGAGGTATAAGGGGCTGATTTGTATGAAGAGTTTAACACTTGCTTGATACATCATTAACCCTAAGTGAATGTTAACCATGTTTGTAATGAAATAGTAATGGCTGCCACTATTAACAGTATAGCATATAAAAAAGAACACAAAATCTGCAGCTGCAGCAGGAAATTTTAGTCTTCTCATCTATAGCACTGGGATACTGATGCTGTAGAGGAATATAAAAAAACCTAATAACAATGACAGTGATAACATTAATATGTAAAATACATTTATTATATTGCATGCATTAGGCAGTATTCTAGAATTAATTTAACTGATTTAATTCCCAGTGCAATCCTATTGTGTGGATAACATCATCATTGTTTTAAAGAATAGACAATTAAAGTACATTGTAAACTGTAAATCCCACAATAATGTTGATAATTGTTACTCTTCTTACAGGTCAAAGTTTTCTCCCTTCTCCTGACCTTATCTCATTAGCTTCATTTGACATCCCTTGATGTTATAGTTGATATTTAACATCCCTACTTGAAAGGTGCTTAACATCAGTCCTATTTTCTGTGGAAAGATATAATAATAATTATTTAATGGGAGCAGAGATAATACATAAATTTCCCACCATTCACTTCTTCCTTATGTTAGAATCAGACTGCTCCTTGCTCTCTTCCCCCTCGTTCAGGCTGTGGTTCAGCCTGATACTTTAGATTCAAAGAGTTCTTCCTAACAGAGAATATGCAGGGATCTCAAGCGTTCCTTGCCATGTGAAGGACTGCAGGGAAAGGAGAGTGAATAATGGGATTTGTGGTACTTTTTAAATTCTATTTAGAAGAGTCAACCCACCAGAGTCCCATGGCCAATTCTATTTTAGTTCTAAGATTTTTAGAGGATGGGTAGGGGAAAATAAATCTATGCTGCTGTGTTCACAGGGTGTCTTTCAAAGTGTCTCCATTTAGCTGATTCAGGTAGATATAAACAGAATCCCAGTTCCCTGGTTTCCATGCTGGTGACATATACCAGTCACACACCTGCCATACCACATCTTCTGGTTGAGTCATTATGCACTGCTTTTCTGAAGTTGCTTTGTGGGTGACTTCTGAAACGTAGCAAGAATTTCTCTGTCAGGTCTGGGCAAGCATAGGCTAGACTCTGGTGGGAATGGAAACAGAGACATTTTTTCTAATGCTGAGGACGAAGTGTTTGTACTTTTTTGAAAATGGAGAGGAAAATTACATTGATGCTATTTAAAAAGTATTATGAATTAAATGAATGATGATTGACCCAAGGCAAGGAGAAAAAAAGTTACTGTGCTAGCTTTTAACAATCTTTGGACACTCTAATTTGATAATATCTCCTTAATTGCTTAATGTTGCAATAATACATTTCCCTCTATCATTTTATTTAAGTAGCAGTCACAGACCAGAAAAGTATTTCTGGGAATCCACCTTCATTGTCATATTGTTTAATTATAATTGACATTCTTTGCAGGATTTCTAAGAAGAAAGGAAATAAATTGAGATGAAAATACATGATTACAATAACTCTAATTTTAGAAAAGTAGGTATTTTTTCATTTTTTTCTAGTAACATCTAAATTTTTCTTTTCCTCTGACAGATTTGTGCACAATTTTTTGGTGCATAAACCAATGCAGAGTCTCCAGTTTTGTCCAAAATAATACTCCCATTTCCAGGAAAGAACTGAAACTTTGCAAACAAGACATAAATATTTTCAGATAAATAATTTTTAAAAGCTCTTGTGAGAATTTTTCATCTTATTGGCCTTTTGTGAATTCAAATATACTGATTTTTCAAAACATAACTTAAAATTTTGCATCAATATTTAAATGAAACTCTTTAAAAGAATTGAGTTTTTCTTGGACTTAATGGTATCTATTGTCATTTTATAGTTTACTGGTCTAATTAACAGTGATTTCCTAAAACTTATCTTTGTTGTATGGCTATTGTATAGAAGAATTCTTTTTGCCAGATAATAATCCCTGATACCACACCAAGAAATTTCTGTGTAATGTAAATTTCAATGTTAAATTATTTATTGCATATAAATTTTCTATCAGAAGGGGATCAACACACTGATTCCCCTAATGCTGGTCTAATAGAAAGTTAATGGCTTATTCCAACTGATTTTTCAAGAACAAAGGGGCATGCTAACCTTGATGACAGTGTGCAATTAGCCAAATGCCCAGGGAATAGATTTTCTAGAGTCTGCATTAAGTCTGCAAAAGTAGCAACTTCCTTCTAAGCCAAATTCGTTATTGGATTATCACCATTAAACTTGCGGAGATATGGAGCTGAAAATCAGTAACACACTTGGTGTTTTGAGACAGGTTGTCTTCCCAGAACTAACTGCTTAATACTAGGGTGTTGTTCATGCTCAGGATGTATGCACAGTATAACTCCTTAGAGAAATTATTGCTGTGCTTCTCTAGTGTGAAAACTAGATCTGAGAAAGAAGCACAATGATTAGTTGTACAGATTCAAATTATTGGCTTCTGAACTCAGATTTAAGTGATTGTAAGCAATGATTCCATTTTCTCTTGATAAATCAAAAAGCAAATAGCTATACAGCTAGACAGGATTCTCTACAACTTAAGCCATAACTGTGGATTCATCAAAATTAAAAGCTTCTGCTCATTTAAAGACATTGTTAAAGAAATAAAAGGCAAATAACAGTGATGGGATACTTTTGTCAATTGTTTATCTGATAAAGTAATTGTACACTGTATATATAGATAACTCTCAAAACTCAATAATGAAAACCAAACAAAAATAAATAATAATAGGAAAAAAGATTTGAAGAGATATTTCACCAAAGAAGATTGTATGTATTGAAATAAGCACACATTGATGATATTCAACATCATCAGTTAGTGGGAAAATGCAAATTTAAACCATGAGATATCACCATATACCTTTTGGAATGTATGGAATTTAAAAAACTGATCATATCAAATTTATGAGGATGTGGAACAACTGAATTGTCATTAACTGCTGTTGGAAATGCAAAATAAGCCAACCATTTTAAATAAACTGTTTTTTAAAAAAATTGTAGATGGACACAATGTCTTTATTTTATTGATTTGTATGTGGTGCTGAGGATCGAACCCAGGGCCTCACGCATGCGAGGCAAGCGCTCTACTGCTGAGCTACAATCCCAGCCCCTTAAATAAACTGTTTTTTAAAACTTAATTATATGTATACTATATTATCCAGACAGTCTACTTCTTGGTTTTTATGCAGGAGAAATTAAAACACATTTCTGAACAATAACTTATATGTTAATGTTCATAGCAACTTTATTAGTACAGGTTGAACATCTATAATTAAAATGTCTGAAATCCAAAATGCTCCAAAATCTGTAAGTTTTTGAGTACCAACATGATGCTACAAGTGGAAAATTTCACACTTGTCCTTTGTGACAGGTTATAGTCAAAACACAGGTATACTAAAAGTATTTTATAAAATTGCCTTCAAGCTATAGGTAGGTATACCTGTATATAAGATAAATTAATTTTGTATTTAGAGATGAGTCCCATTCCCATCATGTATGCAAATATCATGAAATCTTAAAAAATACAAAATATGAAACAAACTTTGTCACAAGCATTTGAGAAAGGGTGATCTGTAATAGCTAAAATTTAAGCCACTAAATACCTATCAATAGGTGAACGGATATATTGATTGTGATATAGTCACATAATGTAATACTACTCAGTAATAAAAAGTACAAATTATCGACACTACTAACAGGATTGATGAAATTTAAAATAAGTGAAAGATGTCAGACCAAATAAAGTGTACATACTATGATTCCATTCATATAACATTCTAGAAAATGTAAACTAGTCCAGAGCTACAGAAAAGAGCTCAGTAGCTGTCTGAGACTGGGATACAGGGCAGAATGGAGAAGGTCCTTACAGGAGGCACAAAGTCACACTTATTTGGAGAGATGAACATCTTGCTTATAGCTATTATTTCACTGACATATATAGATAGCAAAGATTATAAAATTTCGTACTTTAAACATATGCAGTTTCATGTATGTAGATTATATTTAAATAAAGCTATTAAAAAGAATAAGGAAAATTCTTAAAAATCTCACCCCAGAGCTGGGTGCAGTGGCATAAGCCTGTAATCCCAGCATTTAGGGAGGCTGAGAAAGCAGAATTACAAGTTTAAAGCCAGCCTCAGCAACAGTGAGGAGCTAAGCAACTCAGTGAGACCCTGTCTCTACATAAAACACAAAATAGGGCTGGGGATGTGGCTCAGTGGTAGAGTGCCCCTGAGTTCAATCCCCCATACCAAAAAAAAAAAAAAAAAAAAATACCTCACCCTAGGGATGTGGGAGAGAAATCAAGGAGTTGCTGCCCAGTGGTATAAAGTTTCAGTTATGCAAGATGAACAAGGTCTAGAAATTTGCTGAATAATATATTGCTGGTAGTTTAAAATATGGTGTGCACTTACAGTTTTGTCAAAGTGTAGATCTCATATTCTCTGTTATCATATAAACACAGAGGGAACACAGGGAAATTTTGGAGGTTATGGATATGTTTGTTTATCTTAACTGAGGTGATGATGTCATGAGTGTATTCATATGTTCAAATTCACTAGATTATAGATATTAAACACCTGAAGTATTTTTTGTTTGTTAGCTCTTCCTCAATAAAACCGTTAAAAACAATCTCATGCCCCCCTTGAAGGAACAAATAAATAACATGTCATCTTGTAAAAAAGAAATATTTGTACTCCATGATTCTTTCCTTTGCCCACCAGACATATGACTATCTTTTGTTTTTTATATTTTCTCTTTCTTACATACCATATTACTTTCTTGGTTTCTTATTTAGTTATTGATATTCATTTAATGTTCTTTGGGCTAGGTACTGTTCTTGCTTCTGACAATCCATTGGTGAATAATACAGCGACTTCCCTGGTAGAGCTAAAGTTTTTGGGGAAAACATTTCATTCATCACAATACAACTTACTTGGAGACATTTGTGAAATAAATAAATTAATAATTTAAATAAGTTAAATAAAAGAGAAGAGCAGGGTGCTGTGAGGGAGGTCTACAGAGACATGACCTGCTCTGCAAGGGGTTAGAAGTCTTGCTGGGGGAAATGGCAATAGATGAAATCACTTTGTAGTAAGGTCTGAGTTCCATTGGGGCTCAAGGCACATTCCTCACCCCTAGGTGCAGGCTTTATGTATGTTTTTGACTTAAACAGAATATTTACTTTGTTAAATACCTTTTTAAATAGTTTCCCTCCTTTCAAGATAATCTTTGAGTGTTTAAGCACTATTTAATAAATAAAATCAGTCTAATCAGATTAAAATTGCATTTTTCTCTTTACTTTTTATCCTGACTTTAAAAACAACCACTGTAAACTCATGATAAAATTGTATTAACTGACAGCAGATAATTGAGGGGGAAATGTTCAGGAATTTGTTTTATTAAGGAGAGTGCTTCAAGTTTCTTGTTCACTTTCCATGGTTGTGTTGGTTTGTTTCTATTTTCTTTGTGAGACCATTCTCTTTTTTGGGTAATATAATTTCCCCTAGGCATCCAGAAAGGTGGAACATGAGAATCAAAGTGATCATAGTTGCTTAGCTTCTCTGGATATATAAATTCTTCCCAAACTCATAATTTTGTGACCAGCTGACAGCTTCCCAGACAATGGTATTGCATGTAGTGGCTTCATGGAGTAATTGTTATATATATGTGTGTATATATATATACACACACATATACACACACACACACACACACACATATATATATATATTCTTTTTAATCTGCCTGGATCTATTTCAAATATTTTTCAAATAAATTTCAACTAATAATTACTCAAGATCAATGCTCTACTCAAAATACTACATTGTCTCTTTTCTAACACGGAAAAATGCATTTAAGAGATATCCCTTGAAATGGCTATTCAAAAATCAGAGCTAAAGCTATTTTAGATACAAAGATATAATAAATGTAATGATTTAATTGCTTCTAAAATTTTACTTTTCCCTTGAGACATTTAGAAGTGCACGGTAACTCGACTGGAAGGTAAAGATTACATCAGGCTTTTCTCTGTAATCTCTACAACAGCTTTTGGTCAAAAGCAATGAAATCAGACTTGATCTGAAGATGAACATCAAGGGAAACAAGTATTTTATACATTTTGGCAACACAACATGGAGCAAAGTGAATGAAAGAATTAGATATTCTGTCTTTTCAAGGAAAGGAAAAAAAATCTTGGAAACAGTCTGTCACCATCAGGAAGATTAGAGGTGAGAAATAAATGGAGGGATTTTTGCCCCACACAGCTTCCTTTTTTCTCCTTCTCTAATAAAATTCTGAGATGTTTTCCTGGAGAATGTCCACATTGTGTCCCCATAAACTACTCCCTTGTCCCCATCAATGCTTTAATGAGTCTCTTTTACTGAGAGAACTTTTCTAGACCTCAGGCATATAGGAGAGTAAAAAGAAATAATGAGAACATCTGGACTAGGATATTGACATAGAAAAAATCACAAAAGCATACAGTAATCTCAACTCCAGCAGCATATTAGAATCACCTGGATAGCTTTTCAAACACAGCAATGCTCATTCCCACACCCACAACCCTGAAAATTTGGATTGAAATTTTCTGGAGTCAGCTCAGATATTGGTACCTTTAGTAATTCTCTGGTGGTTTCCACTCGGTAGGCATGGTTGAAAATCAATGCTATAAAGAAACCATTATCCTATTATTCAGATTTTAAACAGGAGGTTTTCCTAGTATTTGTAACCTGTATTCTTCTAAACAAGATACTCTTTCAAGTGTCCTTCTCTCTGAGTATCCTAATTGATAAAATCCAGACTAGACCAAAGGAAAGGATTTAGCAAGCTGCTTGCCACTGCTATGGACACTGGTATCACAATGGCCCTGATTGTTACTGCTGGGATGCTGCACCAATGATGGCCCCACGCACCACATCCCAGTCACACCAGTGAGATGGCGGAAGCTAGAGTAATGTCAAGCTAGGTAGCCCAGCCCTAGGTCTTTCTCTTTGTTTATTGAAGAAAGTTTATGTCTCATCTGTTATAGTATTCAGATTCTTGGAACTTGGCATTGAACTGTCTATGATTTGTGCTTCTTCATAAAGCTGTAGCATTAAATGCTGATGAGATTTTAGCAGGAAAGAAATCTTTTATACCTCTAAGTTAGGAGTTCAAGAAACGAAGCTTAATGAAGCTTAATGAGATGGTAGTAGCAACCACTCGGAGTGATTGTAGCACAGTAAATGTGGACAGAGCCAGGATGGAAAAGATGAGACCTCACTCTACCAGAGCTCTGCCACAGGTGAGCCTGTACCTTGAGTTCTTTGGCTTTTGGTGTTTTCCTTTCCTTCACCAAAAGAGGACTGGGATGTAACTACATGGACTCTAAGGGTGATTATAGCTCCAATATTATATAACCCTTCAAGATCTATTGATGGAATTTTATCTGTTGATTAGTATAGGGAGAGGCTGAGGAGAACAGATCCTCTTCACTTTTAAAATCATAGCATTTAGAGCTTGAATTTAGTCAGTTACACATTGAGGGAACACCTACTATGAGCAGACAGCTGTGTGACCGTTGGAGGCTGATCATCAAAAGAAGTCAGTTACAGTCCATGTCTTTCCCAGGATTGCACAGCATGAAAGGACAGAGGAAAATGCACTAAAGTTGATAAAAAGCCAACTCAGATGAATGAGTTGCAATGCAGAGCTCAATGGGGAAGTCAGAGAGAGAGATAAAAATCACTTGGATTAATAAATACCACCATGGTTAATAAGAAAGGGTTTACAAAACCTGGTTTTCTTCTGGGGAGGTGTTGGGAAGACATTTTGGTTATGGCAGTGGACTCCTTCTAGAAAGGTACAATGTCCTCTTTCATGTCCTATGGTGTTAACTGGGCACCTGTACTGGCTGGATACTTGGTACATGCTGTTCTTGATGGATCATAGAATAGAAGTTATTGTTGGTATTGTTTTCAAATATACTCCATCCAAGAGCAGCATTAGCAATGGCCTGGTGTCTGCTGAATAGATTTGTCATCATATTATGAGGAGCAAAGCCATTTGGCTGTGCCCCACTCCAGGGCTCTTTGCTGCTCTGCACTGGATTCTCAAATTAGAAGTGCATAATCATGCCAATGTGTTCAGATGGCACTTTCACAAGTCATTCGGGCTATAATAGGATATGGCGATCATCAGACTGGAGTCTGGATGAGCAGCCTGCTGTACCTCATACTGCACACAGCTCCTCTCCCTCAGTGGCAGCCACTGAATACTGGGGAGATGAGCTCCATCACTGGTGCACAGTGACAGTGCCAGGAAGGATTATGAACAGAATGTACCCAGAGAAGCTGGTGGTGCTGTGAGTGCCAAGAGGAACAGATTGTACTGCAGAGGGTGTTTAGGAAGGCCATTAGGACAACTTAAGTTATCAGAAGACTGTGACAGGAGACTTGTGATTCATAACAGTGATAGGCATAGAGAGTGGAAAAACAGACATTAAGTAGGGTACAAAGTCAAGGTGAAGACAAGAGAGGGTATATTATGTATTTGGGGTATATGACAAAGTGAATAACTTATTGAAATGACACATGTTGCCTAAAAACTACGTTTGGGGCAAGGAAGAATACAGACAGAATATATCTGCAAAGGAAGTCTGTTCCACTGGCAAGTGCCTCCTAGGGCTATCCCAGCTAACGGGGATACCCAGGTGTGGCCTTCAGTAATAAGCATCCAATGCAGGGAAGTGTGTGACATAAGTTCATTATTAAAAAAGAAGCTGTCTAAAGCTTTGTCTAAAGCTTTATCCACAGCTTGCTGTTGTCAGCTGAGACCCTGTGCATACTCACTCCTCTGCTGATGCCTGAGGCCCAGAGATCAGAGCAGAATGTCTATACACTTGGATGGTATTAGCACCAGTAGGGCAAAATCTGGATATGGAGTTTGTAAACCAGAAAGATGCAAATGAATTTTCAAGGAATAAGAATTAGTGCTCACACTTCTGGAGGCCTCTGTTGGTATCTCAGCCCTGGGTCTGAGAACCTCCTGGTGTGCAGTAGAGAAAGCATCTGATCAGGGGCTCAAGAGTAGAGGTACTGATCCAGGTAAATGGGTGAGTATATTTATTAAGAGATGATAGCTTTGACCATGATGGTAACTTTGTAATTAAGGAATTATAGAATTCAGGAGCTGGAGTATTATCAGATATGAATTCAGTGAATACTATTGTGAGCAAAGGGCTGTGTGAGGGGGTGGGAGTTGACCATGAAAAGGAGCTAGATATGGTCCCTGCCTTTGCTGGATGGATACTCCATGAAAGAGTAGAGACCCAAATGGCTAATAGAGGTCAAATTGGATGAATGATTTAATGGGAGTGGTGTGATCAGTCAAGAAATAAGACAGAGAAATAAAAATCTTCTAGATTGAATTTTTCAATTGCCTATGGAAAAGTGGGTGGCCCAAACCAGGTGCAGTGGCACACTCCTATAGTCTCAGCCACTCAGGAGGCTGAGGCAGGAGGAATCCCTTGAGCCTAGGAATTTGAGCTCATCCTGGGCAACACAGCAAGATCCTACCTAAAAAAAAAAGAAAGAAAAAGAGAAAGAGAAACATGGGAAACCCAAACAGTTACACAGCAAACTGGTGGCAAAACTAGGACTGGAATTCAAGTATCCTTCATTATAAAATGATCACCTGTGTCCTTGATTGGGCACTGCAGTTTCAGAGGTTATAAAATTTGCCAAATTGTATCTGAAGTATAAATTGAAGGCAGTCATTTTAAATGGAATTATGTTTGTGATTTATTAAATTCTATTCCTTGTTGAATATTTTATATAAAATCAACAAAAGAAAATGCACACACAGAAGGTAAACCACATGGAACAAAACAATGTGAAGCTGGACATGCTCCTAGTTCTGTCAGTGTAAGGGACACTGTGGCTGGTCTATATCTGAGGTTGGTTCCCTCAAATGTGAGGAACACTGTTGCAACAGGTTATTTCCCATGGTAGTTAGAGCCTTGCTACTCAAACTATCATCTCTGGACCAGCAGTGCTGGCAAGAGAGTTATTAAGGAAGCAGAATCTCATGTTGCACCACAGAACTACTGACCCAGAATCTGCATTATAATGAGACTCTCTAATGCATCCTGTGCACACTAAGTTTCAGCTCTGCCTTAGAGCCCTCCCTGTCACTAGCTTTATAGTTCATCTCCATCTGGATGAATCATAGACTTCTTAAACTTATCCCACTGGAAATGAAATTTATGATCATTCTTCCAAATGGTTTTTCCTACATTTTGAAGTCACTGGATAGTGTCACTCCTCACCTTAACCCTAATTTCCAAACACTAGGGTCATTTTCAGCTCTGTATTTTCTTTGCATCTTCTGTATCCAACAGATCCTAGTGGAATTTATCCTATGGCAGAATTGCCTTTCTAACCTGCCTAGACCTTTAGCCCCATCTCTTTCCTATAGGTTCAGGAAAAAGTCTTCCCAGGAGCAAAGGCATCTTTCACAATGATTCTATTATTCTCCACCACCACCATTACCACTTCCAACCAATTTCTCTTTGAATAATATTTCTATTGTTTCCCAATTGAGTCATTAGTCAAAAATGTTATGGGTATTTTGTGAAAATTGTGTTCAACATTTGTTTTTAGCAGGATATACATATAGAATTTCCACTCCCCGATCTCCCCGCACTTCTGTATACATAGCTCTTCAGTAATTTAATATGTAAGTTAGAGTGAAAAGCAATGTCTTGATTGATTACATTGGGAATTGCAACATTGTTTGTTTCATTTTAATAATCAGAATGTTTCAGTTATGCTTATGCCGTCATATCAATGGAAATAAGCTCTGTTCACATGTGAACTTGAAGTTTTTAAAAGAATAAAATTATATTTTTGACAAAAAATACCAAACCCTTAAAATCTCACTTTTCTGTGTCCTCCTTTAAAGAGAAAAGTTATTACAAATTATTCAGGCTTAACAGGTTTTTAAAAAATTATTAATTTAATACATTTTAGTATTTACTTATAAGAAAGATGGGTTATTTCTAAGGGCAATACATTAATTTATTTTTCTGAAGAAATTTTGTTACATGTGCTCCATTTATGCCTCTGATTTTAATTTGAATGCAACTTCTCAAATTGTTGGAAGACAAAAACAACAAACATAATGTTCACTAGCATATTTTGGGGTTACTTGTATAAATTATGCTACCTCTTGCTGTGATTCATTTACAGTTTTCAGCTGAAACTTATTTTGTATGAAATACATACTGGAGGAATTATGTTGATTGCATTATAGGTTTCAGGGGGAAAATAGTAGAAATAACTTTTTTCCTTGACATGTCAAGGATTTTATCCCTAATATGACTTTTTTAGCCTCTTTGTATGTCAAGGTTATAGTTCTTAAGTATAATGACAATATTGGTTTATTTTCCTTGCTCTTTGATATCTGATTTTTCTTCTTGCTCAAATTTGGTGCCTGTTTATTTCTTTAATGAAAAACTGCATCCTTTATTGTGACACTCACATATTAATGTTTAATGCAGTGAACATAAAAAATATATCAAAGGTATTGCTTGCGATAAAACCTGAATCAGAGCCTGATGTGCTCAATATGGACACTAATGACTCCACGGTGGCTTTGTGAGGCCAGAGTGCTTGCTCCACAAGATTTTTAGCCCCAAGCTGAAAACCTTGGCCAAATGAGTTCAGCACATCCCTCAGGATTTATTATATTAGCCTGGCTGACAATGAGTAGGGACAGATTTGTTCAGACTAAAGAAGGCACGCTGTTCCAACATGGTTAAAAGTAACCAAATACTCTGCACTTCACATCTCCATTTCCAGTTGCATTTGGCAGTGCTTTTTCTGCTTTAAACCTAAGTGAAATTCCTAGTTGCAGATATACATTTATCGCTTTCTAACTGAAAGAATACCTTTGTGTCCTTCTCCTTTAATAGTACCTTTTACTTATGTAGCAATTTGTGAAATGCAGTTTTCACTTCTTTTATCCCTTTTAACCCTCATAATAACCTTGGTCACTATTGTCTTATTGTTTTCATTTTTATGGATAATAGAGTGGAGTCTCTGAGAGCATAAGTGATTGTCCAAGGTCACACAGGTGGTAATTGAAGTCAGAACTCAAACCCATGTCTTTTGACTCCAAGTATGGCTAAAGGCTCTTTTGACTACAGACCATTTTACAATAGTGTGGGATGTCATAACCTTACAAATTGTAAAAGGTTTTCAGGATTTCTGCAGAAAGTGGACTGAAGTGCAGAAACATTTGTAACGTGTGTTTTTCTTTCAACTGGAACCAACAATGAGTCATTTCACTGTTTTCCCTCAGAGAATTCTCATTTTTCATTCTGCACACAAAATACAGTGTTCATTACCTTTGACAGTACTTTGGGAAAACTTGTTTTTAATATTAAATATTTCACTGGTGAATATTCAAAGGACTTATGGCTGGCTCTGTTGATAGCCTGCTGTGTGACCTTGATAAGGTTACTTAACCTTTTTTATGTCTCTGTAAATTTAGGGTAAAATCTTTCTCTTACTTGGCAATTGTAATGCATAATTAATTCGTACTACTAGAGAGAAATCAAAGGCTTTGCCACTAAAAGCAAGGAAAATGCACCACAGAATATTACCCTAGATAATCACTGAGGCTAACCGCCCTGAGCCCGTGACTGCAAATTTGGAGCCGAGATCCATTTGCTGTCACTGATGACAGGAGGTAACACAACACAGAATTGGGTCTGTCTTCCTGCCATCTGCTTCTTCCAGTACTTCCCAACACACAACCTATAAATACAGAGTGAATATAAGATTTCCCTTCATGTTCAATCATCACCCTAACTCTTCTATATGGTGTTTTACATATAGCATACATTTGGAAAAATTGCAGTATCTTCAGAGGGACATTAATACAGATTTTGCTGCTTTTGATATTTCGTCACTTTTTGGGGGGCAATTAATAGTTTTAGATTGGTGGTATTAATAGTCAGTGTTACTGAAATATTTTAATTAAAGGATTCTCTGTGGAAAGCTTGTCTCATCATGGAAACAGGAAATATTTTTCCTCTGTGCTGCTCAATTAATTCTGTTGTTGGATGAAAAGAAATTTTGGAAATGGTGATGATGAGAATCAGGACTTAGTATGTGTTACAGTCTTGATTTTAACTGATAAAACCACTGTGGTATAAAAGGTTAAGGGATAATTATAGATAGTAAATATCTGAATCTGAATTTAAATCTAGTTTTGTCTGACGTGAAAACTAAGATACAGTAAAAAAAGAGCAAAGCAAAACAGTTATACAGTCCCAGGTTCTATGGGAGATCAGAGGACAGGACGGCTTACATATGTGCATTGCTGGGAGATGATCACAGTGTCACAGAGGAGTCACACTTGAACCTCGCAGAGGGACTAGTATCTGAGCCATGTCTGAAAATGCGTGGAGGCGGCGTCAGTAGGCTGTGAGCTGGGAAGACCGCTGTGGGTAGCAGTGGGGGAGTCTTGTAAAGGATGCAGAGACAGTGGTGGCAGCGCAAGCACCCTAGATGGATTGGATGAGTGAGTGTGGGAACACTGGGGTCTAGTTCAAGCCTTCCTACTCCATGAAGACAAGAGTGACTTTGACCTGACAGCAGGGGAAACTATTACAGATAATGTTACAAATATTTGTTACAGATATTTGTTACTATTACAGATATTTGTTCTTTCAAAGAATCATTCTGAGTGAAATGAAGGATAACTGGATGAATGGAAGACCGGAGGTGGGGTAGGAGTATAACATCCAGTTTGGAGAGACACTTGGAAGGTGGATCACTGTAGCAGGCCCCTTGGGTTAAAAGAGGGGGAGTCTGAGGAAGTTGTTCTGAGGAATACACCCCAGAGCCATAGCCCTTTGTGCTTCAATTCAGGGACCCTATTATAATACTTTCCTTTCATAAACTTTTAACTTGCCACTGGATCTTAGGTGAAACTACATTTCTCTGTTCCATTTTCTCAAGTCACTAGATAATTTAACTTTTTTCTACCTGGGTTTTTGTGAGTGAACCTGTGTATTTTTTTCTGTTGGTTTTATATATATATGTAACTTTTGGGCATAGCATATGCATATATTTAGATTCAGTAGATACAGCCCAGTGCTCCATGGAGCACAGAGTGATTTATACTCCACTATCAATATATTATAGTGCTGGTTGCTTCATGTTCTTACCGACATTTGACAATTTTTAGTCTTTTCCATTTTGACCATTCTAGTTGATATGGATTCATATCACATCATTGTTTTAATTGGCATTTATTAAAGGGACTGGTTGAATGTCATTTCCTATATTTATTTGCCCCTGTTGAAATGACTCTTATTTTCCTCTTTTGTGAATGTCTAATATCTTTTGCTTATTTTTTCCCTAATGCATTGATGAATTGTGTATACTTCCTCTTTTGATTTTTAGATGTGTTCATATGCTCAGAACACAAATCCTGTGTTGAAAAATTATTTTTCTTCTCTTTCTCCATTGCTTTTCACTCTCTTAATGGTGTCTGCTGATGAACAATAGCTCTTCATTTTAGTACATATCAATTTATCTTCTTTTTCTTTTACAGAAGTGGGTTTTGTGTTCTGCTTAGGAAAATCTTGCCTATTTTCAGGTCATGTAATCATTTTCCTCTGGAGGCTGTTTATCATTCATATTTATATATGTGATCCATCTGTAAATAACTTGTGTATGTTTGTAGATAGGAGGTCAGGAGATATATATATATACACACACACACACACAAATGCCATATATAAGCAGCACTTTACTGCAATGACCATCCTTTCTGCATTTCATTGCACTGTCAGCTAAGGTGGTGGACAACTGCAATATCCATGCTGTTATGTTACTGGACTCTCCATTCTGTCTACACTAAAGGAAAGACCATTCAAAAGAGAAAACAACTCAAGGTAAAAACCAAAAACAAACCAAAATGACCAGAATTACAAATCATATCTCAATAATAAGCCTGAATGTAAATGGCCTAAATGCACCAATTAAAAGGCATAGACTCATAGATTGGATTAAAAAAAAAGACCCAACAATATGCTGTCTTTAAGAGACTCATCTTACAGGAAAAGACATCCACAAACTGAAAGTGAAAGGGTGGGAAAAAACATATCACTCACATGGATCCCGCAAACAAGCAGGAGTTTCCATCCTCATATCTAATAAAGTGGACTTCAAACCAAAGATGGTGAAAAGAGATAAAGAAAGTCATTTCATACTTCTTAAGGGAATCATACATCAACAAGACATAACAATCATAAATATCTAT
>CM053406.1:41275487-41347512 GCA_028644305.1 Xerus rutilus
TGATTCAGTTTACTTTTATTTTCTGATCATGGCTATCTTAGCATACATCTGACTGAATTGTTTTCTGAAAACATAATTTTGGTGTGCTAATGTGTTACGTGGGCAGTTAGATTTTTAACTAATAAGGACATTCCAAAACCATGATTAAGGTTGATTTGAGTTAAATTTCTTCT
This sequence comes from Xerus rutilus, assembly GCA_028644305.1. NCBI lineage: Eukaryota > Metazoa > Chordata > Mammalia > Rodentia > Sciuridae > Xerus > Xerus rutilus. The sequence continues at coordinate 41,275,661 of CM053406.1, forward strand.
AGAATCTTTGTAGCAAAAATATGAGTCTGAGTTTTTTCTCTCAAGTCATTGATGTGTCACCATTTTGTACCCTGAATTATAAAAGGAAATATATTTATGGTATTTACTGAAACACTGGCATTAATTCTCTGGATAATTATAACCCAATTGCTAATTTTATTTTATCATGAATATATATTTTAAACTTTATGAAATTATTATAAATATAAGGTCGGTTTGAGGCAGAAACTACTAAAATGGGACCATGTAGAAAACTCTCCTATGGTGGTTAAATTGATATAAATCCTTTTTATCTAACTAAATTTAAAGATTTCTTTTACTGATCAGATACCAGTAAATTATATTTAGAATATAAGTAAGGCATGTACTTTATTCTTAGGAGAAAAAATAGTTTGGATCAGGGACATCAGTGAATTAAATTTAATGAGGACGTTTGTGGCAATAATGATGGAGTGTCAAGGTCTCTAAGATGCTGCATGCTAGCTATTTTTCATTCTCTTTAATTTACACATGAAGGCTTAAAAAGCTGTGGGCAAGCAGATTCAAAGAAGAGAACATCACTGCTGAACCAAAGCTACTGCAAAGTTATTTGACAACATAAGTCCTTTTAAAATACAATGGAGAAATGCAGAGCTTTTATACAACAAAATACAAGCTTCTATGTAAAGAATTTTTTCCTTTTTATTTTCATATCAAGTATGCACAATTCATCTTTTATTCAGTCCACAGTTTTTAAGGCTGTGTGGATGAGTTGGTCACATGGGGGTTTGGTGAAAAAAAAAGATATTAAAAACAATTCTATGTTAACAAGACCAGGCTGAATTTAGTTTAACACTTCTTGTATTTCCATTTATTTTGGGTAATGACATGCATGAAAACACATACTAGTAGTATCTTTTATAATCTTTGGGTGAACAAAGCAAGGAAAGAAATGAGAGTTTGAGCTACTATAAAATCATAGTTAGAAATCTGATGCCCGAGATTGCACGCATGTAGCAAGGGAATCAGCACGAGAACAATTAGTCCATCCTTCTGATTGTTTTCACAATCAATACTGATTTTTGTGGTTTCATCAATCTGGCCACAATCCACATTGAGCCTTTGCTTGAAAAGACTAGACACTTTATCTCTGTCTGTCTCCAGCTGACTGCTTTGCACAAAGGAGATGCTCACTAAATGTTTGTTAGAGAAAAGGACAAGGAAAACTTTTTTACCCAATGTCATTTCCCAGAAGAAAACATGGCCGTTCAATGTCATTTGGACTCTTTAGCCTTTTTTTTTAACTTCTTTAAAAAAAAAGTATAATAAAATACAAAAAATATAATCATATGTTGATACTCCTCTGTTATATACTCTGTGGATGCTCAATAAATGTCAAACTCAGGACGGAAATACTGTTTTATAAGTTAAATTCAACTGAATCTATTACTTCTATAAGATATGTAGAGCAAGAGTCTTTAGCTGCATTTCATGGACTGCAGGACTGTCTGGGGAAGGCAAGCTTAAGGATATCTGCAAAAACTCAAGAGATTTTGGAGTGCATTTTTCTGGGATGATATTAGTGATACTAGTTCATTATGAATAAATAGTTCCTATTTGTTTGGAATAGTTTTAAGAATTTTTACTAATTTGATCATCATAACAACTCTACTTTTTAAGTATTCCCACTATCTTTGAATTGCAAATGATAAAAACAAATGAGATGTATTAAGATTTTATGTGACTAGCTTGGAGTATCATCACTACTAATGGGTCAAGCCAACATTCAGATCCAGAGGCTGACTCCAGAGTGTTATCAGCACAAATACTTTGTTGCCTTTTGATAGGCAGTAAGTTTTGTGACTCTTTTTTTCCAGATTTTAAAAGATATTTGTGACAAAAGATGAAGAATATTCCCTAAAAGGAGATAACTAGCACTGAAATGCTTCTGTCATTAGACATGCTATTGCTTACAATGCAGGGGGCCTTACTATATCAGAGAAATCTGATAAAGCCACCTGTGGTCACTTAGATGTTAGGTCTTTTTTTACATCTACTTACAAATGTCTCAACTATTTATTCACTTAATCTGGCCACCCAGGATGCCATCTCGAACACCCTATATAATAAACAGAGAAAAGTTAAGAATCAAGATTCTGAGCAGACAGGTAAAATAAACTAATCAAAATCTAGAAGAAAGATGAAATTTAGGTAGAGACTGTAGGTTTAAGTAAAACACAGATACTTAAGTTGAGTACAGATTTCCTGGTGGCCAAAGCAAGATGCGAAATATAATCAGTCACATGATTCACATTGTATTGACTTCCTCAGTAGGAACGATACATTATTTTGTTCAAAGCCAGTAGTGCATTATTCTTTATGGGTGAAAAATGAACACTTTTTCTTTTTTCTTTTCATTTTTTTGTTTGAATACTAGAGATTGAATGCAGGAGTGCTTTATTACTGAGCTACATCCTTGGTCCTTTTTTAAAAATTTTTTTTCAGGTGTAGATGGACACAAATGTCTTTATTTTTTTATGTGGTGCTGAGGATCAAACCCAGTTCCTCATGCCTGTGAGGCAAGTGCTCTACCACTGAGCTACAACACCAGCCCAGTCCTTTTGGTTTTTGATTTTTGAGACAGGGTCTTGTTAAGTTGCCAGATGTCTCAATTAGTTGCTGAGGCTGGCCTTAAACTTGCAAACCTCCTGCCTCAGCCTCCCAAATTGGTAGGATTGTAAGCTGCACCACTATGTCCTGGCGAAAGTGAACATTTTTTTCAGTTGCATTTCTCTGTTAAGTGCAATAGCCTATGCAATGGATTAAAGTGTATTCTCCCTCAATCTCAAATTTATATATTGAAATTCCAAACACAGTGTCTTGAAATATGACTGTATTTGAAGAGAGGGTTTTTAAAGAGATAATTAAAGTAAAATGGGGATACATGGGTGAGTCCTCATCCAATATGGCTGGTGTCCTTACAAGAAGAGGGCACACATATGAACGAAGGAGAGACCAAATGAGAACATGATATGAATGTGACCATCTTCAGGCCAAGAAAAGAGGTCTCATTAGAAACCAAAATCACCAATAGATTCCAGAACTGTGAGAAAATGATTTCTATTGTTTAAGTCACCCAGTCTGTGATATTTTGTTATGACAGCCCTACTAGAGTCAAACAAATAGATTCCTTCTATTACTTACTATATGGTAATTTGTACTGCAGCATCCTTCTGATTTCACAATAGAGTTGTCCCATCTTATTCATGGTTTCGCCTTTATGTGGCAGCAGTTGCTTTTGGTCAATTATGTTTCAAAAATATTCAATGAAAAGTTCTGGAAAGAAATAATTCATAAATTTTAAATTGTACATCATTCTCTGAGAATCATCATGAAATCTCACAAAGCCACTCAGATTGTGAATTATCTCTTTATCCAGGGTGTTCCCACAGTTGTATATGCTACCCACTTACTGGTTTTCTCTGTTATCAGATCAACTGTCATGGTGTCAGAGTGCTTATGTTCAATTAACTCTTATTTTACTTAAAAATGGCTCCAAAGAAAAAGAGTAATGATGCCAGTAATTTGGATATGCCAAAGAGAAGCTGTAAAGGCCTTTCTTTAAGTGGAAATGTGGAAGTTCCCCACTTAAGAAAAAGAAATTATATGCTGAGGTTACAAAGTTGTACAATAAGAACAAATATTCTATTCATGAAATTGTGGAAAAGGAAAAAGAAACTCATGCCAGTTTTGCCGTTTCATTCAGACTGTAAAAGTTAGGGCCATAGTGCATGCTAAGGTGTGTTTGCAGAGGGAAAAACAGCATATGTAGAGTTCAGCCCTCCAGGGTTTCAGGTACCCACTGAGGGCCTTGGAACCCATCCTCTGTGGGTGAGGGAGGGGGTCTAGTGTATCCATAATGGAAGCTGAGGGTGTGGTGTAGGTTGAATGAGGACCATCGGTGCAATTCTAAGGATCCCTAAACAATGTCATCCAAACCTAGAACCTTCTCCAGGAAAGAAAGCTTTATTTGAAGAAGAGATCTAGACCTTTCAGAAAAATAGAGGAACTGTGTGTATGTGTGTGGTGTGTGTGTTGTTAGTATGTGTGTGTATTTGGGTTGAAAAAAAAACAGGATCTAGGGATGCAGCTCAGTGGTTGAGTGCTTGCCTAGCAAGTGAGTGGCCCTGGCTTCCATCCCCAGTGACAGGGGGGTGTGGGTGTGGGAGTGTGTAGATGGGTGGGTGGGCACAACTCTGCCACAGAGAGTACTTAAACTTGAAGATGAGCCATAAAATAAAGTTTGTCTCTGTGTTGCTAATTAGAGGTTAAAACTAGACTACCTTATTGGGCAAAAGATTTGATGAGCTCTCATAAAAGTGGAAAGGCTTCACCAAGGGTTGGGTCCTTGATGATTATCCTGGCTCCATACTAAGAGAAACTCTGCACAAGAGCATGAATTTTTTTTTTTTTAGCGAGTGTTGTGGTTTAAATCTGACATATGAAAAAGAAATTTATGAATGATGTAATATTAGAGCTACTAAACATAGGTTTATACGGAATATATTCAAAGCAAGAGTGACCAGAGTGGTACTATAACCAAAGAAAATCTCATTAATGTAGGCATATAAATGCAAATTTACAAAATAATTAAACTTAATGGTGATTAACTGTATAAAATGATTCACTGTGAAAGACTCATAGTGATTTATGAATAATATTATAAATAATTGAACTTTTTTATACCTCTTTTATAACATATGTCACCAGGATTGTAATTATTTTTTGAATTGGCTGTGTCTCCACTACTCAGTCACATCATTGAGATAATGAGCCTCACTTAGTTTCATTTGGTCCTCTATCAGTTTATTGAATGACTGAGTGAATGAAAGAATGAATAAATGAACACATGGACATGTAAAATTTATCTAGAACTTGGATTATTGAATTTTGCAAATATTATAACATTTGGTAATAATTAGCAGCATTCTTGCATACAAGGATTTTTCTATAACATGAAATTTGATGGTACAATTTTTTTTTAAAATTACTCTTGGTAGATAATTTAAGAATGAGAAAATACTGTTAGTATAGTGGTAAGTGTAGGATAAGAAATTACTTTGGATGAGGACCCTCAGTGTAACTAAGGATGCTTAAACAATGTAATCTAGATACAGCATTTTTCCTGGGAAGCTTTATAAAGATGAGGTATAGACTTTTCAGAAGAATAAGTGAATACTCTTTGTGTGTGCGTATCGGCGTGTGTGTGTGTCTGTGTGTGTGCGTATGACTTTTTAAATCAAAAACAGTATGAACAGTGTCTGGGATGCAGCTTGATGATTTTACACACACACACACACACACACACACACACACACACACAGCAATAAAGGAAGTATGTGGTTATGACCTGGGTGAAGAAATTTATTATGGCATTTTCCCCAGATTTATTTGAAAACATTTAAATATGAAAAATTATCCTTTTTATTGCATAGTTTTAATATTTGTTTGGATAATGACATTCTGTAATGTAGTGTATGTACATACAAGCACAAAATTCAAGATAAAGAGCATCGCTGTCACCCCAAAATGTTCCCACGTGCTCCATTATATTCACTCGCCCCAATCGTATAGCCCCCAACAAGCTTTCTTATGCTTTCTCTTACTCAGACTATCATATTCAGGAATCATATAGTATCTAGTTTTTTAATCTGGCTTCTTTCATTGAGAACAATGATTTTGAGAAAGATCTGCGTCATTACATGTACTAATGTGCAGAATAAAGATACAATTAACATTTGAATGGAGGTTTTTGTATGAACCTATATTTTTGTTTTTTGTGTTATTTTGTTTGAACTTATATTCTATTTGCTTTCGTTTGTTTGGTTAGGTATAAATACCTCTTGTATAAATGCCTAAGAATGGAAATGTTGATTGTATGGTAAGTATATATTCAATTCAAAAAGAAATAGTCAAGCTTTTCCTGCAGCAATTGTGTCACATTACATTTCAGCTGGTGATGTAGGAGAGTTCCAGCTGTTCAGTTTCATCAGCACATGGAACTGTCAAACTTTTATTGTTATTTTAGCTACAATAGTAGATTTGTAATGATATCTTCTTTTGGTGTTAATTTGCATAGCCCTAAAAACTACTGTTTCTAAGCATCTTTTTGTGTGCTTATTTGACATTTGTTTATCATCTTTGATGAATAACAGAAATAATTGATAATATAAATTGTTCTTTAAGCCACATTTTAGAGGCATACAACAAATTTTGATATTTTATATTTTCATTTTTATTCATTTAAAATATTTTCTATTGACTTCTTCCTACACCCATGATTAATTAAGCAATATGGTGGATAATTTTGAAATATTTGAGGATTTTCCAAATAACTTATTGTAATTTGTTTCTAATTCAATTTCATTGTGTCTAGAAATTATATTATTTCCATTCTTTTAAATATGTCAAGGTTAATTTTATGACCCAGAAAGTGGCCTGTCTTGTGATTGCTCCATGTGGGCTTCAAATAAATTTATGTTCTGCAATTTTGGGGTAGAGTTTTATATAAATGTCAAGTAGGTTGTATTGTTTCATAGTATTATTTGTATCTTCACTGTCCTTTACTTTTTGTTCTACTGATTACTGAAAAGGAAATGAAGTCTAATGCCATATTTGTGCATTTTGCTTATTCTGTTCCTTCTTTGAGTCCCCCACCCCCATTGCATTTTTAATCTCTCTTGTTAGATGCGCACATTTAGGATTGTTAGGCTTCCTTTGTCACTTGAAAGCTCTCTTCATGTTCTTGATCATATATCTTGTTCTGGAGTCTATTTCCTTCTGTATTATTATAACTACCCCAGGTTACATTTTTCATTTGTTTTTATGATATGTCTATGATAGTTCATTGCAAGTGCAATTGGACTTAACTAGGAAATACTCAGAAAGTTACTAAAATATTATTTCTAGTTATGTTTATGAGGGTACTTCTTCACTCTCTTCTCTTGACTCCAGGAGTTAACATCAGCACTCTGCTCCCCCACAGCCACCTGTTTTCCCATATTGGGCTGGGAGTCACACCATTATCTACCCTGGTTCTCAGGGGGCCTGAATTATAACACTGGCTTTCCTCCTTCTTCAACTTGCAGATGGTAGTTCATGGACTTTTTGACCTCCATAAACTGTGGGAGACAATACCCACAATAAATTTCTCTCTCTATATATAGATAGGCAGAGAGAGAGAACTATTGGTTCTTTTTCTCAAAATAATCCTAACTAATACATCATTTCCCATCCTGCAACTTTTAACCTACTTACATCTTTATGTATAAATGGGATTTCTTATGGGCAGCAAATATTTGGGTTTTGACTTTACCATTTCTCTTTAATGCAATTTTTATTGGGATTAAAGTCTTTTATTCATGATAAATGTTTCGTGTTTGTTTCATTTGTTCTTTGATCTTCTTTGTTTTATTGCCTGTTTATTGAGTTTTGTTTTGTTTTTTTTTGGCTTAAAGCAGTGCAAATTTATTCTATCAAAGTTCTAGAGACCAGAAGTCCAACTTCTGTTTCACTGGGCTGTGCTCTCTCTGAAGTCTGTAAGGGAGAATCTAGCCCTCAACCCTACCTATTTAAGGCTTCCAGAGGTGCATTTCTCATATTCCTAGGCTCTAGGCCCCTTTGTCTAGAGCCTGCAGCTGAGCATCTTTGACTCTGCAGAAATGGTCACATGGCCTTCCATCTTCTATAGCAGAATTTCCCTCTCTTTTATAAGGACCCTTGTGTTTATGGTTAAGGCTCATCTGGATAATCCAGGATAACTCCCCCTTCACCAGATCCTTAGTTGAAATCACATCTGGAAAGTCTCTATTATATAATGTGACATTCAGAGATTCTAGGGATTAGAACCTAAATATCATTGAGGACTATTCAGACCACCACAGTACATAAAACTGAAAAATTCACTTTCTGTCCAAGGAGCATTCAGCAGATACTGCATTTACTCAAGCAATGGAGAGCACACTGAAGGTAGAGGAGCCTCACAGTAGGAGTGTGAATGACTCTGTGTTAGCAGATATTGTTACAGAACGAGGCTCAGTGATAGCAAGGGAATGGTATCATCTGTATTGAACATTTTTTATGATTCCTTTATTTTCATGATTGTCTTGTTAATTGTATCTCCTTTAAACTTTTTTCATTGATTTTCCTTGAGTTTACAATATTCATCTTTAATTAATCACAGTTTACATTCAAATTAATATACCATTTCATTTTTAATGTAATAGCCATAGTTTTTCTCATCTATCTTTTGTATGTTCTCCTATATTTTGCTTTTATGTATTCTGTGAACTGCAAGTATATTGTAATAATTTTTTACCTTAGACATTAAGTTCTCTTTGAACAATTGAAAATAGGTTTTAAAAGTCTGTATTTACCTTCCTTTTACCATTTATAGCACTTGTCACTTCTTTGTGTAGATCATATTTCTCTTCTGTTCTCTTATTACTGCCATAAGAACTTGTTTTAACATATTTTTGTAGTAAAAGTCTGTTGCTATTTATTCTCTCAGTTTCTGCTTGCCAGAAAAAAAAATCTTTCATTTTCCCCTAGTTTGGAAAGAAACACATTTTTCCTTTGCATATAGCATTGGGCTTAGGGTTCCAGGATCTCACCAAGCACTTCAAGGATGTCAGTCTGTTGTTACCTTAGAACTTTCACAGTTTTTGATTTTTTAAAATGTATTTTTGTTCCAAATGAAATGTGACTTTCTGTGGTTGACTAAGATGTATAAGAATATAAGAGTATATGTTTTTATTCTAGATGTGGTTTGAGGAATTTTTTTCCCTGCTTGATTTTCTCTAAGATTATTGGATTTATGGTTTGATGTCTTATACTCACCAATATTATTTAAATATCTCTTCTGCCCTGTTTTTTTCTCTCTTTTCCTACTCAAACTACAATTGCAGTAATGTTGTCCCATTTCATCTTTTCCTAAAACTCTTAAATGCTTTTTTAAAAAAAATTTTCTACTCTTTGTTTTGTTTTGTTTTTGGTGTCTCTATTTGTGCACTTCTATTGGCCTGTATTAAAATTTAATGATCATTTCTTCAATTGCTTGGATTCTACTGATGGATAATTGAAGGTATTCTTTATCTCTCTGTTTTTTATTCCTAGCATTTCCATTTGAATTTTTCTTATAGTTTACATCTCTTTGCTGAAATGACTATATGATCATTCATGTGGTCTACTTTTACAATAGCTTACCACTGTATGGTACACAGGATAGTTCCAATGAGTGTTTCAAATCTAAGTCTGATTTTCTTGGTTGCTTTGACCCTTAATGGCATTCTTCCTCTCCTTTATTTTTAATTTTCTTATATCTGATTTTTTAAATTGTGGAAATCTTAACCAGAACATTAAAGACTTAGTTAGATAGTGTTTGTGTCTGCAACTGACTTGCCTCCTGCTGCACGGTTAATATGTGTGGTTGAGTTAATCTCATCAGGGACTTGCTGGGTTTCAGCTTTAATGTCGCTATGAGTTCCCTCGGTGCACCGTTAGCTTCTTATTCTTCTAGTTTTACCTTTTGCTTAGAGTGAATATTTCTGTCTTATCCTCAGAAATTGTTTGTTCTTCTGTGTCTATCCTTAAAGTGCTCTCTGTTCATTCTCTTGACAATTTTAGAGAAGTATACCACTTTTGCTTGTTCTCTGGTTGCTAGGTTTGTGCTGGGAGACAGTAGTGGAAGGAGACCTCTGTTTCTTCTATAGTCTTTGTTTCTGGGTCTTTGAGATGAGGCTATGTCAGTGATCTGGTTAAACTCCACCTGCATCCTTGATGGCTTTTGTGTGGAAGTTACCACCTCTCTGCTGGCAGTAGGAGTCCCCTAAAAATATTGATATTGAATCTTGATCCTAGGATTATTTTCTCCTCCTCCCAGAGGAATATATTTTATACTTCTTTCTGGGGCAAAGTGTTTTCACTTGCACCTTGCCCCCTTACTAAAGTATGTCTTGAGGGTTTTCTCCACAGGGGAGAAGGGTCTGGGCAGGACATTGTTCCTCTCCTACAGCTCTGGCTGCTTCTTTCTACAGGGTTACACAATGAAGGAAGCCTTCTTGTTTGTTTTTAGCTTGCTGTTATATCCTTAATCTTCTAACGAATACTCATTAGATGTCTGTGGAAAAGGTCAAAGAATGGGGATAAACTCCTCTTGAATCTGCGGTTTCTATGTAGTTCCCTCTTATGCTATCTGGCCTCTACAAATGTGAAATAATTTAAATGAGTTGTTCTTATTTATTTCTATGAAAATCTGAGTCTTTTACTCCTACACTGTGCTATAGGTGAGTCAGTGTTTTTATTCTATCCGTTCTTGTAGGCATCTGTTTTTTCTTAGATTTTAAGTAGTTGTTCTAGGTCATTAGTTCTTTGATGGGTTCCAGAAAAAGGTGTGTATAGAATATGCCTAAAAAAATGAATTAGTAGAGAATGTGCTTGGCTTTCAACATATTTTAGGAATACTCTTAATTGCTTTATGATTGTTTCATCTTGTGTTAGTCAACTTTTTGTCACTGTGGCCAAAATATTTAATAAAAACGGCTTAGTGGACAAAGTGTATATTGGCTCATGGTTTCAAAGGTTCAGTACATGGTCAGCCAACTCCATGGTTCTAGGCTCCAGGTGAGGTGTAACATCATGGCAAAAGGATATGGTAGAAGGGTATGGTAGAAGAAAGATGCTCAGCTCATGGTAGTCAGGAAGCAGACAGAAGGGGAAAGGGGCAGGAAAGATAAACTTTCTAAGGCATGCCCCAGTGACCAACCTCTTTCAGCCATGCCCAATCTACCTACAGTTACCCCTCAGCTAGTACATTTAACCTAGGATAGACTGATTAGGTTACAGCTTTCATAATCTAATGATTTCAGCTCTGAATATCTGCATGAACACAAGAGCTTAGGGTGGGGGGGCAGCTCATATCCAAACCATCACAAGAATCTAAAAATTTCTACCTCTAAAGACTTTATGTCAAATAAAATAGACAAGGATTTCTTTTTTTACCCTGGACATCTTTTAATATGTGATCTTTCCTATTTTACTCTTTAATCATAAGGTGAATATTTTCTTATTACTGACTTAAAATTTGAGCAACACATGAAACATTTTTTTTTTTAATATTTATTTATTTTTTTAGTTGTAGGTGGACAGAATATCTTTATTTTATCTTTATGTGGTGCTGAGGATCGAACCCAGTGCCTCCCGCGTGCGAGGCGAGCACGCTACCACTGCGCCATAACCCCAGCCCCACATGAAACATTTTTTAATGTTAATTTTGTTATGTTTGTACTGAAAAGTAACCAAACAATGATTAAACAAAAAGTTTGAATTTATAATGTTAATTCAAAATATATTTTGTAATCTCAGATAATTAGTAAAGAAGTACATATAGTTCTTTTTATCTACCAGAGACATTAAGATTCGTAAATTTGTTAATTAAAATATTTATGTATTTGGAAAACAGGATTCATATTTACTTTTTTCAGATGTAAGATAGAAAGTTAAACTATTCTGATTTTCTTTCTTTGCCGTTATTGATTACATAATGTTCCTCATGCTTATCATTCACCATAAACACCATTAAATACCACTATTTTTTCTTTCAAGTGTTTCATTTTAATATACATTCAAGTGTTAAAATAAAATTAAATTTCTAATTGATATTTGTGGTGAATTCATAGTCTCATACAATGTTGATAAGATTACTCTGTCATTGCTTCATGATATTTAGTTGCAACTAGCCACATAGTAATTTTGTAATGAAAGAAATATGTATCTTTATTGTGTATCTTTTGTGAGGGGATTCTGGAAACTATTTTTTGTTGGACAGTGTGATTATGCATTATCTTTTAAAAAATCCCACTGAAATGCCTGATTCTCTTATGAATCAAATCAGCAAATGTGTTGAAGAGAGAAAAGGAAAGGTAAGATAATATTAACAATTTTATTTTGCTTAATGCAGATGACTTCACCAAAAGCAAATATTATAATTCTGAAACATTTTATCATTTAAGAACTTTACAATTTAGACTGTCATTTGAGGGAGCCACTTGAGCTTTAAGAAAAGTTACCAATCGAGTACGATTGGCATTGTAATATTGCTTTCTTCTATGTAAATATAGCCCTTGCTCCCTTTTGTGGTTAATGACCAGTCAATGATCAAAAGATTCCTACAAATTGGGTTCTTTGTCACAGGTGGATGAAAACACAGAAGTGGGCCAGGAAATGAAAAAGATTCAGTCCGAGCAGAAAGGAATATTGAGTCACCTGCATGAACAAGAAATTTGGGTAAGATAAGCGAGCTAATCAAGTAAACTTGGTTAAATGAATGTTCACATGTTGTGAATAATTCATATATGATAAATGAACTATGTTTTTTTTCTGAGTCAAAATTTAAAACATATATGTAATGAAGGTGGTTCTCTGCTTTGACTTATCTGTTGAAGGGGCAAGCAGGCCTAAGAGAGGCAGAGGACTTCAGGCTGAGGGATAAAGAGAGCCCTGTGACTTTCTCAGATAGTTGTCACCAGGTGCTGATTCAACCCACCGAACTGTGTCCAAGATAACAGAGGCATACCATCTCGGGGGATCTATGGTCACTGGGTTCACAACAAGGTGCTGAGGACCACACTGCACTCCCAAGTAGTTGGGACATAGAAATGTCAGTCTAACCTTTTCCCAGAAGGACCCTGCTTGAGAATTTGCCATTTAAGGTTTTCTTCTCAAACAAGAACATCAACAAAGCCTTTAGGAATCCCCAAACAGGACACCAGAGAGAGTTCAGTTGAGACACTCCTGGGGAAATAGTGTAGCAAAACCTTAGGGTAGGCCCAACTGGAGTATTTTTTGCTAATGAAGGTCATAGCAAGTAAAATTGGAGGTATCAGTGTAAATGCTACCCAATTGGGACAAGCCTTAAAGTCTACTTATCCATCGTAGTTGATTTCAGTGTAATTTCCTCAGAGAAACTGCCTCACAAGTCCTAGACTAGCTGGGGTGGAGTGTTCCATGTATGTTGTCGCTGTCATTTGGTTGTCAGTGTTTATCATAATTTAAGAAAGGCAGAAAAAAAAAAAGGACAAGCATGAACATGTTGATTATAGGTGCTTAATTTAGGTGCTTAATGTGGGTTATAGAAATAAATAAGCAAATGGGTGACTGAATGGCACTTTTGTTAGCTCTGGGAAACTTGTCAGAAACTTCTTTGAACATTTCTTTCAAAATAGATTATCTGTTGGTTTTGACTGATTCTTATGGTGCAGAAAGACTTCATCTGGCACCTAACCGAGGAAATTAGGTTTGACTAACAACATACTAAAGAAACTGGTAGAAATAGTAAAAAAAAAAAAAAAAAAATCACCAGAGTACTTTGAAAATTTGAATAACATGTCTGATGACTGGTTGGTTTGATATTCATTTCTCATTGAATTGACTTAATTAACAGCTTGTTTTCATGGTGTGTAGCTATCTCCATGTCTGTTGACACACAAGATGATCGTTTACAGTTAGCAGATGATCTCCCCTAAGATCTGAAGTTTGCTGCCCTATTACAATATGTACCTCTGATGGGAATTTCTGCAATTTTTATACAGTATGACTTAATGATTTTGCTCTTACTGATGCATACTAAAATTTTATCAGTTTAAACATGCATTGAACCTAGAGTATCTTGTTTCTAAATTTTAACACAGGTATCTTAAATGAACTTGTTAATTCTGGGCATTGCAAAAGTTTATAAGTGGGGAGCAATGTGTTGTGAAGAATTAATGCTCTTAGTTTCTTTTTTTAAAAAAATATTTATTTTTTAGTTGTAAGTGGACACAATATCTTTATTTTATTTTTATGTGGTGCTGAGGATCGAACCCAGTGCCTCCCGCATGCTAGGTGAGCACGCTACCACTGCGCCATAACCTCAGCCCCTGCTCTTAGTTTCTGATGGCCTTATACAACTTAATGCAATAAACTATTCTTGTTTGTGAAATCATTCTGTGATAAAATTATTTCTCTCAATGTTACTCTTTGGTTATTTTTTTATACTTCTTTTTTCATTTTATAGGAACTTATACTTGAGAATAATTTTACTAACGCTAATGGATCTTACTTCCCAGGAAGTTATAATAACAATAGATTATAGTCATTTTGTTCAACATCTGGTAATACTTCTGAAGAATTTTTAGTGCTATTGATTTTAAAGCTTGTGGTGTTCTAAAATAGCATAGAATCCCATTTGTCTTGTATCATAAGTGAGTATGAGGCAGCATAGCATGGGCTGCAAATTTTGCAAATTGACATGTATCTAGGTCTAGAGGAAGTGGGCGACATAAATGAAGGTAACTACCTAGGTGTGGGAAAGGAGAAAACTTTCCTTTTTGAGTGAGGCTGTTGTTACTTGGCTCTAACAGGAATACATACGGACACAGTGCAAAGAACTTCAAGCTTTCTGCTTCCGTGTTTTTTTTTTGTTGTTGTTTTTGTTGTTTTGTTTTTAATTTTCAGCAATGAAAGGAACTTAACTCTTTAGAAAAATCACATATCTTAAAATCAGTTAGAACAATGTGCAAATCTTTGTTTTGCCACTCAAATAAATTATCTCCAAGACCATCCAACTCTAAACATATAATAAAAAATGTTTCCGTAAAATTAGAAAACAGTTGTAAGTTGGATTAATCTCCAACTTCTGCATTCCTCAACATTTCTTAATATATTCTAAGTGAGTACTATATTCTCATATGTGTGCAGGTATATTTTAGAAAATCAGAAAGAATTACTAGAATTTCTGGATAAATATAGATGGAAATTTGGCCAAAGCAGCAATATATTTTCTGCTAATTATATAAATGTCCTCCATCAGAAATAAAATGCCCCATTTATACTAGTTTTCATGGATGTAACTTATCTATTGACTACCCTGGTGAAATACACTTGTTATTTGACCATGTTGGATCTCTCAAGGGTCTTTGCAAGTGATTGAGACTAATCTGATGAATTAAGGATCTAATAGCATGTAATTGCTTAATGTCTTATCTCTTCCAGGTGGCTCTTGCATTTTAACCCAGATCTTCCATTCCTTAACCCAGTGGGGTGTATAATAAGATTAGAATGACCGGATACAGGGCCTCATGTCTGAAAGGATGCAGCAATCAATATTTGTGGGTAGATTTGAGAATTCAGGTACTGATTGGGCTGCCAAAACATTTTTGGCAAGAAAGACATTTCAATGTCCTTCAAGTTTATGAATTTGTACATTTGCTAGTTAAAAAATCCTCTATTCTGGGTTATAGATATGTTATATCAAAGTAATTAATAATTTGATTTATTTGAAAATGCTTTTAACTGATTGTATTGAAATGACATAGGCAGATCATTAGAAGGTGAAAAAGGCATTAATGGAGCAATCCCCTTTTAAATCTTCATTTTATATTAATTTGTGCTTTTTCTAATTCTGTCATTGTCATCTTATGACAAATATCTCATTACTTTAACAAACAGTATTTTGACATCATTTTCAACTGCAGAATTTCTACTTTCTATGGATTTCTTCAAGATTTTTTTAGGGTTGAGGTTTATCACATCCCAAGAGGTGTGCAACATAGTGCAACTGCTCTGATGTACATCTTCAGTTGTAGCTTTTCTTGGGACTAGAATCCAGTCTCTGTATTTAGATTTTCCAATTTGTATTTGTGTAATTATGGCTTGTGAGATTATAGCTCTTGGAAGATGATGGCTGTACATCAGGGGCATTTTTTTTCATTCTATTGATCAAGATCTAAGAAATACTTTCCCACTCTATCCTGAAAATTTTTCAGATAGACAAATGACCAGCAAAGTAAAAATATCTGCCTAAAGTGTATGGCAGCACAGACCAGATATAGAAACTTAATGGAGAAGGCAAAAGACCCAAGGGGTAGCTAAGGAGTCAATCAAAATAGAACTAAAAGTCCATCTAAGATCTCATGTTCTAGGAGAGAAAATTTAAAAAGGCAAAGCTCACTACTGTTTTTATGACATAGAACTGACTGTCTACACTTCAGCCATTGCTTTCAACCACATGTCAGAACCTCTATCTTGTCAGTGACAGTATGGCCAGCCCCAGAGAATAAACTCCTTTCAGTTAATCATGTCTCTTCCATCCTCTTTTGGCAGTGATTAGCCCAGGTTGAGACCTGTGACCAGACCTGACTAATGGCAGAAGATGGGGAGTGTGGGAATCTTCTGGAAACTGTTTTTCTTTCTTTTCAAGGAAGCAAAGGATGTGAGAAAGGCTCATGCTTCCTGTTTTTAGAAGCAGATCAAGTATTTCATGCTAAAGAGGTCATCTCATGGTTACATAGAGCAAGCTGTGGTAGAGAGGCTATCAGACTCAATGTTGAGTTGGAGCTCCTGAATCAAGCCCTGAACTGCAACCTCCAAAGTTTATTTTAAATAAACTGTTAGAGTCCATGTGGATTACATCATGAGTAGCAAACTGCAACCTTCAGGCCAAATACAGCCCACCACCTGCTTTAAAAGCAGTGTTTTATTGGAACACAGTCCCACTTTTATTTAATGTATTGTCTCATGTCTCTACTACCTACAATAGCCGAATTAATAGTTGAGAATATCAGAATTGAGAAGTTGTAACTGAGGCAGTGGCTATGGATTACTGTTTAAAATATTTACCATTTTGTCCTTATAGAAAAAAAAAGTGACTGTCTACATTAAATCAGTACTGTACTAGAATTTTCTATTATTGTCACATTAGTGCATCTGAAGTGATAAAATCCTAGCTTTAACAACCTGCATCTATTGGGATTACAACCACAATTTACCCTTAATATGTTTGTTAAGCCTTGGCAAATTCTTTTTAAAATGAAAAGAAAAATTTAAAAATAAAGCATTTAGAAACTTATGCCTGTGTCTTAACTCTACCCCAAACTCTGGACAATAGTTTCCACTGAGAAAAGTCATCATCCTAATTGTAGTCCAGTAAGATTTAAAATTACTTGACTTTTTTCTTTCAAAATGAGGCATTTAATGAAAATGTTCCAAAGGCCAACCTAGAGTGAAGCACTACCATTATAGCTATTTCAAAATTATATTTGTGCAGACTATGTAAAATGTTCGGAGTATTAAATAGCATTCTGTGGCCATCTATTTTCTTTCCCCAATCATATATAACAAAAGAACTAATCATGATCAAGTCCTCAGTTTCGAAACAATTGCCTTTTTTTTCAGATGGCCCTGAAGGTGAAATAGGTCAGCTCATTCAGTGCACATACCCTTAAAAGGACTTAACACCAATTCCTGTACCAGTGGACTGAAGAGTTATAAGTTAGAATAGGCTTGTGATGTTTTTTAGAGGTATTACATCATAGGAAGGTCATTAACTGGTGCCTAATGTCTCCTTCCTGTTTCCTAATGTACATGAACCAGAGATACATATTTCAGATGATTTTTCATGTGTTAGTCCAGTGCATAATGGGACTTAGTCTTTCCTCTTATAACTGTAGAAGAGTAAAGATGGTGGGGGCAGGAGAGGATACCTCCTTTCATGCACAGCCTTCCTCTGTTAACTTCAGTTCCACCCCTTATGATTAAACTGTATTGAAAGATTTCTTCTATGATTCAAGAAGATTGTTTTTTTAATATTTGTTTTAATATGAAAGAAGGATATGCTCATTCATCACCAGAAATGTTGTTAAAACAGCACTTCTTATCAACCATTGATGATGAATGGGAAGATCTTTTCTTAGTATGGGAGAGAATATTACACAAATCTTCTTGAGTCTTACCACAAATCTTTCTTAATAAAAATTCAACTCATCAGTTTGCAGAAGAAAAATATGTGCTCAGTTATAAAAGGTACACTGACAATGGGAGATATTTCAAAGAAGATCTTTTTTGTATGGTGCTTTATGCTGATGAGCTGATATGGGCACAGTTGGGAACGTATTTGTTTTTAATAGAGAAAAATTTAGGTTGATAGAATTCGTTTTTAAGGGACAGACTGTCATCTTGTTGTATAGTCTCTGATATTTATTAACTATCAGTTGAATGTATGAATAATAATAGATATTGGTGGAAGTTACAATGGAAAAGAAACCATCAAATTGCCCTCATTTGGGAGCTAGAGTAAACACGTATTAAACAAAGGATGAGGTTCACTGAAGTGACAGCATTTATGCAATCCCTTAATAGTTAGTGAGGACCTTCAGTGTGTGAGTCCTTCACAGGCCCAGTGGTACATCTGTGCACACAGTAGTGCTGCTATTGTCTTGGAGGTGATATTTAACTCATTGTAGTGGTCTTCCATTGGCTACTTGAAAACCTATTTAATAAACTGAGTCATATTTTTGAACATCTGAAAATTCTTCATAGCTTGGCAGAAAATATACCATATTGTTTTATCAAATGTGTTATTCTTTTATCTGCATTCGAAAGTGATGAGGAACAAATTTAAATCAGATAGGATACTCTGGTAGAACACTTGCCTAGCATGTGTGAGTCTCTGCGTGCAATCTCCAGCACCACTAAAAATAAATAAATAAATAAAACCTAGAAAACTGCTCTTGAGCCTTAGAACTTTTAGGGTCTCATGAATTAATTCTGTCAGAATCTTTGAACATATCAGGAGGTCAATTCTGCATCTTTTGTTCCATCTGTCTCCCTCAATACTATTATTATGCAGCTCAGCTATGGAGATGGCAGATAGACATTACAAAGTTAAGTTACTTCACATTGCAGATGGAAAATAAGTAAGCAGACTTCACAGCATAGAATCACCCATTTTCCAGGGTCACCCAACCCCCAGCCTTGGAGAGATGACATGTCAGTTCAGTGGGCTTTCCAGTGCAGGTACAGATGGAAAAACTCAAAAATATATTTTTTGTCTGCCAGCTAAGCAAGAGTGCTTAGAAGTATAAAATATGAAGTATTTGAATGTTGTATTAGCTGGACACGTTTAGATACATCTAAATGCCTATAAGGTCAAATCACAAGATCACTTTGATGCCTTGGGTCAGTGTAGCAACTTCACCTTAAGTGTACATGTGTTTCTGTCTCCACTTCCTCCAGTGACACTGGTTGAATTTGGATACTTTCTAGATCTCCATGGATGAGGCGTTTTGTTTTAAGGCATCCCCTCAAAGCAAGCACATAATGTAGCATTAAACTCAAAATTGTAATTAATCTTTTAACATGGCAGGAGTCCAGTTGGATAAACTGTCAAATTTCTTACCACGAAGTGTACCATCTTTGTAATGAAAAGGAAGAACCACCTTTGCAACAAGAATGCAAGATCTGCTGAAAATAAAAAATGGAATGAACATAAAAAAGTATAAAATTAACTTTGAATTGTCACAATTGGCATTTACTTTTAAAACCTACAGAACATTTATGAGGGATCTCTTTTTACATAAATGGAATATACAGGGTTTGTGTTATGAATGATTAATGAAAGTCTTTCTGCACTAAGGCAGCATATGAAAACATGTAAAGTAATACTAATCAAAATGCAATATTTAGCCATAGTTAAATGATCCAAGTATAAATATTGGTCTGTAAATCACTCTTTTTAACTTGTACTTTCCTAAACTTGGCCCTTTTGACATTTTGGGACACAGTGCTTTTTGTAAAGGGATATTCTGTGCATGTTTAGCATTGTGTCTGACCTCTACCCACTAGGAGTGCTTCCCAGAGGTGACAGCCATAAATGTGAACAGATATTGCCAAATGTCCTTGGTTGAAAACCACTGAATTAACTGCACCTTTTATCTTGCATTAGTATTCAACATAGCAGGTTGCTATGCATTAGCATGTTAACATAGCAAGCATGAAAGAGGAGGAGTTGGAAGTGGGTGCAATGATTAATCAGCTCTTCATGTTTGTGGAAAATTACTGCTACCTGAAGTATGTTAGTAATTTCATGAATGAGAGTACAGCAAATTCTGCCTAATGTGAAAACTAAGGAGGACATAATTAAATCTGATTTCTATTATTAGAGAAGCCCTTTAGGTTCTTTCAGACTTTGGAAACTTTATTAGTAATATGAGCATCATACCATAGATATGCTCGAAGGTAGTAAATATAATCATAGAATTATGTCCTCAGAACAGTTGAGACAATAGTTTCATTGTCTTCTGTGTTGATCTGAAGATGCATAGGATATTGTGTAGAGGTCTGAAAATTCAATTTATAAGAAATATCAGCAAGTATTCAGAGATCTCAGGGAGAAACACCTAGTTAAAAATTCTTAAAAACAGTTCTTAGACACTTCTGGTGAGGGAGGTGGACCAGGAGATATCTACTTAAGTTGGAATGTTGGAATGTAATAATTTAAAAATATTCATCATAATTCTACCTACACTATTTTTTCCCAAGAAAAAAGGATTTTGAAGGATTTTGTTTTTATGTTGGAAGACAAATTTGTTGCATTCAGCCTAGCTGACTCTTCATCCTGCAGGTCTCCATTTCAATATCATTTATTAGAAATTACTTTCTTAGCTCCCTTATTTGAATTAGATTCTCTGTTATTATGTCTAACAGCAACCTAACTTTTATTCATAGTTTTTGTCACAATTTATGATTAAATAATTAATTGGGTTTATATTTAACCTTGGTTGGTCAACTTGAATGTAAGTCCTAAGAAGAGGAGCATGTTGTCTTACTCATTCACCATTGCGGCATTGGTACTTTAGTTAGAATCTAGCTCCTAGCTTCATTGGTTCACTAAGCATGTATTCACTAAGTAATGAGTCACAAGAGTAATGTATTTAAAATAAGGTTTTAAATAATAAAATAGAATGATAATACAAGGGTGCTTCCATAATCATAATGACGATTGTTCATCTTATTTCAGAAATGAGATAATTTTGAGCAGTTTTGTGGTGGGGTTGGCACACACTGACTCTGGAGAGCCAATCATGTGTCTTTTTCAAACTGCAAATTCAGTAAAATCATGAAGGTAGCTTTAAACTGATTATGACGGGGGGTATTCCTACCACAGATAAGTAAATGTAAATGCTTAGCTGGTTACTAAACATTTACAAATACATCACAGATTTTGAGTATATTTCTGTACCAGTAAGAGTTGGGGAATAATTACTCTTCTAATACAAGTCTTGGCCTCTGTAATGTGGCAGTGCCAAAATCCAGCTTCAGAGATGGGATATTGTGTTTTATGGAACACCTCTTCTATTGAGTATAATCAGAAACACTGGACATAATTATTTAAGACATACGTTTTAGAGGTGGCAGAATGTTATCAAGGTAGTGAGAATTTGGGGGAATAACACTCTAAAAGCAAAGAAGCCAACACCAAGGCAACGCCTGTGATGCAATTGTTTTGGCCTTCATCACTGACAGTTGTTAGGGTCTTGATGTACCCCTGAGACTCTCCAGGTTCTTGCATCTGTGATACTCAGGAAGGACCCACATGAGCATCAGTCCAGGTGGCCAAGGCTAAGAAATTCACCAGCACTGCCCCAACCTTGGCTGCATAGCATGACACAAGACTCTGTTCCCTAAGGGTGGGACAGGGAAGTAAGCAAGAGACTTTGCCCTGAAACTTACTGCTAGACTGATCCTAACATTCCCCATTCCCATTTGCCTATGGATGAAGCCTATGGAATAGATCTAGTACCAGAGAAAGAGACATGCAGCCCCAATCTACTAGACTTCTAGTTAGCCTCACTTGTGGCTGGTTGAAATGATCTTGGACCACAAGTTCACCTCAGCAATAGGCAGCTGATAGCAATATGATCCTTTGTCCTAACCCAGTCTTGTGCTAGTTTTGGCTCAGGATATGACACAGCTTGGATGCTTGGGTGGCTATAGGTGTGATGTAGGAGCTTGGGCTGGTTCATCCATGGTGACTCTGCCCAGAGATGAGCAGAAGTGTATAGTCTGACCACAGGATGGAAATTGTATATGAGTCATCCTAGCCTACCCTGGCCCCAAGGAGAGGCTTATGGGAAAAAACTACTCATTTTAGGTACTCTTCTGTTTCTCTCTGAACAAGACACCAACATTGTATATGAGAAAAATCTGGACTTAGGTTTTCTTTTGGAACTGAAACAGTAGCAACACAACAATAGCCAACTCCTGGCAAATCTGGTCCTGGGCACCACTTAGTGCTGAAAGAGTAGAAGTGACTACAGAATCAGAGAAAATAACCAGCCTGCTTAGAATTTCAGAAAAGAAAAGCATAAAGCCATACAAATGCCTTATTCTTCAATGCCCAGATGACACCACATGCAAACAAGCAGCAAGAATTTTCAGGAAGCTATGAACACATATAGCATGCAAAATAAGGTGCCAGAAACTGACCAGGTAGTAAAATAATTTCAATGCTCTATCAGAGAAAATTTCAACAAAGATATGAAACCAATTAAAATATTCAAACTGAAACTCTTGAGCTGAAAAGTAGTGGATAATAGGGGATAGTAAGGAAGAAGGAGGGCTGGGGAAAGGTTGATCAATGTGTATTAAGTTATAGATGGATAGAAGCAAGAAGCTCTGGGGCACTATTGCACAGGGTGGAGACTATAGATAACCATTATGCATTGCTTTTTTTAAAAACCTGGAAGAAAGGATTTTGAGGGTTATCTCCACAAGAAAATGATAAATATTTGATGAAATAAATATGTTGAATCCGATTTAAACATTTCACCATGTATATATGTATTAAACATTACATGGTATGTGTTTTTGTGCACCAGTTTAAAAACAAAAGATAGTCTCATAGACTGGTTTACATCTCATTTGATTTTGACACATATAATCCTTTGACTACTTAAATATTTTGTTTTAAATCAGTTAGCCTTCTGTTATTAGATTGATCTAATCAAATCTTTGAAAATGATTAGACTGGTTGATTTAGTTAGGCATAACCTAATGGGTAATATGGTATGCTTTTTAATAGACCAAGTGTTTTATACAGCTACAATATGAAAATGAAAGGCTATATAGGGAAGGTTAACATAGATTGAGCATTCCTAATCTGAAAATCCTAAATCAGAAGTGCTTCAAAATCCCAAACATTTTGAGCACCAATATGATTCCACAAGTGGAAGATTCCACATTTGATCTCATGTGATAGACTTTGATAAAAAAAGCAAGTGCACTAAAAATATTGTATAAAATTACCTTCAAGATGTATATATAATGTACATAAGATATATAAGTGAATTTTTGTATTTAGACTCAGATTCTACCCCACGATATCTTATATATTTGCAATATCTCAAAATACCAAAAGAAAGAAAAAAGGGACTTCCTTATTCCTTCCTCCACTTCTATCTTCTTTTATTCCTTCCCTCAGCCCCACTCCCTTCATCCTTTCCTTCTTTCTTTTCTTCATTACCTTCTTCTTGCTTTTATTCCTTCTCTTTCCTCTTTCTTTCTAGGTAAAGTAGTTGCTAATCTTATTGTAGCAGGGAGAAGCAGGAATTGCTTCAGAATTTCAGATTTCTTTATGTATTGCACAGTAGGACAAGTGTTGAGGGTTATTCAGCAGATTGAGCTCAGTTCACACCTCCAAACACAATATCATAATCAAGACATCCCTTTGAAGCAATTTCAGTGACACTCAGCCACAAACTCTCCCTGCCTACCAAAGGCAAGTCCTTTCTAGGTCACAAGAGGAGACAGGTGTTTATTAGTTTGGGCTTTCAGATAATCTTCCCACTGCCTGAAAATCCCATTAAGGGGTATAGTAGTCACTTCAGTTTTGTGACTGAGGCAAAGCCGCATTGTCTGCAAAGAAGCATGTTTTCAAGATGTCAGTTTGCTTGATTTTATGAGAAATTACTATTGAGGGAAAGCAAGCGTTCTTTACAGAAGGAAGAAAGCACTTTGAACTTTTTAAGTAACGGTTTCCTTTAAACCAAGGAGCATGTTGACAATTATTTCCTGTTGGCTAGGGTACTACCCTGATAGCTTATGATATTTTGAAAGCACAAAGCCAAGATTGGAACCTTTGAGGCAGAAACTGCAGCCTCCATCAGCAGGCTGCATGTTATAATTTACCTTATTTTTCACAAAAGTGGTTCTGGAAACTGGCTCCAGAGGTGGCTTTGACACTTAAGGGATTTGGCTAACAGAGCTGAGGATTCTCCTGTGAGGCTCAGATCCACCTTTTAAAGATCTGTAATATTCTGAACACAAATTCAGCATCCTCTCCATCTAAAGAAATTCACAGCAAGTAAAGAAAATTTATCTATTGAGAAGAAACCAAGGTGTTGACCTAAAGACCAGACATATTTTACAAATATGTCATATATCCTTTATCATTGCATTTTGATGAATTAATCCAGTCATGATTTGTATCCTGGTTGTCCTCTTGGCCTCTTCTGGGAATTGGATGCTGTATCTCAGGGCTGTGGTACCTAAACAAGATCATGTTTACAAAATATCTTCCACGCAGTAAGTGCATAATAAATGTCATCCATTTTTTTCTGGGATTGCTATGATTGCACTAAACTGGAATAAAAGGCACTACGATAGTGGGAATAACTACAACCCAAACACCTGGAGGTTGATAGGACTCTAGAAAGGGAGATTAACTTTTTACAAAAGAGATTCCTTTTGCAAAAGGTTTTCATAGAATTTTATAAGAAGGAAAAAGTAAAAGATGCCTTTCTAAATATTTCAACATCATTTGTTGTAAGTGGAAGAATTGGGAAAAATATTTCAGTGCAGAAGAGGTAAGAGAGAGCCACGTACTCTGGAGCTGTTCCAGGTGGTCAGGGCTTATTGGGTTCCCATGCTTAGTAGTAGAGTGATCTTTGGCAAATCTCATAAAGCTCTCTGAGCTTCCTTTGCCTTGTCTCTTAAAAGGTGGTGATAACATCTCCTCTGGCCTTCTCGTAGAGATGTTCCAAACATAAAATTGGATAGTTGTGGGTCTGTGAAAGTGTCACAGTGGTTTGTAAGCTGCAGGGGTCACTTTCACATGGCCATGGCTTTCCTCCCCTTTTGCTGGACTGAATTGTAGAAGCCTCTTCTCTACGCAAGTCCCCTTAGAGAACCAATTTCCTACATTAATCTACCCCCACTTTTACCCTGGTTCCAGTTTTGAGAGGAGAATGTCCAAGTGGAAAGATAGACAACGAAGTCTGTAGCAGTCAGTCCTTCCTTTTGGTGATTAGCATCCCTTTATTGACCACCTCTTCCACATTGAGTCTCTGTGCTCCTTTTTAACTAAACATCACCCAAATCAGCTGAAATACTTCCATTGGCTCCTTTAGCATAGCTGGAAAAGAAGCCTAACATTTACAAAAGCAACTTTAATACATATATTTTGAAAAAAGAAATAAATCATTAAGAAATGTCAACAAAAACAAACTTTATTCCCCAAATTTGTACATCTCTATCAGGGTTGACTGAGCTTGTTTCCTTATATGTCAACAAAATTCCCAAAGAGAAGCAGTGCACATTTTTGAATCATAATATAACAGTGCCCTTATAATAAAATATTCATGCATTTATGAAGTGAGAATTGCCTATAAAAACTAAGAGGGGATACATTGCCTTAGACTCATAAACCTGTTGGCCCTTAAAATTACTATCCATTTCTTTCCTTGTATACTTGTCAGAAATTGAGCTTGTCTTTCCCGACTCCATGTGTTAGTCAGCTTTTAATTGCTGTGACCAAAATGCTTGACAAGAACAACTTAGAGGAGGAAAAGTTTATTTTGGCTTACGGTTTCAGAGGGTCAGTCTATGGTCAGCTGACTCCATTACTTTGGGCCCGAGATTCTACTGAGTCTTAGACCTACATTTGAACCATACTTTTAATAGCTCAATATGGATATCCACCAAATTAAATTGATCTTTCCACTCTCTTGCAGTTCATCAAGTTTCTTTCATGTTGCCCTTGGAACAGAAGTTAACAACAGGAAATGGCTGAGAAGGTCAAGTTTGAAGTTTTTATTTATGTTCTTGGAAACAGAAGTGTGAGAAGGCAGTCACTGCTACTAGATTATTACAGGTTGATAAACTAGCAAAAAAGAGGCTCAGGCCTCGGTCCAAAGTTGCAGTTTCATAGTATATAACCCAAGCAATGGGACACAGGACTTGAGAAAACACTGTGATTAATTTCCTTTTTTATCTGAGGTTTGTTTTTCAGGCTGCCATTGTGCATGCTTTCTAAAGCCCTACAGCTTCTTAAAGGCCCCATGTAACAACTAAATCACAACCTTCAGTCCATTCCGGTCTCCTCTATTCAAGGCTTCCTCCCTGCCTCTCTCCTACCTGATATCTAGAATTAGCTAACTCTCAGATTGCTTTAGTTTTAGCTCTACGATACCTCATTCCTGTTCTTTCTTTTAAAAATACCTGTTGCTGATTCTTTGGTTGATAACCATTTTATTCTCCTCAACTACTGCAGTAGTTTCTGAACTGGACTTCTTTTTCTATCTAATTCAGTTTACTCCTGAGAAGTCTACTGAGAGCACAGCCTAATCAAGACACTTATTAGAGAGAAGGAACTGGAGTTGGAAAATAAAGGGAGATGTAAAGTTGATGGGTAATCAAAAGTAAACGTTTTGAAATTTAATCTTTGGAGATGGAAAGAGTGCTGCACCTAAATATACTTAATCTTGAGATTTTGGGGAGGATATATGTTTTTGTTTGTGTGTATGGAAAGATAAAATGTTTGGCTAATAGAACGTCTTAAGATGCCATATTACAGACCCTGTTAATGCCATATCATTGTTCATATTGAAGGTAGAGAATGGAGAAATTTACTCTTTTTATGCCAATCTAATTGAATTCATAAAGTTGCTCAAATAAAAATCAAGTGATAATTAAGAGCAGGCTAGAGTCAGAAGACTGCATTGAAATTTTGTCTTTCTATTGTAACAGTTGTGCAACTTTAAGGTTTGAATCTTGGGTACCTCTGATATAAAATTGTGTATATTTATTGATTGAGTAGTTAACAATAGATTGTTTTATTGATTTATTATATAGGTAATATGAGATAACATACTATATATATGTAAAACAATGCTTTGCACTAAGTAAACTTTATATAAATGTTAGTAATAATAACCAACATTCATTGAGTGATTACAGTGTATTGGTACTGCTCTACACTACAGATGTGTAGTGGTTAAGATGGTATTTCAAACTGATGAGATGCTGTTTTTATACAAGTAAATTATGTTCAGAGATATTAAGTAATATACTCAGAGCCATACAGCTAATCAGAATTCAGAGGAGTCCCACTCTAAATTGGATGCCCTGCCAATAACTGTATTGTGCTTTTCTTATTTCAAGCCCACAATTAGTTTATATCTCCAGAATTGCAGTAAGACTTGATATGAGAATCAGCAACTCTCATTCTCATAGATCTTCAATGGTTTCCCATTGCTTGTACAATAAAATTTATAGGTCTTTCATAATTTTGTTTCAATCCATTTTTCAGCTTTATTTCTTTTTTCTCTTAAATAATCTAAGATGCTAAAAAAATATTAGCTCCTTACAGTTTAACAAGCACATTATTTTTTGGAGTTTCTTATTGTAACTTGGCTTTGCTGGAAATGCTCCTTATTACTTATCTCTTCCTATGAAAATTATGTCCCAGTCAAAATATTCTCCAAGCTTTTATTTTACCAATGGTAACATTTGGCTCCATTTAATGAAGATAATTTTGTAGGAGATTCAGAATTATACATTTGAACTATAGTCATTTCTCAAGAGCTAACATTTGTTAGGATACTGAAACATCACTCAGAAGTTTCACTTCTTAATTGTTTTTACAGTTATATGGGCCAAAGCAAGACAGTGATCTGTAGAGGAATACTTGTTCCTAAAACATCTGCTTGCTTCTTAGGGTATTACATTTAACACCTCAATTTTGAAATTTGTTGGAAAGTATCCTAGCAGAGAGTTTAAAAGGATTGGCCAGCTGACTAATGGGACAATAATTTGGGGAAATCAGAGGATTTCCTTTTTAGAAGATTAGTTAGAATATACTTGAATTCATCCTGAGGGAACTATACTTGAAGAGTTAATTAGGGTAAATACTTTGGCAGTGATTGGGGCCTACCACTTAGGAAAAGATTCAAACATTTCTGGCAAAAAGAGATTTCCTCCTGGGACCTTATTTAGCTTTGGGCTATTGATCAGCTGTTTTAGTGTAGCTGTAGTTATTAAACTACAGATGGGGGGATTGTGCAATTTAAAAAATGCATAGAAATCATCTTTAGAGCTATGCAAATTAGTTGGCTCTCTTTCTGATGAAGATGTAGGCTCTACAAACCTCATTGACAACAATCTCAGATCTGCACCAGTCATTGGCACCATTCATTGATATGTATTAGAATCTGAGTTTTACTTTTGAATGCATGAGTTGCTTATAAAAAGATTTCATTTTAATGTTTTTGGTTTAGCTTCCACAAGGAAGGGAGGGGAAGAAGAGAAGTTCAGTAGATTAGACAAAGGGGGACAAAAGGAAAGGAGGGGAATAGGAGTAGGAAAGAGAGTAGAATAAATCAAACATAATTTTCCCATGTACATATATGAAAATTAAGTGAATCCCACCATTTTGCCTACCCGCAAGAATGGCATCCTAATTAGAATAAGGTATATCCCATGCTTGTATAATTTTAACAAACTGGATTCTACTGTCATGTGTAACTAGGAATAACCAATAAAAATAAATTAATTAACAAATTAAAAGTAAGGAAACTAATGGGAGCAAATGGGTAAGATCTTCAATACAGTTCATATAGGAAAAAGAACGCCTCACAGCTTAGACATGACACTAATTTCCAGACATTGGGACCTTCAGCCTCTCTTTCTCTTCCAGCCTACTCTGCTCTATGCTGCAGAGTACTACTATCGCCTACACTTTCAATAAATCTGTACTTTGTTAAAACATGTTTTTAAAATTTTTCATGTAGAAGTTTTCAGAGAAAATATCTCAGTGTTTTCCCTTGACCAAAGACTGATCCTGAGTTAGGGAGATAAACATCTGTGCAAAAAAATAGTTCGGGAGAAACAGGTATAGACGCAAGGAAGGGAATGCTTACAGAGCTAGACAGAGCAGGGAAGTTAGCCCTGTTGACTAATGGTAGAGGTTGCAGCATTTTCTAATCAGCTCTGATGTCACCATATGATTAACACTTAACACGTTTATTTAGCTTTAAAAATTTGTTTTTTATTGAATTTGTTATGCTTAAATGTGATGTCCCCTAGAAGCTCACATGTAAGACAATGCAAGAAGGTTTAGAGGAGAAATAATTGTTATTGTCTTACTTTAATCAGTGAATTAAACCCTGATGGGATTAACTGAGTAGTAAATGGAGGCAGGTGGGGTGTGGCTGGAGGAAGTGTAGCCTTAGGGTATATATTTTGTATGTGGAGAGTAGAGTAGCTCTCTGCTTCTCTATCAGCATGTGAGCTGCTTCCTTCCACCATACTGTTCCACCATGATGTTCATCCTCACCTTGAGCCCGGAAGAATGGACCTGGCTATTTGCGGACTGAGACATCTGAAACCATAAACCCTCAAATAAACTTTTCTTCTTCTACAGTTGTTCTGGTTGGGTCTTTGTAGTCACAGCAGCAAGAAAAACTGACTAAAACAGATCTAGAGAAATTTGTTCTGAAATTTGTTCTGAAAGCTTGTAAACCACAACAGAAACAAAATGTTGTATAGTTGAAAGCAAATAATCTTGAATTAGGAATCTTAATTATGCCTTTGGTGATTTACCAATAGGAAAGTTGACTCCAAGAGTTTTGGAGAAAATAGGTGATACTGTGTATACTTTTAGGCAGTATTTAGCAAAGAAAGTCCATGTTTTTGGAGTAGCCACCATTCAGTTGCCCCCCAAAAAACACAATTTGAAGCTTGATATGATGGTGCAAAGATGAAGAAAACCCCAAAATTATTCTCAAGGAGTTTACATTATTTTGAGAGTGACACATAAACAAAAGTGGACAATAAAAAGGACAATAAAAAGAGGGAGGATCAAGCAAGGATCCATTATATTAATTTTTGAAAGATTCATTGGAATTTCTAGGTTCTTGGTAGTGGGAAGGTATAGGCAACATGATTAAATTCTAAACCAAAGGACAATATGTACGAAGGCATGAACATCTGAAATAGCATTTGCTGAACTGTAGATTACCTGATGTGGCTCAAGTGTCTGGAACTACAGAGAAGCTTCAGATTCTAGCAACACAGTGATTATAATTCAGAGTAAGCTTTTTCAGGATAGTCTGAAGTGGTAAGACTTAAGAGAATGCTACGATCTTCCCTTTTTTGTCTGTAATTACTTTGACCTCTTTATCTGTGCTCTTTTCCTAAGTGATCCCAAGTGATCCTTATGGTTTCTGATACCAACTCTGTCACTGACATCTAATGGATATTTCTAGCATAAGCTCTAGATTTATATCTTTGTTTCTTATGTTACCTATTTGGAATCTTTTTCCCCATACATTTTATTGGTGCATTATAGCTGTGCATAATGGTAGAATTCATTGTTACCATAGATACACAGGCACACATCATAATATAATCTATTTGACATCTTAGGGATAACATTAACTGAGAGTAACTCTTGGTTCTACCATCATAAACCTATGCCTTACTCAGGCTGCTCCATTTCATTCAAATGGTTGTTAAAGTCAAAGCCTCTGCCCCCACTTACTCATCAGTTTTTATCTGCAAAGTATGTTCCTGAATAGTCTGCTTCTATTGTCATTGCTCTCTGTCACCAGAATCATTATTTTGTCTCATTTCTTGCTTCTTCTCTTGTACTCTTATAATCTATTTTCCTGCATGCAAAGTTATTTTCATGACATGTAAATCACATCACTTACCCAAGTCTTAAAACCTTTTCTATTCATTTAGAATAAAAGCAAACTATTACCCATGGTCTCCAAAGCCCTGATGGATCTAACTTTGATTTTGCTCTTTGATCTTATTCTGTCTTTCCTCCCTTCACTGGGCTGAGGCTATGCTGGACTTTCAGTTTCCCTAACACTAAACTAGGTCATGACTCAGGTCTCTTTCTGCAATGCTTTTCCCTGACTCTGAACAGGAGTGGTTTTTTTCATCATTCTTGTTTCAGATCAAATGTCCCCTTTTCCAAAGGGGACTCACTCAATCCATCACTCTATAAAACAGAAGCTTTTGTATCCAGCTAGTTACTTTTTGTATCCAGCTAGTCTTTACATAGCTCTGCTGTTTTCCCTTACTATATTTATTATTATTTCTAATTCTTTTTTTATTTGAGTTTCCTTCTCACTAGAATGTAAACTCTCTGAGCAAGGGTTTCTTTTATGAACTATGCTTGGCACATACTGAGAGGCTCCCCTGTAAATATGTGTCGAACAAATGAAAAAATGAAGACAGTATTTTAAACAAAAATTGAATTATCTTGTCTAATACACTAATTACCAGCCATAAGTGGCTATTGAAACTCAGTTTAAAATAAATTAAGTTTAAAATTCAAAATTCACTCTCTCAGTTTTATTAGGTACATTTTAAGTGTTAACTAAGCACATGAACCTAGTGACTACTGTTGAACAATTCAGAGAGGGACTCTATCTTTACTAAAAGTTCTACTTGATAGCACTTTATTCTACAGAATGAATGTGCATGTCCTAAGAAAAGAGCAAATTCTAAAAGAAGAAAACTTCTAACTAAGGTAGATTATATATTTTAAAGAGTAAGTGGAAAGTCATGGGGTTTTCCTTTTAAGAGCTTTCTTAAATAGTATAAATTCTCAGTTCCAGAGAAGGCTTAGTAGTCAGATAGCCTGAAGGTGGGTCTTTGGACTTTTGACCTCCGAGGTCCCTTCTGGATCTACACATAATTATTCTTGTGATTATAATTAAACTTGTTTTGTGCCAGCAAATGCTAAACCTTTCACAGAATCCACAGAAGACCTGGTCTTTGATCTCAATAATTTTTTCAAGACTCTTTCAAACTGTATTTAAGAATAGATCACGTTTTTTTTTTTTTTTTTGCAAATGCTTTAATGAAAGGATCATGAAGATTGATGACTCTGAGAAAATGTGAGTGACAAAGCCCAAGATTTCAAAGCATTTACTTGTCCTGTTTAATTTACAAATTAGAAAAAAATTGACTTGTCTTATTTAATTTGCAAAACTTCAGAAACTCTCCAGTTTAAACTACTATCTATTGTAGCCATGTTATATTTGATCTTTACCTGAGGGCTTGTCAGAATTCTAGCAGGCTGGTATATCTTTTAGCTCATTCCCAGATTGCACCAAGGCAGCATTCCTTGTTAAAGATAACCAGTAAGAGCTCTTTGGAAAAGTCCCTGAGACAATAATTTAGAGGACTATTTTACTGAGTCTGAATACAAATGTAGCCACAGGGCTCATTTGGTTCAATTCAAGTCAAGTGACAAGAGAGGACATTGCTTGTCTGAGAAAATGCAATCATGGTTCAGAGACTTTTTCAGTTCCATGTGCAGCAAACACACCTAGGAGAGAGCAAGTGGGAGAGCAGAGGGTTCTATTGTTCTTGGAAAACCATTTCAGGCCCAACTTTACAGAAGGGAGAATCTGCATGTGGCTCCTGCCTGGAGAAAGGCAGCTTACTTGATATTCACAAGAATGAAATAACATCAGAAAAAGCTTTCTTGAGCTGTTTTCATCTTCCCTAGCTTGCAATGTCATCATGTATTTCGGGCAAATAGAGTTTGCATCAGTTCAGCTGACAGAACTTCATGAATTTTAATATCCTGACTCCATATTCATGTTAGTGTTGGTGCATCCTTGCACCTTTTTACCTTCTTTTATTTTGTTTTTAGTACAAAGATGGATTTGTGCCCCAAATTCAGAGCATTGTCATTCTGTAAAGTATTTGAAATAACTAATGCAGGTTAAGTAAAAATATATATGGGTTTATAAAATTTGTTTCAATAAATACATATGCTATAACTCAGGTTTAATTTTAATAAGTAATATGGAACACACATTTTACCATTCTGCTCCCAGCCTTGAGTTTGTTTAATTTTGGAAGTTACAAAATCTTTCAATATTTTCCAATCTTGGGTTTATACAACCTAAGATTTAGTCTATCTTGTCACTACATGAGAATATTAAAATTTTGTATGCTTGTAGACAAATTCTTAATACATTTTTAATGTTATCACCACATATAGAAAGACACCAAGTATAGAGCCACTCCATGGTTATTTGCTGTTCAAGAGAACTGGGGAGTTTGACACTTTGGAATGATGCATTCACTTGAGTATCTATTTGTTCTCAGTTTGCATATTCAGAGTTCGTATTTTGGTCACCTACATGTTCAGTTACCCATAGAGAAAATATGCAAATTTAAATCTGGGGTGCAAAGAAATATAGCACAAAAGGGAAAGGTTATGCTGATAGAAAAGAATACACAAATTCACAATTGCCTGGAAAAACATTCTATCAGCATATTTGTTTTCCCATTCTGCAGCATATTACCTTAGGGAAGACAAGATTTGTTTTTTGAATAGGAAAAAAACAAGGCAAATTTCTATTCTAGCTACATAAAAGATACTATTTAGAGGCACAGAAGTACATAAATAGCTGAAAAGTTGCAGTTCTAGGTACAATAATTCAGAAGACTTGAACACAGGTGCATCATTACTGTTTGGTATTAAGTTACATAGTTGTCATATCAAATTCAAATCCGTCCTAGGAATCCAGGCACATCAATTTTCATTGAATTCAGCTAGTTGTTAGATTTCCTGTGCATTGTATACCTTTAAAGATTGGCTCACCAGTTCAATGTTGATTCCTTAAAATGTGTTGTC
Organism: Xerus rutilus; assembly: GCA_028644305.1. Classification (NCBI taxonomy): domain Eukaryota; kingdom Metazoa; phylum Chordata; class Mammalia; order Rodentia; family Sciuridae; genus Xerus; species Xerus rutilus. Next base: position 41,309,460 of record CM053406.1, read on the forward strand.
CCAATAAGCTTAACAATGAGACTAGAGGTTGCTATGGTTTTATAAATTTTGGGTTTATGAATCGGATGAATTTCTTATTTAGAAGGGAATAGAATTAAGTTCAAATGTTTGACTTCATATTAGGTAAAAAACAAAACAAAACAACCTGACATCTTTCTGAAAAATTGCACTAGTATATAGATGCCCTTAATTTCATTAAATATATTCAACAATAATTCTAAGCATCTTCACCTAGTACTTCTCTTAGAATGATGAAGTCAAAGTGATCATCTTAACCCTAGTGTTAAGAATAATGAAAGTGATATTTGTAAGTTTATGGATAAAATGATTATTTTTATAAGGGGAAAGCTAAAAAAGCATCTTTCCTTTAATCAGTTATTTTAGAAGTGAGAAAAGCTTCTACTTGAGATGATGGTCCCATATTTGTAAGAAGTTTGAGGCCATCGAGAAGGTTGATTAAAAAAATAAATAATACTAATGCATTTACCTCTGATACACGTGTATGGAGTAATGCCCTTAACACATATGAATGGCTTGAATATATTGTTTCATTACGGAGGAAGGAATTTCTTTTTTTTTTTTTTAATTTTTTTTAGTTGTTGATTGACCTTTATTTTATTCATTTATTTATATGTGGTGCTGAGGATCGAACCTAGTGCCTCACACATGTGAGGCAAGCGCTCTACCACTGAGCCACAACCCTAGCTCAGGAAGGAATTTCTTTTCTGTTTAGATGTAGCTTCACACTAAGCTTCAGATTTCACCCTTATAGGAAATTTGTTTCACGGTTGCCCTGCCCACATCTAGCATTCATGTCCAGAGAATCTGCGGATCCTGAGTCACATCAAGCTCCAGACTGTTCAACATCTACCATCATGGAAAGTATGTAAAAAGACAGAGAGAGAGAGAGAGAGAGAAAGAGAGACTCCAACACATGATAGGTATAATTTAACAATCTAGTGTGTACAAGTGAAAATTAGTATCTTCTGAAAAGTATTATGCATATGTACATGCTCTTTTTCTTTTTTTTAAATATTTTTTTAGTTGTTGATGGATCTTTATTTTATTCATTTATTATTTATATGTGGTGCTGAGGATCAAACCCAGTGCCTTACGCATGCTAGGCAAGTGCTCTACCACTGAGCTACAGCCCCAGCCCCACACGCTCTTTTTCTAACTTAAGTGAAAATGTAAATAAAATGATATCATAAAAGTGTGAAATAAAATACTTAGGATGGGGTTGTAGCTCAGTAGTCAAGGATTTGGTTAGTGTTTTCAAAGCCCTGTGGTCAATCCTGAGTACTGCATAAGCCAAAATATAAAATGGCATAAACATGGGTATGTTTATAATGGATATATATATATATATACTCTATATGGGTATATAGAGTAAAATATGACTCAAATTTCAACTTAAAAATTGGTTTGGTTCTGTTTACTACTTATATTTTTTTCTTTTAAAAAGACCTCCATGATATCATACAAGAACATCTATTACTCTTAAATAAGCAAGTTTATTAATGACCACCTTTAAACAAAAAGAGTACACATGTAACATAGACACAAAACAAAGAGCACTCTGCATTTTCTCCCTTATTTACCTATTAGTTCACCTATGCAGAAACTACTTTGCAACAACTGAGAGAAATGCTTTTTACTAAAAGGACACACTGGACTGAGTATTTTAAGAAGATATAGAGGTTACTTACGTTGGAGCCCAATTAACTTTTTAAAATTATTATTTATTTATTGTTTATTTGTTCTAATTAGTTATACATGACAGCAGAATGCATTTTGATTCATTGTACACAAATGGAGCACAATTTTTCATCTCTCTGGTTATAAACAAAGTAGAGTCACACCATTCATGTCATCATACATGCACCTATGATGTCCATCTCATTATACTATCTTTCCTAAGCCCAGGCCCCCTTCCTTACCCTCCCGCCCCCTTGCTCTATCCACTGTTCCTCCATTCCTTCCATGTCCCCCCTCCCATTATGGATCAGAATCCACTTATCAGAGAGAACAATTGGCCTTTGGTTTTTGAGGATTTGCTACTTTGCTTAGTGTGATATTCTCCAACTCCATCCATTTACCTGCAAATGCCATGATTTTATTCTCTTCTGATGCTGAGTAATATTCCATTGTGTGTATATACCACAGTTTCTTTACCATTCATCTGTTGAAGGGCATCTAGGTTGGTTCTACAGTTTATCTATTGTGAATTGAGCTGCTATAAACATTGATGTGGCTGCGTCACTGTAGTATAATGTTTTTAAGTCCTTTGGGTACAGACTAAGGAGTGGGATAGCTGGGTCAAATGGTGGTTCCATTCCAAGTGTTCTAAGGAATCTCCATACTGCTTTCTTTAATGATTGCACCAATTTGCAGTCCCACCAGCAATGTAAGAGTGTGCCTTTTTCTCCACAACCTCACCAACACTTATTGTTTCTTGTATTATTGATAATTGCCATTCTGACTGGTGTGAGATGAAATCTTAGAGTAGTTTTAATTTGCATTTCTCTAATTGCTAGAGATGTTGAACATTTTTTCATATATTTGTTGATTGATTATATATCTTCTTCTGAGAAGTGTCTGTTCAGTTTCTTACCCCATTTATTGATTGGGTTATCACTATACCACCATCTAGCATATATATATGATAATAATAATGTTATTAATGATAATAATGATATATAATATAACAATAAATGTTAAGCTATTTATATATGATGAAAATGAGATCATGCTATAATTAGTGTATTTTTCTTTTTCTTTCTTACTTTTTGTTTTCTGTCTTTCCTTTCTTCCTTCCTTCCTTCTTTCCTTCCTTCCTTTTTTCCATCGTTCCTTTCTTATTTTTATTTTTTCAGTACTGGGGGTTGAATCAGGGACTTGTGCATACCAAGGAAGCACTCCACCACTGAGCTACATACCAAGCCCTGTTTATTTTATTTTGAAATATGGTCTTGGTAATTTGTCCAGGTTGGTCTTGAAATCACAATCCTACTGACTCACCCTACCAAGTAACTGGGATTACTGGTTTTCATCTCCATGCCCAGCTCTTTTTGTGTTACAGTACCTTCATAATTTTTAGTGTGATTTTGGATAGCTGTATGTTCCACATTGTGGGTTGTCCACAATAATCTGAAGTTATTTTGATGAATAATTTAGAGACAAGGTCCAATCTTAGAGTTTAGTTCCCTGTACTGCCAAATGTATATTCATGTTCTTCTCTCTTGAATTATAATTCCTTCAACTACATGGAGTTCACATTACAAAAGCAGTGCACACTGAGTAGTCTAATACAGTTTAGTTTACAGGATTCTGGTGGAAATATTGATCCAGAGGAAGTGTGACAAGTCTCTAGTAGAGTTCTAATAATTTCCAAAAGTCACACAGGATGTGGTAAAGGTCAGACTTTTGAATAGCAGATTCTGTATCTAAAAATCCTACTCTTTGTACTGTGCCCTGTGGTAACTTAACGAATAAGCCCAGTAGCTGAAAGCATGTAAGTAGATTAAAAAAAATTAAAAATACGTAATTGCAGAAGTAATGATTTGGTGTATAGTAGACTTCCTATAGTTTTTGATTATTTTCCTCCCCTCCTCAAAGGGCGGACTCAGCTACCTTAGCCCATGAAGGAAACCCATCCCTTTCCACAGCCCTGCCTTAGGCTAGGTCTCAAGTTTCCTACTTCCCTACCAGATTGGTTAGTTACTTGAAAAACATATTTGTGACTATCTCAATAGAGGACTTATCTTAGATAGTTTTAAGAAAGATTAACCTTATATTTAGCTTCTCTTTCATTTTCCCTACAAATCCTTATAAGCCAATCTTCTGGAAAACCAGGAAGCATGTTAAAATTCAGATTCCTGATCCCCACTGCAGTCCTTCCTATCTTAAAACTATAGGAATAAGTACATACATTTTTTTATTAAAAAAAGTTATTCAGGAGACTAAGATGATCATGCTAAAATACATGATGTGAAACTCTGCTAGACTGTGTTGAGGCAGAATGCTTTTTATTATTACAGTTATTATATTACCTCTTTTTTGAATACTCACTGTAACCAAATACTGTATTTTATGTGTTACCTTCCCGAAGCATCAGAAATATGAGTTTAAAAAAACATCTTTAGAGGCTGGGATTGTAGCTCAGCGGTAGAGTGCTTGCCTCGCATGCGTGAGGCCCTGGGTTCAATCCTCAGCACCACATACAAAGCAATAAAATAAAGACATTGTGTCCATCTACAACTAAAAAATTATTTAAAAAAAAATCTTTACAGATAAGAAAATTAATAGATTTAAAAAATTATAATTTTAAAATATCAAAATAAACACACACATATACACATACACATAAACATGTGATACAAAGAAGATAGGTGGTAGATCTAGGACTTACTATATGGGCAACTTTAAAATCCATTATATAAAATCTTAGCTAGTTTAGTCAGCAGAGTTCTGATTTTATTTTGACTATGAACTCACAAGGTTGAGCTGAAAATGTTTGACTGAAAATCTCATCACAAAAATTCTCGAACTCTTTGACTTCATGTATAAAGCCAAATCCCAAGTGACCAGGATCGAGATGAAAAGGCTATAGAATGGAAATTACAGTAAAGGAATTAAACTCTCTTTTATTATTAGCCCAATAATCACAACCATCCTCTTTCTTGTGCATTGCAGAGAGATCAGAAGTACTTTTAAAACCTGGCAATGTGTGCTTACTAAGTCTGTCACTATTATCCACACCCAGAGTCGTGTCCTTTGTGGATAAGTCTAATGACATTATTGTACATCATCCCTGATGTTTTCACTCATGGCATTTACTTACTGTAAAAGGTATTTCAAGGGTATCCTGAAAATAGGACTCCACATTAAATGTGGTAACTAATGTGAGCTTCAGAGTTTAGGTTTGGTTTTGTCTGCTCTTCAGAAGCACTTTCTGAACAGGGCAGTGTTTTAATGTCATGGAATCCTCCAGCGGCAAAAAACAATGCATTACAAATCTGCATGAAAAGGTAGCTAGATGTAATTCTTTTGTGGAAAGCAGGGCAAATTATAGCAAGGTGCCACTGCAGCAAGTTTCCAAACAAATTCATAATCGAAAAAATTCGTCTGAAGATAGCATTGCAGCTGAGACTTGGCCAAGGGCTGTATTTTTTGAGGCCCAGAAAAAGCCATATATTTCTCACCTTCAAACACGGCAGTTAAATTGATGATCTTCCTTTGTTTCTTTCTGGTTTCATTCTCTCTTCTCCTACCGTTCCTTTTATTATATGCCTCAGATGATAAATTATCAGTTTTTGTGGATTTTCTTACATGATCCAAATTTCATTACTTGACCTACAGCCTAAATCAACTTCATTGAGTATCGTCCTTGATCATTCTCTTTAAGTTCGTATTGTTTGTTGGCACAGTCCTGAAAAATGGTTTCCAGAAATGACACACCTCTCATTTCTGGGCTCATACAATTTACTCCACCTGCATCCGCACACCCAGGAGCATGCAGTCACGTTATTTCTAAAGTTTGAACTTCTCTCTCAGCTTCTTTTTATTTTTATATGCCACACTCCCTTTACCAGTCTTAATAGTTCCCCATCTCAGACAGCTAAGAGATCACTGAGCCCAGGGGTGGCAAATCACTTCAGAAACGTCAAGTTCAATGTCCAGAAGATTACATTATCCAATTGGATAATGGGACAGGAGTGTCCCTCTGGGACAGGGATGTAAAACCGAACTGCTTGCTTTATTTTTTGTAACTGGAATTTCCTCCACAAGAAATAATGCAATCTGAAGTATGAAAGAGTTGGTAAGCAGTACAGGTAATTTTAATGACTAAAATAACAAAAAATAATTTGGTATAAGATAATAGCAAGTCCTGAGAACTAGTGTTAGACTGAAAATTGTTGACGTGGTCTAAGAGCATTACAAATGTGATGGCCAAAGCAATCAAGGAGGCAAGCGAAACAAAATTACACTGAGTGCTGCCTGCAATAGCAGGGCGCAAAAGCTGTTTAGATCATCTCTCTCTCTTTATTTTCTACCTCTAAAATTCTGTGACCTTCCAGTGTCCAAATCCTCTACAGAAAAAATTTTTAATAATAGCAAAAGCTAAAGGAGAGAGACGAGAGCGTGCACACAGAGGATATTAAATTTCTTTGGGGCTCCCTGTATCAGACTTCATTCTGTAGAGCTGACGACAGCTCAGGAATAAGGCACAGTGCTTGGAGGCACAGGCTTGTGCCTGTCAGGAATGGTACCAGCTCAAGAGGAAACAAGAGTGGTTAACAGCCTGTTAGAGATGCTGTATCCATGGCACTGAAGAAAAAACAGGACACTGGGACAATTGTAGGCACACTCTGGAATGAATCATGTATCACTTACTATGTAATTGAAAATAAATCATTTACAAAAACTAGCAAATAAGATGTACTAAAACCTCTAGCTGAGACTGGATAAGACAGAAGTTTCTGATTTATCCAAGTTTCCATCTCCTTCATGATCCAGTTCTTCAGTGAATCACAATATTTTTATATGCCACCCCAGGCAATATAGAGTTTTTAAAAATTTTTTAAATTTTTTAGTACTGGGGAATAAACCCAGGGGCTCTTAATCACAGAACTACATCCCCAGCCCTTTTAATGTATGTTTTAAAATTTCAAGACAGAGCCTCGCTTAGTTGCTGAGACTGACATTGAACTTGCGATCCTCCTGCCTCAGCCTCCTGAGCTGCTGAGATTGCAGGTGTGTGCCACTCTGCCTGGCAATTTCATATTAGTTTTTGCTTGTGTTTTACAAAGTTCAGAGTAGGAAATAAGACTTTATCATTGTACTGGAAGGAAATCTTCTCTCCCATAGATGTGTGAAGTATTGTCTTACCATTCATTTCCCCTTGAATGAGTTTTATATCTGAATGTCAGATGTTCTGAGCCATATTACATTTTTTCATGTTACATTTGACCTCTTTAGAAAATAAATTTAACTTTCTGAGCTACAATTCAGTTCAACATATAGTTTGTGCCAGGCATGAATGTAGAAGTACAAATTAAATACAGAAAGAAAAATGAGCAGATTCTTAACTCTAAGAGCGTATATTCATCAAAAAATATAGGCAAACAATTTTAGAACCAGATGATAAGCATAATAATATAGGTGATTTGAGGGATCAGGATAAATAGCTCATTAAAATTGGGGGTTTGAGTTAGAGAATGATGGTGAATCATTAAAGGTTGTAATCAAAGAGTAACACCTGATGTTACGGTTTACATATGAGATATCCCCCAAAAGATGTGTGAGACAATACAAGAAAGTTTAGAAGTGAAATGATTAAGTTATGAACCCCTTAACCTAATCCGTACATTAAGCCCTGATAGGGATTAACTGGGTGGTAACTGTAGGCAGGTGAGATGTAGCTGGAGGAGGTAGATCACTGAGGGCATGCCTTCAGGATTTATGTTTTTTTCCATATTGTGGAGTTCATCTTTCTCTCTCTCTCTCTCTCTCTCTCTCTCTTTCTCTCTTCCCTTCCTGGTGCCATGTATTTAGCTGCTTTCCTCTACCACACTCTTTCACCATAAAGTTCTGTCTTACCTCAGGCCCAGTGCTATGGAGTCAACTATGAACTGAGACCTCTAAGACTGTAATCTTCAAGATAAACTTTTCCTTATCTAAAATTGTTCTTGTGAGGTCTTTTGGTCACAAAATAGAAAAATCTGACTAAAACACCTGATACCATCTTGATAGATTCAAATACATACCATATATTTGGGAAAAGAATTCAGAGACCATCCCACTATGAAATAGAGAAGAGATATAGAGAACAAAATAATTAAGACATGTTGGAGTTTAAATAAGACAACCTAAAGGATTGATCGGATGTTGGGAACAAAATAAAGTAATACTTGAGGCTGAATTTAAGATTTCTATTTTGACATTAGGTTGATAGTATTGATATCAAGTAAGATTAGAAAACCAAATAGGAAATATTACTTGGCAAAGAAGAATAAAAACAACAGATTCCATACATGTTGAGACTTTGATATACGTGGTACAAACTGGTAGAGAGTGTTGCTGGAAATAGGATGTGTATTCACAGTCTGTGGGGGAAAAAGACCTAGGGATGTAATCTGAAAAACCATTGTTTTGGAGATGATAGTTAAAACCATGAATTTAGATAAGATTATCCAGGAAAAGTGTTCAATGGGGAGAATGCTTGTAAAGATAAAAGCTCAAGGAAGAGGAATAGGAAGTCACGAAGATAATAGGAAATGACAGTGTCATGTAAGTCAAAGGAAAGTACTAACAGTTAAACTCTGGCCATATATAAAAAAGATAATTCATCATGAACAGGTAGTATTCATCTCAGAAACAAAAAAAATAAAATTTACTTTTGAAAATCAATCATTGTGACTTACCATATTATCAGCATGAAAGAAAAAAATCCTATGAGGTTTTTAATGAAGGTAGAGTGTTTAACAAGAAATAACATCAATTGGAAGTTAAAGACTCTCAGTAGAGACCGAGAAATTTCCTTAGATTAGTAAGAAACATATAGTTATCAACAAACAATTTTGAAAAACTAAACATATCTCTTTTAACATCAGATACAAAATAAAAAGGTACAATCTTACTACTTCCATTTAATATTATATCAGAAGTCCTAAACAATGTAATAAGACAAGAAAAAAATCTAAGCAGATTGGAAAGAAATTAAATTAGCTTTATTTATCAATAATATCACACACATACATATACACATATCTATATTTATATATACATATATATATACACACATGCTCACACATGTATACATATGTAATAGAAATACACAAGGAGCACATATTAGAACTAATAAGTCAGCTTAGTAATATTACAGGAGACAAAGCCAATATACAAAGCACCCTTGTTTTTTTAAGACAAACAATTAGAGATCAAAATAAAAAATAGTTCCTGTTACAAGAGCACCTAATTCCATTAAATATTTGAAAATCAGTTTAACAAAATATGTGCAATGTCCATATAAAATTTAAAGAGAATCTAAATAGAGATATATACTATGTTATTGAGTTAGGAAATATAATTCTAGTAAGATGTCAATGTTTCCTAAATTGACTTACAGATTTCACGCTGTCCCATTAAAACATTCAGTATGCTTTGTAATAATTTCATGCATATCTTAAAATTTATATAGACATTCAAAACACCTACAGCAATAAGAACATTTCATAAAAGGATGAACAATCTTGAACAACTTATATTTCCTAATTTCAAGACTCACTATAAAACTATAGTAACAATGGTGCTTTACTGTACACATAGTGACATAAAAAAGAATAAAGAATATAGAAGAAGACCAATGCATATATGGTCAATTTATTTTTGACAAAGATAACAAGCTATTTCAAGGAAGAAGAAAAGCTCTTCAAAAAGTGATTCTGAGGTCATTGGTTATGTTTTTTTTTTTTTTTTAAAAAAGAATAACCTTAAACCTTATTTTTTAATTTACAGAAAAATTAACTTGAAATCAATTACAGACCTAAATATAAAAGCTAACATATTATTTATAGAAAAAGCACATAGCAGAAGATCTTTGTTACCTTTAAGTAGGTGAAGACTTCTTAGATGGATACCAAAGACTCAAAAAGTAAGCAAAGAAAAGATAAATTTTACTCCAACAATATTACAGCATTCTACTTTTCAAAAAAGTTATTAAAATAGATATGAGACTAAATATAGTCTGAGAAGAACTATAGAACCAAGACTGAGAAAAAATTCACTATCTGTAGATACTTTCCATATATGATGGATGTATAGACACACACCCACACCCACACCCACACACACTTTTATCAGTTATACATAAAGATGACTTATACCTAAATAAGAAGTAAAAATCAAAGCAATTAAAAGTGGTAAAACATTTATATTTACATTCCACTAAAAATATGAAAATGGCAAATAAAAGCCTGAAAAGATGCCTCATATATTTTACAGTGTCTTTAGTAATAGGGAAGTGAAAATTAGCTCCTTTGAAAAATGCTAAAAGAACCAAGCATTTGGGAAGAATTTGGAGCAACTGAAGCTCTCAAACACTGTTAGTGAACTCTATTCCCTACATCCTTGCCAGCATTTATTGTTACTTGTATTCTTGATAATTGCCATTCTAAATGGAGTGAGATGAAATCTTAGTGTAGTTTTAATTTTCATTACTCTAATTGCTAGAGATGTTGAAAGGTTTTTAATATATTTGTTGACTCAGTATTTCTTCTTTTGAAAGTGTCTACTTAATTCCTTTGCCCATTTATTGATTGTGGTTTTTTGTTTGTTCATTTGTTTTTATGGTGTTAAGCTTTTTGAGTCCTTTGTATATCCTGGAAATTAATGCCTTATCTAAGATGCAGGTGGCAAAGATTTTCTTCCATTCATGCTCTTGATTTTTTTCTTGGCTGTGCAGAAGCTTTTTAGTTTAACGCCATCCCATTTAATGATTTTGATTTTACTTCTTGTGATTTAGGAGTCTTGTTGAGGAGGTCAGTTCCCAAGCTGACGTATTGTAGTGTTGGGCTTAAATTTTCTTCTAGTAGGTGCAGGGTTTCTGGTCTAATACCTAGGTTTTGATCCACTTTGGGTTGAGTTTTGTGCAGGGTGAGAGATAGGGGTTAAATTTCATTCTACTACATATGGATTTCCTGCAAATTGGTGCAACTACTTTGGAAAGAAGTATGGACATTCCTCAAAAACTGCCATTTGACCCAGTTATCTCACTCCTCAATATACATACAAAGGATTCAAAATCAGCATGCTATTGTAATGCAGCCACATTCATGTTTATAGCAGCTCAATTCACAATAGCTAATGTATGGAACCAACCTAGGTGCCCATCAACAGATGAATTGATAAAGAGAACGTGGTTTATATACATAATGAAACATCATTCAGCCATAAAGAAGAATGACTTTATGACTTTCAGTGGTAAATGGATGGAATTGGAAACTATCATGCTAAGTGAAATAAGCCAATCTTCCAAAACCAAAAGTCTAATGTTATCTCTGATATGTGGATGCTAACACACAACAAAGCGGGAAGGGTGAATAGGAGTTCAGTGGATTAGACAAAAGTAAATGAAAGGAAGGTGGGGGGGACAGGAATAGGAAAGACAGTGGAATGAATCTAACATAAGTTTCCTATGTACATGTATGAATACACCACAGTGAATCTCAACATAGTGTACATCTACAAGACTGGGATCCTGATTAGAATAAGTATACTCCATGTTTGTATAAATATGTAAAAATAGGCTAATGTCATATATAACTAAAAAGAACAAGTAAAAATTTAAAAAAACATTGGTGGAAATATGAAATGGTACAAATCTTTGAACATTTTGCTAGTTTCTTAAAAAGTTACTGGTTCATGTAGGTGACTCAACAATTCAATTCTTAAGCATTTTGTTAAGAAAAATGAAAACATATCAACATAATACTTGTATTTGAGTATTAGTAATATTTATATCAGTTAAAAACTAGAACTCATGTCAATTGGGTGAATGTATAAACAAATTATTATAAATATAATGAAATACTGTTTATCAAGTAAAAAGAAATTTATTGATATGCACAACATGAATATACCTCAAAAATGTTTAAAAGTTTTTCTAATATTTATATATGTTGATAATGTAGTGATTGTAGATACTTGAAATGTTTAGGAGGTGTCAAATCATCAATAGAAAGGAAAAGTTTAAGATGCTAGAGGAGATGGATTAACTGGGTTAATAGTGTGAACCCAGAAAGCCAGGAAGAAATGAAATCAAGGGCAAGCAAAGAAGTAGGTATTAAATGATGAATAGGAGATATTTTCTTTCTGAGGAGGAAGGGAAATAAGCAGTAATAGCAATATTTCTGTTTATGGGGCTAGATATGGAAACATGAAGGAATTTTTGATGTGTTGCCTCAATTCTATTGTGGACTTATGGAGAAAATTTTCTGTTGAATACTGATTTGTCATTGGTTGAAAAATTTTTCAGGGCATATTCTTGTCAGAAACTAACACTTCAAAGTGGGATATTAAGTATCAAACTTCAGTTGACTCCAGTTGCCCTTCTTTGTTGTATCTATTTAGTGCTCTCTTGTGTCTTGGTTAATGAATCTCTTCACTGAGAAGAGAATATATAAAATAACACAGGATATTGAAGAAATATCATCGATATTGTTAAATATTTAAATTCAAAAAATTATGATAGAAATATAAAAATAGACCTTGTAAAATGCTTAAAATTTATTAAGTGCATGCAAACTTAAAAGGAAAATTTTTATTTTGAGGTTTTTAATAATAAAACATTTTCTAAAAATAAGTTTATTATTTAAGTTTAATAAGATATCTTCATATTTTTATAGTTTTCTGGATTTATGAAATGATATCCATAACCTGGAGAAAAATGTATCCTTTTGGAATTTTGAAAATTTTTTGTCAAAATTATTTTCTTTCCAAAATATCTAATGACTTTCTACCTATAGGTTAAGTAAAAATTCAAGTTAAACCAGAATATTAGAGCATCAAATTAAAATACTATGAGAGAAAGTAAAGTTATATAATACGAATACAATTAAACCTCCCTAATTTCAAATTTCAAGGCCATAAAGATGTTCATTTAATTAAATGTCTTGGCCAAAAATACCACAGAAGAACTCTCATTAAATGGTGCTGTAAACAGAAATTGACTTGAGATATGTGGAAACCCAAAAGCCAGGGACCCAGATTTTCAGTCACAGCTGTTGTAATCAATAAATAAGTGAAGCAACAGTCATTAAAGAGAGTGCTAAACACTAATGCTGTGAAACAGCCTCAATGTCACATCTATGCAATAGGCATCCATCTTCTAAGGGCCTTCTAATGACTGTTTGTATGCTAGCCAAGGAGCTAAACTCACACAAACTAAATACAGTGACCATTATGAAAGAAATAATACCACACTCAGGGACAATAGGTTCGAATGCTATATTATCTAACAGATATCTAACAGAGTTGAAAACATGCAAAAGTCACAGGGAGAAATTCCTTAGAACAGATTCACAACCTTATATATTAGGTAGTTCAATAATTTAATGAAATTGGATCAGGAGATAATCTTTAGTGTAGAAGTCTCATATACCCATCTTGCACTAGTTTGAGTAAAAGGATGAGGCTGTTGGAAGGCTGCTGATAACTTAGATAATTTAAGGGAAGACTTGATCAGTAAAGACATGGAAAGGTAAGTGGGATGATGTATATGGGCCTTTGGAACTAAGAAGACCAAGACTTTGAGATAAGACATCCCTTTGTCTTTTACTCATTTGTTTTCTCTTTGTTTCTTCAGTGGTCTTTCTTGCTGAAGTCTGGCTTTTTTTCTGATGGAAAATATGGCTATTATACTTACTGAAATTTTATATCTCAGTTCCACACAATAAAGAACAAGTTTCTCCTGATTCTATATCCAAAAAATTATGGGGAATCACTTAATTGGCTTGGTTTGTGTCTAGTGGCCACCCTTGGACCAAGGGTCTGTGGGCCGGGTGAGAGGTTGCACAGTTACATGGTTCTTGTGCCACAGCTCTGAAGATGGATTGGACAGCAGGGAAAGGCTCCCAGCTAGTTGTGCAGAGCTCTGCAGGGGACCACACACAACCTTCATCCTCCAGGGCAGTAAGACCAGGCTTTTAATGGAAAACATTCACAGAAAGATATATTTACAGGGTTCACATGGCAATCTGTATAGTAGGTATAACTGAACTAATTTAAATTATTTTTTCTTTAGATTCTAGGTATTCACAGACCAGTTGTATTATTCACATACAGGAAGTTTCATTTCCCAGTTTTGCTTATGATTTTAGGAAAACAATTTGAGGTGTATTTTCCATTTGAAAATGTGAATAAATGATCCTTTTTAAAAATTAATGAATCCTGTGAAGTTTAATGAATGTATTTGTGAGCTCTTAGAACTTCTATCTTTAAAGCTATTTGGTTGGGAGGATAGAGTTATCTTTTAGTTAAGGGAACAACCCACTTGGATTCAGTTAGGTCTCCAGTAAGGGAGACCGTATGCAGCCAAAAGTAGAAAAGGAATACACAGACACATTTGCCCAGCACTTTAACATGCATCACTGAGTGCTTATCAAATATGAACATACTGCTCTTGGAAAGCAACTGAGTTACATAAGGAAGAAGATTTATATATAATTAATTATATATTGATGATGTGTATTACTTTTCTTGTTTTTTTTTTTTTCCTTTCAAGGTTTGTGGCATAATTTCTTGTTATTTCCTGAATTACTAATAAAGAGAGAAGTTAGCAACTTATATAAAGCTCACAGGTAGTTTATTTTTTTTAATTAAACCAAATTCTATCTTCAAACTCTAGAAATGCTTATTGCATGATCTGACACTGCCCTGGGAAACTGTATTTTAAAATGTCTTCTGTGTATTTCTGATATGCACATCTAGTTGAAAACTAAAAGCTTTGATTCTGAGATTCTGCTGGGGTTGCTACTTCTTTTTTACTCTGTGTCTACTCCATTGATAATTCCATATCAGCTCGTGCCTTTATCTGCTATCTCATGACAAAGCATAAACTTATATTTTGAGCAAAAACCTGGTATTTAGACAAGTACTTTCAATGACCAAATATTTGCAAGTTCTACAAGCTGCTCTCATTCAATATGTCCAAAATTAAATTCCTCACCTCCACCTAGGTATTCTGACAAGTTCTTTCCATATTTCATGTTAGCTTCACTATCCACCTAAAACTTCAGGTAAGAAGGCTGGCATGTTCCTTGGTCCCTCCCTCTTGCTCACCTGTTTCTCTCCATTTTTTTTCATCTCTTCAGTTCAGATGCTCAACATAACTCTAATAATTCAACTCCCTAATAACTGGGCCTGCCCACAGTCAATACCAGAGTAATATCAGAGTGGTCTTTCTACATTAAAATACATTCACACAGATCCCTTGCTTAAATCACTTCAGTGGCTCCCCATATCTTCAGTACAAAATTAAAATTTATTTTCATGACGCAGTCCATCATTTTATATGTAGATTTTGTTTAGTGTTCATTTCTCTAGCTCAAGCACAGGTTTCTTTAAGGCACAAACTTAGCCTGCTTTATTAATTATTATATTCCCCAAGGCTGACAGAGGCTTGAAGTATATCAGATGCCAGCTCTATGTTTGTTG
The DNA here is from genome assembly GCA_028644305.1 of Xerus rutilus. Classification (NCBI taxonomy): domain Eukaryota; kingdom Metazoa; phylum Chordata; class Mammalia; order Rodentia; family Sciuridae; genus Xerus; species Xerus rutilus. The sequence goes on from CM053406.1 coordinate 41,324,676, forward strand.
AATGGATGGGTATGTAAGGGAATCTAACATTAACAAGCCATTTTGGCCTCATCCTTTGCTGCAGCAATTACAAGAGCAGACTATGCTGCCACATTACAGCTTGCTTCCCAGACTGCTTTCTGACATTTTGGGAACTCTTCCCATCTTTCCAGTTCTTCCTTTCCTTCACTTCCTCCCCAAAATGTACAGTCTCCTCCCTCCCACATACACACAAACACATGCACACATCTGTGTGTAGATTCACATGCACATCCACCTTGGCTAAATTCCAGGACAATCAAGCAGGCTTTCTCATCTCCTGATTTTTGAGGAAATAAAAATTTTTTTGCAATTGTCTTTCTCACCACCTCTGCCCCATTCTCACAGCCCATTAAGAGACCTACCTTTATTTCCATGGAAGACCATCCTGTTTCTGAAAGGGATTTACTGCATGACGTTGTAATTGATTTGTCACTTATCTTCTCTTACAACTATAAATGTCTGAAAGCTAGAGTCATGTCTTCAAGTCTCAAATTCCAAGATCATGCACATTGACATTTACTACATGATAAATGAAGATGAAAAGTGAATGAATGAACAATAGAATTCAATTTGAATGAGTGAACAAAGAAGGACGGTCAAAGTAATTTATTAGGAGGTCCAAATGACATACAAGTCATCTGTTGAGTAATTCAATTGTAGGTTCCTGTAATATTATATATCTATAACATTGCAAATGATACAGTCCTTTAAGTATTGTCCTTCTAGGTTTTAGACTCCTGTAATTTTGTTGCCCTGTAGGTACACTTCCACTTATGTAGAAGATAATGTTAGAAATAATGAAATATAGGAAGCTACAAAATTATATGTAATAAAAGCATTAATTAAGTCAGTTGGTCAAGGAGCTCTCAAAAAATTAAAAGAGAAATGCAAAAGGCACATAGAATGAAAGACATCTGAGAATCCTTTACAGAAAAAAAATTAAGAATGAACATTAAGAAGTGAAATGATGGAAAATGAAAATGATGATATTAAGAAATGAAATGAAAAAAGTGAAAATACCACTACTTATAATACAATGATATTGTAAATATTCCATGTTTCTTCATTAAGAACTTGTGATGTGCCAGACATTGTGTTTAGAAATATTTTACACATTATTAGAAATTAAATGAAAGTAGATCATGGAGTTTCTGTTGCCAATTGAACCACATATTATTTATTGAAGAATAGGATTAATAGAATTAATTCAGAAATTAGTTCATTCAGCCTCAATTCTTGGCTTTACCAGTCACTCAACAGGTGAACTTAAGTAAGTTACTTAGTCTCTTATCGCAAGTGTCTTATTGAATATTTCTAAGGTTTGGTTTATTTTCTCATTAGAACAAAAAGGGAGATAATAGGAATGTGAAGATTCCATGTCTTAATAATTATAAAACAAGGAGAACAGTGCCTTTCCAAATAAACACTAGGCAATTATTGTCATTTTTACTATGTGTAGCACTAACAAAGCAAATTTTTCCTAGTACTCATTCTCTAATTGATAAGGAACACATATGTGTAAATGGTGGGAACATGAGGTTCAGGAAATAGAACTATAAACTGGGTCCATTGTGCTGATGCCCACTTTCTTTCTTTTCTAGAAAAATAATTTACTTGTAGCCCTGCCTATCTTAAGTTGACAGGGTGTTATAATCCTCAGTAAACAATCTATTATCTGCAGGAAGAATGGAGGCCCAAACGGCCAACAAAAAGAATATAAGTTACATGAAAGGGAGACTTTTGTGACCCTCACAGAGCCCAGAGCCCAGAAGTGAGATAAGGATAATTCTCCCTAACCATAAAATCTATAAGAACAGGTTCCAATTAGAACTGATCAGCATGGACCAAAGTGACCTAGAATTGTCATGTGCAGTGTGAACCTGAAAGTCTGATGCAATCCTGCTGTCAGTCAAAAGTCAAGGAGTGGACCTGGGCAAGGTTGTCTGGAAACTTCTCTGGGACCCTCAATAAAACTGGAGGGCAGGAGGGATATGCTATGCTTCTCTCTGAGTGGACCCATTCTTTCGCTTGAGAAAGTTTCCTTTTCCTATTTTCAATCCCCTCAATAAGTTCATTCCTGCAATTTTGAGTGACATGTCTGAAATCTTTCTGGCATGATGGAAAGAAAGGACTAACACGGTTGCCTCAGCTCCATGACATAGCTAGTGCCCTGTCACCATGGCTGACTTAATGGCCATCTTTCATGATTGCCAGTAGAAAAGCATGGTTAGGTATCATCAATACAGAACATCACAAAAGTTAGTTCTTTTACTTTTTAATATTAATAGGATAAAAAATTGAGAGCAGGTTTCAGATTCTTACATATTATTTTGAAACACAAGTGCTTAATGTAAAGTATGCTTAAAAATACATAAATACTTAATTTTTATGATTCTAAAATAAAACACTTATTACTTAAGTAGGAACAACAACAGATTATAAGGAGAAGTTACTCATTTCACTTCCCAGCATTAACTTGTCAGTTATTCTCTGTAACATTTTATTCTTCCACCAATTTAAAAGTGTATAAAAGCTTTCCCTTTAATATTTTTTTTTTATCCAATGAGTTTCCAGTATGCTTATGTAAATGTGTTTGTGTGTGGGACAGGCAGGGAGAAAAAAGACTGCCCAGAGAAATAGAATCTTTAATAGAAATTTATATTACTCTTCATTTGTAGATAGTGATGATTTTGGCATCTTGAAAAAAACTCAAGTATTATAATCCTTAGGGGAAAATGCTACTTACTATGTAGGAAAAATCCATATTAGTATGCATCTTTCCATCTAGGAATATTATGTTATGTAGGTAGGATCAAACTGTATTTTAATGTTGCGTCCTTCTTTTCTCCTCTAGCGTTTTCTCCTAAGTATTTCTTTATTTTCAATGAAAAATAAAACTATTTATGAGCCTAACTTTAAATGGCTTTGTTAAAAATCATGCTGGGCTGGGAAATTGAGCATTTAGGCTGCATGAGTATAAATCCCGCAAACTATTAAGTCTCACAAAAACCTGTATGTCTCTGTGCCTTAGTACTACAAATATTTACTACTCCTCTAATGGTGAGATATCAACAGAACAATAATAAAAAATGAATTTAATGATAGACTGATTAATTTTATGACACCTTAGTGTCTAGAAAATACATTCTCAACAAGAACATCTGGCTTGAAATATTTATCAGGTAGAGTGGTTGTTCTGATGACCTCAGTGATAGTTTACTCAGTTCTCTGTCTTGGTTGGACAGGGGTGTTCAGAAAAGCCATGAGCTACCTAATTAAATATGGTGAAGGGGAACTTGAAGGCAACTTGATTTGATTCTTTCAAATTTCCTGTATTTTAAGTCATGAAGACTAGGTGTTCCACATGGAAACCTTAAAGTAGTAAAAAGTAGTTCTTTTTACCAGAAGTAAAAAGAACAAGAATGAACCAGTAAAAACATGGAACCATGGCTTTAGAGAGATTGGAAAGTAATATGAAAGATAGTGGAATGAATCTGACATAATTTTCCTATACACACACAAAAATACCTAAATGAATACCACCATCGTGTACACCCACAAGAATGGGGTCCTAATGAGAATAAGATATATTTCATGCTTGTGCAATTTTATCAGAATGGATTCTACTACCATATAAATGACTATTGTGTAATAACAGCTTAAAATGTAAACACATTGTACAGCTCTACAAAAATGTTCTTTCTTTAAATCCCAATTCTATGAGCATTTTTCTATATTTTTTTTAATTTCTTTTTTATTTTCAAGACTTTTTTGCCAGCCAAACATGGTGGTGCAAACTCAGTAGGCTGAGGCAGGAGGATTGCAAGTTTGAGGTCAGTTTTAGCAACTTTGTGAGACCCTGTCTCAAAATTAAAAATTAAAAGGGTGGAGGACACAGTTTTTGATGCTAAAGTGACCCTTAATTCAATTTCTAGTGCAAGGAGAAAAAATAAACAAAATCTTTTTTGCTAAAAACTAAGACACAAACATAAACATTAATTTAGGCCTACACTCGTTATCATTAATATCACTGTATTCCATTTTCACATCTTGGCCCAGTAGAAGGTTTTCAGAGGCAAAGACATGAATGGAGCTATCATCTAGTACTCTAACTTTGCCTTCTGTAACACCTCCTGAAGGACCTGCCAGAATCTTTTTACAGTTAACTTTTAATTTTTAACATAGCTCTATATGTTATTCCTCTACATGGTTGGCAGTAGAGTAGGTTTGTTTGCACTAACGTCACCACAAACACATGAATAATGCATTGTGCTATGATGTCATCTGACTGTAGTATCGCAAAGAGATAGGGAGTACTCAGCTCCATTATAATCACATGGGACCATGATCATGTACGCCCTCCATTGTTGTATGAAAAGTAGGTGAGTGGCACATTGCTGTATTTCACAAAGAAACATCACAGAAGCTTTACACACATAGACTTGAATATGCTGTTGATAGATTTGACAAAAGAGAGAACAAGAAGGTACAGAAACTATTTGGAATGCTTGCTCAATGAAATACACTTTAAAATTCATACAAAATTCATATTTATCCAGTCATCTATCGAAGGGCATCTAGGTTGGTTCCACAGTTTAGCTATTGTGAATTGAGCTGCTATAAACATTGAGGTGGCTGCAGCACTGTAGTATGCTGTTTTTAAGTTTTCTGAGTGTAGACCGAGGAGTAGGATAGCAGGCTCAAATGGTGGTTCCATTCCAAATTTTCTAAGGAATCTCCATACTGCTTTCCAGATTGGTTGTACCAATTTGCAGTTCCACCAGCAATGTAAGAGCGTGCCTTTTTCCCCACAACCTCGCCAACACTTCTTGTTGTTTGTATTCTTGATAATTGCCATTCTGACTGGCGTGAGATGAAATCTTAGGGTAGTTTTGATTTGCATTTCTCTGATTGCTAGAGATGTTGAACATTTTTTCATATGTCTGTTGATGGATTGTATATCTTCTTCTGTGAAGTTTGTGTTCAGGTCTTTGGCCCATTTATTGATTGGGTTGATAGTTTTTTTGGTGTTAAGTTTTTGGAGTTCTTTATATATCCTGGAGATGAGTGCTCTATTGGATGTGTGTGTGGCAAAACTTTGTTCCCAGAATGTCGGCTCTCTGTTCACTTCATTGATTATTTCTTTTGCTGAGGTATGGGGACAGTAAAGGTGGTGGAATATGATGGTCATCATAGCCCTAACTTTATGTATGACTGCATATATGTTGTGATTCTATACAACTTACAACTAGAGAATTGATATGTTATCCTCTATGTACAATGAATCAAATTGCACTCTGTTATCATGTAAGCCTAAATAGAACAAATAAATAAATTAAATAAAAAAAGAAAAAATACTAAAGTAAAATTAAAATCTTAAAAAAAATCATATTTATGAATGATCAGAAGAAAACCAAAAAAGTACTGTCTTGAAGGTGAAAGAGCCCTAAATTTGCAGAATTGTACATATTGATAAACGTAAGGGAGATAGAAAAGAAACCAGAAGGATAAATGATTATTTTAAAAGGAAGAGGAAGAGACTAGGTAAAAGGAAACATATATCTGAGACTAAGTTTATCAGTGATTGATAAGGAAAGTATGGAGGCTTTCCTGGCACTGGTAATGTGTAAAGAACTTAAAATACTGTCATTAAAATAACATATGAAGAAAATCTTTTAGATCAAGTATGATAATGGATATGAAAACATTCTGAAAAGGATAAAGCACTATGGAAATGTAATGTATGATTATTAGATCATCACTTGGATTATTAGATCCCCATTTATTTGACAAATAATCTGTTGGTACACTTCTCTGACATAATTTACCTTTCATAAGATCATAATGGAAGATGTCATTTTATAGGTAGTTTAGTTGTTGTTATGGGGGGCTTTGTCATTAACCATTCAGTTTTCCAAGCAATTCTGAATGTCAGTTTTCAATAAGGGATCATTTCTATTATTATCATTTAGATTAAACGAAAACTGGTAAACTTTATCATGTGTCAATATGATTGGACAAAAGCAGTGTGGAGCTGAGTAGTTAAATCAGCTTCTCCAAAATAAGCTCTACTGTAGATTTAAAAAAATTATAATATCATCCTATTGACTTACAATAAACATGTTTGATGCAAGACCTAAGTTTATGAATAATGGTTTCATTTTGAAGTAATTAGCCTTCAATGCTATTAACAACAGTAGCATGTCTTGAATAATTATATTTTAGAATGAAATGTCTAAGAAAAGGCATTTCTCCTCTTATGACAATTATGCATTTGATTAATGGTATAAATGACAATATCCAATAGACATACAGAACAGCAAAATTAACTGTATCTATCATGAGTGACAGTATTAAAATTAGATGAAATCAATAATCACACATAAGAAATGGTTCTGTTAATATTGTATTCTCCAAGGCAAGCCAGCTTGAAGGATGAGAAGAGATTTTACTTTTGTCGTTTTATTTAAAGTCTCAGTGAATATCAATCAGTAAATATCAATTATGTGCACTATATAAATGCTTCTAAATCTTAAAAAATACTCGAGTGCTAAAGAAACATCTAAGGAACCAATTGTGAAAAATTACCATGTGTGAACATTTCATAAAGGAACATTCATTTCTAGGATTTTTTTTATGTTTTGGGGGTGATATGCCCAGGGACATCTCCCTTTAAGATAAAGCAATGAGATCTTTCTGATAAAAGGAACAAATTCTCAGACTTTAGCTCCAGGGATCAGGATACTTTTTCCCTCTACTGTCATAAAATATTCTGCAGGACCCCAAAGTCAAGTGGGTTACATTTATGGTATTTTATTTATTTTTCATATAGGCCTAAACATATTCCCACAGGTGCACACACATACACACACGAACACACACACATACATACACAAACACAATTTGAGTTATTTTGTTTATTGCTTACTTATTATAAGAATTAACACTTTTGTAAACTTTACTTTCATTTTTAAAACTTATTTTTCTTAGAGATTTCATGTAGCTATTGATTCTGCCTTGTAAATCTTATGTATATAACTTGCTATCACTATTCACTAAGCATCTATCAATTTCTTTAAACTAAGCACTTCATCCTTATTTCTCTACCATGTTATTAGTACTATTTCCCAATGTCTTAAAACAAAATCTTCTTATCATGAAAAGAATATAAAACAAATAGAATAGTTAATACATCATTAGTTTAAACTATTCTCAACTTGACCTATAACAACTTCTATTCTTCCCTTGGATTATTTTGGTGCTAATTCTAAACATTATATAATTTCATCCATTAATAGTGTAGGATGTGTCTTTAAATATAAGAATCATAATTTTAAACCATAGCTATCTTATAATTATATCAGATATTATGTCAAATCATCCTTTTAATTTTCCATTATATTCTTTTTTATTAGATCTTTATGGTTATACATAGTAGTTGTGTTCATCCTGACAAACTCAGATATGCATGGAAATCAATTTCAATCCATGATCACCTCATTATATTCTTACAATAGATAAAATTTTCTGCCTCAGATTTCTAAAGACATCATTAAGTAAATAATAAAAAATATTTTATCAAAAATGTTTTGTCCTCATTCTAGTGTCTTTAAACTCATTCATTTTTTTTCTTAGTTTTGCCTGTTTTGACTATTAGTTACTAAAACTTGTGTTCCTATCCCACATATTTGAGTTTTGAGTAATATTTTTTATATTAAAGAAAACATAAGAACTAGCTAGGCAGACAAGAATGAAATAATACCCCCAATAGCAGAAATAGTGTGAGCAATGAATCAGAAGGATATCAAGCATTTCTAGATCAATTAAGTCCAGCAGTTTCCATATAGCCAGAGCTTAATGAGGCTAGTGGGATTTACAAAGGATAAGCCTGTTGAAGGCAGAGAGTCCCATCTTTCATTGAGCTTTTGAAAGGGTAAAATGCCTGAGGGATTTAAGGAGAGGGGAGTAACATGGCAAGAACATAATTTTACTAGAGTCATGATAAAAGACAGTGTGGAAAGTGCATCTGCAAGGGGGCATTTCTGGAGACAAGTATACAAATCAAGAGCCTATTGCAGTTGTCAAAAATAATGGGGTTCTACCATAATCCCAGGCAATAATGGTGAATAGGACCAGATTTCCAATAGATGACATTGGAAGAAAATGATGAATAGGAAGGAAGAGATTTTTGATTACTTTAAATGTGGGACTTACATAGGTTTAAATAGATTTTGGTGCAATTAACTATGTGGAACATAGAAGGGATTGAGGTAGAATCACCAGGAAAGGAGGTAGAGAATATTGATGACTTTTAGCTTGAAATGTGTGGAGTTGGAGGATCCTGAGATGTGTTCATGAAGACATAAGTAGTAGACAATTTAGTTATTCCAGAGTATAGGATTAAGTCTTTATTTGGTACTGAGATCAGAATTAATCTGTTCAATCGGTGAGAAGGCTTTGAGAACAACAGAGCTGGAAGAGTACCAGAGAGGCCCAGCAATTGACTTTTGAAGTCTATGCTAAAGTCATGTCCCTCATGAAGGCTCCCTAGCAATGACTAAAGCAGAGAGAACAAGACAGCAGACCTAGGAGACCTTGACTCCTGTGGGCCAGTATTAGTTGAAGGACTCAATGACTTTATTAAATTTTTCTTAGATTATATGTTAATGTAGAAAGTTTCTGCCCAACACTCTTTCCAAGCCTATCCTGTTTTGTCTACCTATTATTTCTTTCTCTTCTCCCACCCCTGCATTTCTCCCAGTACATCCTGGACTGCTTAATTCTGAACTCTAGGTTCTAACAGTGGGTGATGGAAGTCATAATGGTGAGTAGAGTTTAAGAATAACATTGACAACCCTGATCAACTACTGGAGTGATAATTGGGAGAGGAACATTGTAAAAAGGGAAAGATCTGAGAGCTAGGAGAAAAGCCTTTAGCTTAAGCATTCTCTAACATAGAATGAGAGGCCCATATCCCCATCCTTAGCTGAGTTCATGTCCTTGAATGGTTAGTCCCTCCATGTCTCTCACTTCAGTTACCTTTGCCCAATAATCAAAACTCAGTCCCCAAGAGATATCTCTTCCTACAATACTGCTATTTAATGCAGATTACCAATTATTTCTTGCCCAGTACATGATTTCAACTGGGTCCTATGGAACAACTACTGTTGTTTAAATCAATTCCCTTAAATGCTCTTACTGTTTATAGAATACTCCCTTTCACTTCCTTCCATAATGGGAAAATCCTAAAAGACAGACATTATTGCCTTTTAAAGTTAAGATTCTGATGAATACTACCAGCTACCACGCATTGGTCATTTATCCTATGCCAGGCATTGTGCTACCATAGTAATCCTTCAACAATCCACTAAGATAATTGGGTCATCCCACTTTAATAGATGTATAAAACTTTCTAAATTCTTTTGACTTGAAAAAATGGAAGAATCAAGTACAAATGAACTCGGAATCAGAGCCAGGGACTAGCCCTGTGATGGTTTTGTGACTGTGATGGTTTCATGTGTATTTCACTCTCTGGGAAATTTTCTTCCTTCTTTGAGTTTCATCTGTCTCTATTGTGTCCATCTATCAATTTTGGTTGAAAATACTAGCATCTTTTCATTTCAGACTCCTTGTGCACTCATGTCTTACCAAGTTACTATTTGGTGTATTATTCAGAAACTTAATTTCAAGATTTTGGATCTTCTTTCACCCCAACAACATTCAACTCAAATACCCACTGGCAAAGAATTCTGGAAGACACACTCATAATCTTATCTTCATTTTTACTGTACTGTTTCTGGAAGTATAAACTCTACTCATTAGTCATAGTTATCGGTCTCTCTTACTTTTTCATTGTTAATATACTTTCTCTTTGAACCCATCAAGAATTTTGGCACATGGATTTATTTTATTCTCCTAGATTATAAACCTTCTATTAGTTTCATTTACTTCCCAATGTAGATGTCATCACCATCATTGCTATCCTTCCTTTATACAACTGCCCTGCAAGAGGTTCATAAATTCATAAGATGTGCTTTACTCAAAGGTGGAATCAAGAAAACATCAATAGCTGTGGGGTTTTTTTGTTGTTTTTTTGGTTTTGGTACCAGGGATTGAACTCAGGGGCACTCAACCACTGAGCCACATCCCCAGCCCTATTTTGTGTTTTATGTAGAGACAGAGTCTCACTGAGTTGCTTAGCACCTCACCTTTTCTGAGGCTGGCTTTGAACTCGCGATTCTCCTGTCTCAGCCTCCCAAAGTGCTGGGATTACAAGCGTGAGCCACTGTGCCTGGCTTAATGGCTATGTTTTTAATAATCCTTGATCAAAGTAGAAGAGAGTGACATGAAACAACAGGGTGTTTTATAAAGCAATTTTTCTGACCAAATGATAATCTCAAGTCTTCAGGACATTAAATGGAAGAAGGAAGATGAATTAACTGTATTCTAAACAGTTTTAATCACAATATTATTTATAAATATTGTGAAATAATTATTATCACTTTTTCAAATGACTCACCAGGTCTTTACATAATAAAAAAGTTTTACTAACAGAGATGTGTTCTCATATACATGTTATATATGTGCATAATTTTGTGTCTGTATATTGCATAATCTTATCTAAACTACAATCTATTTAAAATGGGTTCAGGAAATTATAATGGGTTACAGAGATATTCAGGTAAAAGTTCTGTATTGGGAAATATTTGTTTGTTAAAAGAAGCTATCTTGGCTCTTTTCTAAGAGCGCTTACATTTGTTAGATGAAGAGGTGTATTTGCTGTGGTCCAGGGTCTGACCTTCATCTTTGATGTCAGAAAATCTGATCTTCCAGTGTTGAAAATATTCCATTTTAGTGATAGATAGCTAGGTTCATAGATGTGATGAATAAAAAGTTGCTTTTTTATTATTTATTATTAATTTTTACTAAGTAGTACAATTACCAATGCAGCAAGTGAAGAAGCCAGATTATAATCAGAATATTCTATTTCACATTACTAAGCATGGAAGAAACCAAGAAGGATATTTACTGAAAGGACTCATTTACTAGCATCTGTTTATGGCTGCTTAATGCATTTGTCTCTATAAAGGACATCAGGAACCGAGTTGTTTGGTTCTTAGCCAAGATATCCTCTTCCCTGCAGAATCTGGATAAACACTACTAACATTTTCCTTTGTGAATTTCCTATTCCTAGACTCTTATTGTTTTTCAAAGCTATCTTCTTCTCATCAAAAGAAATTTTCTTTAAAGATGATAGTAAAACAGAGATGTCAGCTTCAGAAGCCTTTATCCCTTGACAACTATGTAAAATCACCTTTTAAAACAATTTTTTTTAGTTTTACATGAACGCAATACCTTTATTTTGTTTTGTTTTTATGTGGTGCTGAGGACCGAACCCGTGCCTCACACAGGCGAGGCAAACGCTCTGCCACTGAGCCACAGCCGCAGCCCCAGCCCCATCAAATCACCTTTTAAAATCCTAATTCTGGAACTTTAGAGTCCATAACCTTCTCCAAGATTTTTTGTACATTCCCAGAAGATAGTTCTTTAGATTTACCTATAATTATATTCCTGCTTCTTCCTCCTTCATGTATTTATTCATGTCTGGTAATTCTTCTTTCATAAATTTGCACACACACGTACACATTCCTATTTAGAGAGAACCTGGATGATACAGATAGATCTTCTTGAAGTGCAGAGGCCAAGCGAGGCTTCACAGTGGTACGCTTGTTATGCATCATGTAGTGAGCTCCATAAAGAAATCTCTATTGCATAACCCTGTCTCCCAGAATTATTTTTGGTGGCACTGCCAATAGAATTTCCTTGCTGGATCTTTGTCTCCAGGCAGGGCTGACCTCACATTTTCCATATGCTTCTCTTCCTTCAATTTTTGACTTGCTGTCCTTCACCTCTCCTAAACTGTCCCTCCGTACTCCAAGTTCTTCCTCATCTTCCAAACAGAGGATACAAAATTTCCCAAATTTGAGCTCTCCAAGCTTTTAACAAGCTTGAGACATGAAAGCAACTATTCTTCAAAAAGAACAATTAAAAATTAATTTGTCATAATAAACTTTGAGTGACTGGGGACATTTCTAATTTTTAAGATGACTCCCTGCCTCTATTATGTTAATCTTGTCAATTTGCTTTCAGAGAGGAACATTATATCCAAGCTTTTGGTCAACGTCTATCATTCATCTCTATGTACTGCCTACAATTCAAATGCTATTATCAAAACTCAAAAAGACAATGTCATCATCTCAACATCTGGAAACTCAAGCTATAGTTATACATTTGTGTAAATGTTGAGTCTCTGTGGATGGGAATATTTAATCTCAGCATAATTGAAAAATTCTAACTATAGTATGGAGAATTTCAAAGTATAGAAAACTGTCATCCAAATTAATCAAATGTTCTTTGAAATTTTAATGCTTTAAGTTTTTTTTAAAATTCTAATGGTCTAGAAAAACTTTTCAAACAAATATGCCCAGAGAGTCATCTTTAGTTAATTGCTGTGCATTTAATGACTTCTAAAGGGTCATATTACTTTATTCACATCAACAATTTTACTTTCACTTAATTGCATAATTTTTCTCAGTTGCTGTTACCCGAGCTTTAAAATTATGATAATACTAGTGCCGAGAAACATTTTAAACACCAGAAATGATCTAGGAGTTTTGAGAAGCACCAAAGAAACTTCCTTATTGCAGAACAACCTAGACAGGTCAAAATCTGAACTCTATATGTTTGATTATTGTTTTCCAGAAGATCTCTTGGATAAGAACTGTAAAACACTGAGTATTTCAGAGTACTTAGTCCCACTGTTCTACCACTTGCTACCAGAATCCCACTAGCATTCTGGTTTATTTATCCAACTAGACAACCATAGAGAGATCCAAGACCATGGGTAAGAAGTAATGGCACAGTTCAGTGAATTTCAAAGTCATCAAGAATATTGTTTAATAATTCAATGTCTTTTATGATTACAGTTTACATCTAAGGGAGGGACTATGTCATACTTGACTTTCTTAAGTCAGTCTGCCTAGATTCAAATAATAGATTTTCCATTTGCCAATTTTTCATCTTGGATTGTTCTAGCAAAATCCTCTGTGTTATAGTTTTGTCCCCTTGAAAGTAGAGATAATTCTGATGCCCATTTCATAAATTTGTGATGAAGATTAAATGAAAAATATATAACTAAGTATTGAGTGAAGTGCCCAGAATATAATAAGTACAGTACATATTTTATCATTGTTTTTCAATTGTTAATATAGTAAATGCTTATTAATTTTTGAATGTATACCTTTTGATATCACATATTTATAAGCTCTGAATACTCCATGGAACATATTTCAATAACTCAGTGGAAAGAAGTCCCTATTTATAAAATAAACTGAACTAGGGATACCAACTTAGATCATCAACAAGGCCTAAGGGCAAGTTGCTAATAGCTTAGGGTTCCTGTTTATCCTTTATTTCTACCATGATAAAAAAAAGAGAGAGAGAGAGAAGTAAGTAAGAACCCTTAGGAAGCAGTTCAGTAGAATATTCTATCAGCATAGGATTAAGGATTGAGTATATATTCTATCAACATAGGATTAACTACCAGAAAGTACAAATACAATATTATTTTTAAAACAGTCAGATATGTGTCACTTGTAAATAGGGTGATCATAAAATTTATTATTCAAAATGTAACTATTTTATAAAGTCAAAGGATATATTTCAAGATGAGTTTATTAATCAAAGTCTTAAATATTGTTAAACATCCATAATTTTTCCAATATTATTTATACTAATGTGTTGGGTACATAGAAAAGTATAAATCTTCTTTTTATCAAATATAGAGAATTATCAGGGCATAAGAAGATAATTCATCAGTTATTTGATCATAGAATACTATAGGTGCTTGAGACAATGTTACTCCAAAGACATTTCACTAAGGAATTTCACCATTCTTAGGCCTTGTGAATACTGAGTAATGTTATTAGGCAGAATCTAAAATTTATAACTGAGGTTTTAGAGCTGCATGCTAAGTATATACACCACCTGTTAAATGGGATAGTGGCATTTCAGATTCCTGTTGACCTGCATGGCCATTAATTCACGTACTGGATGAGGGGTGATGAGGGGATGAAGAAAAGACAGACAGACACACAAATAGAGAAAAAGCTGGGACCCTCTGGTTCTCTGTCCCCTGATGAGAGATGGATGACCCACAACCAGCTCAGCATGTTTATAATATAGGTTTTAACATCAAAAGGGTTTTCTGTGAGAAAGGTTCTTCAAAGCATACAGGGTAAATAATGAATTTTGTGTATCCCAGTTACAATTATCAGCTTGCAACCATAATTCAGCTGACATCTGAATCTGAGGTCAAGAACTGATAAATCTGTGGCTGACATGGAACCTCCTTTTGAACAAGGAATCACCATAGCAACTGGGTGATTTTATCTGTACCTTAGCACCGAAATTTTCCAAGAGAGGCATTACCTCTGTCTCTGGACAGCTCAAGGACCATAATTCAGTTGCCAACTCCTGACATCAGACTGTGTAGGAAAAAAAGGTTATTCAGCCTCAAGTCTGGGGGTATAACAGTTCAGTAGGAAGGCAGCAGCCTAACATGATGAGGCCCTGAGTTTGATCCACAGCACTGTTTAATGAGATAAAAAGACAGAGCAAGAAAAAAGAGAAGAAACCCAGTTCTTAGAGGACAACTCTGGTTATGGAACCTACTTTGGTCCTGGTAATCCATAATCATTTCCTTAAAAATTGACTGCTCAAATTATTTACTCAGAGGTAGTTTGTGCTGGGCATGGTGGTGCACACCTGTAATCCCAGCTACTTCGGAGGCTAAGGCAGGAGGATCACAAGTTTGAGGCTAGCCTCAACAATTTAGTGAGTTCCTAAGCAACTTAATGAGACTCTATCTCAAAATAAAAAATAAAATGGCTGGAGATGTGACTCAGTGGTAAATACCCCTGGATTCAATCCTAGAACCACACACACACACACACACACAGAGGTAGTTTGTTCATGTAGATCATGGTAATGACCAACCCATAAATTATGTTAAAGGCTTTTGGAGACTCTGGTTTTGGCTTATTTTCCAGTAAAATGAAGAAAACTGCCATGAAGAAAACACCATGCTCCTGAGTATGAGGCTCATGCTTGCAATGAAGGCTGAAAGATACTGATAGTTTACCATATACTTTAAAGTTTACCATATACTTTAAAATAAAATGTAGAGGAAATCATTAATTTATTATTAGGATAAGGTAGTTTTCCTTTTCTTCTGAAATTATTCTATCTGTATGTATCTCTTTTTCTAAAATATTTATGGTGTATTATTTGTGCATAGTTTCTATCATCTTACTAAATTATCAGCTCCTTGAGAGTGTGAGTTTAGTCAATTATATAATCCTTTGTCCTTAGCATGGTGGTTCCTTTTTTTTTTTCTTTCTTTTTTTTTTAGGTACTGGGGATTAAATCCAGAAGCATTCTTCTACTGTGCTACATCTCCAGTCCTTTTGATTTTTTTATTTTTGAGACAGGGTCTCCCTAAATTGCTGAGGCTGGCCTTAAATGTTCAATCCTCTTGCTTCAGCCTCCATTGCTGAAATTGCAGGCATGAGCCTCACACTCAGGAGCATGGTATTTTCTTCATGGCAGTTGGCAAATATATCTGATGATTAAATATAAAGGTTCTATTACTCTTGTGTTTGTATTATGTCCTTATGAAATATGCATATTTCTGATAAACCACCCCATGCTGTAAATAAATTAGCAATGGCATGATTAGAGACAAAACAGTGCTGGGGTACAGACTCCTTTGATCCTAGATTTGTAAGCATTATGAGGCAGGAGTGATACTTGGGAAATATTTGGCATCCTTCCAAAACTCAGGGTGTATTGCATCTGAAAAGTTTCTATTTTCACTTAATGGATTTATCTAGGTGGTAAGATTGATATTATTCAGCCATTATCCCTTTCTGTCATATTTTTACTCTAACCTTCAAAGTCTCCTAAATATTCATTTATGATCCCTCAAACATCATTACTCTTGCCATAAAAAAGAGTCTTTTAGAAGGAATCATAGTCTTCCTATTGATATATAAAATCATTCTTTTTTCTTTTTTGGTACTGGAGATTGAATTCAGGGGTCCTCAACCACTGAGCCACATCCCCAGCCCTATGTTGTGTTTTATGGAGAGACAGGGTCTCACTGAGTTGCTTAGTGCCTCGCCGTTGCTGAGGCTGGCTTTGAACTCACGATTCTCCTGTCTCAGCCTCCCTAAGTGCTGGGATTATAGGCTTGAGCCACCACGCCCGGCTTATAAAACCACTCTTAAGACATCCTCTTTCCTGATCATTATTTTTAAGGTGCCACTTCTATGATTAGGTTAGAAATACTGTATGGAGGTAAACTATTAAAAATAAATAAATAAGGTAACTTTCCTGAGCACTGAATTAATTCCAGATGTTATTTTCTGTTATTGAATCAAGAAAAAAGTGGAAGTTTATTCAACACAATATGAATGAATCATTAGAAGCCAAACATACTTATTTTTAAAGCTATTGAACTCGGTATGATATCAAACTGCTCTGAGTCAAGCCATAACTGAACAGATACCTTATGTGGTCCAAGCCTCCCATAATTAGTGAGACTTAAATCTTCCTGGCACACCTCAGCATGTTTAATCACAAGCATCCAGTATTTATAGCACTTATTTGCATTCAGCCTCCTCCTCTTTGGTTTCATTAGCACGCATTACTCTCCAGGAGACTTGGGCTGAGTTTGTAGGAGCCTTGCCAAATGAATCAGGATCAAAATATTTAATATGTTCAATTCACTGTTGCTTATGCGTAGAGTTAAGCCACATGGTTAGGCTGGGAATACTTTTTCTTTAACATGCTGTGATGGCATGGCTATCTTGAAATTTTAAAAATTCATGTTGTATTGTGAATTGATACTAAAAGGGAAAATGCACCAAGCAAAGAGAATAAAACAATAGGCAATTAGTAAATAATAGCCTGACTAAGTTATAATAAGGAAAAAGACCTCAAATGTTTAATATAAAGAAATAAGTATAAATATATGAACCCAAGGCCCCCTCTCCTTATGTCATACAATATACACAGCTAATAAATAATTGCAGATGGCTCAGGCAGTGGAGAGAACTGACTGGTGTATTTGTCTCATTCAGTTGACTTCTCCTTCACTCTGAACGCCCCTCCTTTGCACTGCTGCTCTTTCAGGCCTCTGTCAGTCTCAAAATATCTCCCTCATTTTCTTCTGCAATTATTCCAAATTTCTCTAATCGAGTACTTTCCAGTGTCTTTTTTCCTTCAAGATCATCAACAAATCCATGACGTTGTATTAATGGCATTCACTGATTCATATATTTGTCATCTCAGGAAACATGTATGCATATTAATAAGGATCATGTGGAGGTAAGAATATCTTAAATGAGAAACTATGGGTTGGTGTTTCTGGCAACAGGATAAATACAGATAAAGTTTTTGGGAGACAACCTTTTGGGAAGCTGAGAAGTAACATCATGAATGAACTTTGCAACATGTAAATACAAGGCTTCTTGATTAGCAAATAGAAAAATCATTTTATGAATATTTGCACATATTAAAAAGAAATTTATAAAACTATAAATAGAAGGGGCTGGGGTTGTGGTTCAGTAATAGAGCACTTGCCTAGCATGTTTTGAGGCACTGGGTTTGAGCCTCAGCACCACTTTATAAATAAATAAAAAATAAAAGTCCATCAACAATTAAAAATATTAAAAATAACTATAAATACAAAACCCCCCAAACTCACAGAAAACTAGGACTAGAACATTACCAATCAATTAAAAATTATTGGTTCAAAAGAAAAACTTATGCTAGCATTGTACATAATAGAAAAAATCTGAATGGTCTTCCCTTAAGAAAGGAGGCAGGGATTTTCACTCTCATCACTGCTATTGAACAAAGTATTCTAACAGACACTTGGTGGATAGGGACACTCAGGCTCCCTAATATTATAGTGTGTCGTATCTTGATTGCTTAGCTAATGGTCTGTCATTTGAGGACTTTAATTTGGCAGGAATAGAAAGAGACTCCTTTGAGAATGGTGGTATTTAGGCTCAGGGTATACAGTGGAGGAGAGCCATAGGGAATGTGCACTCCCTGGGTGAAGCACAAGAGCTCCAGGCATGATTTCAATCTTCCTTTCCCCTATACAGTAGAAATTAAAGCCCAAAGACTTTCATGATGAGATGGCACACATGCCGTCTTTTTCTATCTTGATTTTCTCTCAGTTTCTATTGATCCCAGCAAGGTAGAAAGGAAATATGAACAGGTACCTATGGGCCCTAGAGAAGGAAACAGTAGCTGAGAGATAAATGTCCTGTTTATTTAGGTTAATCTAAGTGCAGTGATATCAATCCTGTAGCACATTAAAATCCCAGGGTCCCACTACAAAAAGAGTTTCTGATTCTAACATCTTGGGTGGAGTAAAGTCATTCATTTAGAAATGTCCTAGTTGATGATAATATAGAGCAAAGGACCACTGCCCAACAGCTGCTACAGTGCAGGAGCTCCAACACCCAGAACTCAATGGAGTTAGATAGAGGGAAGAGGCCCAGAGGGGGTGCCACCAGAGTCTCAGGACAGTCGCTTTTGACAGTGCTATGAATAGATCAGAAGTTTTCCAGCTGTAGAAATACCAAGGATACAGACCAATATATGTAGGTCAAGCTGGAGGAGGAGGAATCAGGAGGTCATGGGTCAGAAATCATGGGTCAGGAGGAACAGAATCTTCTTCCCAATGTTCCAAAATTTGAGAAACTTCCTTTGCATGCACTGTAATCCAGGAGAATTGAAGAATGAAAAATAGAGAAATCAGAGCATACATTCTAAAAAAAATTGAATTGCATCAGTCTGGACATAGTTAAAAATTGGAACTAATTCTGTGCAATATATTTTTTAATGTAATCTAGACCAAGTTCTAAGGCCCTAAGTGGAAGCTGATCAGTTTCTCTTCTTGTATGGCTAATACCATGTCTCAGCCATTTCCCTTATGAGCTCCCACACTCTGGGTCAATATGTAATGCTCTATTTGCCCCACTTGCAGGTACCACACAACTAGGTACAACCTCCTATGCCCTGAAACTGGGGGTTATTTAAATTAACCAATCTACAGGGAACCTCAAGATGTCTAGCTAAACTTAATCCACTTGCTGTACATAAACTGCATCCCATAGCTCAGGTTGTTATTGCCATGTCCCTGGATGTAATCAAAGGCTGTGGCTTGATGTGGCTGCCTTCTCTCTTCTGGAGGTGTAAATTTCAGTTCTGCATTCTATCTAGTTGTGTATGGTGGCTTGCCATTGAAATAAAATTTAATATTTTATAAAGCATTCTATTATATTTAGTGGACAAGATTAAGGTTCCATTACATCTCCTTTCCCACTCATCCCTCACACAAGAGATACTAAACAAAGATACATTAAGTCACAAATAGAAACATTTATATCCATGTTTAGGTGTGCACTGGAATTTCCAAATGAAGAATACTAACATTATACTGTGATGAATGAGATAATGTCTGACCCTCTACCATGTAGTGACATATTTAAAATTAATACTCCATTTCTGAAAAATTTGACTCAGTTGCCATAGAAGAAACCCTTTGGGGCAGAGGGTTTCAGAAAGATGTAAGTTGGAGGGCAAAGACTCTGTTAGAGCTTGGATTGAATAAAGGACTGAATGCGCTCTATAATTAACACATTCCTTCTACGGCTGAGGAATATGACTATCTCTTATACCTGACTGCATAACACATACTTCCTGCTGTTCTTTTGTGACTTATTTTCTCCTCTACCTTCCCTCTGAAGTGTGTATAGGAAAAGGTGAAGAGGGGAGGGCAGAAGAAAAGTAAAAGAAAACAAAGGCTAAAAAGAGCACACAATATAACACAGAAAAGAGTTCCAGAAACCCTAGATTTTTTTCTTTGTAAAACTTCACAATCTTTCATAATGCCTTCACACATTAAGCCATGGAAAAGGCTGTATTTGAAAAGAATGTATTGTTTCCAAAAAAGTTTATCAATAATAAGGGAGAAAATCAATTCAAATGTATAAATTAGACTTACTGAGACATGGGACTACGACCATACAAATATTTGGAACTTTTAAGTTTTATGAAAACATGCAGCTTTATAAATTGATGCTCAGCATGCATGGTATTTTTTTGAAGTGTCCAATTTATAAATTTGTATTTTAATAAACAGGGTATACTTTATAACACATAGGGACCCTCTGAAGTTAAAATGCACTACTGATTTCTTAGAATAGTCAGTGTGATTTAGTAAAAAGAGGTGGAATGAGTTCGATAATGACTCTAGTAATAACCAAATATGTCAATGTCTCTGGGTTTGTATTAGTTATTTAATGGTGCATAAAAATCTATCCTAAAATTTAGTAACTTAGACAACTACTGAGTACCTCTCTTAATGTTGTACGTAGCCTGAGTTCAGCATGGTGGTTCTGTTGGTCTTACCTGGGCTCACTTGAACAGTTGCAATCAGATGCAACACTGGATGAGAGAAAATATCCAAGATGGCTGTGTCTACATACTAGCTATTGAGAGATCATATTGTACTCCATATGGATTAGACCAAATTTCTTGCAGCATGGCAGCTGGGTCCCAAGACATCATGAATATTATGTGTCAAGGCTTCTTGAAGTGCAGGTTCAGAAGGCAAGAATTCCAGTGCATTCTCTTGGTCAAAACAATGTAGAAGGAAGCTAAGATTCAAAAGAAAGGAAAATGCATGGTATCTCTTGATAAGAGGAGAGGCAAATTGAAAAAGACTATGTGAGAATGGATGAAATAGTGGAGACTATCTTTGGAAACAATCTGTTCATGTGTTCCATTTTTTCCAAGTACAAAGTAAGAGATTGGACCATGTTATAATAACAATTTTCCAGATAAAAATTTATGATTTGAAAACCACTTTTATAATTAAAATTATTATTTTTGTATCATTTCTTTTATTTTACTGTTTGATTTGATTCTAAATAATAAAACTCTTCATATTGAATTCTTAAGTTCTTGAGACTTCCAGTTGATATTTTGGAGATTATATACATGATAATGTTTCTGGGAATAGAGTCTAGTAGAAACTGAAAGACTTTTTTATGTGTAAAACATAATAACTTTGGTGTAGCAGTAGTCAGTCATACATCTAGATTCAATCTTTGAAAATTGTTCTTCGCTTTTCATTTTCTCCAAGATGGTATTAAGGCATTCAGCTTTATTCATGATGATTACTTACTGTTGGATTCACAAATATACATCTTGGGGGCTAAGAAATCTCTTTAAACTCAATTTTCTCCTATATCCAAGTGGTCTATTAGATTTTTTTTAATGCTTGTTTATTTTTAATTTTAAAAGCAAACAGTACCAAATTCCAATTTTCTCTCACCTTGTGAAAATTGAATTATTCTATTAATTTTTCCCCTTATTTTTTGTCATTTATCATCATTTAGCAACTCACTCTCAAAATCCAAAGGGTGCATTTATCCTCTTAACTCTACACAGCTAAGTCTTCCCAAAAGCCCCCATCTAGTCATCTAAATCAGTAATTGCCACAGCCATATTTTTCCTTCTGTAGTAATACATCCACTCCACACTATCAGCAACCTCTTTTTGAACTTCTGTAATGACTTCCTAACCAGTTTTCTAACCTCTAATTTCCCCCCACCAAATTTATCTTAACACATCACTTTCAACAATAAATCGTGAATGGCCGCCACGCTCTGTGGTCTTATGTACATTGCCCTCCATGACCTTCCCTCATCTACTGGTTCAATACTTTCTCCCACTACTCTGCTGTGTAAAATTTTGTTCTTATTAGATAGGTCTAGACTCTCTTCCTCCTCAAAGGCTTGCATGTGTAGATTACGAGCTGGCCTCACACCAGTCTCCTTGCCCAGACATCTTAACACATTTTGCAGCCTGCTCCCCTTCAAGCTTCAGTTTAATGCCTATGTGAATGAAAATTTTATTTTTATATTGTACCTCAGAGAATCAAAGTTTTCCATGTGTTATGGATGCAGAGAGTAAAGGAGTTGGTATGTGTAACATAGGAAGTGTGATCTTGAACTTCAAACGGTCCTCTATGTAGTTGACTCCTTGAAATATCAACAACATACTAATGAGCAAAGGGTGCAGATTAGTTTCTTTTTTTTCCATACTTAATTTATTTATTTGTTCTATTTAGGCTTACATGATGACAGAGTGCAATTTGATTCATTGTACATAGATAGAGGATAACATATCAATTCTCTAGTTGTAAATTGTATAGAATCACAACATATATGCAGTCATACATAAAGTTAGGGCTATGATGACCATCATATTCCACCACCTTTACTGTCCTCATGCCCCCTCCCCCCTTACACCCCTGTGAACAGAGTTCCACCATTGTTCCCATGACCTTCCCCACATTATGGATCAGCATCCACTTATCGACGAGTACATTCAGCATTTGGTTTTCTGAGATTGGCTTACTTCACTTAGCATGATATTCTCCAACTCCATCCATTTACCTGCAAATGCCATAATTTTATTCTCTTTTATTGCTGAGTAACATTCCATTGTGTATATATACCACAGTTTCTTTATCCAGTCATCTATCAAAGGGCATCTTGGTTGGTTCCACAGTTTAGCTATTGTGAATTGAGCTGCTATAAACATTGAAGTGGCTGCAGCACTGTGGTATTCTGTTTTTAAGTCTTCTGGGTATAGACCGAGGAGT
>CM053406.1:41348012-41389747 GCA_028644305.1 Xerus rutilus
CTCTGTTCATTTCATTGATTATTTCTTTTGCTGAGAAGAAGCTTTTTAGTTTGAATCCATCCCATTTGTTGATTCTTGATTTTACTTCTTGTGCTATAGGAGTCTTGTTAAGGAAGTATGGTCTTAATCTGACATGATGAAGATTTGGGCCTATTTTTCTTCCATTAGGCATTGGGTCTCTGGTCTGATTCCCAGGTCCTTGATCCACTTTGAATTGAATTTTGTGCATGGTGAGAGATAGGAGTTTAGTTTCAATTTGCTGCATATGGATTTCCAGGTTTCCCAGCACCATTTTTTGAATAGGCTATCTTTTCTCCAGTGTACGTCTTTGGCTCCTTTATCTAATATAAGGTAACTATATGTAAGTGGGTTCGTCTCTGTGTCTTCTATTCTATACCATTTGTCTACATGTCTATTTTGGTGCCAATACCATGCTGTTTTTGTTACTATAGCTTTGTAATATAATCTAAGGTCTGGTATTGTGATGCCTCCTGCTTCACTCTTCTTGCTAAGGATTGCTTTGGCTATTCTGGGTCTCTTATTCTTCCAAATGAATTTCATGATTGCCTTTTCTATTTCTATAAGGAATGAAGTTGGGATTTTAATTGGGATTGCATTGAATCTATATATCGCTTTGGGAAGTATGGCCATTTTGACAATATTGATTCTGCCTATCCAGGAGCATGGGAGATTATTCCATCTTCTAAGGTCTTCTTCAATTTCTTTTTCAGTGTCTTGTTGTTTGCATTGTAGAGGTCTTTCACCTCTTTTGTTAAATTGATTCCCAAGTATTTTATTTTTTTTGAGGCTATTGTGAATGGGATAGTTTTTGTAATTTCTCTTTCACAGGGTTTATCACTGATGTATAGAAATGCAGCTGATTTGTGGGTGTTGATTTTATATCCTGCTACTTTGCTGAAATCATTTATTAATTCTAAAATTTTTCTGGTAGAATTTTTTGGATCCTCTATTTATAGAATCATGTTGTCTGCAAATAATGATAGTATGAGTTCTTCTTTTCTGATTTGTATCCCTTTAATTTCTTTCATCTGTCTAATTGCTCTGGCTAGTGTTTCCAGGACTATGTTGAATAGCAGTGGTGAGAGAGGGCATCCCTGTCTAGTTCTCGTTTTCAGAGGGAATGATTCTAATTTTTCTCCATTTAGGATGCAGATTAGTTTCTGACCAAGGATGGACCAGCTCAAGTTGTAATGGTCCCAGTAACCTTGGTTTTAATCCTTTACCTAAAAATAAAACAATTGTTCTGTGTAACTGGATGCTTTCTGTGTATTTTTGTTTTTCTTGTCTCTGCTACTGGATTTTTCAGTTCCTAGGAAGATAGAGCCAATTTATTCTACCTTTGTTTTTTCTCCTTTGTCTAGAACTTTATTTTTTTTGCATAATAATATATGTTGCTATGTGACACTTACATATGATACTACATATACTAAAAATGTCACAATACATTACTCAGTAGGTACTGAGTAAATAATAAAAAGATAAACTTTTGATTTATTTCAAAATTACTTTGCATTTACAAAATAGTTTTATTCTTTTCTCATCAGGCTTATTTTTTATTGTGACCTAAAAGTAATAATCCTACTTTATTTAAACATGTTACATAAAAATTGAGAATATAAAGTCAAAATTATTTTCTACCTTCTCATAAATGCACTAGGTATTTGGAAGAGCACTTTGTTTTCTCTTTTGTGTATATTGAATTACTACCTTTTTAAAAAGCAACATAATTAAGAAATGAATGATTTGCCAGGGATACAAGTGATAGTAAGATCCTAAAATGACTAAAATTATTTTTAGCTAAGTCTTGCTGAGTTAATATACCTTGATGTTTTTCTTATAGAGGGCACCAGAGTATAAGTATGGTTTCCCTTAGGTAATTTCTAGAGATCATTCTTTCTTAGTTGTTTCCTTATTTACCAGTGTCAGAGGAGCCAGCCCTGTATCTCACATGTGAAACACGCTTTATCATTATCAAATGATGATCAGGCAAGCACCTTACACAGAACTTGCTTTAATGGAGTGGAAACTAATTTTGCAAGTGCTGTTTCACTTAGTGTTCAGTGCAGGGGCACAAACTCCATCTATTGAATTACACAAGCTCAGTGATCTAGAAATGAAAGAGAGTACATAAATGAACAGTGTGGGCTAGTGCAGCATGGAAAACAATGCCACACAATAATGCTGGAGAAGATATTTAAGAAATAGATCGTGTTTAAACAGACATTTTTATTTGAAGTTCTTCAGGAATAATGGAAGGTCACTGTTTTAGTAAGCTTTGTCACTGCTGTGACCAGTAGATCTGACAAGAACAATTAGAGGAGGAAATGTTTATTTGTGGGCTCATCGTTTCAGAGGTCTCAGTCCATTGACAGCCTGATCCATTCCTCTGGGCTTGAGATGAGGATGAACATCATGGCACAAGGGTGTGGCAAAGGAAAGCAGCTTGGGGACATGGCATCAGGAAGTATAGAGAGCGAGCTCCGCTCTCCAAGAACAAAATATAAACCCCAAAGGCACACTCCCAGGGATTCACCTCCTGCAGCCACAACCTACCTGCCTTCAGTTACCATAAATTAATTCCTATAAGTGATTTAACACAGAGATTGGGTTAAGGCTGTCATAACCCAATTATTTCACCTCTATGCTTTCTTGCATCATCTCACACATGAGCTTTTGGGGGAACACTTAATCTCTAAATCATAGCAATCACAAATATTTAAAGTTTCATGTTCAGAAAAAATGTAGTTGAGATGAACCTGATTAGTGTTAAGAAGCTACCACAGGATGGCTGTAAGTTTTTGAAGATCTGAAATGGAATTTTTCGAATATGCACATACTTCAACTTCAATTTTTAAACAGAAAGTACAACTCATAAAAAATCTCAGGCTATAAAATTTTGATATCACTACAGCATTGCTTTCATTGTGAGTTTTTTCCTAACTACACAGTTATTGCTTACATATAGGTTGGGTGGTTGACAGAGCACTCAATATGTTAACTGTTCTGATGAAATTACACAAAGATACATGTAGCAACAGGTTTGAATTTAGTAGGCACTGGGAAATGCCTTATGAATTTTAAATTCTAGGAATATTTATGTCCTTGGTCTTGTAATTACTGATCAGAAAGTGCTTTTTCCATCCATTTCATTAATAAAGTACCTACACACTAACCATTTAATAAACAAACATTATACTTGCCAGGAAAATTAGTGATTTGTTGATTAGAAACTACAGTTATCCCTTGGTTTTCTAAAGCTTTGGTTTCATAGAGGTGTGTTTAGAGGCTATGATTTAAACTTTCTTTGAGAAAGTTGCTATAAACAACTTCTGACTTCATTGTCCTTTTGAAAATGCACTCAGTATATCATTCCTGTACATTAAAACCACATAATGATCGAGCAATTGTTTGTGAAGTGTTGTTTTCATTTAGGAGCTATATATCTATATGTACACATATCTCTGCATATGTATATATATATATATATATATATATAATAGAATTATTGAATTGTCTACTTTGTTTTCATGTTTCTTATTCACTTCCAGGAAGTTCAAAGTTAAATTTTATATTTAAAGTAATATGAGCATTTGTATTGTTTGCATATTTATACTTTTTCCTCCTCTTGTCACTTACCTCTATAATTAGGGGTAAGATTAATCGCAAGATTCAAATGATCAGGCAAGCATCTTATACAGAACTTGCTTTAATGGAGTGAACACTAATTTTACAATATGTTTACTACACAAGGGTGTGTAATAGTATTTGTGTATTTTGGGGGTATTGCTATTTATTCTTAGTTATCATTGATTATACATGTTTTTCTTATATTTGTTTCACATCCTTTATGGATTATGCTAGCAAAAAATGATCTAGCAGTCCAGTAGTCAAAACTGGTCATAATAAATGCAGAGACAGAAATTCCTGAAAGTTGAGAGAGGACCAAAACATCCTAGAAAATGAAGATGTGCTCACTATATATAGATCTTGGAACTATGCATTAAAGCATTCATATTTGAATCATATATTTTAAGCAAGTAGAAAGGAAGGTATGTTCCATTAAGTTTCAGACATTGTTCTGAGGGAGATGAGAACTTATGGCTGGCCACAAATAAAGATCTAGAGGCAAGTTTCTAGGAAGATTTTGAAAATCAGAAAGTAATTTCTCATTTGCAAATTAATTTGGAATATTGAAATGAACCTACAACTTTGTGGAAATGTAGGCAATAAAAACAAAATGCAAAAGCATCAAATACCCACTAAATATCCACCATCCATTTTTGGAGTATTTTCTGATGATAGGCAGTGACTTCATTTTATATGCTCACATGTGGCTAACTGACATGTCTTGGAGAAGTCACAGCCAAAAAAATAAGTGGAAGTGACTTAAGGGATAAATGTAACAAATTAAAATTGATTGCCTATTGAATACCTGTAAAGCTGACAATTTTATATTTTCTAGAAAGTAATTTACAGTAAAGACTTACTTATAAACTCTTTTCTTAGAGATCTTATAAAATAATGCACAATCTATGTTTATGAAGGAATCGAAAATAAATACTTAAAAAGGATGAAATATCCCACAAAGTTTAAATTCTTTTGCTGATATATAAAGTGCTACTTACTATTGATGTAGCTGTTCATCTGGTTGGAATTCACAACTATTAGGAGACCAGTTCATTTTTCTACTAAAATCCTGGAATTTTCTTCGCTATTTTTCATATTAATGAAGCAAAATATTGGATTGGAAAATTATGTGTCCTAGAAAAAACAAACTCTTCATAGTTGTAAAGCTGGAGATTATAAAATTTATATTCAGATATCACTTGACAATGTTACTGTAAATGAGTTATGATGGCTGGGATACATTTCTAGGTCAAAGAGATGGAGCTGTGAGCTGACTCTAGCTAGCACACAGTGAGTTCATGTGAAGTGCAATTGGAGGGGGACAGAGGAGATCAAGCCAGATGGGATACTTATAACCATTTTTTCCTAAAGATTTAGGAAGTTTAAAAAATAACCTAATAATAAGAGGACAGATTTTTTTCCAATATTGTTTAATTTCAGCAGTTATAAGTTAACCATTAATTTCCAAGGAATTATAGTCATTCTGCTTCCAAATCACAGAGTGTTTCCTGTTTAAACCCTTAATACTAGTCAAGATTCAATCAGAAATATAAAAAGTATAATTATAAATTATATCTGTGTGATGATTTGTTATAATTTGTCATAAGGATTCAATGTCCCTTGATTCTGGGAGCTGGAACAGCCTCTGTATGACTGTTGTCTTATGCCTGATGCTGAAACTTCAAATCAATTGTAGGGCTGGTTATTGCTTCATACCAATAATGTGATCCACAGATAAACAACAAAGTGTATGAGTTCCAAAGGCTATTGCTTCATGTTTGTCCTCCATATCTCCCATTAGAACTTCTCAGAGGACTCCTTAGTCAGAAGTATATAAGGCAGGGCAGTTGGATTCAACCTAGACAATTTGACCCATTAGAAAGTCATCAATCCTTTTTATTTAAAAGAAACATTTATCATAAGGAGGCGGAAGGTGTAGCTCAATAATGGAATGCATTCCCTGAGTTCAACCCCCAGGGTTAAAAAAAAAAAAGTTAATTCTAGGACAGAAAATCTCTAAAAATTAAACTTAAATCATTGTGTGTGTGGAGGGGTCAAAGTAAAATGAAACCCTAAATTTTAATCAAGAGATAACATGACCTTAGAACAAATAAGTCTTAATATTAAGCTACATTAAATATGATAAATTTAAGGAAACTGTTTTCAAATTGTTGACTCTTAATGGGGCTAGTTTATCACCAGGCTGCTCTGTAAGACTCCACACTTAGAAGGCCCCTGTGCTTGGAGTTTGCTATTTTGCTGTTCTTATAATCACCATTTTGTAATTCTTGGTGGATTTTTGTTTTGTTTTGTTTTGTATTGGGGATTCATGTGAGGGTGAAGTGAGGAGTGTTTAACCACTGAGCCACATCCCAAGCCCTTAGTTTTTATTTTGGGACAGCTAAGTTGCTCAGGCTGGCTTTTGAAATAGGGATCCTCCTGCCTCAGCTTCCAGAGCCACTTGGATTACAGGCATGAGCCATGGCACTGGGTTTATTATGAAATTCTGAATAGTTGTATCCCTGAATTTGTGCTTTATAGATGAAATCTATGAAACAAAAGAACATATGTCAGGAGCCTGGTTCTCACTAGGATGGGTTCTCTGTTACCTTCTACCTCTAGCTGGAGCCAGAGAATGGGTATGTGAGGGGTAGGGGCTGGGCTGGAGACACACTGTGAGGTGCTTGGTTGCTATAAGGCCTGTTTTCACCCTGCCAGTATCCTCATGCTCAATGACATTAAGTGAGTATGTGACATTAAGTAAACCAAAATTATTATATATATATATATATATATATATGAAGGTTTTACATTAATTCATTTACATAAAGGTGAGTAAATAAAAAATGAATTTACAAGTAAAAATAACATGAAAGGTTAGGAGAGAATCTGTGAAAAAAAAGAAAAGCTTTTTTCTTGATTGTGGAACAAAAGGCTCTGATTTTCATTTTTTATAGTTGAGTCTGCAAATTAACTACACAACCTTGCCTATTCCAAATACTCTTGTTATGTAAAGACATTATTGTTAAGACTACATTCTGAGCATTTTCAAATGTTAACTTACATATTATGTACACTCCATCTTAGTCCAAAGATGAACATGACTTTTTTCATTTATACATGAAATTCATTAGTCTGAACTTCTGTATTAACAGATGATACATATTATTCTCAGTTAATTTTTTTGTCCCACATGTACTCCAATTTCTTCTGTCTCTTTTATTTTCATTTTTTTATCTTAGGTACTGATAATTGAATCCAGGGTGCTCTACCATTGAGCTAGATTTCCAGGCCAGTTTTGTTTTTTATTTTGAAACAAGATTTCACAAAGTTGCTGAGGCTTATTTAAACATGCAATCCTCTTGCTTCAGCCTTCTGAGTCTCTGGGAAAACAAGAAGAGAACACACGCACACACACACACACACACACACACGTGCACTCTGTTTTTCTACAATTTGTGCGAAAGAGAATTCTTTTAGGAAATCTTCCTATATGCCTGAAATATTTATGCTCCAAGGTCATAGAGGAGGGGTCATATGGTTATCCAGACATCTTTTATAGCATCAGGGTTGTCCTTTGGCTATGTGTTTAGCTCCATGATTACAGGTGACAAAATTGTTTTATTTATTTTAATACATTCTGCCCCTCATTTACAATTTACTTCTCCCTCAAATTTTAAAGTCAGAATTGTCTCAGAGTGCTGTCCTTTAGACTTTGAAAGCATAGACTGAAGAACTTGAAATACTTCTTGAAGAAAAAACTATTAGACCATTACTTTCATCACTTAAAGTAGGATTGGATGAGCCTCAAGGAACATGGTTTATGGAGCAATCTTCCACTCTGGGAGATGGGAGAAGATGGCTAAGATGACCTGCTACTCTGGTCATCTTAGCAACCTAACTTTGCTGCAATAGGATTTGATTTGGATTTACTACCAGAGCATTCACCAGGAAAATGAAAAGTTGGCACCTATGATATGATTAAGACCTTTCATTATCTTCACTGGGAAGCAAAAGGACCCTGTATGTTATGAAAAAAACAATTTTTTGAATACTCTTTGTTCCAAGAGTTGACTGATTTAATATTTGAGAGGTCAGGATACAAGACAATATTTAAACCATGGGGAGAAAAAGACAGACTTCCTGTCACTTAGGAGTTTACAACCTTGTGAAATAAGATTTATAATATGAGGGGCTCACTGTAGAGATTTTTTTTTTTAAATTCCATTCTATTAGAAGATGAAGGACATGAAATAGAAAAATGAATTATTGAAATATTCTGCTTGATTGCCTCCCACTCCCCCATCTCCCCTGGCATTGGGAAAGAAGAAGAAATCTTTTTGATCTCCTCCCATCTAGTCCTCTGTTACTAGTGCCCTTGGATTTCCATTGCCGCTAACACTTTTGGTGTTACTTTTATGCAATGTAGAAAAAGCATCAAAAGAAGATGTACAAAGAGACAGAGGGTACACATCCAGTGATCAGAGGTGTAAAAATCAAACAGTGTTTATGTTTATTTTTTTAAAGTACAATGTTTAAAACATATGTCATATTGATATTATGGCATATAACTTTTTTTTTTTTTGGTACTGGAGATTGAACTCAGGGGCACTTGACCACTGAGCCACATCTCCAGCCCTATTTTCTGTTTTAATGTAGAGACAGGGCCTCACTGAGTTGCTTAGTGCCTCATCATTGCTGAGGCTGGCTTTGAACTCTCGATTCTCCTGTCTCAGCTTCCCTAAGTGCTGGGATTACAGGCTTGTGCCACCACACCCAGCTTGCATATAACTTATTGATAAATGTGATGTAACTTGGAGGCTTAAGGAACTGATCTTTTTTATTTTTCTTACATAAAAAGAGAGACATCTCTTCATCCTGAAACTTTTAAAAAGTCATTATTGACTTTATACTTTTAACTCCCAGGTGCAACATTAGTAGCTTTTTATTTCATCTTTTATCCTCTAGGGTTTCTAATGTATTGCCTCCACACAGTTGTTACTTGGTCTAACATCTATATGATGTAGCAAGCCACCCCAAACTCAGTAGTGTAAAGCAACGGATGTTTTATTATGCCACATATTCTGTGGCTAGGAATGTGGACAGAATGTAGTCAGGATGGTTTCTCTATGCTGCATATTATCTGCCATCTTTACTGGGAAGATTCAGATAGCTGAGGTTGATTGGAATGGCTGAGGGCTGAAGTGATTAGAGGTGTCTACCCTCAGAGGTCTGGAATCTGAGGCAGGATGATAAAAAGCAAGAACTTAACACAATTTGCTGGCTGAGCCTCTACTTGGTCTCCCCATGTGCTTCTGCAGCTCTCACGATGACAACTGTGAGGGGAAGCATCCTGAGAGTGAGAGTTCAAGTGTCCAAGGTGGGAGTTCAGACTTTTTCTGACCTACCTTTATAAATGATGCAGTGTCACTGCCACTGAATTTTGTTGTCTAAAACTGAGTCACTAAGGAAAGCCCAGATTCAAAAAGAAGAAAATTAAACCCCTCCACTTGATGGGGAAATATTAAGGTCACATTGCAGAATGGGGAATAAAAGATACTGTTGCAACTGTTTATGGTATATAGTCTGCAGTAATCTGATCTAATAATAGCTTCTAGTTGAATCCTAACTCAAAGGAATTGATGGATTCCAAGTTTTCCATGCTGCTTTCACATAGTGGGGCTAAATCAAACTTTAGATTTACTTTTACTGTTTATCTCTTATGGTTGCTGATTATTATAGTTAATTTTATGGATCAACTTGACTGGACAACAATGCCCAGATACGAGACCAAACATTACTTTGGATGTTTCATTGTGAGTGTATTTATATAAGACTAACATTTAAATTGGGAACTTTGAGAAGAGTGGGATACCCTCTGTAATGTGGGTGGGCCTTATGCAATGAGCTGAAAGCCCGAATAAAGCAAAATACCAACTTTCCCTAATAAGAGGAAGTCTGTAGCAGACTAGCCTTCAGACTTGAATTCCAACATTGGGTCCTTCTGGATGCCATTCTGCCAACCTACAGGTAGATCTTGGACTTGCCAGCCTTTGTAATCACTTGAGCCAATTCCAGAAGATAAATTTGTGTGTGTGTGTGTTCACACACATGTATATGTGTGTATGTATGTGTGTATATGTGTGTGGGGTGTGTGTATGTGTGTGCATATGTGTGTCTGACACACCCACACACATTCTATATTGATTTTGTTTCTCTGGGAAATTCTGGACTAATGAAGTGGTTTTCTATGGACTAGAGATAATAGAACTATGGCCTAAAATAGATTGGGTAGTATTTTCCCTGGTGTTTTAGGCACAGGAATCTAAAATTTCCCAAGGTTTTTTCTTAATATGCTATTTTATTTCTTGCTACTACTTCTAAAGTTGGAGAATTATTTGATCCAAATTAAAAATAAACTTTGTTTAGTCATTTTCTGCTTCAAGAATCCAGGAACATGATATTTTACCTCTTGAAAACACTGGCAATATTTCCTATCTGGATGCCTTTATAGTAGGCCATAATTAAAAAGTAACTTTTAATATTGTTCTCTCCTGAAAAGCAAGTCAATCAATTATTCTTCGCATCTCCCTTGCCCTTTAATCAGCTACTAAATATTTGAGGACTGACTTTGGAATCAGTTGATTGATCATGACACAGACATGTATAATAGGACAAAGGATTTTTATTTCTGGGGCTTGTTATCTAAACTTTAAGGTTATCTTTCGGTTTTGTAGGAAACATATTTTCTTACAAGTTGTCTTCTGGTGCTTGTCCAGCCTTTTAAAAAATTTCCATGTTGCCAGTACTTAACAGATTTTAAACAATAAACATATGTATATGAATTATTTTCAAATTTGTTTTCCTGTTCTTAGTCTTTTATCCCTACCATAACTTTATTTCACTTTGGTCTTTAAAGATACATTATTTTTAAAATATAAAGACATAAAACCTTCAGCGCTGTCTTGCCCATGTTACTGTCAAAAATTGGTAATGAATCTAGGCTTTTTTCAGCTGAAACTTGCTTCAGAGAATCCTGCTCCATGAGCTGCTCCAGCAAGCCACAATTAATTGATGGAAGTTGATGTGGGAGATAAATCACATTTGCTATTTCTGCTACTGGGATTGATTTCATTCAATACTCTGAACGACCATCTTTTTTGGATCTCTGGACTATGGAACAAATATATGTTAAATATTTTATTTAATTTTGTTGATATTAATATGCTTGTTTTCTATGATGAAAAATGTTTTTTTTATGATGAAAAATTTCAAATTGTTTAAATAACACCTGAGAGAAGAACTTAGTATATGTGTTACCTAGGGACTGCCTTTAGAGCTCTAATGATTCCCATGGACTTATGGTCATGCTCACTAAGTAACTTTTGGTCCACTGGGTCATTTTATCTTGGAATTTACTGTAATGTTTTAAGTGAAGTTTTTTTGTTTGTTTTGTTTTCATTCTTAATTGGGAAGTACGTGGTAGCAAACATTTGGGAAAAAATGTTCTCCAAGGATACAAATGAGCTATAGTAACTCAATTAACTTTATTTTTTGGTGGGCAGTTTTGGAGGATTGAACTCAGGGGCACTTGTCCCCTGAGCCAGATCCCTAGCCCTATTTTTGTATTTAGAGACAGGGTCTTACTGAGTTTCTTAGTGCCTCATCGTTGCTGAGGTTGGCTTTAAACTCGCGATCCTCCTGCTTCAGCCTCCTGAGCCACTGGGATTACAGACGTGGGACACTGCACCAGGCTCCCAATTAACTTTTGGTATCAGTTATTCTATTCTATTGCTACAAGTAACACGAATGAGGTGGCATCCAAACAGTCAAGCCTTTAAGTTTATGTATAGCAGTTTATGTATAAAATTCTTGGCAGTCTCACTTTGCATTTTGATCTTTGAGATATTCAGAAAGGGTTAGGAAATTTTCAACAGATGAAAACAATTAAAATCCTTAAATACAAAGCCAAAATAAATAAATAAAAATCTTGTGGCAGAGCCTGGTTTCTCTATGCAATTTTACAAGTTGCTATGTATACTTCTTAAAAACAAAGGTTTTGCTGGAGTAGAAGTGCATAAAGCTGAAATGTTTTCCACTATTCTTTGCTGTAATTCTCTGAACTTTTTTAGGAATGCTACAAACAACTGCAGAAGTTTTCACACACAGGCTTCCATCTGTCAACAGCTCAAGCTGGCAGAGATAGCCAGCTTTTCAAGGGTGTGAACGGAATTGATTTATACACACCACTGGATCTGTTCCAGTGTATTTTCTCAGCCAGGACCATACGTGGTGTTGCAAATGAGCTGTACCATAGGCTTTTATCTGATGTTTACTAGGTTACACACACCATGCGTTCCTAGAAGCACAGGTTAAGGGTGGGTATCACATCAATCAACTCATGGCAGGAAGAAAGGAATGTCTGTCACATTATGAAGGATGGAGATTGAGCAGTGGCTAGCAAGAACTTGGGAGAAATGTCGCCAAGCCCCATAGGTCCTGCCGAAGATGGGAAACAATGAATGCTATGAAAATCACTCCTAGAGCGGATTCAGAATTTAGAGAAATGAGAAGTAGTGGGGGAGGGGCAATAGAAAAGGTTTGTTGCGAATAAAACTTGCTGATTTTTGTCAACACTTAAATCTTGTTAATGGATTATTAGGATTAAAAACAGCAAAGTTTATATTACCTGCAGAAACTCTCTATTTTCTGCAGTATAATGATGTAAAAAAGTAGCCTGTTTATATCTGAAAAAAAAATATGGTAGGGGCTGGGATTATGGCGCAGTGGTAGCACGCTTGCCTAGCTTGCGTGAGGCACTGGGTTCGATCCTCAGCACCATATAAAAATAAAATAAAGATATTCTGTCCACTTACAACTGAAAAATAAATATTTAAAAAAAATGGTATACCTAATAAAAGGTTTTCTAGCTTAATTTTCTAAGTATAATAGGTCAGATATTAAACTGAACTAATAGTATTCACATTACTAAAATAATACTTTGAAGTCTGTTTTTGTACATTAAGTGTTTTATTTTTGATAGGTAAAAAAGATGACGTCTTTTAGATGGGTATTGCTTCAGGCATGTGAAATGATTCTTATTTTAAGGAAAACTTTCTACTAATCGTGGATGCCTAACTTATTGTATATTGAACTCATTTGTTACAATAGGCAAGCATGTTGAAATTTCCTGAAATATTTAATAAGAAGTGAATATTATATTTAAATTATTTTGATAAAGAAATGAAAATTTTCATTTTTGAAATTTATTCTGAGAAAAAAACTCTGTATTTTTTAATGTGTCAATATTCTTCAGTTCTCTTCTATAACCATAACAAAAACCACCACAAGAGAGTAGCTGAAAAAGGAAGTTTCTGAGCGGTATCTCTATGGAGGTACTGCAATGGATTTATAATAACTGTTGAGTACTATTTAACATAATTTACAGAATCTATTTGGAATTTTATGTATTCGTGGTTAATTCAATTAAACCAAGTATAGTTCTGCTGAATAGTGTAATTAGTTAGAAACACAACATAACATCTATGAATAAAGAAGATCTGGCTGACCTTGAGAAGAGAGAACTGAGGCTCTGTTGTAAGTATGGCAGAGCAATGTCAAGGTCAAGGCTTGGGGTCAGTTCATGGTGTTTATCTCTAAGCCAACATGAACAAATGAAATCTCTGGACTCAAAGCCATGACCAGAAACCTAGGCAACAAATAAATTTTTAGTAGCTGGAGGGAAGTGGATCAGGGAAAAACAGATGAAAGGTCGAGAAGCAAAGGTTAGAACCACCAACATGGATTTCTATAGCTAATTTATGAAGTTGTCTATTCTTAAAAGCAAAGACCAATTTCATTCTACCACCTAAGGTTTTCATGTCTGGCTGCTATTCAAACTTCTTCCCAGCTATTCCGCCTCATGCTGTTCCAGCTGGGTTAATAATCCACCTCTTTATGCTCTCTCCATCTTCTTCCCTTTCTGAGAATATTATTCTTCATGGATCTTTTTCTTTCCCTCTACCCATGATTTATAAAAATATTTTTATTAATATGTACTAATTATACAAATGAATGGTTTTCTGTGTGATATTCTAACACAGGCATATGGCATGCATTGATAAAATTCATTCTCCCTTTATCTACTCCTCTTTCCATCTGGCAATCACTATTCTACATTGAGCTCAACTAATTTTAGCTTCCACTTATGAGAGAGGACATTTAATATGTTTTCTTTGCCTGGTTTACTTCACTTAACAAAATATTCTCCATTTTGCTGCAAATGACAGAATTTCATTCTTCTTTATGGTTGAATAATATTTCTTTGTGTAAATATACCACATTTCCTTTATCTGTGCTTCCATTGATGAACCCTTGAGTTGATTCCATGTGTTAGCTATTGTGAAGAGTGCCTCTATAAACATGATGTGCATATTATCTCTTTGGTATGCTGATTTAATTTCCTTTTGAAATACACCCATTTTATGGTCTAGATGTGATGTCCCCCAAAAGTTCATGTGTGAGACAATGCAAGAAGGTTTGGAGGAGAAACGATTGGGTTTTAGCCTTAACCTTAATCAGTAAATTAATCCCTAATGGGATTAACTGAGTAGTAACTGGAGGCAGGTGGGGTGTGGCTGGAGGATGTGGTTTATTGCGGGCATGGCTATGGGATATATATTTTGTGTCTGGAGAGTGGAGTCTCTGCTTTCCGATCTCATGTGAGTTGGTTCCCTCTGCCACTCTTTTCCACCATGATGTTCTGCCTTACCTCAAGCCCCAAGGAATGGAACTGGCCTTCTATGGGCTAAGACTCCTGAAACCCTGAGGCTTCAAATAAACTTTTCTTCCCTAAAATTATTCTGGTCAGATCTTTTAGTCACAGCCACAAAAAAAGCTGTCTAAAACAACCCAGAAATGAAATTGCTGGATCATATGCCAAATCTGTCTTTGGTTTTCTTTAGGATTCTCCGTAGAGTTCTCTACAGTGGTTGTACTAATTTACATTCCCACCATCAGTGTACAAGTATTCATTTTTCCAATGTTCTATAATTTTACCTCCTTGGTTA
The DNA here is from genome assembly GCA_028644305.1 of Xerus rutilus. NCBI lineage: Eukaryota > Metazoa > Chordata > Mammalia > Rodentia > Sciuridae > Xerus > Xerus rutilus. The sequence goes on from CM053406.1 coordinate 41,362,730, forward strand.
GATTTATCCCTGTGTATTTTTTATTTGAAGCTCTTGTGAATGGAATTGTTTTCCTGATTTTTTTCTCAGCAAGTTTGTTATTGGTGTGCAAAAATGCTACTGACTTTTGTATGTTGATATTGTATTCCTCAATGTTACTGAATTCATTTTCCACTTCTAAGAGTCTTCTGGTTCTGCCTTTAGGTTTATCTATAGGTACAATCATATTATCAGCAAACAGGAATATTTGACTTCCTTCTTTTTATTTGTTTGTCATTTATCTTTCTCTTGCCTAATTGCTGTGGTTAAAACTTCCAGCACTATATTGAATAAGAGCAGTGAGAGTGGAAATTCTTGTCCCCTTGTAGATTTTAGAGGAAACTGTTTTCTCCATTCATTTCCATAGTAGACAACTATTACTTATAATCCTAAATATTGTCTTAAATTCTCTGACCAGAGGTTTAGATATAAAAATTTGAGAGCGTTTAAGTGATGCTAAATATAAACAAGATGTTTTTGACCAGAGGGTTACAATGTGACTATAAAAAATGTTTGAATACCTTATTGAATATCTTGCCAAAAAGCTTCAAGTCTAGAGATACGAATGTGCTTATTCTCTTTGTACTCAACTTCTTTATCTGACCTTGCTCTTTCAAAGATGCACTTGTTACAGAGTGTCAGTCACTAATGAGGCCTAAAGTAATTGAGGCTGATTGAGCTGGCAAGATGCTGCCTAATTAGAATGATAAATGGAACTGGCTGATCAAGAATGGAGGCGCGAATGGCACAGAGGGCATTAGACAAGGTCATTCTGTCAAGGAGGGCACTCATTCTACCCCTCCCCCCTCAAGTGATGACTGCCCTTCGGGCCATGCAAGTCCAACACTATAGGATTTGTACACTTGTGTGGGACTTTTGACTGCTTTCTTAGGCAAAGTGTAGTGGCTTTAGTGATTCCCTGGTCAAGCCATTTGGTATAAACACTAAAATCAAGTACTATGAGCCACACAATTCTCTAAGAATGAGAATTTACAAGGCACTAGTTCTCTAAATGTGTGTAGGACACCTCAAAATTTGTTCCAGAAGTTCTGTCTTGTTAAACTTCCCACAACACATGAGAAATTCACCAAACAACTCCACATGTTTAAGGGACATACACAGATTTTGTCATAGTGTTTTAGAATCCAAACCATAGTTATCTAATTTTTTAAAAATTCTTTTAATGTTTCTGTGAGAGTCATCTGCATTTGGTTGTTTTAGCATGTTTTCTTCTTTTAAATAAAATATTCCTTTTATTCTTTAAGTTGATATGGATATAAATCTATAAATATTTCTGTGACCATGTAATTTTCAATGTTCATTTAATAATATCTATTTGTTAGCCATCATCTGGGAATAAGTGTTCTGAAGAAAGCTATAGCTATTTGCACTAGGCCATTCTTAATAAAAATCTCTCCAAAATGTATAATACATTTGCCAGAGAACCCATCCCCAAATTTCCTCCCATTGTCCCTAAGAGCAGATGACTACCTTCTAGATAGCTAATACCAATAACTTGACATAATTTTAAAATTTGTGTCTGGAGATGTAGTCTCCATCTTCTCAGAGCACCTGGAGGAAATTCTTTTGACCTCAGATCTGTAATCTGACTGTGGCAAAAAGAATGAGAAATGGACAGATGTATCCTACTTAAAAAAAAAAAAAGTATGTCATCACAATTTAATTTGGCAAAATAAATAATTGATTGAGAGTAACATCAAATAGTGTAGAAGAATTCAGTACATTGCACTTGGAAATAGAAATTATCCTACTTAAAAAAAAAGTATGTCATCACAATTTAATTTGGCAAAATAAATAATTGATTGAAAGTAACATCAAATAGTGTAGAAGAATTCAGTACATTGCACTTGGAAATAGAAATTATCCCATGCCACTAAAATCTGTCACTTCTTTCAGTGTTGAACAGTCAAAACATTTTTCTGGGACTTTTCTTGGATATCCTTGCTTTACCCTTCTAACCCTGTAGTCTTCCTTAAGGATTCAGTCATAGTATAACCTTTCAAGATCCACAAATAAATACATCGTGTCTCTGGTGTTCACAGCTGTCTGCTGGACTCCCTGAGTTGCTGTGAAATTCACTGGCTATAGAAGATACTGATTAAGAGTAGACTTATCATCAGTGAGGCCTGATCTCCAATAATGTTCATGTCCTTTACTAATTATGTGCTTTGGAACATTTCCTTACCTCAACAACATGGGCATAATGGTGTTAACCTGATGGCTTGTTTTGAAGATTAAGGGGGGAAATGTGCCTAAAAAACTTAGCATAGCACTGGGACATAGGATCCACTTCCTGGATGCGACATGAGCATTTCATGGAGACAATTAGGAAGTGAATGAAGCTTGCATTTCCTCCAACACCTCTGCCGCTCCCATTATCCAGAAGGAGACTGGCACCTTTCCTTCCTCCACACTATTTTTTTTAAATTCTGGCAAAGAGTAATTTCCAATCTCAGTCCTTTTGGCATCTCTCCCTTCTCCATCCATCTGCAGCCCCTATTACCTTTCCACTCTACTGTCATGCTGTCCCTCCCTACTCACTGAACATCCTCTGTCCTATTGCCAGTTCTCCTGCTGACACTGGCATGACTTAAACTGTCAGTCATCTTTTTGAGGCTCCCTTATATCCACTTTGTAAATGTATTAGACATTCACTGCTTATGAAATAGAAGACATTGAATAGAACCTTTCCCTGATGACTCAGGGTTATGTTTATGAACACCAATTATTCTTCTGTCCTATACAGTTATAAGAGCCATTGAAGTATATAGTTATCTTGTCCTTATGCTAAATGGATTTCTTCTAAAATTTATTACTAAGAAAAATATGACCTCTCAAATAAAAGTGGATACATCCTCTTGTTTGACAGTGACAAATATTTATTTTGCTTATGTGCTATGAAAACATATTTTTTTATTTTACATATATTTCAGTGATTTTCCTGTGTGTTTCATGTTACTATAAAGAGTGTCAAGAGTCAATGCATTTATTAACATTCAGAATATAATTTCTCTTCCTGAATATGATAGTCTCTAATCTCCCATCCAGCTACAGAGTTAAAATTCAATATTTTCACTGATGTTTTGTCCAATAGTTATATTTTATTTTATTTTTATTTTTTATTTTTTGGTACCGGGGATTGAACTCAGGGGCACTCGACTACTCGGCCACATCCCCAGCCCTATTTTGTATTTCATTTAGAGACAGGGGTCTCACTGAGTTGCTTAGCTCCTCGCTTTTGCTAAGGCTGGCTTTGAACTTGTGATCCTTCTACCTCAGCCTCTGGAGCCCTTGGGATTATAGGTGTGTGTCACCACCCCTGGCAATAGTTATATTTTAAATGTGATTTTATTATGTGTTCTTTCAAACATTATGTAGATACATGGGGTGTATGTAATATAATATAAAAATCATGGTTAGTTTCCTAAAGTTGCAATAACATATTATGAAAAAATGAATAGTTTAAGACAAGAAAACTTTATTTTCCAACAGCTCTGGAAGCCAGAAATCCAAGACCAAGATGTCAGCAGGGTTGTACTCTGGCTGAAGGATATGGGATATGATTCTTTCTTGCCTTTTCTTAGTTTCTGGTAAGGGCCAGCAATCCCTGCTGTTCCTTGGCTTGGAATCACATTCCAGTTACTGCCCCCACCATCACATGGTTTATCCTTGTATATTTCTTTCTGTCTCTGTTGGTGTCTTGTATATAGACACCAATCATTGGGTTAGGGATCATTCTTATCCAATAAGATTTCTTCTAAACTAAACCAATTCATCTGCAAAGACCCTATCTCCAAATAATTTCACATTATTGAGGTTCTGGATAGACATAGGGGGCAGTGTTCAATCCACTACAGGCATCAACTGCCTTGTTTTTGTTTGGTTTAACTTCAGTCACCACCATCTGCTCACATCTTTTCATGACCATTCTTCCAGTAGTACTTCTTTGTGTGTTCCAATCTCAAATTTTTTGAAAAATGATAATGAATTGGTTTTTGATAATGAATTGTTTAAATTTGTTCACCTGTTAACAAAAGTGTTAACATCTGTTAATATTTTTGCCCTGGGGTCCATATTTTTTAAAAGACTACTACAAGGCTAAGGGTGGCACCCTGTGTCTGCATTGCAATCCCTTGCAGGTTGGGATAATGGCAGAAACTGTCAGGTGCTAGCTAGACTCTGTGAGCTGTGGCATATTGTCTTCATAAGTAGCATCCAATAAACAAGTGATAAAAATAGGGAAGGTAAGACCATCCCATAGTGCTCATTAGATATATTTATCTGTAAACAACATACTCAGAGATATAATTTAGCTCACTCCTGTAATGCCTACGTTGGAACTTCATGTAGCAATAAGGAAAAATGTTGTCTACTCAATTACTGTAATCAAAAAAATTTGCTGGCATTTCAATACCATTCTATCTTTTGCTCACTGCATTTAATCAGTCACCACATCTTGCCAAGTCTATCTGACACTAACATATTTTATTTATTTGCTGCTTTCCATCCCTCTTGTCAGTTCTTTGCTTCAGTCTCTTGCCACCTTTGTACTATGGTGATCATTTCCACATTCTATCCAGTACTAAGCCTCTACCTCAATTCCTCTATGAAGATGTTCTACCTTAGATGAAATCCTGCTTGTATTGCTCCTCTGATAAAAATGCTCAATTTTCCTCCATGGACTAAAGGATAAACTTGAAGCATGTTAAAGGAGCACCAGGGAACTGTAATGATCTGACTATTCCCCACTTTCCCAACCTCGTCTTCCACCCTTGCCCCCATGTGCCTGGGCTATAGCCCAGTGAAACAACATATCTTTCCCACAATAACTGCTACCAAATCCCAGGTACAACTCAGTACCATTCTGGTATCTTCTCTGCCAATTTTTCCAGGAGAATCAAACACTGCATTTTCTACACTGTGGCTTCTCTACCCACATAGCATATATACTTGGTAAGTCAAATCAGGCTCTTTTGCTTTCTAGCTACTTGATATCAGGAGGTTGTGAAGGGGAAAGTAAGTATTGAGTTTTGGGACAATCTCACAGAAGAATTTAGTGGAGACTGAACAAGCACATTGAAAAGAAGGTTTGGTACACATTCTTCCACTCAGAAAATATTTGAATGCCCCTTGAGGACTAAGGATACCAGGGTGAATACTATATACTAAGTTCTTGCCTTCATGGAGCCTTTATTTTGTTTATGTATAAATATCTGTTATTTTCATTTTCTTCAGAGTCTCTAATGCTTTACACAGTGCCAATGCAAATTATTTAACAAATATTTAATTTAAATGAATAACATATAAAATCAAAAGTTGATTGTTATATGGAATTCGAAAAATGCATGAAATAGAACAAAAAATGCCAAACAAAATGATTGCTTTTCTAATCTAGTAGTTTATGTAGTGAATGTTCCTTAAGCATTTTTATCTACTGAAGTTTCTGTGTACTATCAGACTGAAAATGCTTGTGAAGCAGTCCAGAGAAATCAATCAATATCTACCAGTAATAGCAGACATCAAAATCTTCAGCATCTATAACATCTATTATATGTTCCAATTTTTAAACTAATACAACTTTGGCAGGGGAGGACACAATGCAAACATAATTTATACCTCATCTTCTAGGTTATCTAAGGATGGTCAAATACACAAGGATCTAAGTGTACTGAAGAGACATGCAGCTTCTTCACTTGTATCAGTTTGTTACTTAATGACAGAGAGAAATAAAAGATTAGTTTGCATGATTTTACTATTACTCTGGTCATCACTGACACCATCAACAAATAAACTCACTGATAGACACTCTGTGTGCATTTTGTACTAATGTGGCATTACTTGCCAAAAATTAAATGCGAGATTCTTATTTTGATAAAGCTTATACTATAATTAGAGAAGGTGATACATCCACCCTAGAGGTCCAAGTTAATACTTGAACATATAAACATGGATGTGTGAACCACAGGTAAAATCTAAAAAAAGCCTTGATAAGTGAAATATGCGCTAATTAATAGTGACTTGGTTGGCATACATATTGTCAATCTAATGGTTTACTTGCTTATGTGTGGTCACTTTTAAGATTCAAGTTATGAATGAAATCAGGGTTACTATCTATTCTGCCGATGGCTTACTAGAATTTACTTTGGCTCTAACTTCTGTTAGCAGATATTTCACAGGAATGAAAGGATAAGCATGTCGATGAATCTAAACATTCTCATCACAGAAGCCAATAAAACAACTAAAAGCACACATCCTGTTTCAAATGAACTGGGAAAATAATTTCTGATTGCTAAAAAGAAAAAAGGGTAATTCGTGATATTTATCTATGTATACCTCAATGGCCATAACAGGGAAAAAAATTAACTTTAAGCAATGAAAGATTCTTTTTCTTGGTAACTTTGTTTAAAATCCGGGGAAACTTATTCCTTGGTCAATGAACACAAAGATTAACCAAGCATTTGGCAATGTTTTAAGAAGATTGTGCTTTGGGGACAAGATGAACTAACAATTTAATTTTTCTACTGCGTGCGTCCCTTTCCCTAGACGGTTTCTCTGGGTAACATATTACTTCATGTTGATGCTTCTTTCATAGTTTAGCATATTCTGGGACCAGAGTAATCTGGAGTGCAGAATAATGGCTATGCTGAGAAGCACATTTTGCCATGTCTGTGTGCTTCTACATCATATTTTGCTATGTGCATAGCCTCAGCCTTTGTAATTGTGTTAGCTGGATGCCAGAGGCCCAAGCTCATTCTTTTGTCAGATAAATATGGAGCCACAACTGTGTATTTCTAAATACCATTGCTTAGGAAAATGGAAGAGCAGAAAAACATGACCAAAAAAAAAAAAGGGGCTAACTGACAAAATCTAGTTTCAGTAGCAATAATAAAATAATTTTTCTTACAGAATTTTGTTTCGAACATATACCTGGGGAACCAGAAGGATTAGGGAAACCTTTGCCAGTCACTGCAGGGTGCAGCTGAAGGCAGAATCATTGAAGTTGCAGTTCAAAAATGATAAGGTTTAATAAATCTCTGTGGGTAGATTTATCTCATAATTGCAGATCATATTTAGAGGACTGGACTAATTAGACTTGATTTGTATATGCTTTAGGCTTAATTGAAAGTCAAATTTTCCTATGTTACTTCAAAATGATTCTTCATTACTGTGGAAAGAGGCAACTCCTCAGCATAAGCTAAATTCTAAAACATGAGCAAATTTATGTTTTTTTTTTCTTTTTTTGCTTTGCAATTGTATGCTGCTCTGCTGTTATGAACTATAGTCACTGTTCCAAATGAAGATGTTGATTTTATTGGTTTGTGATCTGCTATATTAAAATACATTTAGAGATAAATCTTAAGTAGGAGGAAAAAATATATATGTATATCCACATAGAATTATATTTTAGTCAAGGAAACAAAGGAAAACAGTAAAAAATATTTCCTCTGTGAACCATCCTTTGTTTAATAAGGCCACTCTCAGTGGCTGATGAACTGGTTTAAAAAAAACAAACAACACTAAACCTAAAATGCTACACTTTAGCTGATTAAAAATTATAATACCTTTGAACTATTTTAATTGCAGTAGATACAAATCTTACTAATGCTATAGTTTGGTATCATTATTTGGTTATGATTATTTAAATTTCACATCAATATTCATCCATTGTGAATATTTGTCTTTGAATTTTTCTGATATTTTTGGTTCTTAGAATACATATTTACAATTACAGGACAGGTGTACAGTTACCTGCTAAATTTAGAAGCCATCAGGATTTCTCTGTTACCTCAAAGTAATGTTGCCCCACTCTCATTCTCTATTTATGTGGTATCTGAATCATTATCACTGGATTTTCTTAGGTAAAGGTTAATAGCCAAAGTTAAAAATAAATTTTATAAAACAATCTCAATCCAAATCCCAGCAAGTTATTTTGTAGACATTCTGAGGTTTGTATGGACAAACAAAATAATTAAAACAGCCAACTCAATACTGAAGAATAAGAATGAAATCAAAGGACTGACACTATCTGATGTCAAGACTTACTATAAAGCTAGAGTAATCAAAACAGCTAGTCTAGCCAAATAAATTGATGGAAAAGAATAGAGAGCTCACAAATGGAACCACATAAATATAGTCAACTGATCTTTGATAAAGGAACAAAGGCAATTCAACAGAGAAAAGAGAATCTTTTCAACAAATGGTGCCACAACTCAATATATCCAAATGCAAACATTGTTTAAAAACATCTATACAAAGACCTTACATCTCACAAAATAAACTTACAATGGATCCTAGATTTAAATGTAAAATGCAAAGTAGTAAAACTCCTAAAAGGTAAGATAGAAGAAAATCAAGATAAACAGGTAAGGTTGTGGCTTTTTAAATACACTGTCTTAAATGGCATAAAACATGAAAGAAATAACTGGTAAACTGGACTTTATTAAAATTAAAGTCTTCCCTATGAAAGTCAATGTGAAGAGAATAAGAAGACAAGCCACAGAAGGAGAGAACATATTTTCAAAAGACTTATCTGATAAAGAGTAGTTATAGAAAATATAAAATGAACTCTTAAAATTCAACAATAAAACTTAAAAACTTTATTTTAAAATGGACCAAAGATCCGAACAGACACCTTACTGAAGAAGCTACTTACATACAACAAATAAACAAATGAAAAGATGTTCAATATCACATATCATTAGGGAACTGCAAATTAATACAACAATGAGATACCACTACATACCTATTAGAATACCAAGAATCCTAAACACTGATAACACTCAATTCTGGTGATGATGTGGAAAAACAGTAATTCATTTTTACTCATGGGAACAAAACATTACAGCCACTTTGGAAGAAAATTTAGTAAACATACATTTCCATATTATCCAGTAGTTGTACTCTTTGGCATTTTCCCCAAATGAACTGAAAATTTAGGTACATGCAAAAACTTGCACATGGATTTCTATTGCAATTTTATTCATAAATACAAAAACATGGAAAAAACATAGGTGTCACTCAGTAGATGAATAAACTGTGGTATATGAAGACAATACAGCATTAGTGATAAAAAAAATGAACCATCAAGCCATGAAAAAACATGGAGGAGTCTTAAATTCATATTACTAAGTGAAATAAAACAAGCTGGAAAGGTTACATATTGCATGATTCCCACTGCATGACATTCTGGAAAAGGCAACCACAGAGACAGTTGCCAAGAAATATGAAGGAGGAGGGATGAATAAGGAAACCACAGAGGTTTCCTTATAGGTTGCCATTATAACTTTGTCAAAATACATGGAATATAAAACCCCACTGTGGTGACAGATATTATTAACAGGGTAAATTGTACATTTGTAGAGGTGAAGAGTATATGGGAACTCTCCATTTTTTGTTCAGTTTTGTATGAGTCTAAAACTGCTATAAAAATAAAGCCTATTAAGGGCTGGGGATATAGTTCAGTGATAGAGTGCTTGGCTAGCATGCATGAGGCAGTGGGTTTGATTCCCAGTAAGGTGGAAAGGTCCATTAAAAAGAAATAATATTTGTATTCAACTTCCCCCCAAATAAAGTTTTTCTCTCTTCATTTTTTGTTACTTCCAGTAAGCATCTTTATTTTTTTTTATTTTTATTTTTTTTGGTACTGAGGATTGAACTCAGGGGCACTCGACCACTGAGCCATATCCCCAGCCCTATTTTGTGTTTTATGTAGAGACAGGGTTCACTGAGTTGCTTAGTGCCTCACCATTGCTGAAGCTGGCTTTGAACTTGCGATTCTCCTGTCTCAGCCTCCCTAAGTGCTGGGATTACAAGCGTGAGCCACCACGCCCGGCTCCAGTAAGCATCTTTAGATGACAAAGTTTGACTACTGATCAAAGATATCAGCTGTCTTAATAAGAGAAAAGATTTAGATTTGCATATCTGGTATTGAATGTGATTGCAGGTGGGAAAGTAGCATGGGAGAAATTTCAGGTTGGCAATAGAAAGAGGAGGGAAGGTAGAAAACCAAAAGTGTTCTGCCAAATGTCTTAAGAAAGAAAACAACCGAATGGGACCAGAATGGCAATTAATTGTGTAGAGACATATCCATAGTTGAGTTGAGATGGAAAAGTGGGGGTGGACTAAGGTAAAGGTGAGCCCTGCATTACAAGGAAGGGATGGGGAAATGGAATAGGGCGCCTGGTAGACTGCAGCACCCACATCTCACTTCTCTATCCATAACTCAGTGTTCACCATTCAGCACGTGTATTGCAATGGCTATAATGAAGTCCTTTCTTCCCAACCATTAATTTAGGAGTAATAAATCTCTCTGTGAGTTGGGGCAATTGTTTTATCGTGGGATTTTTTATTAGAAAACTGTCAAGAGCTGAGAGCAGTTTTTGATCAGTGGGAATGGGAGAAAGACTTCTGGATTAAATGACAGCAGACATTCGAAGCTGACAAGATCCAGTTTTCCCTCAAGGAAGACTCTCGGTACAGGAGAGCCCAGCTAATATACTAGGAACTATGTGGGTGCAAAGATAGCAATTTATTAAATAAATGACTGACTTTATCTTTAATTAGTGAAGTTAGTTTAAATTCCATTTAAACTAAGGTTTTGTAAATTTCTTATACATTTCTTATTTGAAAATTAAGTCCTATAGTTTATATTCATAACTATATCAAAGAGATTCAAAGATCAAAACTGTCAAAGGAATCAAAATAACTGTGGAACTGGAAATAATAGAGAATATTCAAGTCTGTAAGAAGCACCATCTTAAGGAATTTGTTGATGGGTGAGTAGGAGGGGGATGATGGAAAAACAATTTGGCATTAATGTTTTGATTGACTATTGTTTTTAATGTGTATTGCTTGTAACTTTGCAACATAAGGGAGAAAGCAATGTAAACATAGAGGACTATTCTAATCAGCATTTAAACTGATTTCCTCATGAATTTGACCTACCAATAGAATAGCATTTGGTATATTCACTATGTAGAGTTTAAACTCTTCGGATATTACTGATAATAGGTTTTGAACAGATAGAAGAGATAGTTGATAGATACACGTAGGCTGAATTGGATAATGCAGAGAAAGTGAAGAGAATATATGTCCTCATATGGCACACCAAACAAGGGCACACCAAACAAGTTAACTCAATGCTTGTATAGTTTTTAAAGCATATGAATTCAGATATGTGGTTCTGTTTGACATCATAAGAATCAGGGATTAGAACTTCATCATAAGCATGCTATGAGTTTTTACCCTTACAAGTGATTATATGATAAGGTTTATCCAATTCAGGACAAGCTACATGCATACATACATACCTCTGACAATATGTGCATATAGACATCAGTACGATTTCATGAGAGAAAGTGGGGGAGAGAGGGATAGTGCAGGAACAAAGAGTATGTCGACTCCACATCGCTCAGTAAACGACTGACTAAAAGAAGTAAGACGATGAAAAAACCACAGAACACAGAAAATAGTTTTAAAATGCGGGAGTAGGAGAGGCCCACAGCAGGGGATCTGGCAGATGGCAAAAAGGCAAATGGAGAAAAGGCAAAATGGCCCCTGCGTGTGCTTCATTTGTATGGGGGACATCAAAGAACTTCCACTGAACATTCTTTCCCAAGGTAGGAAGAAGGTGGAGTCTTGCAGTCAACAAGTTGATTGACATCTTGGCGGGTCACACCCATCTCAGAGGAGCTGTAACAACAGCAGGTCCTCCCTATATCTAGTGTTGTGGGAGACCCTTGCATGGTGGCCGTCTGATGGACGGCTCTCTACAAGAGTATATGAAAGTCATTTTTATAAAAAATCTAAGTAAAATCACTAAAACGCCATGAAATAATACAGATTTTACTTAATGGATAATCATCAAAATTCTATTAATAAGTGATTGTTAAATGAATATTGCTGTAAATTTACTTAAAATTCTCTTACTAATGATTTCAGAGGCTAAAATATAGTTACCAAGATGTTGCTTTTTCATTCATGTTTTTCATTCAGTTATTTGTTAACTGAATGAGTGCGTACTCTCCCAACTCTGGATACATGTTCAAAAGGACGCAAATTGTTAGAATCTTCCAGAGTTACCGTGGGAGATGAGACACTTTTCTTGAGAAAGTAATTTTGGTGTGGCTAAGCTCTGTATCATAAAAATCTTTTAACATGGTAACGTAGTTGGGTGAGAAGGAAAAAGCACCTTTTGTTCAAGGCAACAATCTGCACAAAAGCATTGAATGAAGGAGAACAGAAGAAAAGGACAGGGTAGTGACACATAGAGGATGGAGGTTTAAATTGCAAGGTGAAGCCGAGGAGTGGGCTATAAACCATAATATTTATGGGCTTTGTCTGACACACTAGTGCTTTTCTAAGAGAAATGTAATTGTTTTGACCATTCATTAGCATGAATGGATGGTACCATTCACATTTTGCAAAGATGACTTTGACACATGGAGATAACAAAGTGGAGGAGAAAATACAAATGTTTAGATTTAAGATTAAAGTTGGTTAAATGAATATTTTCATGTATTTTTCTTGAAACACCAAAGTACAAAAAGTTCATATGTATTTATAATTATCAAGTAGTAAATATGATAAAAATTTTGGATAAATATCTACCAAATGATAAGATATGGTCCCAAATGAAAGCATGATAAGAACCAACACACTCTTCTCTAAACCTCAAGTCAAGTACATGCATCTTTAGAACTAAGTGCCATATTTTTGAAAGGCTTATCCAATGATCCCTTAATCAGTACAATGAGATAACAAGGGTTTGTTGGAATGAAAGGATTGAAAGTATCAGTCACCGATGAGTCTCAGTTGCACCTCTTAGCAGAAAGTGATGAGAAAGAGGATAAGAAGGTAAGATGATACCTTTGTCACATCATCACCTACCCCTCCTAGTGAGTGAGCCTACTAGAGTAAAGAAGTATGAAATGTGGGAAGGAAAGGGAAACAGGATTAGGAGATTAAGGCCCAGAGAGTCTGAGTAAAGCAGCTTCACAAAGAGGATTACAAACTCCCACCTCCAAAATCTCACTCTACAACTGAACTCAGTGAAAATGAGCATAGCTTATTTGTGGTTCATTGTGGTGTGACTTGAAATTTCAGATAGCCTTAGGGGAGCTCTTGTACCTCACTGTGTTTCAGACTGGCTGAATCTCTATCCACAGTTTAGGAAGCAACAAGTCTAGGATCTGGGCAGAGATCCTGTAAACAAAACTAATGCAACAAAATAAGCAAATAGAAGAAACATACAAACGCGTGACAATGGCAACAAATACAAATTTGAGAAGAAGAAAGATAAAAATAGCATTTGGAATCAGAGGTAGAATCTGTAATGCAGTTTGTACACTTTTGTGACATTTGTGAAAATATGTATGTTTGTGAATATGTTTAATGAAAGTTTAGAAAAAGAGTTTAAAAAAAGAGATGCCAATCCAACAGAAGATAGTCAAAGTGAACTAACATTGCTCAGGAAGAAATGGAAGAAAATCACAAAACTGTTGCAAAGTTTAGGAAACACTTCTCCACAAGTAGAATGAACTTAGCCAACTTTACAATTGTAGAATGAGAAACATAAGAACATTGAGAAAAGTCACAAAAGCACAGGAAAATAAACAAATAGGAAACATATTATTAGAACAAACAGTTGATCTGGGAGAAAAAGGAAACCAACAGACACATAATTCATGTTCCCACAAAGAAAATACAGTATGTGGAAAAGATATTTAGATGGATGATAAAATTGTCTTTCCTGTAGTAAAGACAAATCAAGTCCCACAAAATCTGTTACAGAAAATGCAATATTATAGCACATATTGTGAGACTCAAAACTCAACTGTTAATAATAATGTTAAAAAGCACGTGAACAGAAAGCCTAAGACTTCATCACACTTCATATAATGTCCACAGACAGAGGACAATCTGAGAATCTCATGCCCAACATTTTTTTCTTCCCAGATATTATTCTTAAAATTTATAAAACTCAGGGAAGATACCTCCCTCTTAAGTTCTTATTAAAGGATAGATCACTTAATAACAAAATAGAGCCAATCAAGGGGTGATTATAATGAAACTAGAGTTCAGGAAGAATATATCATGATAAAAAGATAGACTGAGATTGACCTGTTCAAATCAATATTATCTGATTCATCAATTCTTATTTTCCTTTTTTTGTACTTCTCTATTTTATAGTGGGATTGTTTCATTTTTGCATGCAGTAAATATTTTAATTTTAAAGTGTTGATATTGAGAAGCAAGTTAGAATGCAGCTGTTGAGTTCAGGCACATGGGTACCCAGACTAGACAGTTCTAGCAGGGATGAAGAAGTTGGGCAGAAGAGAAGATGGAGATGTGGGGGGTAAAACTGACAGACTCTGCTAACGGGATGGATGTGGTATGTGATGGAGAAGAGGTGACCAGCACAACTTCTGCATTTCTGGCTTGCACAACTGATTGGATGGCTGTCATGGTGGAAGATAGCAGAAGACCAACTAGGAGGAAGAGGTTAGATAAACGATATTGCTTGACTCTAAGGTGGATGGCTGTCATGATGGAAGATACCAGAAGACCAACTAGGAGGAAGAGGTTAGATAAACGATATTGCTTGACTCTAAAGTGGTGATTAACAAACTTCAGAGTGTAATGATTTATTTTGACTGGTAAAAATATTTTCAGAGTTCTCCTTTCTCGTTCCCTGAAGCCCACATGGCAGTATATGTATCATTATTCTATACCTTGGTAATTACTGCTCCAGAGTGTAGAGGCAAATGTTCTCTACTAATCTAGAAAGAGGTGGGCACACTTTTTAAAGGGCTAAATAGTACATATTTCAGGTTTTGTACTCTATTGTAACTACCCAGCTCTATTTTGTAGCACAAGAGCAGATAGATAGTATATAAATGCACAAGTTTGATGATGTTACAATGAAATTTATCAACACTGGAATTTGAATTTCACATAATTTTCAAGTCATGCAATATTATTATTATTATTATTATTATCACCAATTAAAAATGCAGAAGCCATTGTTAGTTCATAGACTAGAAAAACAGAAGTGGTGCAGCTTTGGCATATAACATGCAAATTTGTGAACACTTGGTTTGGAATACTTACTTTCTAGATGTCTTAAGCTTTTTAGCAAGAATTGACCTTTTCCGTACCTATGTTATAGTCTTTACTATCACAGATGAAATCTTGGAAAATTTTTAACAAAAACAATTGGAGAATGTTGATAACCAGAGAAACATAATTGAAAACATATGGCACAAATTTGCAAGGATTTTCAATAAGATAAGGATTTCAACCCAGTAAATGTATCTCATAGAAGTAGTTCTTTACACTGTTGTCTCATGAGGATGCTTTTGGTTACAGTGTTTGGAAATCTTTCTTCTTGATAAATTTATTTATTGAACTAGTGTTGCTATTCTGGCTATATGATTACTTTCTCATATTTTAAGATAACTAAATTTCAAATCATCCCACATAATTTTCTTTATAATTGACTTCTGGTTTCTTTTCAGTTAATTCAACTAAAAAGTAGTATTGTGGAATATATTGTCAGGTGAGCAAAAGTTGTGGGGGAGAAAGACAACGTTTTTATTCCACTCAGTCTAAAAATTTCACTGAAATATTTTCTCAAGTCTCACAAATCCTTTCCCTTTCTTAGTTATTAAGTGTAGAATTTAACATTGTTGAAAACTTGAATATATGTTACAGAGATTATAATAAAATTGGATCTTATTAGTTTTTTTTACTTAATTGGTCTGTACATATAAAATATGTGATTCCAAAGAGTAACATATTTAGTTTACTAGTTGAAATATCCATGTTGACTCTTCTGGTTGAATTAAACATGTTTATATGTGGCTAACTTCTATAATCCTTTAAAAAAAACCCTGTGAAATGGCAAATAGGGAAAACTTCAAATGTAAGAAAGTACTAATGTTCTTAAAGAAGTGATTAAACGTTCAAAAATATTAGATAAATAGGACATGAATAAACAAGTTATGAAAACATTGGGACAATGGAGTTCTTCTATGTTTATTATCATTACAGCAGAATGACCAACTACAGTGATTTCTAAAAATGCAATCTATACTATCTTTAAACTATGTAGATTATTAAACTATATGAATGTTTTTAAACTCAGGCAACAGTAATGTCAGTATCTTTAAGTATATTTGTGTCATCTGCTATAATCATATGGAGCCCTAAATGTACCTTTACATTTTTGTCTTGGAAGAAATTAATAATAGATTTAGAATATCATCAGCCAACACTGATGTCAAACAAGCTTTTGTTTATGGTAAATAATGCTGAACCAGAGTAGATGAGTCTTCAATGGAAACAGAAGAAAGAGGCTAAAAAGGTAAATGAAGCCACTTAATATTTCAATACCTAGCATAGTTCAAAAAAAATGTAGGGAACAAAGAGATTATTATTGAAGTGTTTTCCCTATAAAATGTTATCCACCAGAGTATTGACTTATTATATAACAAAAAAGTTCAGTTGATTAATTGAAGCAGTGTATTTGAGAAATTCTATCTGATTGGCATCCCCCTCCCCCTCCCAATTGAAATCCTCAATTCTACCACCTGGGAAAATCATAGCCTAATGCATGTTGGAGACAGAATTTTGTATTATTGTTTTATTGCTTTCCAATTTACAAGAAAAATGTTCACTATGATGCTCACTCTGTCTTGAAGTGGGAAAAATATAAAGAATAAAATAAAGATTACTCATAATCTGTAACTGAGAAATAGCCATTATAAGCCTGCATGGATTTCTTCTGCGAATTTACTGAATTACACTACTATATTGAAACCAACCTCTCTAATTAATAGTGATGTTTGAATCACTTTATTTCTCATTGTATTCGTTGTTTAGACTCTCAAAGGACAAATCATGAAGCAACATTTCACATCTCCTGTATTTAGACAGTGCTATTCATCCCTAGATGGTAAACTCAGATGAAATGGCATTTAGATTATAGCTCATTTTCATTCTAATTACTGGTGTACCAAGCATTCACTAACCACCATTTTTATGTAAAAAATGTACTATAAATTCAAAACAAAATATTTTATTATTCGCATGAAAACAAGAATTAAACAATATGTTTTTACCTTTCTTTTTTTTTTTACATCATACTTTTATTTCTTATTCAAAGGACTGTCTGAAAATTCATTTAGGCCCAAAACATCATATTTTACTAATTGTTTTAGTGTCTATTTTTCTAAAATTGTTCACATTATGATTTGATCTGTTTTCATCTTAGGTTGTGCTTTTAATGGTGCCATTATCTAAATATTACAATCTGTTAATTAAGCAGTTTGCCTTAGGTGTTACTATTGTTTCTATAGGCATTGACAAGTTACTGATATTGGCATTGTTTGAATCATGACATAGCACAGAATGTAAAATAAAGCTGTTCATAGTTCTCAACCATCTCATCTACAAGTCTCACTCACTTATTTAAATTTTTGTTTATTATTAGCAGCTGCACCAGACCTTTCTTTCTTCCTCTAGTTATAAGGCCACTAATTTTATTGGATTAAGATCTTATTCTTAGGACCTTGTGTTGTGCATTCACTATTGTCCCCAGAAGCTCATGTATAAGATAATGCAAGAAAGTTTAGAAGTGAGATGATTGCATTATAAGAGCCTTAACTGAATCAGTGTATTAATCCCCCATAGAGATTAACTGAGTTGTGACTGTAGGCAGGTAGTGTGTGGCTGGAGGAGGTAGGTTATCCGGGGTGTGCCTTTGGGGTTTATATTTTGTGAGCTGAGCTTAGATTCTCTCTGCTTTCTGATCTTCATATCCTCAGCCATGTTCCTCCACTACACCCTTTCACCATGATGCTCTGCCTCATCTCCTGCCCTGAAGAATGGAGCCATCTGTGTATGGACTGAGACCTCTGTAACCATGAGCCCCCAAATAAAGCTTTCCTCCTCTAAAGTTATTCTTGTCTGGTCTTTTGGTTGCAGCATCCAAAAAGCTGACTAAAGCACCTTGTTTGATCCCACTTACCTTCCGAAGTCCTATCTCTTAATGTAAGGAGTAAGGGTTTCTACCTATGAATTTTCTTTTGGGTAGGGACACAATTCAGTCCATAAGATATCGATAAAGATAATTTGGTATAAGTAGACATTTATGTCTTAAAAAGTGACAGCCCCAGTGCCTTTGGCTTGCTGTGTTCAACAAACATAATTTTCTGTCTATCACCCACAGTGTCAAAAGTACAGGTTCATAGCTGACAATTTTCTATGTGTCTGTATGCAAATCTGATTTACCCAATTGAGGAAGTGAGTCTTTTAGAAATTTGAGAACATATAGTTAAGTGATTCTATCTACTCTTTATTGTTTATAAATGTGTATAGTCACAGAACAAATTTTCATGAAAGGGTCATATTATTGATTAAGAGATAAGAGCTTTTTCCATGCATATAAATTGTGCTCAAAATTTGCAAAATCATGGTGTTATGGTTTGGATATGAGGTGCCCCTCAAAAGCTCCTATTTTAACACAGGAATATTCATAGATGAAGTGATTGGATTAGCAGAGATCTGATCTAATCAGTCCATCCTAGATTGAATGGAATAACTGAGTAGTAACTATAGGAAGTGGAGTGGCTGGAGTAAGTAGTTACTGGGGATGTGCTCTGGAAAGATACATCTTCCCTGAGGTCCCTTCCACATTCTGTTTCTTGGCCATGAGGTAAGCAGGGCTCCTCCACCATTGCTTCCTTCCCAATGTTCTTCCTCTTCTTGGGCCCAAAACAATGTAGTCAGTTGTCACCATGGACTAAACCTTTGAAACCGTGACCCTAAATAAACTTCCCCTCCTCTAAGTTGTTCTTGTCAAGCATATTGGTCACAGTGACAAAAAGCTCACTAACACATATGGCTCTGCTATAATTTTTTTCTAAATCACTGTCAAATTTTTGTATATTATGGCAACATATGATACAAATATGAGAAAAATATACAGTGAATAGGCACAAATGTCTGAAAATCACTCATACCTTCTATATTTACTTACAGTTAAACAGCACAAGTATACTAATTCATACAAGTCGTTCAGTCATCCACCCAAAAGATATTTTGGAATATGTTCTATGCAGAAGCTCATCAAAGTTATCAGGAAGCATTTAGTTCATATATGTTGCATATATTATTTTTTAGAATATATTTTGTGCAGAAAATTAATGATTATCTTGTTGATGCTTATTTTGAGTTGTAGAGAGATCTGAAAGTTAGTTATGTTAATAAATCAAAATGCTTATAAAGAACCGTATAAGCAAATGAATTCTTTTGTCTTCTCTCGTACAGTGAAATTAATACAATACCTGAGCTGGTAGACATTTAGTACTGCCAGGGAGTGCAAAATTAATACATTGTGTCTTTAGGATAGGAATCATCATAGAAGTATATGGATGAGGAGTTAGGCAAGTGTGGAATCCAAATAGATAAGAGGTATCAGTCAGATTTTTCAATACAGCAAACATCCTAAAAACACAGTGGCATATAATAATAAGCATTCAATTCTTGATCATGTGTCTGCTATTTATCTGAAATAGATTTGCTTTAAGTTGTAGATACTGTATGGGGGTTCAGTCAGGACAACTCTACTTCATATTGTGGATTCAACCTATATTGTCTCCTATATTGAGTTCAGTTTTCTCTCCAAACAAAGAAATTTCAGGCACTCAGAAGAAACTCTTCTCATAGTGATCTCCAGAGTGCAGTCATCCATGCACATTTTAGATTTAATAACATCATATCTGTTAGTTTTTCATTGGTCAAAAATTGTTGTACATCATACCTAAGCCAAAATCAATTAGGTAAGAAAGTATATGCCTTCCATGGTAATAACAAGGGTCAAGAATTAATATATGTCAAAATTAACCTAATTTTTGCAGTGAGGCCACTTGTTTACAAATACTTACTTCCCTCCTTCATGAAAAATCACTCTCCCCTCAGACAACATACAGAAAAAGCCTCATTTAGAAACTTATTCAATCAGGGCACAAACTTGAAGTCTATTATCTTGTTATTTGTAGAGTGCCTAGATTATGCTCCTCTTGAACTAGAGACAAATAAAATAGAAGAAACAGTTATTTTCTAAGCATAATATGAAGGAGCAGGGACAAGATAACTATAAAAACAACCTTGTCCAAAAGGAAAGCACATAGCATTCCCTGATCCAAAACATTCTAAGGTTCTGCAGGGTGAATGTTACTAGGTCTTCCTCTGTAGTGTGAAAGAAAGTTCCTTGACCAGGCCCCCAGATCCCTTCTTGGAAATACTTTTCCAATATATACCTTCCACAGTTCTAGGATCTGCCTTTTGTAGAGAGCTTCATTTCTCTTCATCCTCCTAGTCATTTCTTCAGAAATCATTGGAACACATGTCATTCATTGGAAATTAATCAGATTTTCAGTCTTGCTTTTATGCCTCACAGAATCTGTTTCCTTCAACCTGGGATATTCATACTTCTGCCAGTACAACCCACTGAAAATGGAAATGTTGCATATGTACTATACATTTGTCTCCACTTAACTCATGTGCCCAATGCCATGTCTCAAATTCTTTTCTATACTTGTCTTCTCTATAGATTTATTAAACCAATAGTTTGGGTGCATTTGAGTTTGCTGAACAGTGCTTCAGGTTTTCTAAGCTCCTTGGTCCAACTGATGTAATTTACTTAAAAGTTTTATTTTTTCAGAGGTCTAAAATAAATATTTCAGATACACCGTTGATACTATCTTTGATTTAGGAAGTTTCACTTTTCAACTCTTTAAATTCTTGGCTGTCTCTATGTCCTTTGAACTCTGCCAATAGGTCATTTCCTGTCAGAGCTCATCTTCTTGTGGCATCTTCTGTAAGGTGCTTCATGGCTACCACCTCACACTGTCAAGCTGCTGCCTCAGAACTTCCTAGCTCAACACTGCCAGTTCAATAGATAGATGTTTTTCCCCTTCATACATTGCTGCTAGAGTCAGTTTTGCCAAATATTGTGCTACTGCAGTACCCAGATCATTGTTCTCAACTTCATTTAACAATTTCCTTATCTTCCTGCCAGTTACCCAAAATCACTGCCACATATTTTAGGTTTTAATTATGGCAGCTCCAGACTTCTAGGACCAATTCTGTGTTAATCAGCTTTTGTTGCATAACAAACAACCACAAAATTTCTGTGACACACAGAAATAAGCACTTATTTCTTATTCATACATCTGTGATTCAGCTGGGGTATATCTGTTTCAAACTCTGGAGATGGCTGCCTTGGCTTCAGAATCTGTGTTTGGGCTTATGTCTGCTTGAGTGTGTTCCTTCTGGAGTTAGGACTGACGAGGCAGAAGCAATCTGGGGGATGCTCTTTGCAAGACAAAATATCAGAGCCTGAGAACACTTGCCCAAAGGCATAGGCATATTTTAAACCTTGTCATGTTCACCAACATCCCATTGCATAAAGAGAGTTATATGGCCAACCTCAGCATCAATAGATCAGGGAGGATTTTGTTTCTCTAGTACATCAAGGTTTGGAGGGAATGATTGAATGTTTAACAAACAATAATCTAATGAACCAGACAGGGGAAAGCATATGAAGAATATAATGATTGCAAGTCATTCCATGAAAGTGAATATGTGTGGGCTTCTGCTTCTGCTTGTATCTGAACCTTGACACTATGCAGAAGTCTATGGAAAGTGTATGGATTTCAATCTAATGACCATGGGCTTGGCCAGGCGTGGTGGAGCATGCCTGTAATCCCAGTGGCTAGGGAGGCTGAGGCAGGAGGATTGTGAGTTTAAAGCCAGCCTCAGCAAAAGTGAGGCACTAAGCAACTCAGTGAGACCCTGTCTCTACATAAAATACAAAATAGGGGTGGGGATGCTTGAGTGCCATTGAGTCCAATCCCCAGTACACACACACACGCACACACCATGGACTATACAAACATTTTAGAAAAACATAAGATGTTTGGAGTCTGTTGTTTGAGAGAAGAGGAAGGAATAACTAACTGGAAGCTCATAGTAAAAGAGAACAATTATTGGGAAAGGGAAACTAATCAGGGGGGGATTTATAAGTGTGCTTGCTTGTCTTTATATGAACAGGGAAAAATATATCATTAATCACAGAAATAGTCTAGTGGGCTAATATCAAGATGGCATAAGGACAAAATTAACTACATCCCTTAGGATTGGCAACCACTAAATAACTCTATGTAGTGGCCAAAGTAATAAATAATTTTTTTGTCTGTGTGTATGTTTATTCTGCAAATACATATACAAATGCAGGAATATATCCCAAACACATTATAGGAAGTAAGTTTAAGACTGGGGTTTAGATAGAAAAGGAAACACATTAGGTAAAACAAATCCTGGAAGAATTTAACGTTAGCAAGTATGTTTAATTTGAACTATTCCTGAGGTATCCTGATATTAGATAGTATGCAGGTCAGAAACAAGTACAAATATATAGAGTCACTGAGGCAGGTATAGAGACTCAGATAAGTAAAGCATCCCAGAAACCAGATGTTAACAGAATGATAGGTAATAGAGGTGAGAGAGGTCAATCTAGATAGAGAACCTGGAAGAAGGCATTGGCAATGCAAACTTTCTTGTGTCAGTGATGTCTGTGGAAAAAAGCTGCCTCAGCTACAACTGTCTGTTCTGTTCTTTATTAGGAAGTGGTCCACCATCAGGTGGTACAGGAAAAGCTCTGTGCTGAATGAAATGGGAAGAGGGCTTGGGAAACATCGAACAGTTTGGACCATTAGAAAGTATTTTTAGGATAAATTATAAAGATGAGAACAAAATATTTTTATGATAACACATCTACTAGCATATACAGATGGTTTTATTAGAGCTCTTTTTAAATTGCATTTGTTGAAATGGTATTGTATCTGTGTTTTGATGAGAATGATTTACTGTGTTCTACATGGTCTGTAGTCATCCTTTGTTGTTTGGGACCTACATGATTTTCTTTAAAGGAGGAGCTCTGCTGAACAGAAGACAAAATAGAGTAAGAGTCAAGGTAGGGAAATCAATGTTCCTACGAAATGAATAGCTGATTCTGGCAAGATTTCCAGGAGAAATATGACTATGGCTAAAACGCAATCATATCAGAATTGATTTTGCTGTGCCTGACCTCATTGTATAACAATCTACCATAAACTGAATGGGAATTACTTTAAAGAGGAGGTGGGTCCACTATAAAGCAAACTGTCAATCCTGACAAATACACAACTTTTTCTTTCTACTCTCCTCTGCCTCCTCTTGTCCTTAAGCTAACAGTATTGCACATGTTTTTGATGGTGGCCCTGAAACATTCTTCTCTATGCACGACCTCACTGCTGCCCCATTGGTAAGAACGTCCCTGTGTCTTATAAAGCAGATTTCAATTTTTGTAGAGTCTCATGTAATTTGCTTCTTAACTCAAAAGGTAATAGGAACTAACATGAAAGCTACTATTAAATCACAAAAAAATGTAGAAAGAAAAGCAGCATTTCTCCTAATCCTTAAGTAAACAAAAGGGAAGAGGCTAGAAGGAAGAAAGACCTTCTTTCTTTTGTTTCTTTTTCTTTACAACTTAGACTACCTAGTTTATCAGAATTAGTTTTTGGTTCTATTAAATTTTATATTTAAGAAAATCTAAATGCAAGTAGTAGTGGTGGAGTTATTCTTAATAAAAAAGATTTTCTTTATTCACCATAAAAATAATCAATAAACTGTCTTGATCATGTGCAAATATTATTGCTTCTTACTCTTTTAAACATTTGAAATTCTTGCCTGTCAACTAAAGTGGAAATAAAAATAGGATGAAAACCCCCATGATTTAATTAAGCGAGCAGGTGACAGAACAGAGAGACAATTGGTGCAAAGCAGAGATCTATCTTCAGTAAAGTGACATGGCAAGTTTTCAGAGGCTCAATCTACATCAATCATATATAATATAACCTTTGATATGTGCTACAACTTAGCAGAGCCTCATGGATTTCTTTCTCCTTTCTTACCTTCTCTTGTCTATTTATTTCAATTCTGAGTCTACCTAAGAAATGTAAAGTGGTATAATGCACTCAGTTGAGATTTATAATGTTATATGTTGAGTTGGCAGAGCTCAAAAAATGAGGTCTCAGGTTCTTATAATTTTCCTCTCCCCCAATTTACTTTCTTTCCTGCACCTGCGCTGATTGGCTAACATCCTTGAACAAAAATGGCTGGTCACCCCTCATGTATAATTCATGCAATCAAAACTTTGCAACTATGCACAATTTTGAGTCCTGTGTCCTATGTGCCCAAATGTGCTCTCTCTAAGCTGTCAAGACTTTCTGCAAATCAGCTTGCTCTACAATCATAAACTGAAATACTAATGAAGTTGTCCAAATGGTTCTAGAGAGAGCAGTTTATTCAGACACGGCTTCTAATTGGGATTGGCTAACAGGTGGCCCCAAATACTGAGAGACTTAACCACAGTTAAAACAGCAGCAATAACGAAAACAGCTCTCTTTGCTTCAAACAAAATCCTCATATGGCTTACTGGAAAGCGTACATGAAGATATTTTAATCCATGACTTTCATTCCCAAAGAATAAAAGTAGAGTTTTAGAAAATGTAGGTCTTGTTACCTAACAGTGTTTCTAAACCCAATGGTCAATTTAATAATTAAGTAATTAGATCTGAATTACCAGAATGAATGCTTCTGAAGTACTGGGATTTACAGAGTATGTTATCTCAAATATGCACATGCCTCTGAATAGCTTAGTGAAATTAGCCAATGGCAATAGGGAAAATTTTCTTATTGTCATCTCCGAAATGCATGATTTCATGATTTGGTGTTGTATCCACAATAATTGGTTAGTCATAGAAGGAAAAAATGGAAACATAAAATATTACATGTTTTCTACGTGCCAAATTTGATTTACTTGCTAATTAGATATTTTTCACCATGGGAATTTTTCTACATACCTAGATAGCTTTTTTTTTTTTTTCTGATGTATGACACAACCATGTCTTCTCAGTTCTTCATAGTTAAAAGATAATACGCAAGATTCTTTTGCCCTCGGTTATGAAACTGGATGATTTATCCAGTACATTCAAAGTAGAGCTATATTCATCATGGTATTTTTTGTATTAATGCAAACAATCTTAAAATTAGGATGAACTCAGTAAAGCTATTATGTAATGTGAAGATACATTCAGAAGCACGTCCTGGAGCATTAGTTTATGAACAAGAATGTACTGAAAATCTACCATGTTCAAGACACTGAGACACCTACTAAAAGGTATACAATGGTCAATATAATTCAGATCCTGCAATCACATAATTTATGATAGAATAAAGGACAAAAGACTACAATACATCAAGGTATGGGAAGGTCTTGCAAAATGTAAAAAAATCTACTAAAATGCTTAAAAGGACAAGAGAAATTATATCAGTTTGGCATTGAGATCCCAGAATATTCCATCTCTGTCTTATTTTCACTCTATTAACTCTGCTTTCAAGGGAAAAGCTCTTCCCTTGTTTCTGAGATGATAACAGTGGTTCCATTTTTAAAATAACAAAATATCAATCTCCAGTAGTGAAGGGACATTTTATGATGAATGAACAAAATTTTTTAATACAAATAGTTCTTTTTGGTGAGAAACACATCTTATCCATTCCCTATAAAAATATTTTGAGGGAAATAATCTTATTTATACTTAACAGATGAAGATACTGAAGGTCCAGTTGGCCATCCTTATATACCCACTGCTGCTAGGAGAAGTAGAACAGAAATACCACAGTGAGTTTAGACTAACTATGCTACATTTACTAACTATGCTACATATTACTAACTACTGCTACATTTGGGCATAAGGTCACTTTTTGCCATATCTTGGAAAAAGTACCTTCTTTATGATACCAGATTTCCATTATCAAGGGGGAATAGGGAAAGAGATGCCACAGATTAACCAGCTGTGTCTGCTACAATTGCATGAGTAAAAGGCCTACCAAATTACATGAGGTTTTGTAATTAATGTTGATACTATGCTTGCAAAAGTTAAAGCGGTCAGGGTTAAAGCCAAGTTGAATCTTTGTAGGTGGGTAGATCCTATATAAAGTAAATTCTATTAGACTATTTGGTGGGAAATGATAAGGGAACTATGATATACTCAGTAGGAAGATTATGAGGATAATGAACAGAAATTTTGTACCAAGGGAAAGGAACATCTATTTTTTAATGTTTTTATGAGAAGTATTGTCAATGAAAAGACACTACACAGAGGACATAATTGTTGGGAAAGGAGTTAGAGCAGCACTTTTCATTACTTAATGTGCATGTAAGTCATCTGATAGGAAGCTCATGGTGAAAATTTATCAGGGATATATATCTCAATATAAAGGGTATGATATTCTATGTTGAGTCTAGGAATGTTTTAATGGAATGAGAACAGATACCATGTGAAAATTGTGTGCCTGTAAAGAGAAGGAGTGAGGAAAACATTTGCAAGGACAGAAGCCTTGATGACTTCTTCAGTTGTTTACAACATCTAGAAAGAATTTGTTTTAGCAAAGATGGGAGGATGCCAGAGTGACTTAGAAGAACATTTAGATGTACTCAGCTCTTCTTATCAATAGGTTCTGCATCTGTGGATTTCACCAACCACAGACTGAAAATATTTAGGAAAAATTTGAGTCTTCGCTGAATACATACATACATGCTTTCTTTTTGTTATTCTCAAACCAATACAGTATTGCAACTATTTACATAGTGCTTACATTGTATCAGGCATAATAAGTATGTGGGAAGATTGCCTGGGTTATATGAAAATACTATGCCTTTTTATAAGGAACTGAGCATCTTTGGATTTTGGTATCCTCAGGTTCTGGAGCCAACTCCTTGAGGATACTGATGAAAACTGTATTTCACATGCAGTGACTTAGCTTAACAGTAACCAAATCTCAATTTGAAGATTTTACAGTTGTACCAGT
>CM053406.1:41390247-41409448 GCA_028644305.1 Xerus rutilus
CATGTCGCGTCTAGTGTTTCTCTATTTCTCTTATGTTTCCCATTCCCACCTCCCTTATTCATCAGCATCCATTAATCAGAGAGACCATTCGGCATTTGGTTTTTTGGGATTGGCTTACTTCACTTAGCATAATGCTTTCCAGTTCCATCCATTTGCCTGCAAATGCCATAATTTTATTCTCTCTTATTGCTGAATTTTTTATTTAGAGACAGGGTCTTACCAAGTTGTTTGGGGCCTCGTGAAATTCCTGAGGCTGGCTTTGAATGTACTGTCCTCCTGCCTCAGCTTCAGGAGCCACTGGGATTACAGGTGTGTGCCACCACACCTGGCTAGATGAACTCCCTCTTGCATAGAGCCTTTCTTATTTCTGGATGGTAGTTGTACCCCTCTCCTCTGAGTACCTACATTTATGTTTGTCTTCTTATGCATATTTTACTTATTGTTTTTCATTATACATGTTTCTTAAAGTAAGAAATACCCCTATTGTTATTTTTACCATTTCTCACAGATATGAGTTGCATTATATGAATTTATTAAATTATTAATAGCAACGAAATACATGGTATTATAGGCATTTAGAATAGGAGCTTTAGAATTGGGCAGATCTGGGTTCAAAACCTGACTCTGCTGTTCTGTAGTTGTTTGACCTTGAAAAACATATAACTTAGTACCCTAGTTTCTCCATGTGTTATATGGTAATAGTAATGAAGATGATGATGATTAATGATGATAGATAACATTTGTGGAGTGCTTAGTTTCCCGATCACTCTGCTAAGTGCTTTTCATAGCTATTTAATATCTATAAAATCCTATTAGGAACATACTATTATTTTAAAAATACTGCTTTGATGGATGGTTCTGAGAATCAGATGAATAATGGGGGAAACACAGGAGACACTCAAGGTAGGGAATACTATTAGTTGCTGATTACAGACAGAGATAAGATTGTGACATTGGTGGAGAAAAAAGGATGAATTCAAGAAATAATTTTAAAAAATCTGCTTAGTGATTGGATATATAAGATAACAATTAGGATTCGATGACAATATAAAAAGGCTCAGTTGTATATCTAACATTTAAATTCTAATTTCAATTAGTCTCCATTAATATTACATTATCCTAAGGGCAAATTGATCATCTATTAGTTAAAGAACCTTTATACTGAAGATGTAGATGGCAAATAATTTTCAGGATGCTTACTATGGCAAAATTAACTTACTATGACAATAATTATAGCAGTTCAATGTGGGAGTCCAATTATGCCCCTTTGTATCAGCATATAAAATAGAACATCTAGTGAGTGCTGTTCAAATATCATTTATTTGTGCTGTTGAAAGTATTGAATGTATTGAAAGTATTTTGATTTAGAAACTATGAATAATAAAATATGTAAAAAAAAAGATCTTTCTTACCCAAATGTTTATCATCCCCCCAGTCAGTCATCATGTTTGGTCTATCACTGCCAGATACCACGCTGCCAACTGTCATGGGAAGGGACAGTCCAGAGAACCATTGTCAGGCCCATGTAGCTCCTGGCCACTTGATTATTCCAGAACAGTCCCCAAATTATTTTCCTTGCAAAAATAATATTTTCCTGAAGACCTATCTGGCACATAATGAAAGCAAATTAGATGAATACTAGCATCAAATTGGAATTTTCTATGGAAAACAAAAAGCTAAATAGTAATTTTGTTGACTCTAAATAGTGATTGTACTCTTAGATCCCTAATAAAATAAAAATCAGTCTTAACAGATTTCATTGAATTGAGTTTAATTATGATATGAAGCTCACTACTTAGGAAATGCCTGGAAAAGAAAAAAAAACAAAAAACTTTCAAATAGAAAAATAATTTTTCATTCCTAGAATTTCCACCAATTCCCAGTAGTGCCACAGGTTGGTAACCAAGCCTTTGGGAAACACTTCAGATTCAAACCATAACAGCATGAATTTCACTGGCCTCTGAAGCAGGAAAGAGAAGAATAAAATAAGGATGCAGGCTAGAGAAACTTCTTTCTTCTCAAAAACATTACCAAATAGTCTAAACTAATATGAGCTATTATACAAAGCTAGCATCTTTGGTGGTTAGGATCTCAGGGGTTTTTCATTTTTAGTACTACAGACTCCAAATGGTACATAATTCTTTTATGTAAATATAAGAATTAAATGCAAAAAATTTAGAAATTTTATATCCTTTACCTCAATCATTTGAAGCTTGTCTGTGGTTATAAAACAGAACAATTAGTTTGTGGAAAAATCAGTTATTGTTTATTTTCTTTACTAAGCAGTTGGAATGAGAATTTCTTTGGTGACCTTGCTTAGGATGTAATTGAGGACTCATCGTATGAGTATGTGTAAAAATCAATGACCTATTTTTAGTTACACTTTCTTGGCACAAAAATCTAAGTCAACATGAAAACCTAAGTTTCTTTTGTACCAACTGCAGATAAATGTAATGACTGTATCTGGATTTCACTCCTGCAAGAATTTCCTAATCCCCCTTAATTTTTATGTTTGTGTCTATGCTGAGTATTATTGAGCATCAGCAACAATTCTTAAAAAAACTGCAAACATCTTCAAGTGATTATTCAATTTGTCTCATGAAAATATTTTTATTGTTTTTGTTGGTGTTTTGAAAAAAAATAGGTGATAAATTTTTGTCTTATGTCTTCAGATCTTTGTTAAATTAAGAGTGCAAATCAATCAACTGGATCCGCTTATTATGTAGTGGGAACAAAAAAATATGCCTTGTTAATTGGAGCACTCCAGTTAATTTTTATTCAAGTTGTTTTCAGTTTATATTGTGAAAAGCATTACTATGTTATAAAAACCTTAAAAAACAACAATAAAGTTGGCAAATTTTCTCCAGAGTTGCAAATAAGAATGAGATACTTCACTTGGATAACTGTATTTCAGTTGTACATTGCTTCTGCTTTTTAATTTTATATGTTTATTAACATAGTAATTATACATATTAATGGGCTTCAACACATGTAAATAGCATGCACTGATCCAACTAGGATACTTAGCATTCCACTCTTTACATGACTTCTTTGTTGCCTTTGAGCTCCTCTCTTCACAATATATATGTAACTCATTATTATGAACTATGGTCATCCCACTGTGCTTCAGAACACCAGAACTTTTTCATTTAATTATGTTCTTTCTCATACCAAGAATTTAAGCCATCTGTCTGAAAATATTTGAATCATCTTAATAGTTTGCTCTTTCTTCACATCTGCTGTTTCAGCTACAATGTTTCAAATCAAACAATTTTAAATCTTCATAATGTACCACAAGAATTACTGAGTTCACCAATCTATGAAGCTTATTTGGACCAATAAGCTCACATTCACTTAGGCATTTGTAGGCAGCTGTAGATCAGATACTTGTCTCTGCTGATCTTGGCTTTGCTTCCTTATAGTTCAATGGATAAGTTGGCTGTTGTCTAATTTAGGATGATCTCACTTAACTATGCCTTTTAGGAAGAAGACTCTAAGTCATATGGTGTAGGTCATAGATACAAGGAGATATGAAAAACAAAGGATATTAATATAATTAATCTACCATTTCTCTGAAGTTGGGCATAAGATTAAGTCTCAAATTTGTGTTTTTCAAATGTTGTACATTCTTTCCAATTCTGAAAATAGCCTCAATTCTACGAAAACTGTCACAGATATATAGCTACATTTCTACATATACATCTATATAATTTCTATCTATGTATATAATTTTAGAACCTTGTGCACATGGTAAAGACAAAAAATTTCAGAGGGTTTTTGATAAATGCATATAATTGCCATCCTGGAAATTCAGCCTTATTTCCCAGAATAGCCAATGATCTTGGTATGGTCAACCAAGAATTATCCACAGCAAAGCAGGCATATGTATATGATTTTAAAATATATTAATTTTTCTATTTTAATATTTTTAATAAAATGTTTGACTATTCTTTTCTACATATGCATACTATTCTTTTCTCCAATATTTCTCTTATTAATTTTAGTATTTCCTTGATATTTAGTTAAATGTATGTGCCATATTTTTTAAGTGATACTCTGATGATAAACATTAAAGATAATGAAGTCTATAATTTGTAGATAGTTTTCTATTACAAACAATGATAAAATGGACATGCCTGTTCATATGTTTTATGTGAATATGTAATAGTTATTATGCACAATTATTTCTAACAAGTGAAATGGCTAAAGAAAATCAAATATGTATTTCTGATTTTTACAGATATCACCAAATATCTTTCTAAATATTCATCAGAGTATGTAGATTTCTCCACATCTTCAACAATAAGATGAATTTCTGCCAATGCGGTAGGTAATTCTGATTTCTCATTCTTCTTCTAAGTGCTTAAGGTACCTACAACCCAACACTAGTAGCAAACACAAATTCAGCTTGGCCATCAAACTGACAAAGCACAATGACTTTAATCTAATATTATGCTGCTTTAGCTCTTATAGTTGTATCCTAGGTGGAGAAAACATAATACACAACATCTTCATTTCATTTGGAGGTCCACAGCTCCCATATTCAGCCCCATATGCAGCCTCCTTAAAGAAATCCCATTATACTGGGCCTATATGCAATTTTCTTCTCCCTCCACCTCAACTGGTCCTAACTCACAGGCAGGGTATTTATTGCCAGGCTATGAGACCAAGGCAGTTTCTGCCTCCCTCCACTTAAAATGAGTTCATTATAGTTATACACAATATTGAGGTCCATTTGTTATAATTATACAAGCATGAAATATAATTTGCCCCAATTCAGCCTCAGTAATTTCCCTTTCACTCCCCTCTTCCCTCTTGTGTTCCTTTTCCTCTATTGTACTGATATTTCATTATTTATTTGTAGTTTTTTTTAAAAGTAGTGCATTATAAATATATATAAGATAAAATTCACTATGGTATATTCATATGTGTACATTGGACAGTTTGGTCAGATTCGTTCCATTGTTCTTCCTTTTTATTGACGTAGAGAAACTGCAACCTTGGTTTACACCATGTTGTATGCTAAGATCACATAAAACCAGGACCCCTCTATGAAATTGTAGCTTGCTTTCTTTAAGTGCAATCAGGGTCTTCCCAGTAAAATTTGACTCCCATTATATTATATTCCACATTCTTCTTAATTCAGGAGATTCATAGCATATGTTATCATGCAAAGGTAGGTCACCCTTCCAGAGGATTCTATTTCTTTCAGGGGGCAAGTTTAAACTTTATTCAAACTGCTGAGGAATTTTATTATGGTGTGGTTGATAAACACCCTTATCCCCAAACTACCTTCATAGGTTTGCCCATTTGCTCTTAAATTTTTGGATTGTTTATTTATTGACTGATTGGTAAAATTATTTTGTTATTAGAAACTAAGTCTTTTGCTGCATGTCCTAAATATGACTTTCTGACCTGACTTTTCTAATTTTGAGTAAGATATTTTTCCCAAATATTAAAACAATTTCCTTTATGGTTCCCTTGATAGTTTATTATATCTTGTATAATTTAGTCATCTTATGATGTTTAAGTGTTTGTCCATTTAAAAATTACTTCGATGTAACATATGGCACAATTTTTTTCTCTACAGTTGACTATTTTATTAAACAATCTTAAATTTCTACACTGCTTTAAGAAGATTTCTTTATCATTTACCAGTTTGTCAAGCCCCTTGACACTTAATCTTATTGATTTGTATTTCCCTTCCTGTCTCTTTACCTAACTTCTTTAATTATTCTAGCCTTCTATTATGTTTTTCTATCTGCTAAATCATTACACCCACACTACTCCTTCTAAAACTTTTACAGGCTATTTTCTATGCATATTTTTTCACTTCCATTGAAATCAGTTCTTTATATGCAAATAAAAATTTCCACTATAACTTTTACTGCGATTAAGTTATATTTGTAGATTAATTTATGAAGAAATGGCAACTTTTCCAAATTGACCCTGAAAAAGTGATTTATTGTCTGCATTTATTAGCTATCTTTTCTGCGGCTCGGAACAGTTCTTACTATGCAGACTCATTTCTGTAGAGTCTGGTAAGATTGTTTAGTATTTTTTCTTACTGTGTACTTTCTCCTTTATCATACTTGAATATGGAAATTTTAATATTGTTCTGTCACTATTCAATTTAACCACTTCATTGAATTGAATTCTTTTGTTATTTTTACTAGCATTTCAGTTGTTAGTTTTCAGGTGTCTAACCATACTTGGAAATTCTACAAACCATACATTTTTCTTTATTTTCAGAACTGCCAAGACAATACTAATTAACATTGTACATTTCTTTTTCCTGAACTTCATGGAAATTCTACTTTTAAAAATTTATTAATTATATTGCTCTTACTAATAAATTTTAAGAATAAAGAATGAATGTTGAATTAATTACTATAAATGTACAATTATTCCACATGTATTTTCATAAATAAATGATCCTTGCATAGTTCTTATCTTTTCTTGGAATCTGTAATTAATTGAAAACATAATTATTTTGTGTACTTGTACATTATCTATATTTTAAAAAATAATATATCAGATAGTAGTTATTAATTTTATTTGGGGGTTGGGGATGTAGCTCAGTTGGTAGAGTGCTTGCCTTGCATGCACAAGGCCCAGGTTCAATCTCCAGCACCGCAAAAAAAAAAAAAAAAAACTTGACTTTCTTTTTCAAAGAATCTTTTCTTTGTCTTTTAGGTTTTTCCTGTTTTCTAAATTATTGATTTCTACTTTCATCTTTGTGAATTCTACTCTTCTAGCTGCCTTATATATTATTACTTTTGTTCCTTTTCTACTGTCTTTATTTGGTACTTAGCTTTTTTGCATCCCTTATTATCTTTTTAGTGTTTGTTTTTTTATGTTGATTAATTGTGTTAAAATACTTTTTCTAATTGCTCTAGACTTTTCATTTTGGCTCTGCTTAACAGAAGAATTATTTTATAGGGTCTGTTAATTTTTTTAGAGTAGTTGAAACTTCTCTTTATTTAGAGAACATAGTACATATTCTAAAATTTAGAATGTTATTGAAATTTTATTTGTGTGTTTTCTGTGAACAGGGTGTGGAGTTTGGCAGAAACCAAGTCTTCTGGTCTCAGCATTCCTGATGCTGTGGGCTAGATGATTCTTTGCTGGAGCATGGAAGTAAGGACTGTTCTAGGCATCAAGGGATGTTTAGTAACAAAGTAAAAGAAAAGAATTACCAAATTTGAATTGTAAAAGAGACAATTATGTGCCATATATTGAACTATGAAGTCTAGAAATATGAAATACTTGTTTTCATAGGCCCGTATTAATAAGCCCCTTCCCTTGTGTAAAAGCCTAAACTTTTTATTTAAAATATTTGAACCAGAATATTTCTAATTATTATGGTGACAAATGTTTGAAGGTGAAAGAAAATGTGTTAGAAACACAACAATGCCATTTCAATGCATGGATTTTAATGAAAACATCAATAGCAGATTATTGAGGTGGCAGACTTTTAATGAAGAAAAATAAAAGAATAGCCCAATTAGCTGTAATCATGAGATAACGTTTAAAGCATTTAATGATTTTTTTTAAAAGGCTGTTGCACTGGAGATACCTGTAATCTTTTTTTTTTCTTGCTTTACATTTAAAACAAATCATTTCCATACTTTCAATTGTACTGGGTTGAAAAATATTTAAAAGTCAAACCTAATAAAATAAACATTTAAACCAGCATAGCAGAATAATCCCACCCACCAGAATGTTAAGACTATAATGTGGGGTTTATATAAAGTCCCTTCTGATTGAAGATTAGAGATTTTATAGCATTACTCACACAGCTTCTTGTGAAATTTCTTTTAAGTATGTCTTTATATTTAACATTTTAATGAGTGACGTTATTTTTTCTCTGTACCATAATACTTTTAAGAGATCTGAAAATAAATTTTAAAGAATGAAAAACATTGCACACAGAATAGAATAAGTAATACATAGAGTATTTTTGGTAGTTTAAGTGCATTAAATTTTGAATAATCTATAAAAACAGAATATTTCTGGTTTTTATTTTTTATAAGACAACTATTTGTCTCTTGTAAATTTCACTGGAAACAATTATTTTCCAGGTTATTGATAGGAAATTGACATTGACATTGTCATTTAAAATTGACATTGTCAATTGACATTGACAATACAGAAAGAGAGAATGTGGATTAGTATGTTTGATATTTCCATTGTAGGGTTCATGAATTTCTTGACATTATATATCACCATTGAAATTTATGAACATTTGGCAGTGTTTGGAGATGAGCCTTTTATAAACATTAATCACTATGCCTTATATACCTATATAAGTACTCAGAGGTCTGCACAAAACCAGAACTGTTTTATGACTCTCTATTGATAATATTTGCACTTGTGAATGGAAAGCCATGTTCTCTGTAAACCTACAGAGTATTAGAATTCATGACATCTCCTGTTTTTTATATTTAAAACGTATTATTCATTGTTTAAAAATCATTTAAACTGTTTCAATTTTTGTGAATTATTGAAGTAGGTTAAGTTCTAAATAAGTAGTGTTTTCTGCTGAAATGTGTTATGCGGAGTGCAAACCTTCTTAAAGTTAAATTGTACAGAAAGAAATAATATCGTTAATATTGCCCAATATGGAGATGCTGCCACAAAGATGTCTTAGGGAACTTGGTGCTCATACCTGGGCAGATTCCTAGTAATAAAATTGAACTTGTTGCTCATGCCAAAACATTAGTGAGAGAGCATGAAAATTGTCCTGATTCAATAATTTTATTGAATAAAAAGGTTAGATTTTTACTTAAGAAGAAGTTTAGCAGGCTAGTCTTAGGCAAATGGGTCCTAAACAAAATAACTATATTGAAATTTAGGTGGAGTCCTGATTAATGAATTCAGAAAGTCTCTGGATGTCAATAGCGCTTAGCCTCAAAATTTCTCTTCTTAAGAACTGGCTTAAGGCAGGGACAGTTCTAGAAATGTCAACCAAATCTTTTTATTTTTTTGGTACCAGGGATGAACTCAAGTGCACTTTATCACTGAGCCACATCTCCAGCCCTATTTTGTATTTTATTTAGAGACAGGGTCCCTCTGAGTTGCTTAGCACCTCACTTTTGCTGAGGCTAGCTTTAAACTCATGATCCTCCCTACTCAGCCTCCGGAGCTGCTGGGATTGCAGGCGTGTTCTACCGTGCCAGGCCCAAATCTAAACAGTTGTGTTAAAGGGTGGAGGAATCAGGAAATTGTTGGAGATGTTTCCTTTAAATTTTTAAAAATAACTTCTTCTTTTCTGATAAATGGCTTTCTTTTGCTATTTGCACTAAAAACTTGATGGAAATATATACGTGTGTGTGTGTGTGTGTGTGTGTGTGTGTGTGTGTGTGTATGAGAGAGAAGATAGACACTGGTAACATCTGGTGTGGCTCGTGTTGAGTATCATAATACATGATATATATATATATACACACACATATATAATATCATCTATCTATCTATCTATAGAGAGAGATTTCACAGAACCATTACTTTTAGATTCTCTTTAATTTAACATCTATCTTTTCGATTACAGTACAGGCTAATTTTCAGGGAGAAAACACATTTGTACATCATTGTACTCAATTCCTGGCACAGAGTTTTAACCCCTAAATGTGACCTTATTTTCTTCACTTGTATCTGCATGCAAACAATAAAAAAGGGGTAGATAGACACTGGTAACATCTGGTGTGGCCTGTGTTGAGTATCATCCATCCTTCTCTCAGTTGCCCAGAGTGGTATGATGAGAGTCATTTTTAACATCCTCTTTTCTCTCTGCAATCTTCCCCTTCCAGTCCCTGCTCCTGCCCCATCTACACAAATTCATGGGCAAATGATTGCTTTGTTTCTGGATACTATTTCTATTATCCCAAATTTGCTTTCATTCAATTCCTTCTGTTTCTCTACAGCAGCTGGCAGGGGCCAATGCTGCCCAGTTTTTAGCACTACTCTCCAGCTCTCGCTTGGATGCTATAATAGCCTCCTAGCAGGTCTCTGCCTTCTGAGCCTCTTATACTACAATACATCACTCACAGAGTAAGCGGCCTCATAATTTAAAAAATAGATTTAGTACTATACCTGCCATGCTTAAAAAAATAAAAACAAAATATTTATGGTTCCTGTTGCTTCCAAGACAGTCTAAACTGTGGTAAAGTGGAGATTTTTAAATGTTGGTTAATGTTTATGTTTAAAATTTTTTAATTTCCACAGATTACTTAGAATGTCTGACATTTTAGTTGATTCATTTTCAGAACAAAATAATACAGATCTACTTAAAAACTACCAACTACTTTAGAATTAATCTCAAGTGTAGAGCTCTACTAGGTAAACAAATGTTATTTTTCACTAATACAATGATTTTTGCTATGTTTGTATAATCTGAAATATGAGCTGAAGTATTAAGGATAAGCCAGGTTTCCTTTAAATATCTTCTCAACAGAAAACAAACTGCTGAAAGAATCTATGCTATTTAAATGGAAATACAACACTCATGGAACAGAACAGGCCACAGGTCCAGGTCAATACCTTCCAGCCCATTAAACAGAGGGAAGGAGAGCAAGTTTGTTTACATTGAATACACCAGAGAGCAGGGATAAAGAACAATGATGCAGATCCTGACGAGAGCTTGCCAATAGTAACTTGGAAAATTATCAATCATTAATCCATCACAGTCCTAATTATTACTGAACTTCTGCATCAACAGGAAATACAATTTAATAAACTAGATTAAGGAGTTTGGGTTTAAAGGAAAAAACATCTTATTAGATTATATCTAAAGACCTATCCTAATACTAATAAACTTAGACACTTAAAAGGAATCCCCTGGTGAGTTATGAGAAATGTATGTCCATAGAAGAAATTAAACATTCTGAGATCTATTTATTCCTTAAAAAATAGTAGCCTTATTATTCTAATATCTATTGATATTTGAAGTAATGTAGGAAATTTGGGCATTTTTAGGTTTGTTATGAAGAGTGAAAGAATGGATGCTCAATGTGTTTTTCTTAATAAAGTAAGACCCACAGACAATTAGAGTGAACAAAATTCTCATAATAGACTAAGATAGTGTTTGGCATTAACATGAGAATGAAGAATCTCAGTGATATAATGAACTCTGAGAGTGAAGTCTGAGTAGTTAAAATAGGAAGTAGACTATGCAGTTGTAAATACCTATAATATTAAAAGTGGTCCATTTGTCATCTTTATCCTTGCTTTTCTGTGGCAGATATATGAATTATGTCATGCTTTGCTACTTGAAGTATGCCTAGGAGTATGTGCAGAGTCAAAAATTGGCAAAGGTACTCTAATAATTTCACACTTTTAACAATTTTTAATCTTATTTGTGGTTCAAACATCTACAGAATCCTTCGATGTATTTTATATTCTTATTTTCCCCCTGGGTAAAACTTTTATTTTGTGGAAACCAATGTTGTAAACTAATGCACTTTATGAGGTAGATTGCAAAGGTAGATATGCCATTATGTATGATATTCTATATTATAATACAAGCTCCATGAAGACCCAAACTTTGTTTTGTTTAGCACCTTATCCATTCCACCAAGAATACAAGAACTATTTCTGCATGAAATAATGCATGCTGCTAACTTTCTTTTTGGTACCAGGGATTGAACTCAGGGGTACTCGACCACTGAGCCACATCCTCAGCCCTATTTTGTGTTTTATGTAGAGACAGGGTCTCACTGAATTGCTTAGCACCTTGCCATTGCTGAGGCTGACTTTGAACTTGTGATTCTCCTGTCTCAGCCTCCCAAAGTGCTGGGATTACAAGCATGAGCCACTGTGCCAGGCTCATGCTGCTAACTTTTTTAAAAGTTATTTTTTAAAAAAATTTTGTATTTTGTATTCTTAACACAATTTGATTTTTTAAAGATTTTCTTTTGCAAAATGAATAGTTTTGAACATACACAAAGTTCTTGTTATTTTAATAATTAGAACACTTTAATAAAAGAAGATTCAATTTGTTTTTGCTGCTTATAGGATGTAGGCAACAGAAAAATAAAAGCTGTTTTTCAAGTCAATAACTGTCAGTATTAGTAAAACAAATAATGCTTGAAAGTCATATTCAAGGGTGAAAGCAGAGTAAAGTAATATCCATTAGCCCATAACACCTAGAAGTGCCTGCCCAGGCGATGGCACCTAATGGTAGGATTCATTTGATAATTCAGCTAGACTGTGGTCCCCGTTAACCTCTGAAGAAGGAGCGCCCTGTGGCAAGCCTGAGATGGGTCTCACCCATGATCTCCATTACTTTCAGTGGTCAGACCCTGTGACTCACTAGGAATGAAATGTGTCCCCAGGTACTTCTGTTGATTTTTGAAGGAAGGTACATTGGAAATTTTCAAAGATTCTTAAGAAGAGTTAATTAAATTAAAATAGAGTATATAAAAATGAGGTAATGGCAAAACTGCTTTTGGCTGTCTGTGACAACCATTCCCATGATATTTGATCACTAAAAAACATTGCAATAACTCGGTATTTTCATTTTTTGGTTGAAATGATTGATCTAAGATCTCACCCTATTTAAAAAGAAATTGAACTTAGAGAACAGGTGTACTACCTTATTATACTCTGTCATTTATTTTAAACTTTGTCAAAACATCAGTGTAAATACTCTATCTTTTATATTTAATTATGTAAATATGTGTAACATTTTTTTTTTTAGTATGTAACTATAGTGCACTCTATTGTTAAAA
The DNA here is from genome assembly GCA_028644305.1 of Xerus rutilus. NCBI lineage: Eukaryota > Metazoa > Chordata > Mammalia > Rodentia > Sciuridae > Xerus > Xerus rutilus. The sequence continues at coordinate 41,402,979 of CM053406.1, forward strand.
CAATGTCTTTATGTGATGATTGTGAACCTAACCGTGTGTTGTACTTACACTAAAATTGTCCTCTTGGTGATGATCTCTTTCTGTTGTTTTGAAGCTGAGTGAAATGACAAGCCCAAAGTTAAATCAGATCACTCAGAATATGTTCCGTTATAAAAATGGATTGGAAAGAGACTTTGAAAAATTAGGCAAACACACACTGAAGAGTGGGAATAAGTAATGATTAGCAAGAAAAACAGACTTTCTAACCATGAAGAGTTAATTTATAATTTGATCACTGAAAAAAAAATAGAAATTGTCAGATCTTTAAATTCTGTTTAAATACACATTGCTTATTGCTAAATATATCAACATGTTCTTTCTTCTGTTCTAAGCTTCATATCTGTACATTCTTTAAACATAGTCATCATTTCTTAATTTTAACATAATTTTCACTTATAAAAATTATACATGCAGATGGTTTGAAGTCAAATAATTGAACAGGTTTTTAAAGAAATCTAGAAATTTACTGCTTATTTCTCTCCTTCCTTTTAATTCATAGACACGCTAGGTTCCTATCCTTTATAGCCATTTTAGTCTAATTTGCTTTTTTTTTTTTTCTGGGTAATTCCTTCTGTATTTTCAAATAAGTTTATAATATGCTTAGAAACTTTTCAATTTCAGAGTTATCAAGCTTTCATTATGCAAAATGAAGACTGAGACTTTACCACCTGAAGATGGTCAATTACTCATCCAGTTTTCATAAAACTCTCCCACCTTCAGCAGACTTTGTTCAGATCCTGAGTTTTTAGGTCCCACCCTTGCAGCAGCAAACTTGCATGCCTCTGTAGTTGTAAGGAGGAAGCTAGAAGCATCCAACTGCTCCTTGCACAGATGTCCAGTCACTCTAATTTCTACCTCCTCTTGTATTCCCACTTCAGTGGGGTCGTTCCTGAGTTTTAGGGGTTTTCTAGTGGAAGTCAGCTTAACTGTCTGCCTTCAGCCCTTCCAGATATTCTTTATGCTGTTTCATCAATCATAATTTGTATACATGCTTTTCAGCTTCAAAATTTTGTCAGTCTTACCATGTACTCTGTTTCTTTGGAATTATGCAGTGTCTTACCCTTTTCTTATGGGTTTGTGAGGTTTTAGAAGAAACAGAGGAGTCAAATTCATTTTACCATATTTGTACCATTTTTTCTTATTCCTATGAGCTTCCTACATATACTTAATTCAAATGTGGTATTATTTAATATATACATATATATAGCTCAATTCTTATGATCTCATGTTTTTATTAGTCAATTATCTCCATTGCAATAATTCATGTCTCTTTCTATCACTACCATTGCTCATTCATTAATAGCTATTCTTACACCTGTTTGATAATACCATTGAATTCTACTAACTGTATAAGGAAATGTGCACTGTTGCTCTGGGTTCATTGGTGGTTTTCAAATGGCTACACAAATATCAAATCATTAGCTCATCCGCTAAACACTGCAGGTTAGTTGGCAACTTTATGTTTACATTTAGAGATAGAATATCTGAGCTACAGCATAGTTATGATAATATAGATCAAGTACTCCTTTATTGTTCTATGATAACCAGTAGACTTAGGTCTTTATGGTAAAATTCACAATGGAATAGTGACCAACTGAACCGATCTTTGCTATGTCTCAAAAGCATTTGAGGGGGAAAAAAAGAAAATAGTTTTTTTTAAAAAATTATACATTGCAAATATATCTTATAGATAGCACTAAAAATTTCACTTGGAGAAAAGCCTACCAATCTGGTATGCTTTTGCCTCATCAATATTTGTCAAAGATTCAAAATAATGTAGTGTTCTCTTGGGCAAAACAGGCACTTGGTTACCGAAGACATGAAAACCTATATGCATGCTGTCTTTCCACTCAACCGTATAATGCAGCACTTTGCTATCACCATTAAAAGACTGATTTTGTACTATACTATGCATTTTATAATATTTCTATCTAAATGCAGATTTCTACATTCCATGTGTACCATGTAGTCAGGTTTTCCATAAAAATACCAGCAGGAGAGTACATTGAAATTCATTTTGCATATTAAAGAAATCTCTCTGAGATTCCTTCTTTTATTTGTTTTATCAACTCAAGCAATAAGCAAGAAAATTAGAGTTTCAGCAATGATGGAAAAGCTATTTATGATTTTATCAGGCTTGCTGCTTTTTTTTTCTGCTTAGAAAATTTACAGATTCTTAAGAGAAAGTCAGCTTAAAATGTTCCCACTGGAAAATAAAATAAATCTATCTGTATCATTTCACCCAAGTACTGTAGTACTCTATTACCCCACGACAGCTTCACTTTGAGTAACATGCTCCCCCAGTGCTTTTCTTCCCAATATCTACAGCACACATAAAGTATGTCCCATAGGAATATGTTCCACTTGAAAACATTATTACAAATGCCATAATATTTTCCAGCATCTATCTCACTGGCAAGGTTGGGTCAGGGATGCAGTCAGAGCCTAACGGATAGAAAATGTGTCTCTTCACACTTGCAAAATTTTTAACGGAGAAAGCGTATTTGAAAATGACTGTCACTGGAATTATGGCAAAGTTCCAAGGAGCTTATTATAGGCAGTTACTGAAGCTTTCCATGTGCCCACAGGCAATTCAATATGTAAGGAATAAACACAATGCATGGAAAAATAATGGGCAGATGAAATTAAAGGAACAATACTTTTAACCTTGTAAGTGCAAAAACTGAGGTTAAACAAACTATAGTTCCCATTCTTATTAGCTAAATTTATTTTGTGAAGTCCATATTATTTTTAAAGTCATACATAATAAAAGTAAACCAATATAGATTATGTTTGCATACATATATTCACATACAAATGAGATGTAGCTGAGCTAAAGCCCCTTTTTAACCAATAGCAGTGACTTAGAATGTAGGATTTGAATAAATTTGACCTCATCCAGGTTGGTATCTAAATTATAATTGCTATAATAATCTGAAAATCATAATTTTTATAAGCACTGTAATTTTGCAATTATATTGATAGCAGATATCATAGCATAAAAACAAATAAGTTTTTGGTCTATTTTTTGCTATCTGTGTAAAGATTTTACAACCTTTAAGACCAAGTCATGTTTAAAATTATTTATTTTTTTGAAATTTTTTATTTGTTCTTGCAGTTATGCATGACAGTAGAATGTATTTGGATGCATTATGCATACATGGAATATAACTTCCCATTCTTGAGGTTGTACATAATGTGGAATTACACTGATCATGGATTCATATATGAACATAGGAAAGTTATGTACAATTCATTCTACTTTCGTAAAATTATTTAATTCTCACAAATGCACCTTCTTTGCTATTTGAAAAAAACTGCATTCTAGGATTTCCCCCCGCTATATACAAAAATTAAATACAACAGTTTCTTCTTCTGTGTCTCAAAGAACCAAACTTTTACCATAATAAACATGAATCTACAACATTATTGTGTTCTCACCTTTTAAAAATAATGCTTTCAAAAATGATGCTATAAAAACATTTCTACCGAGAGAACATAATGCATACTCCATTCTTACCTATTAGTTTTTAAAAGATTGAAATGTAACAGAACGCATTATAGTAAATAATAATGTAAATAAGCATTACAGTAACAATTCCAGTTCAGTCAAGATAGACACCATTTGGAGTAATTGGAGGATCAGTTTGTGCTGCTCTGCAACTATGTCATGGTTCAGGTACCCAGGCATACTGAGGTGTCAATGATCTGGAAAATGGCATAGGAGGTAATATTTGACTTTGCATATATTCTCTTTGTAGTGGTAGAATGAGTCTTTTAATTACTCTACATACCAGCTATTACTAGGATATGATTTATGTTTTTTGCACATCACCAATAAAAACTGCTTGCCTACCTTTGGTCTAATCTTTATTTCTTTCTCACTGGAAGCCCAATAACTAAAACCCATTTTTTCTCTGCCTCCTTAATCATGACATTCTAACATTTTATTCTGTTCTGCTGGCAAAAACAAAGGCCAAAAACTGTATGTTGTTTTCTTCAGGAAAACAAGAAAAAGCATTAGTATGATGGTAAGAGTCACATGTGTCATAGACTTGTGGAAGGATTTAGCATGGCGATCAGTAGAACAGGAATAATCTTTAGAGCTGCTAGAGGAAGAAGTTGAGAATACTAAGTTGAAAGAGAGCTTACTGCAAGGCCAAAAAAACAACTATTATTGGCAGCTTTAAAATGAAACAAAACACCTCAGTTCCAGCAGAAGGTTGCACATTGTCCCTGGTGAGACAAAGAATTAAATACTTGTCACAGGTGATCTATGGCTGACATTCTGAGCTATATGGCAGAGTAAGGTTGCAGACCTCTCTGGTAGCTGCTTTCTCCCAGTTGAGCAATGAAAAGCCAAGGACAAAGCTTCACTTCCATGGTTCTTTTCCCCTTCAAACTACCTTTTCTAGCTTATTCATGGGAATAAATTTGAAAGGAAAAACAAGTTTAACTGAATGAATAAAACAGGTATAATGGTTCATAGTCAAAAATACTCTAGTTTGCAATTTTGATACTAAGCCTATTAATCCAAATTTAGGTGCTATGATTCCTAGTCTTGGATCCCTAAGAGTCAGTGTTTGTCAGAAGGGTGTAATATAAGGTAAATAGAATTTTGCTGAATACCTCTAGTTGATCCCCCACTCACTTTAGATGAATATAAATCTGATTTTGGCAGGCCTTGACCTCTGCAGTGAATGGTAACTACCTGAATTTGTATGAACATTCAAAAGGATAGTCTGTTGAATTGTGGTCATTCAATTTCTATCCTTTTTGGTTAATATTTTTTTCATCCCTTGAAGGAGAATATTTTGATTCAAGTTCATGAACTATGCTTTTATTACTAAATTGTTGAGAATGCTTGTCATTACAAAATCGCATAATTATTCTATCACACTTTCAGTACATAAAGCTATTTATGCCAACGGCAGAAACTTAGGTCATATTTCTACTAAGGCATTTCTACAATTTTTTTCATAGATCTGTGTGTGGTATTAGCTTGATACAGAGTTAGTGAGTATAAAGGAACAAATATCTCACATATCTCATAAGCCATTTTTCTAGAATATTCATAGAGTCAGACAGGCGAATGCAATTTAGTTTTTCGTCAAAAACTTGATCACACTGTAGCTTAAATTCACAAATGCCAGTTACAGTATTTGGTTAACTATAGACATAGCCAGCTGCAACTTTGACTCTTTGACTTTGTATAGCCAAGAAATTATTCTTCTTTTTTGTGGCTCTGGGGATTGAAACCAGGGCTTCCCGGCATTCCAGGCAAGTGCTCTACCACTAAGCCACATCCCCAGCCCTAGCCAAGAAATTCTATCACAGATGGATTTAATATTTAAAGATATATATGTGGGCTGGGCTATGGATCAGTAGTAGAGTGCTATCCTAGCAGGCACAAGGCCTCGAGTTCAATCCCCAGTTCCACCAAAAACAAACAAACAAAAAATAAAGATATACATGTATAAGAATAATGAGTATACATGAATGGCCTATATGTATGCATTACCTACACATATACACACATTTACTTACAGTGTTCTATGAATTTGAATCCCCTTGGCATTGTATTGTGAATGCTCTTTTCAAATATTTAAAGTGAATCCTTTGAATTCTCTATGACTTCAGAAATCCTTCCTAATTCATGGTCCAGAGGAAGCAATGAGATAAAAATTCATTAGATTATAGTCTCTACCCAGAAATATGTGAAATTTATTTTTAGATTAGTAAGGATTTAGAATTAAAAGTTACATATCTTAAAAGAAAGTGCAAGTATGTGCAAAGAATTCACAGATAAATCCAGTATCTACTGAGATTAGTTGCCAATAACACCAATAAGACTCCTAATTCCTTTTTTTTCCATTCAGAGAAAGTGTGAAGATCAATTCACTGAATTCAGTTCATCTGAAGTCTCTTGAAACTAATGTGCTCTCTTCCAAGTCTTTACACAAATGTCTTTTATTAACAGGGTCACAAGGCCTACTCTAAACATACTTTTTTTTTTTTGAGACAGGATCTTGCTAGGTTGCTTAGGCCTTCGCTAAATTGCTGAGGCTGGCTTTGAACCTGGGATTCTCCTGCCTCAGCTTCCCGAGTTGCTGGGGTTACGGGCATGCACCACTTAACCCAACTTAACATATTATCTATAATTTCAGCTAATGCTACTTTTGGCTCATCCTGCTTACACTGAAAATAACTTTCCACAGACCTATCATATTCTAGAATAGCAATAAATTAACATTTATTGTGCTTACTGTTTGCTGTCTTTCTACATTAAAATGTAAACTCTATAAAGGAAGCATTATGGTTTGGATATGAGGTGACCCCCACCCCCCACCAAAGCTCCTATAGGAATGTTCAGAGATTAAATGATTAGATCATGAGAGCTGTGACCTAATCACGCCATCCTAGTTTAAGTG
>CM053406.1:41409948-41426685 GCA_028644305.1 Xerus rutilus
GTCTCTACATAAAAAATAAAATAGGGCTGGGGATGTGGCTCAGTGGTTGAGTACCCCTGAGTTCAATCCCCAGTACCAAAAAAAAAAAAAAAAAAGATTTTAGACATGTTGCTCAGAGTAACACCCAAGAATTGACTAGAAGGAACAGAAAAGAGAAAAGGGGGATACTCTCAAGGAGAGTGGGTCCTCTTGATGTAGGACAGAAGAGGCTGGACACCCAAGGAATTTTTAGGAAGCAGGTTTATTGGCCTCAGGGTCCCAGAGGGGCTCTCGCCTAAAATTTCTCTGGACTTCAAGTCTGGAAATTCTTTAAACTTTATATACAGAGGGAGGAGGGGCTTGAAGGTTTACATTTTTGTAGGAGTTTACATAAAAGTATTTTGTTTCTGAGTTCACAGAAAGTGCTTTTGTCTCATTTTTTAGATTAGTCAGATTTTACAACAAAAGAAGTGACATCATCAAGTCTGTGGCCAAACAGGTTTTGCAAGACAGAGCAATTTAGTTCTCACAAAAAATAGGAAGTCCTATCCTACACTGAGTTTTTCTTCAGAAATTTTTGGTTATATTTTGTTAATAAGAATAATCATGGTCTCTGGAGAAGCTTAATTAAGATTCTTTGGTGGTAGGGTACCACTACAATTTGTCCCTTTAAGGATGCTACCCACAATTTAATCTTTTAAATTAAAGAGCATCATTAAAATCTTCTTGGATTAAAGCCTTATATAAAGCCCAAATCTTAGTTGTTGTCTTTCTTTTAACAGCTGCTTCTATAGTATACAAATAGTTTTAATGCACCAGAGTAGCCAACATAGGACTACCAAACAAGTTAATAGTAGAATACCTACTATACCAATTAAGATTTTGTATTTACTAAGAAAGAGTAGAAAACCATAGGAGGTCAAAGGCTATAGCTGTTTGATTAGTAATAATTTCCAGTACTGTTTGTAAGTGAATAATTCAGTTTTGTATATAAACTAGAGTTTTATAGTCCCAATTGCCATCCTGTGTCTGGGTAGCAGGACCAAAAGTGGCAATAATCTTCTGTGGTGGCCGGTCATCTTTACCCTAATTTTTTTAATCTCCTGGATTAAATTTTTAGTGGACTTTTTTTTCCCCTTGGCCCTAGATCCTCATACAAGAAGATACCCCAGTCTTTTCTAGATATATGCATATCTAGAAAATATATTTTCTAGATATGCATATATCTAGAAAATAATTAAGGGGTGATATATATGTATATATATTATATTATATATTATATATTATATATATATATCTATATATCACCCCTTAATTATAATAGATTGACACAACACATAATTCACATGATTTCCCACCGTTGGGGCAGGAGTGGGATAGAGTCCCCTAAGATTATTAAAGGACACCAAACTAAGTGATAGACCAACATTTTAGTTAGCATAGATTAAATAGTGTAAGTTAACAAAACCAAACTAATAGCACCAAACAAACTCTACAAAACCTACGTAAGCAAGGTAAAAAGTATAATTGAAATTTTGTTATCAAGAGTCCAGTCATTAAGAGTTACTGTTATAAAACCAGTTGTAAAAACCAAGCAGAGAACTATATATGTGGCTAGAAGTAAGGGGTGGCAATGCATTATAGTATAGGAACTATCTTAGAGTATGAAAGAGTCCATGTGTCCTGGTGGTAAGTTTATCTTCCACTGTGCATTTATGAACCAGCCCCTCAGTAGCTGAAACAGGGCTGTTTCCTCAAGTTTTGACCATGTGCAGGTTAGCTAGTTAGCTTCCAGAGTGACTAGAGCAGGGTTGTTGTCCTTCTGATCCTCAAGCTTCTCTGGTACTTCCTTCCTCCAGATGGCCAGCTTCTGTGGTGTAGTGGGGTCTGGAGTGCATTCCCAGTCCATAGCTGTGGGCTTGAGCTTGGTGTAATGAATCTAGGGTCCTATTTCTATAACTTTTATTACAGCTGGGGTGGATAAAATAAAAGTGAAAGAACTCTTCCAAACAGGTTTTAAGTTAAAGGTTGAATATTCCATTCTTTGACCCAGACTGAATCTCAAGGCTTGAAGCAGTGTACATCTGTGGTCAAACTTACTGCAACCTTTCTCTGATCCATTGGTTGAGAGTCTATAAGGTTTTCCCTAAAGCCTGAATCTATTGTCTCAATGTTAATTCTCCTATTTCTCTTAAGTCTCCCGGTAATCCCCTGATTAGTAGGGGAGGCCTCTCATACATTAGCTCATAAAGAGAGAATCTAGTCCTTTTAGTGGGAGTAAATCTAATCCTTAACAGTGCAATAGGGAAGATTTTATCCCAATGCAGGTGAATTTCCTGACACAGTTCACCTGATGGAGCCTTTAAAGACCTATTTATCCTTTCTACTTTACTAGAACTGTGTCCTATAGGTGGCTTAAATCTGATAGTTTAAATCTGATATTTAAACTCTCGGCCAATAATTTTATCACCTCTGCCACAAAAGTTGGCCTGTTTGAGTCAATAGTTATTAGAATATATGTCCAGGTCAGTAGAGGTTTGCTAGTGGGTCTAATTTGGGAGATATTGACTTTCTCATTCAAACTTTGCCATTTTGGACTAGTTAAAACCGATAGTAACATTTTACTTGGCTGGGATTTCAGCTCAAGTATTTAAAAGTCAAAGGTCAGGGATTTGGGGAAATCTTTTTCCATTTAATCAGCCTGCAGATTCTTTTTCCCCTGTGGTGAAAGACTTAATGAAGTCTGAAACGTCTGAAGAATTTGGAAGAAAAGTGGTGATGAACTTGGAGTATAAAAGTATTGTTACAACAAGAAAAGAATGAGATTAAAAATCAAAACTAAAACTTCTTAGATTAGACTTGAATGTATTAAAATGCCAAAATAAGTTAGTGTGCATTGATAAAAAGTATCTCATCCATTTTTCAGATACTACTTAAGGTATGTTTAAACAAATCACACTGGATTTGTTTGCCTTGTTGGAATGCTAAAGTAAACTTGATTTTACAATTCTCTATAGTACAAAAAATTGTGGTTTGTTACTAGTTTGTTTCAGATCTGAAATTTGTGTAATGATAGCCCAATATGTCATGCCTGTATTTCATATAATTAAAACATAACTTAATTAAACAGCATAGTAGACACAATCAGTGATTAAAGATAGGAAGAAAGGATAGAAATTATTCAATCTGTATACTGAAAAAAAATGAATTTCTCTTAGTTTCTATTGGTAATTTTCTTCCACTAACAATGTTTCATACTAGTTGTTGTATATAACATTTTAAATAGAATATCAGATGAAAACAAAAAATATACCAATTCATCCCCAGTTGTGGCATTTACCTCATTTTTATGTTTCTCTCATTTAGTAGTTCATAAGTTGTCTTGTCCTGTAATCACTGAAAGTCTCAATTATATTCAACATTTTTGTGAAAAAAATAACATTCTGTGAATGAAAAGAAAAAAATAGATTTATGTATGCATTAATAGAGTCCATATAAAATAAAATGGAAACCAAAAATATGTTTCTGAAAAACACAGATAAATAATGATAAAGAAAGAGAATTTGGTTCTTGCTCACATCTTTTTGGTTAAAAAAAAATTTAACAAAAAATATAGAAACAGCCTCCCTGCCAAAAAAAAATATAAAGCATTTTGGAGGAAATATGGCACCAAAATATAATCAATGAAATCTCAGTTATGTTTATGATGATTTTGAGAGAATAATATTCTACTACAGACAAGAAATGATTTCCATATAGTATAAAATGTTTATATAAAATATAATGAAAACAGGTAATATGTCTCTTATAATTACACATAAAGTATAGAAAATGAACAGGTTGAGTCATTAGGGTCTAAATTGAAGGCTCTTCCCTCTGATGACTGAGGACAGAGTTTTGCCTCTGAGAGAATGCGAGTCAGCTTTTCATCACTGTGACCAAAACATCTGACAAGAACAACTTAGAGAAGGACATCTTTATTTTGGCTCACAATTTCAGAATTTCAGTTCATGGTGGGTTTGCTCCATTGCTCTGTGTTCAAGATCATGAAGAAAGTAATGGCAGAAGGGCATGGTGAGGAATAGTGCCCACCTCATGGAAACCAGGAAGCTGAGACAGAGAGAGCTCTGTTTGCCAGGGACAAAATACAAGCCTCAAATTGCATATCCCCAGCATCCTGTCCTATTTCCTCCAGCCACAGAGTACCTGCTTATAGGTAACACACAGTATAATAGTCCTTTCAAATTATTAATCCGTTAAATGGATTGTCACTGCTAACATAATCTAATAGTTTCAGCTCTGAATAGTCCTGCATTAACACATATATTTTCAGGGGTATACCTCATATTCAAACCATAGGAGGGAAAATTTTAGTCAGAAGAACAATACATGGGTTCCAAGAAAGCAGGACTCAAGGAGACATTATTTAAGGAAATCTGAGGAACAAAAACAACATTAGAACTAGAAAGAATATGGTTTGATTGAAGCTTAGTTGACAAAGCTGTTTGACTCTGCAAGACTTTAAATTTGAAACAAACTTACAAGGGAAGAATCCTTTCTGAGTTTAGAAGAAAGTTTGAAGTGAAGCAAAGGCACTTTATAAGCTGATGAAACTCTAATGCTTCTAATGACTCTACCCTCTTAATGACAAGTGTTTCATGGTTCTGACATAGTTCTAGATATTTAGTTTGAATATATCTAGAAACCAAGAAGTGATTTCACACTGAAAATCATTAGAATCGAAATGCATGAGAATGTCCAATGAAATAACTAGAAGTTCGCTATTTGGCTTGTGTGAGAGAAGTAGACTAGGACCAGATTCATTCAGTCAAAGAAAAGTATTTCATATTCTGCTCTGCAACTTGTATGTGGTGTTGAATATTTTCAGGAGTTCGTTATCATTAATTAATTCCACTGACAGTGAAAATCTCATCAACTTTGGGGAAGAAAATCAATGTCTCAGCAATTTACACTATAATTGGGTTTTAAAATATACAGCTTTTTAAAAACTTAACGTTAAAAAAAACCGTTTTATTTCACACTATTGCAGGTACAAAGAAATGTTCACTTAGAAAAGTATCTTAAAACCAGCTTTACTTGACATCCTTGGAATATTAAATAAGTTTAAAATCTATCCCTTACTTTGAAATCTCATATGAGAATCTTTCACTTGACAGCTTGAGGTTTATAATGGGAGAAGTAGAACTGTGCTTGTTACCAGGTTTAACCAAAGTACGTGGAAATGATGAATATTTGGGGATCACAATTTAGTATACTTCTAATTTTTACTATTTTATTCCACGTTTAAAATCAAAAGTCATAATGTTAACCCACTTTTTTTTTCTCTAAAGAAAGTTGTGTAAAGTTTGTAATTTTTTCATACATTTTATTAATTCCATCCTTTATTGTGTTCATCTGTATACCTCCCAACGTACTTTCCCAATATGCATTGTAGGTGAAAATTTATTAAAAATGTTTTGTTTCTTGGAGACTAGCTTCTCAGAAACAATCAGAAAAATTTTTGTCATATTCATAACACACACACACACACACACACACACACACACATATACACAATGGCAAGAAAAGATTCTACTTTCACATCAATGAACCTGAGAAGCAAAAAATATACAGCTAGCACATAAGATAGTTATTCCTTCTTCCTCCCATTGTATGATGCTGATGTTACATAAAATTCTATGATGCTATTTCACAGAAAGATTTTACCAAGAGGTTTTACTGGTTTTTAATATATGTCATTAGCATCATATTTATTTTTATAAACTTCTTATATATTTTCTGTAGAAATAAACTTTTTTCTAGTGCTACTTTTATTGATGAGGGACTAGGGGAAATGTATAAGTAGGACAGTAAAATTCGATTTTTATATATTCATCTTCTTAGTTCCAAGTTGCAGATTTTTGCCTTTGTTGAAGAATAATACATTTGCAGATTTACCTGATCTCACACTAATAGAATCACATTCTGTAACAGGACCAGAGGGTTTTTTTGTTTGTTTGTTTTTTTGTTTTTACTATTTGTCTATGACACTATTCTGAGTTTCAACATGTACATTAATAACTTGCAATATTTTATTTCACAGAAACAATTTTGAATCCTTTGAGTCATATTGTGAATTTAAAATGGTGACAGAAACAATACCACCAAATAAATAATGCATAAATGAGATTAAAATGCATTGATTGGAAAACTTCACCCTACTATCTGATAATTGGTTAAGATGAACAGACCAACACATGTAAAATTTGCATAAGAGAGAGAGAGAACAATTCATTATGATATTGCAAGTTTTCTGTGAAAATGGTAATTGTTATTTTCCCAAGGTGTAAATTATATATGTTTTGGGTTGAATAGAGTCTCCTTTAAATTCATGTTCACCTGGAATATCAGAAGGTGACCTTATTTGGAAATAGGATTTTGCCAGGGGCAATTAAAATGATGTCACACTGGTTTAGGGTGGCTCTAAATCCAATGACTGCAGTCTTTATGAAAGCATATAGAAACTCAGGAGAGGGTCATGTGAAGACAGTGATGAGGTGATCAAAAGAAACAGGCAGAACCCAAATAGCTTTGCAGGTGAAAATGACAAGACATTTTCAGATGAAGATGAAAAATGAGAAAAGAAAGACAAAAGATGAAAGAATCAATGCCTAGTAGACCTTGTAAAAGGAATGTGTAAGGGAAAGGAAGTTCTTCAGGTGGAAGGGAGTTTATGCCAAATGAGACTTGGAAAAATGATGAACATAAGCAATGTTCAATAAAAAACTAAGAGCAAAAGACTACCAGTTTTTATGGTGCTTAATATTTAAAAATTGATTGCTTAAATCATAACATTGTATTGTGTGTGTTAAGATACACAACAAAGTAAACTATATGAAAATTAGTGCATGGGGACATTAAATGAGACTATTCATTTCTACTATTGTATTTTATACAGATATTACATATATGTCAATATATATGTATGAACAAGTTACAGATGCATATGGTAATCATATCCATAATTGGTATGAAACAAAAAATACAAAGGGTTATAGTTACCATCCAGAAAAGAATTAATATGAGCATGGTTTTTAATCTAATTAACAGAAAGAAGATAAAAATGGAAAAATAATGAACAAAACCAGCCAGTATTAAAATAAAAATTGAATTTGAGAGCAATGAAATAACTTATCTAGAAAACATTTTGGAATTTTAAAAATTCTCTAAATAACACATGGTCAAGGAGGTAATCTGAAAAAATGAAATACATATTTTGATCCTTTTATGAACAATAATAAATATCATATCAAACTTCATGGGACACGATTAAAACTCTGTTAAAATCAGCATAAATTTGCACTTTAACTGCTAGTGAATTGTAAAGATAAAAAAGAATCAATTATCTAAGATTCCACAATAGGAAACCAAGAAAAAAGGGAAAAAGTAACCTACTGAAGGATGAAGAAAATGATAAATCAAGAACATAAAACAATAGCATATAAAACAGATAAACAGTAGAGAAAAAATTTTAAAATACCAAATTTTGTTTTATAAAGGTTAATAAAATTGAAAAAGCTTTGGTTAAACTCATTAATGGAAAAAAACCTAAGAAACACATATTGGTAATAATAGGAATGATAGGAGGAGAAATTACTCTAAATTCTGGAGGCATTTTAAAGACAATAAGTCCTATACTCCTAATGCTAGGGAGACTCAGGCAGGAGGATTGCAAATTCAAGGCCAGCTGGGCAATATAGTCAGAACTTGTCTCAAAAAATAAATAAATAAAAAGACAATAAGATAACATTTTAAACAACTTTATGTTAATCAAATCAACAACTTTGATAAAATTTAAAAATTGATTGAAATAAATACTAAAAATAGCTAAAGCAGAAAGTCTATCATTATCATTTAAAGAGCTTAAATTCATTATAAAATATGTATAAAAATCTAGGTACAGATTATTTAACTGGCTAATTTTATTTTAAAACTTTAAAGAATTAGTAATATAAATCTCACAGAAAATTTTCTTCGAAAAATTAAATAGAAACACCTGTCTTATATAAAACATAGCACTGATACCATAATCTCACAAAGATACCAGAAGAGAAACATTAATAGTCCATATCCCTTAAGATCAGTGATGAAAAAAGTACTAGAAAATATTAGCAAAATATTAGAAATTGAAGTGTAACAATATAATTTTTTCTAAAGAGGCAAAACAATGCTAGGCAAGGTTTAGTTTAAACATGTAAAATTTGTTTAATATTTGAATATCAATCAATATGATTCAGCTGTGCATGGAGGCACACGCCTGTAATACGAGCTGCTGGGAAGGCCGAGGCGAGAGAATGGCGAGTTCAAAGCCAACCTCAGGAAATTAGTGAGTCCCTAAGCAACTCAGCGAGACCAGACCTTGTCTCTAAATAAAATATAAAAAAGGGCTTGGGATGTTGCTCAGTAGTTGAACACCTCTGGGTTCAATCCTTGGTTTCAAAAAAAGAAAAAAGAAAAGACAAGGGAAAAAAATCCATGTGATTCATCACATTACCAGGAAAATGGATTAAACCATTTGATCATATCAATATGTCAGATAGACAAAATGAAGGCCTTTGAAAACAATTCAAATCTCTTTCATGACAGATACTCTAAGCAAACTAGAAATAGAAACATTCTTAATTTAATAAGAGTGTCAAAATACACTCTACTGTCATGTATATCTACAAAGAATTAAAAAACTGATAAGAGGATATGGAGAAACAACTACACTATCTACATGTATCTATGTCTTTGTCTATATAGGTTTTAGTAGCCTTTTTTCATAATATTCCCAAATTGGAAATAATTCAAGTAATTATCAACCAGAAAATGAATTAAGATTGTAATACTGTTGAATATTACTCAACAGTAAAAGAAATGAACTATTGAAATAGGCAACCAATGCAAACAAGGCTCAAAAACACTGTTTTTACATAAGATAAAGAGGATATATATCGTGATTACATTTATATAAATTTCAAAATTATGTAAAACTCATCTTTAATAATAGAATTTGGAACATGGGATTCATGGTGGCAGTAGAGATGGTGAGGACTGATTGAAAGAAAGCACGAATGAGCTTCTGAAGTTGATGGAATTATTTGTGCTGGAGTAAGAGGTTGTACATACTTACAAAATACATTGTTTTATATACTTAAGACCTGTGTACTTCCCTGCATGTACTTTTCATCTCAAATGGTAATTACCTGAAGTGTTATATACCCTGAATTTACTTTCTGCAGAAGAGTTTTATGGAGATAGTAAAGATATTAAAATAGTGAGAAATGCCAATTTATAATCAGATTATTTTTAGACATAGGTCAAACAAGTACAGGTTTAATATTCAGAGTCTTAGAAACAATTATACATGAAACTTATCTTCAAATTGTTAACTAAACTTTTGAAATTTAATGTTTGGCAAGCATTAAACTTGAGGAATGCAGAGCAATACTATTTGAAGTCACACATGAATTTTTGGCACCAAGGAACCAAAAACTATTTCAATTTCAAAATTAACACAGATTAATAAAATTATTTAGATTATCATACAAATACACTTAACAAGAAAATCAAATATACATGTTGAAAGAGTGCTCCTTTCCCATATCATCCTTCACTGAAAAAGTAGAATATTTACTTATTATGTTTGGCCCTGAAATACCTGATTTTACTTATAGTTAAGACAGGTGGTAAGATTGATGATATAAACTATTTTAAAAATGAGGAGAAAAAGGTTTTGTGTAGCTTTTAGTGTAATGATTTCAATTTTCACCATAACTACACATATTAGAAAGACTACTTCAGTAAATGACAATATTTAAAAGCATTTTCTAGATAAACGATGAACTCAGACTTTGCCATAAATGATAATTATTTGCAAGATGTTGAGTTATTGTTGAGTTGAAATGAAGTTTCTTATATTTGACCACACTCATTTTGATGCTCTAAGAAGTCTAATCTCTATATTTGTTCAATCCTTAAAATGCAGTTTAAGGATAAAATGAGATGGTCCTTCGCCTTTGTTCTCCTCATATCATACCCATCCCCAAGACTTGAGAATCTATGAGGTGTGCTGAGAATTAAACCTCAGGGTTCAGTGCCTGTGATCATAACAACACCTAGAGGGAGTTAATTGTTTTACTTTATTTTAGAACATTAAAATAACATATTCATCAGTACCCACTGGAGTGTATCCTTCTTATTATTTTTGAATAAGAAAATAGTTCCGTGATTTACAAAAAAGTTCTGGCTATTATGTGCAACAGAAGTTTAGCATACTTACTAAGGAATGTCTCTTGTATAAAAAGGAGCAACTGTGATTCACAAAGAGAGACCTACACCTTACAGCTGATATGTAGTAATAATATAGTTTCCAGAACTTTTGGGAAATGTGACTATATGGTTTTCCTAAATGAGAAGACTATTTTACCTTTTAAACTTATTTTATATAATAAATAGTTTCATTGTTTGTTACTTTTCCTATCTACTATTATTTTGGCATCTAGTGATGCAAATATTTGCATGTGAAATATTACAAATGACATTAAATAAAATCAGCTGAACTTAGAGGTATGTTCTCCCTAGAAATGACATAATGATATATCTGTAGTCTTGAGGTTGTCGTAGGGAATAAGGAAAGTGATTTTAACATTCTTTCAGGCAAATACATTTTCACAGTACACTCCCAAGTATGTAAACATTATTATAGTATACTGACTATTCAATTAAAGATTCTATTGAAATGTATCTCAATCATAAAGAAGGTACTAAAGCACTTCTTAGCCTTTTGTAGATCAAAGGAGGAATAAACAGTGTCATGGCAAATTTTTCACCCTCATCTATAAAAATGAGAAAAAAAATCTGCTAGTATCAGTGCCTAATCAAAATTTCCTTTGTTTGAATTAAAGACCTAAATATTTATCATACTTTTACACAAAGAGGTGTTATAAACAGAGTTTGGGGATATAACAAAGAGGTAGAGTGCTTACCTAGCCTGCACTAGGCCCTGAGTTCACTCTCTAGCACTGCAGAAAAAAAGAAAAATACTGTAAGTATGAATGTAAGTATGAAGAATTTCACTGTTTTTTTTTTTTCAGTGCTGGGAATCTAATCCAGGGGGTCTCATGTGTGCCAGATAAGTGTTCTACCAGTAAGCTACATCCCAACACCTAGAAGTATGATTTTGATGATGAATACACAGTTCTTTGTAAATACCTTTATAGTACATGCTCATATAGAAATGAAATATTCAGAAATAAGAAAACTTTAGTACTTGTAAGTGCAAGGCACTATGCCATATCCTTTAAGATCCATTATCTTATTCTGCCCCTCATTCAGAGTTTTCTCTCAACCTAGAGCAAAATTGAATTCATTTATATTATTTACCATTTTCACTAAGCCCAAGCCTCACTCCACTGTTGAATGTTAAGCTTATTTTACTGAAATCTTGGTAGCTTTTAATTTGAATATATATATATATTTTTTTTTGTACTGAGGATTGAACTCAGAGGTACTCGACCACTGAGCTACATCCCCAGCCCTATTTTGTGTTTTATGTAGAGACAGGGTCTCACTGAGTTGCTTAGCACCTCGCCCTTGCTGAGGCTGGCTTTGAACTCGCGATTCTCCTGTCTCAGCCTCCCTAAGTACTGGGATTACAGGCGTGAGCCACCACGCCCGGCTGAATATATTTTGTTCTGAGAGTATTTTATGTCTTGAGGTAGAGTCCAAGTAGTTTTATAAAACTAAAAAATAATTTGAATTTTTTTAAAAAACCTAGAATTTTTAAAAGGAGCTAAAGATTATTAGCACCTACTGGGGCTATCAAAAGCTGTATTCTGTCTAGATAGAATCTGACTACTTACATTGCTAATGATTTTCCCATACTAAACCTATTGTAATCTGCTTAATCTATCATCATATTACGAGGCTGATAAAGGTCACATTTTTTAAAATTGGTGTCATCAGCTTTAATTTCAGTGCCTTGCAAATCATTTGAAAACTATTAAAACAACAAATCTCTGATCTAATTCAAAAAAGGGTTACATAGGGACAGGAAATACTAAGTGGGTATTTTCTCTCACTTTACAGTGTTCTTTCTAAAATCATGCACATCTGGTGACAAAGTGGACTATTCTGATTTATTGCCTGTTAAAGGGAGCAGGAAGCATAGACATAAAACTTGTTTAGCTCAAAATATCAGAAATGCGGCGGTCTTTTCCATCAGTCTTGCCAATCACCAATGGAAACTTTGTTTTGATTGAATCTGAAACTGTCTTCCCTGACTTGATATTCTTTGTATTGTAGCTGCTTAAGTAGATTTAGTCCAGATAGTAATCCTTATTTTCATCACTGTCAATATGCCTTACACTTGGATAGATAAATTTAGGTGACAGGAGAATGTTTCCTTGATTACAGTTTTCACAAAAAAACACCTCTCGTTTTATCTTCCTGCTTGACTGTTGATTGATTAGATTCCAACTCCTCAATCATCTTTTCCTCCATTTTCTACCTAATATTTTTCAAAACTCAATTTGGATAAGAAATCTCATTCAAAAAATTGTTAGTGTTATTCAGTTTACATACATGACAACTGCCTCTGAAACAGAAGGACTCATCGGGTTTTGGGTCAATAATGAGTGCTTACACAAATGGCCTGTATTTGGAAAGAATAATAAAGCTTTCACATCCTTCAAATGACTCAGGAAGCTAAGATTTTCCTCCCTCCTCCCTCCCTCCCTCCTTCCTCTCTTCTTTCCTTCCTTTCTTCCTTCCTTCTTTCCTTCCTTCTTTCTCCCCCTTTTTTCCTCTCTTTCTCTTTCTTTTTTTCTTTCTTTCAACTGGGGATTGAACAACCTAGGGCACTTTACCACTGAGCTACATCCCCATCCACCGTCATAATGTTTTAGTTTTTTTTTATTTTTATATTTTTGAGTTAGGGTTTTGCCAAATTGCCCAGACTAACCTCAAACTTGAACTCCTCCCTCCCCAACCTCCTTACTAGCTAGGATTATAGGTGTGCACCAGCCCAGCCTGATTTCTTAAAAAGAAAACATCTGTCTGCAATTTTATTTAGGCTATTGGCCAAAAAGCCAAACTTCCCCTTCTAGAAATTTTAGGGAAAAATTATCTTGGTTTCAATAATAGCAATAATAATTCAAATAAATTGTGTTTGTGTTGAGGGCACTTTCTTTGTTCTGGGCACTATTCTAACAATGTATTTACATCACACATGTATCATTAATACTCCCTAAAGTTCTGTGTAGTAGGAGCTGTAACTCTCTATTTAATAGATGAGGGTATTGAGGTATAGATCTAGAGGTTTAATAGCAATGAAGGAGATTTTCCAAAGTCACATATCCAGTAAACATCAAAGACAAATTTGAAGCTTGTCAGTCCTAGTCCACAACTTACACTCTTAACCACAGCACTGCATAAAATGTCTGACACTATACCTAGGATACAGGTCATGATTGATAAAAATTTTTAGTCCTTGCTTCCTTGTACCTTCAGGAATATATGTAATCTTATAAAGGTGCTTTTCTTTATTGCCCTTCCTTACTATATCCTCTAGAGTTTCTAACACATTTGACCACATTCCTCAGGCATAAAAACAATCTTCCCTTTTTCACTGAGGATTTTGCTGTGAAATAGAAAAATAAAAGCAATGTACTAGCACTTCTATTTTAAATCCTCTAGATCATCACACACGTTGAAATCCTGAATTGGTGATGTGTGAAAGATTTGTCAGGGTTTTTCCTCCAAAGGGGAGGGGCATTGCCACTTGAACACATTTAGAAACTTTGGGGTTTTTTGGGGTGGGCAGGGGGTACTGGGTATTGAATTCAGGGGCACTTGACCACTTAACCACATCCTCAACCCTATTTTGTATTTTATTTAGAGACAAGGTCTCACTGAGTTACTTAGTGCTTCGTTTTTGCTGAGGCTGGCTTTGAACTTCTGATCCTCCTGTCTCAGCCTCCTGAGCCGTTGGGATTACAGGCAAGCACCACCTAGAATCTTTTTTAAAGGTAAGAAAAAAATTCTGTGATTTTCAGGGCCAAAATATCTTTAAAAATGAATATTTTGTGATAAAGGACAGTGATATCCAAAACACCAAATTGACGTGGTTTTTTTTTCAGAAAAAGTTAGGAAGATATAAGAATGGAAGAGAACTTGAATTCAGGTGTATAATCCTGAATGTTCAGCTGCCTCTCACATGTATTTTATTTTCATTCCTTCATTAAGCAAGATTTTCTTCAGCAGTATCAGTAAGCATTAGGGTAGATACATAGGCACAATAACAACCAACACTCCACCACTACTCTTAAAGGAATATAGGATAAGGGAGAAGGCATATATACAGATAATATGATTATAAGGATATAAAGGGCATAGTAGGTGCTATAGGAGAACAATAAATGGATATTCTACTAGACACCTTTAAGATGGAAAGGTGTTACCAAGCACAAATAAGAAGCAGGCTTTCCAGGAAAAGAGCTCATCCTATGCAAAGGCCCTGCATCTAGAAAGTCTCTAAAATGCATGGCATGTCACTTCCCTTGGCCTTTAAGTGAGTGAGTTAATTCGTTTTCCTTTCTCAATGGTTAAAACAACATCTCCAATAAAATTTCCATAGTTAGAGAGTTCCTGACAATTTATTTCTCTCTGTTCAAGTTCACACCCTTGCAATGCTCTGTCCACACCCAGATGTTATCCTCAGAGTGGCTGCACTTGTTAACATGCAAAATTTCTTTTTTCTTCCTTCCTTCCTTTCTTTCTTTCTTTCTTTCTTTCTTTCTTTCTTTCTTTCTTTCTTTCTTTCTTTCGTACTGGGGATTGAACTCAGGGATACTCCACCACTGAGCCACATCCCCAGCCCTATTTTGTGTTTTATGTAGAGATAGGGTCTCACTGAGTTGCTTAGCACTTCGCCATTGCTGAGCCTGGCTTTGAACTCAATTCTCCTGTCTCAGCCTCCCAAAGTGCTGGGAATACAGTCGTGCATCACCGCGCCCGGCAACATGCAAGATTTCAACATGAGTTAGCATATTTTCCTTCTCCTACTTGACATCATGTTTGAAGCCATTATTTAACATGTTAGTGTCATAATTAACTGAAAATGGTTGAAGCATATTTTTTAATGCCTTGGAAAGATAGAGTGATGCTTGCCAGGGTCACAATGAACAAAATATGTGATGATAAAAGATATTTGGTCTGTATTTGGCAAATATACTTTATGTTCTAAGAAATGGTATCTGATGATACTGTGCTGTTTCTTTACAACTCAGATGCCTCATTTATTGCTTGACAGCTATTAGAAATGGAAAACATTATCTTTCCAGCTTTGTAAGCCTGATTATAAACTACCATCGAGTCAATATCTGAGTGTATATTAATTCAGATGGAATTTTGCCAGCTGACATTTGGGTTGCAATATTTGAATATGTGGAATATTGAAACTGATCCCCCTGAAATATTTTTAAAAATTGTTTCTGATCACTTTAACTGATCTTAGTTTATCTTCTATAATAAAATTTTTATTATGATCACCTGCTAAACAATCAATAGATTTTTTTAAAAGAAAGTTCTTTTATGTCCACATAATCTTTAGTTTCATGTACCTTCATTGCCTTTGCTCTTGAAGTAGATGTTCCTGAGTTTTTTCACTATTTAATGGAACTAATTCAAATCCCTGTGACGCTAACCTGTTCTACTCAATGTTCTTAAACACCCCAAGTTTTCTTCTGCCAGCATCTTGTCCTCTATTTGGCTTTGTGATTTAGACCTATTGCTCGGTCCATGGAACACCAGTCCTTAGGTTATGAGAAAAGAGTAAATACAGATAAAATAAAAAAGTAATATAAAGCATTTTCAGAATAACATCATATCTCCTTAGTAACTTAGATATCTTTTGTTCAGTTTAATAGATGCCAAAATGTTAAGAATGAGATTTTTCTGCTTTCTGAAAGTTTGAACATTGTTATTTAATTTTGAAGTTACCTCAGATTTGGTTCTCCCTGATTCCAACCATTTCTGCCACTGTACATCTCTTTGGATGTTGCAGTTCTTGTTCCAACAGCAGCACTGTCTCAGCTCTGAACTCTTTGGGATCCAGGTCACTGATCTTGATATGTTCTTACTGCAAGATGTGCCTCCCTACAAACACCTTCTCATATCATTCTGTTTTTACTCTACTTTCTGGCAGTGAGGGTAAGGTTACTGGAGCTGAAATAGGGTATTACAAAGATTACTGGCTTCTTATTTATTATTTGCTTTGCTTTGTTTTCTTATTAACAGAAACTCACTTTAATAGAGTGGTGGTAATGTACTGTGCTCAAATCCTGTCCTAACCTTTGCAGTTGGGGATATTAATGAGATGTGAGTAGAAGTTATTGGATAATGCATCAGGAAGAATCATGATGTCTTTGTTCTTCTCAAGATTCCTGCTTGAAACACTACACACAATAGCTCTAAAGGGAAGATTTCTTGTGACTTTGAGATAGGAAGCAATGTATGGGTGGCCAATGAGAAAACAGAAGTCTGAATCCTTGACAATTTCTCAGAACAACCATATTATCTGTGATCAGTCTCAATCTGAAGTTCAAGGTTAGTACACTCATTAGGAGACTACATTTAAGGCTTTGCCACTATCAGCCAGACATTATTCCTGAAGGATAATTAGAGTAAATAGATAATCAAAAAACCATCTCAGCC
>CM053406.1:41427185-41474351 GCA_028644305.1 Xerus rutilus
AAAAAAAAAAAAATTCTAGCCAAAGTAAGTAGACAAAAGAAATAAAAGGAATAAGAATAAGAAAAGAAGTCAAATTATCACTGTTTGTAGATACTATAATGATATACTTAGAAGATCCAAAATACTTCATGAAATGACTGCTAGAGCTAATAAGCAAATTCAGCAAAGTAGTAAGTTATAAAATAAAAATACAAAAACCAATGGCTTTCCTATATACCAACAATGAATCTGCTGATAAAGAAGTTAGGGAATTAATATCATTCACAATAACCTCAAGAAAAAATAAATAACTAGGAATAAATCTAACTAAGGATGTGAAAGACCTCTACAATGAAAATTATAGAACCTCAGAAGAAGACCTCAGAAAATGTTAAAGACCTCCCATGCTCATGGAAAGGCAGAATTAATATTGTTAAAATGGCCATACTAAAAGCAATACAGAGATTTAATGCAATCCTTATCAAAATCCTAATGATATTCTTCACAGAATTAGAAAAAACAGTTCTAAATTTCACCTGGAAGAATAAAATCCCAGAATATCCAAAGCAATTATAAGCCAAAAGTACAATGCTGGAGACATCACAATACCTAACTTTAAATTATACTACAGAGCTATAGTAACAAAAACTGGGATAAAAACAGACATACGAATCAATAGTACAGAATAGAAGACACAAGAGACACACATCTGATCTTTGACAAAGGTGCTAAAAACATACACAGGAGAAAAGATAGTCTTTTTTATTTATTTTTAAAACAGAAGAATGCATTTCAAGTTATAGTACATATATGGAGCACAATTTTCCATCTCTCTGGTTGCAAACAAGATAGAGTCACACCATTCATGTCTTCATACATGTACCTAGGGTGGTGATGTCCATCATTTCATTTTACTATTTTTGCTACTCCCATTCCCCCTCCTCTCCCACACCTCCCTCTTACCCCATCCAAAGTTCTCCCATTTCTCCCATGCTCTCCACTCCCACCCTCATTATGTATCAGCATCCACTAATCAGAGAGCACATAGGGCCTTTGGTTTTTCTGGGATGGGCTTACTTCACTTAGCATGATGTTCTCCAATTCCATCCATTTACCTGAAAATGCCATAATTTTATTCACTTTTATTGCTGAGTAATATTCCATTGTGTATATATACCATAGTTGCTTTATCCATTCATCTATTGAAAGGCATCTAGGTTGGTTCCACAGCTTATTAACTGTGAATTGTGTTGCTATAAACATTGAAGTGGCTGCTGCATTACTGTGGTATGCTGTTTTTAAGCCTTTAGGGTATAGGCTGAGGAGTGGGATAGCTGGGTAAAATGGTGGTTCCATTCCAAGTTTTTTAAGGAATCTACATACTGCTTTCCAGATAGGTCCCACCAATTTGCAGTCACACCAGCATTGTTTGATTGTACCTTTCTTTTTTTACCACATCGTTGCCAGCATTTATTGTTGCTTGTATTTTGGATAACTGTCAATCTGATTGGGGTGAGATGAAATCTTAGAGT
Organism: Xerus rutilus; assembly: GCA_028644305.1. NCBI lineage: Eukaryota > Metazoa > Chordata > Mammalia > Rodentia > Sciuridae > Xerus > Xerus rutilus. Next base: position 41,428,697 of record CM053406.1, read on the forward strand.
AGTTTTGATTTGCATTTCTCTAATTGCTAGAGATGTTGAACATTTCTTCATATATTTGTTTATCTATTGTGTATCTTTTTCTGAGAAGTTTCTATTCAGCTCCTTAGCCCATTTATTAATTGTTTTTTTTTTTTTTTGGTGTTAAGTTTTTTGAGTTCTTTATATATCCTGGAGATAGTCTTTTTAACAAATCATGCTGGGAAAAATGTAAAAGAATGAAAATATGCAGAAGAATGAGACTAGACCCTGCTCTCTTACCCTATACAAAAATCAACTCAAAATGTATCAAAGACCTAGGAATTAAACCAGAGACTAAATAACTCCTAGAAGAAACTAGGGTCAACACTCCAGCATATAGGCACAGGCAATGACTTTCTCAACAGAACCCCTAAGACTCAGGAAATAATGCCAACAGTTAATAGATGAGATGGCATTAAATTAAAAGGCATCTGAACAGCAAGAAAAAATAATACTGTGATAAAAGAACCTACAGAATGAGAGAAAAACTTTGCTAGTTATTCTTCTGACAGAGGATTAATATCTAATATATAAAAAACTAAAAAAAATTTAAGCCAAAAAATGAAATAAGCCAATTAATAAATTGGCAAATGAATTAAACAGACACTTCTCAAACGAAGAAATACAAATGGCCAATAAATATGTGAAATAGAGTTCAATATCATTAGCCATTAGGGAAATGCAAATCATACTACACTGAGATTTCATCTCACATCAGTCAGAATGGAAGTCATCAAGAATACAAACAATGATAAATGCTGGAGAGGATGTGGTGAAAAAGGAACAATGTTATACTACTGTTGGTTGGATTGTATGGAAATTGTATGGAAGGGACTTAAAAGACTAAGAATGGAACTACCATATGACCTAGCTATACCACTCTTTGGTGTTTACCCTAAAGAATTAGAGTTATCATATTATCTTGATACATACATACCCATGTTTATAGCAGTACAATTTACAATAGTCAAACTATGGAACCAGCTTAAGTGTCTATCAATGGATAAGTGGATAAAAAAATTGATATACACACGCATACACATGCACACACAAGCATACAAAGTGGAGTTTTATTCAGCCATAAAAGTGAAATTAAATCATTTGCAGGAGAATGGATGGAACTCGAGACCATTGTATTCAGCAAAATAAGCCAAAATCAGAAAGTCAAAGGACACATGTTTTCTCTCATATGTGGAAGCTAGAGAAGAAAATGTGAAAAAAAAAAGATGGTGAATGGTGAACCTCATGAAAATTAAAGGGAAATCAGTAGAGGTAAGGGAATAGAAGATGGGAGGAGGTAAAAGGTGGAAGAAGTGCTCGGGAGTAATACTGGCCAAATCATTTTGTTATCTTATGTGCATGTATGAATAACAGCAAATCTCATCATTTTGTACAAATATAATGCACCAATAAAAATGTGGAAAGAAAAAAAAGACATTAGGAAAGGCTACAAAAAGATAAAAAATAAAAAAGAAACATAGACAGCCAAGACATGTATGAAAAAATGTTCAATTTGTCTAGCAATCAGGGAAATGAAATCAAAGCTACAATAATACTTTCTCTCACTCCAGTTAAAATGGTAATTATCAAGAACACAAAAAATAATAAATGCTGGCAAGGATGTGGGGGAAAAGGTGCACTCATGTTATTGATGAGACTGCAGACTAATACAACCCCTCTGGAGAACAGTATGGAGATCACTTAAAAACCTAGGACCATTTAGCTAAATGTCTATATCATCACAATTCACAAGAAATAAATTATGGAATTAATCCAGATACCTATAAACAGGTGAAATGAATTAAGAAACTGGAGATTTATTTAGCCATTGGAGTTTTACTCAAACATAAAGAAGAATGAAATTATGGCATTTGCTGGTAAATGGATGGAAATGGAGAACATCATGCTAAGTGAAATAAGCCAGACTCAGAAAATCAAAAGTTGAATGTTTTCTTTAATGTGTTGAATAGAGAGCAAAATGAAGATAAGCAAGAAGGGGAATTGGATGTCATAAAGATATAGGGAAGACCAATAATGTAGAAGAAGGAAATCAAGAGGAAGAGAGATGCAAAGGAAAAAAAGGAGGAAATATGAAATAAATTCTTTTAAAAATTATGTATATAAAAATGCACAGGGAATTTCGCCTTTATGTTCAAGTAGAAAGAGTCAATCAAAAGTAAATAAATAGTTGAATAAAACAAAGAATAGTAAAGGAGGGAAAGGAGAATGGAGTGGGAAGGGGACAGAGAAGGGGAGGGAAAATGTGGGAATGTGAAGTGAAGTAGAATTCCATGCATGCATGATTTTGTCCGGATGATCCCAACTACTATGTATAATGCTTGAATTATGGTTAAAAAGACAGAGGAAAAAAGGAAATTAATAGACTCATAAATACAGAAAACAGTCATTTGGAGATAAAATGGAAGGACATTCTTTACAGTAAAAAATAACTTGGGGTCCCCATACTAAAATTAGAAAGAAATGCACCAAACTTATTTGAGGAAAATGTCTTTGAAAATCATCAATATAGACTTAAATAAATGGACAGGAATGTCAAGTTCTTTATAATTTCAGTACCATTAAGATATTCTTCCCCCAAATGATATGCAAGTTCTATGTGATCAAAAAATATCATTTTTAAAATGTGTACCTTTATACATTGCTTCTACATTCATGTTAAAAACAGGGATAAATAGTTAAAAATTGTAAGGAACATACAAAATAACATTAATAAAGTTATATAAGATCTTTATGATTAAAATGAGGAATAAACAGACTAATGAAAGAGGACATTTTAGAAATATACCAAGTAAATTTGACAATTTATGATTGAGTTGACACAGAAAATAAATAGGGACAAATTAATCTTTAAATCACTGTGTAAGGAAAAACAGGTTGCCATTAAGATAAAAACAATAATTAGATCCATATCTTACATTGCAAAAGAAGGTAAATTCCAAATGGATCATAAATATAACTATAAAAAAAGTCAAACAAGTTCTAGAATAAAGCATGGGTGAATTATTTTATGTCTAGTAAAAGTAAAACTTCCCTAATTATGATTCAAAATTGATGAGGTAATGGAAATGGAATGATATAGGGTCATGCATCACTTGGCAGTGAGAATATGTTTTGACAAATGTGTCCTTAGGCAATTTCATCATTGTGTTAACATCATAGAGTGCACTTACACAGACTTGGGTGGTACAGGTTGATCATTCAACAAAGCCTCTTGATGCAGTTGAGAGTTAACACGAGATTATGAGGACATTTCTGGCATAACACAGCACATTGTTTTATGGTAAACATTTTGTGTAAGTAGGAATATATTCTAAAATAACAAGAAAAGTATAGTAAATACATAAATCAGCATTGTAGTCATTAATTGCTCTCAAATACAACATATTGTATATACTTGCATGTATTATGTTTTTATATGAATGGCACTAAATAAGGTTTGTTTACACCACCATCACCTCAAATATTATGACATCTACAACATCACTAGGTGATAGAAAATTTTCAACTTCATTATAATTATGTACAGTCTATGACTCACCAAAACATTATGTGGCACATGGCTGTATTTGATTAAGTAAACATTTAAAAATTGAGTAGAAAAGATAAATGGCTTTTCCAGCCATCCCACTACTGAGTATATATCTAAAGGAAATTAGTATATTGAAGAGACATCTCCATTCCCATATTCATCGCAGAGTTAGTCACAGTAGTCAAGAAATGAAAGAAACCTAAGTGTCCATCACATACTGACAAATGGATAAATAAAATGTTGTATGTATGCACAATGAAATATTATTCACCCATTAAAAGGAATGGAATCTTCTGTTTGTGATATCTTCAATAGAACTGGTGATCATGATGTTAAATGAAATTAACAAGTACAAAAAGTCAATGGTTTGTATGATGCCACCCATATGCGTAATCTAAATATGTTGCTCTCATACAATTAGAGAGTTGAATGGTGGTTACCAGAGGCAGGGGAATATAATGGACTGGGAGAGAGGGATAGGGAGAAGCTGAATAATGGGTATTAAGTTACAGTTAGGAATAAGAAGTCTTATTTTGCAATTATGTAGTAGAGTAGCTGTAGATAAAAATAACGTACTGAATATTTAAAAAATAAAGAAAAAATAATTGACAAATGTTTGGACAGATAGATATGTTTATCTTTATTTAAACATTGCAAAATGTATACATATATCAAAATATATTGGTATTCCAAAAAAGTATGTACTTTCTATGTTTTATCTATTAAAATAAATTTAAATAAAAAATGATTAATGGAAAACTGATGAAAGTATTTACAATTTAAATAAAAAATAATTAATACCTCTAATAAGATAAAAGTTTCTAAAACTAGAAGAAATATAACCTAGCAATTTAATATATAAATTGCAAATTAAAAAAAATAATTTATAGAAAAAGCACACACATGTCCATTAAACAAACAGAAAGTCATATACATTCACTCATAACAAGAGAAGAAAATATGAATTGACACTGAAATATCATTCCTCACTTTTCAGATGGAAAAACATGGAACAAAAGTCATATTGTGGTACCTTTGTTGTAAGTGATGGAGCCAGGGGAATCAATCTATCCATCCATTTATATATTTTTATATTTATATAAATAATATAACATTATATTTGTATTTATATATGTACATACTTTATTTGCATATACTTGCAAAAGAAAACAATAATAAAAGCTAATGAAAATGATTATGCATAGATGAAGAGATAAAACAGGGCAGAAAGGAAAAGTATAAAATGAAATTAGAAATATACCTAATTATATAGTTATCTTTGACATTATGTGAATAATTCTAATAATTATAATTAAATCAAATAAAAATTTAAAATCTCTAAAATTAAGAACAAATGAGAACAAATCTAATGAATATCTATTTAGTGACATAAAAACTCATAAAAATAAAACTATTTTTACTAAACTTAGAACAGTGAGTATAAATCATATCAGGCTATGCTCTGAAGATAAAATTAGTTACAGTGAAACCTTAGATGTAGGCAATAGTCTTATTATTAATAATATTGGTAAAGTTTGTTAGACATAACTATGTGCATTATGAAAGAAAAATTTTAAAAGTTGATGTTTTCAGGAGCAAAGATGTTTAGGAGAGAAAAAAATTAAGTAAAAGCCCTTTAATTTTGAAATAATTAGTATGAGCATTGATTATTATAATCTTTATAAAACTACTTATTTACTAACTCTGTGCACTGTAGAAAGCATATGCTAATGAAAATCAACTAACAATTTACTTCTAACACATAGGCTGTGGTTTCTAAATATGATTCTGTACCTTTAAAATATATCAGAGAGTACCTTGGATTAATGATTATTTATAATTAAAGATCAAGAAATAAGATGAGCCTAGGATGTAGGATGAAAAAGAAACCATACAAGCCAAAGGAGGTTGTGCCAAAGGACACAGAGATGAAGTTGAAGTGTTTTGACCAGAATTGGGCAATGTGAATAGTAAGAAGAATAGAAACTACATTTGACTAAAAGAATGAATATATGAAAAATTACGATGATACAAGAGAAAGGAGAAATTAAACAAAACTTGGACATCAGTGGAGATTGCTAGAGTACTAAGTACGAGAAATAAACACCAACCACATAATGTGCTACCTTCAGGCAAAGATTCAGTTCAATATCTGTTTAAACTGTGCTTGGGCTAGCCAAATAGGTTGAATGGATCAGGGAAAATTCAATCCATAATAATTCCATCTTATCAAAGCAAAAGGAATGATTAAATTGGAAAAATCACCACTTTTACCCCTAATGAAAAAATTGATCCAGTTAGATCACCAATGGATAGAAAAACCATTAGAGGAAAGATTGGTAACTTTAACTTCACATAGTCTCACTGTCCCCTCCTGGACTTACTAACTAAAGTTACCATCATTAACATGCATGAGAACACCACCCAGTGTTTGCCTATTGATGTAATTCGAAATAAGCTGTAGCTCTATGCAGCATTTTGGGGTGGAAGAAAAAGCAAAAATAATCTGAATTAAAATCAGATTGATAAGAAATTCATTGGATAAAGCAACAAGTTAAATGACATATCGAGAAAGAAATTATTAGTCAAATTCAGAACATGAGAAATTCTCTAGACTTTCATTCTAGTTTCTAAAAGAATATTTATGCAAAAAATATTTATGCAATAGCCGATAAAAACATAAGAACCGTTCCAGATAAATACACTAAAATCCTAAAAGTGGTATAGAAACCTATATATGTACTATTCATTATTAGATTCTAGCTTAAATGAATCGATCATGCAGAAGTATTTTTAGTCAGTGTAGGTAATGTTAGAATAGACTAGGTATTAGGTAATATTTAGGCATGCTATTAATTTTAAGTGCAATAAACATGTATATCAGAATTTAAAAGACAGGTTCCCTATTTTGAGATGTATACTAAATTATTTATTAGTGACTTGGCATGGAGCATGGATTTTACTTTGAAATAGTCCAGTAAAAACAAGAAAAAATATTTTTAAATCTTAGTGGAAGGTTGAAGAAGCAAAAATGGCAAAATATGCCTTTCATGTAGCTTCAAGAGCTAATAACATTTTTCTATCTGTATCTTAGCTTTTCCTCCTTTTTATTATATTATGAAAAATTTCAAACATATAATAAGCATACTTCTGTGCATATTTGTATATTTTCATAATAATTTTAATCATTCTACAGACATTCAATAAATGATGTAATCTAAAGATCATTTTGAAGTGTCTAATTATTTATAGATTATCTTCTAAGTATATTAGAATAGATTAAGCAAGGCATTTACAGAAGCAGTTTTCAATCAGGTATGCTTACTAGGCTGAGAAAATCAAGGGAGCCACTCAATCACCATTTCATGAGTCATTTAAAATGCAACCATCTGAAACATTTGAAATAAAATATGGAGAACAAATCACTATGGGCAAAACAGTGTGTTGTGAAGAGGGGTTATCTAGCACTAAGCATTCATGATTTTATTATGCTTGAACTGCTTAGAAAATTTCTCTCATGTTCTCACATCACTACACTGCACTGCCAGGTTTACCTCTCAGCATACACTCCAAGGGACACAGGAAAGAAATCGGTAATGTCTCCTGAAATTACAAGTCTTGCTGTGGCACCAAGTGACCAGTATCTCATTAGGTTCAAATTCAATGACTGAGAAAAATTCATTTCTCCACCTTCCTTATCAAATACATATCTTGTAGACTGTTGACACATAAAGTAGGTGCAGATTCAACTTTTAATGTTTAAAGAAGACAAAATGATGTCAATTATGGATTGCCTTGGCACACTTTAGTTTGTAAATTGTCATTTCAGTATTTTGATACCATTTGGTTCCATGTTCAGAGGACTGTTTTGTTCACGTAGTTATTAAAACGTCAGACTGTTTCAACATTTACATCATAAGGAAATATCCAGGATTATCTTAAGAGAAGCCCACTGAGAGCACTCTATAGCACATGGAATAGGGGAAGAAACATGTCTTATCAGAACATTTATCTTTTAGAATAGTAGGCTTAGGAGTTGAGTAATAGCAGTGTTGGAATTAATAGCTAACATTTACTGAGTTCTTACTTTAGGCCCTACACTGTACTAAGAAATTAACATGCATAATCTCACATAATATAGCAATCCTATAAACTAAATCTTTTCATAATCCTTTGCAATAATAATCTAAAAATGTTCACTGTTACGGAAAGTTTGTGAATTAATGAATGAATATGTTGATGTATGGGAAATGACCATATATAAAAGTTTCCAGAAAATATATTTTCTTTCCTAAATAACTTCTTTTTTCTTTATTCAATAGGCTTTATTGAAAGCATGTACTCCTGGGATGAAACTGTAATGAAACACATTGTAGTCCTTTATTTTGTTTCTAAATATAAAATCCCAATTGAGTCGAGTGACATATGATTGATCTTCACTATGTTGGTAACTTCTGAGAAAGTGATATGGCAAAATTATCAACCTTTGCATTGTATCTGTAATTTTACTCTCAAAATCTTGACAATTTATTTACATGGAATAATGACAAGGAGATCCATTTTCTTGTTTTCTTCCACATTTAATTTCTCTTTCTCTGTGGACTTAGGAGTTTTAGATACAAATTTCTGATTATTCAGCAATTGATAAGCAGAAATCTTTGTTATAGGAACCATATAGCTTTCATCTGCAATTGTATCACCCTTGGAATTTTGTGATAAATTGATCCAGCCCAATTAAATCATTTACATACTGTCTTTCTTTGTCTGTCTTTGAAGTCTATACTCTGGTTTATTATTTCCATCAATGTTGTCCCAGCTTCAGTAATAGATTCTTTGTGTGGCTGATGTAAGATGTAAATTATATCTCAAACATTGCTGAAAAATGTAAGTATGTAGATTTGTAGGTTTATATATGTATATACATGTACACATACATACATATATAGATATAGATATTTCACATTACATTTTCCTAATTACATAAAAGTAATAACTGCTCATTGTGAAAAGTTTAAATTACAAAACATATTTATAAAGTAAAATTTCTAGAAATCATATCAATAATTAATATTACTATATTTGTGCATAGACTATCTTTTCCCTACATGTGTATGTTTCAGTTAGATTTTGCATCACTGTGAACAATATACCTTACACAAACAATTTGGAAGGTTGAATATTAATTTAGCTCATGGTTTCAGAGGTTTGGTCTATAGACAGCTGACTCCATTGCTCTGGACCCTAAGTGAGGCAGTACATCATGGTGGAAGATCTGGTGAAGAAAAGCTGCTTAGCTAATGGTGGTGTCCAGAAGTAGAAGCGGGGCATGGAAGAGGCCACAGAAAGAACAAACCTCCTGGACAAGCCCCCAGTGATGCACCTCATCCAGTCATGCCTCACCTGCCTACCTACCATCCAATCAATTCAAGCTATCACAAACCCATCTCACCTCCAAACATTCTTCCATTAATAAGAGCTTTGATGGTATACCTCATATCCAAACCATAATATTCTGCCCCTGGCACACAAAAGTTCATGTCAATCTCAGAATGCAAAATGAATTTAGTTAATCTCCAATAGTCTCATATCCTTACTAGTTTTAGCATTACCCAAAATTCCAAAATCTCCTTTGAGACTCAAAGTGAACTCTTAGCTCTAAGTCCCAGCAAAACCAAAAGCATGTTATACTTATTCACTGTACAGTGGCACAGGGTAAATATTAAAATGAAGAAATAGAGTGTAGAAAGAAGGGATGGGACAAGGCAAGACCCAAACCCAGCTAGGCAAACAAGTCCTGTACCTCCACGTTTGGCATCCGTGGCACATGGCATCATGATATTCTGTCCAAGGGGCTTGCGTGGCTCTGCCCCTAATGTCCTGCTGGTTATAGCCCTCATGGCTTCTCTCAGCTTGTTTCTGCTCAATTTCTGCAGCTTTCCTTGGCAGATGTAGCATGTTATTGGCATCTGTTGATTTCAAAGATCTCCACTGCAGCATATTACCCTCTCAGAGGCAGCCCACAGGAACTCTGATCCTGATAAACTTTGTCTTGCCTCCCAGGCCTTCCTTTGAAATCTAGTGGAATCTACTATAAAATACTTAGTATCACTTTAGTGGCTGTACTCCCTTTAACAGCTCACCTTCCTTGGTACTAGTTTTACTCAAGCTTTCATGGCCAAACTTGAAGTTTTTAAAATCTTTTTGCTTTGCTTTTTGGTCCTGATTATAATAGTAAACTTAGCTAAAACCCACCAATAATACACATGCTACTGACTTAATGTTGTGTTACCTTGAAATTTTCTCTGCCAGATTAATTAGCACATCACTTTTAAATTCAACCTCACAAAAATTCTCAGAACATGGACAAAATGTAGACAACTTATTTGCCAGAACATAACATGAAGGATCTGTAATCCAGTTTTCAATAGTGTTATCCTTCTCTGAAAGCTCATGAGTCTAGTCTGTACTGTCCACAATCCTATTGACATTCTGGTCTTCTGAACTCCCACCAGAATCTCCTAGTAAGCACCATTTACAATTTCATAAAGCTTTTCCAGCTTGCATCTTTAAACATTAAAAAGAAAGTTTCTTTCCTGGCAAACAAGCTCCAAAGGCTTTTCAACCACCTGGTCAGGTTATCCATAGTATCAACTCCACTCTTGGTATCAATACCTTTTTTAGTTAGCTTTTGCATTACTGTGATCAATATATCTGACAAGAACAATATAGAGGAAAAACAGTTTATTTTAGCTCATGGTTTCAGAGGTCTTAGTCTATAGAAAGTTGACTCCATTGATTGGGTCAGAGGTAGGGCAGCACAGCATGGTAGAAGGGTCATGGTGAGGTCAGGAAGCAGAGAGAGAGAAGGTAAGGGGCCATAGGAAGACAACCAATCCAGGGCACATTCCTAGTAACCCACCTCCTCCAGCCATGCCACAGCTGTTTAAAGTTATCACCCCGTCAATCCATTCAAACACTGGATGGATTGATAGGTCAGAGCTCTCATAATCCAATAACTTCACCTATAAACATTCTTGCATAACGGGAGCTTTTGGGGAACCCTCATATCCAACTTATGACAGTGTATGAAAATGTCCAAAGATTACATTACCATAAGATCACAATGAACCTCTTATTTTTGTTTTTCATTTAGCAGTATGAATATTTTGTCTTCTCAATAAGAATTATTCTTGTGATCATATTTAATGGTTGTATGGTATTATAGTATTATGCTTTAGGGGAATATAATCAACTCTTATTGTTTGACACTGAGAGGGTTTTTTTTTTTTTGGCCATTTTTCTTGTTTAAATAACACTTTAATGAACATCCTTCTGCATCAAATTCCATGTCTATAACAGTTGTTTTTTGAAAGTAATTATATAGATCAAAATGTAAGAACTACGTTCACCCTTTTGTATAACCACCTTTAAAAGTACAATTTTTAAAATAGAACACAAGTAATAGTATATTTTCTTAAAAACATTTTATATTTATGGACAGCTTCAGATATTAGATGCATGTTTATGTTGGACATCTTTCTCCATGAATTTTACCTTTTTGTCTTTCTCATATACTTTAAATTACATTTTTGTATCATATTTTTTTCTGGAGTTAACCAGTTCCACTTATATAAACAAACTTGTTTTGGATTATTAATTATTTAAATAATATGGTCAAAGCCAAGTTACATTGCTAACAAATGTTACAACTTGATTCACTAAATGATTCAACAAAGTCAGTTAGTGTTTTGCACAGGAATTATTGTAAAATTGGCTACTGGATTAAGCATTTTCAGAGAGATTATCCCACATGTTCTAGAATGTTACAGAAGGCAACATTATTCCACAACTGTAACACAATTTACTCCATCATACTCTATTGACAGACTTCTATTTTGTTACTTGCTTTAGTCTACTTAAAATAATGAACAAAACAAACAAGGACTATCCTTACATGCTGGTATTTTTCTTTCAATGAGATTGATTCTCAGTCATGAATTTGCTGGATCAGATGATATATCTACTTTTACTTTGAATAGGCATTGACAGATTGCTTTTGAGACATCTATTAATAAATTCTTATTTTCAGCAGCAATATGTGAGCATACTATTTTGTCTTTTCAAAATGACCAGCCACAGTTGCTATTGTTCTTTCAAATTTTTCCAATTTAATTTCCAAAATGTATAATTCCATTGTGAATTTAAAGCTTAAATATTAGTGAGAACATATTTTTATAAAGTTATTGGTTGTTTGATACTAGTAATCTATGAATTGTGCGAATGGTTTATCTGAATGTTTTGATTATAGCTTCTACAAGATTTAAAAAACAAAATACTTTAAACTTGTCAAACGTTTGGTCAGTATTTTCTTCAAATTATTATTTGTCTCTGACTTGATTTGTGAAATATTTTATCTTATACTAAAGTTATTTATAAGTAAGGGCATCATGGAACTCTTATTTTTATAGCTTTTTTTTTGATTAAGATGAGCTGCCTTATGCTGGATTATACATGTCTTCTACATTTTATTAGAGACTTTATTATTTTATATTTTTATATTAAATCCTTCTCTAAGACTAGAATTTTTTTATGTTTACCATATGAAGAAAAAGTCAGATGCACCTGGCCTCTTGGAGAGCAACTTATACTCTCATTGTTAGAAAAAAAATGTTTTCTTCTTTGCTTTTTGAATTCAATTAGTAACTTATTTTATATGTCAAACTCAAATACACACCAGTTACTATTTCTTACATATTTGTCTTTTTCTATTTTGAATCTGGACTTTTTTGCTGTTGTTATTGCTGTTGCTGGGGATTGAGCCCAGGGCCTCAAACACTTGAACATGCTAGGCAATCACTCTACAACTGAATAACATCTCCAGCCCCATCTAATACTTTGGTTATGTAGAATCATGTATGTATTAATGTAAGGTAATGCCTCCTTTCAAAGATAAATATCTTGATTATTATCAAATAACTACTTTCCTTTGGTTTTATTTTATTTCATTTGTTTTCATAGTGCTGGGGTCCAACCCAGGTCCTTGTGCATCTGAGCAAGTGCTCTACCATTGAGCCACATGCCTAGATTCTTTGCTTTGAAATAATTTAACAATTAAAAAAAGCTAGGATTTTAATTGAAATAATAATTTGTGTATATGTTAATTTGAAGAGAAATTGATATTCTTATGATATTGTTATTACCTAAGACAAAGGAATATGCTTCCATTTGTAGAGATCCCATTTGATGTCCTTCAATATGATTCAATATGATGCCATGGTTTTCTCTCTGTCTATGCTTTTCTCTTCAAATTTGTTCTTGAGCATTTTATAATTGTCATTACAATTATGAATTACATAGTTCACTTTCCATTTCTTAGCTTGTTATTATTTATAAATTTGTTTTCTATAAATTTATTTTCCAACTTCTATAATTAGTTCTAATTATTTCTGCTGACTTTTCTCTTTTGACTTTCAGGGAAAAAGCTTAAAATTTCCCCATTTTAAATATTTTCATTAATGCTTTAAATTTTCGTCAAAACTCACATGCTAAGTGAGTTATTCTGACTGAATGAGAGGTGAATATTTTGTCAAAGTTGTGAATGAGTAGGATTAATGCTGAGTTTCCAGCTTGACTTTCTTTCCCTTATTTTGTTCAGGTAAAACACAGAGGCAAGTTTCTAAAATCTCACCCCTACCAGTCCCCAAGTTTATTCTAAGCATCAGCAGGAAAAAAAATAGTATGATCACAAGTTAAGTGGTTTTTTAAAATTAACCCTATTTCCCTAAAATGGAGTTAAAAGTGCTTAGAGTGAAAAATCCAGGAGCTAAAATCTGATCACAGTTTTCTTTCACCTAATGTGTTCTCTATATAAATCCAATCTATATATCTGGACTTCTGCCTTGAATTCATCTTTTCCTACTTCTCCTGCAATGAGACCCTGAACATATTACTTGGATACTATAACCTGTACCATACAGTAGGTCTATCCTGATTCTCAACAACAACATATCTGACATCTACCTCATGCTCCTACTCCCTAAAAAAACCATGCAAATGATCCTTGCTTAGTCCTGTATATCCCCATTACTAATGGAACCATAGAGGTTGAGTTGAACTGAATGTGCTGAACTACACTGGATATAGTAGGTTGAAATATTGACATCTAACCTCCTCTGTTCTCTGGAGACAATAACATCCTATTCCTCTTCCCACTTTCCACTAAGTGATCACTGAACCACTGTATATTTTGCGTGTTTTCCATGTCAGGTGTGATTACAGTTTGGATTCACAAGGAAAATACATGAAGTATCAGTCAAAATCAAATTAATGACTTACCATATGTCATATATTTTTATAAATGTTTTATAAATGTTTTATAAACATTTTTATAAATGTTTTATTTCATTTGATTCTCATAATTATCTAGAAATTGTATGAACTACCCCATTTCCCCCATTTTACAAATAAGGAAATTAAAGGACAATTTTTTCTTTTGAAACCAGATTTTCTTTTCCAATTTGCTAAACATTATTTAATATTTCTTGGCATTTTTTGTGGTCTTTTGTAATTTGTGGACAACTTTTCATAACACTTTAACATTTGTAAACTTATTGAGCACTCATACTGGTTTCTTTAATTTGTACTTTTTTCTTCCCTCACAATGAAAAAGTTAATAAAAAATATAATTCTTTCTACCTTGTTGAGTCATATTTCCTTTCCAGAGGCTTTTGCTCTAAGGTTACTTTAAGCTCTAATTTGAAATAAATGTTTGAAAATGCCCATAATTTTATCCTGAATTTCATTATGAAAAATGAAATAGCTATCCCAGTTATATCAGAAGTCCACTAAGATGTGATCAGCTGTGGGTTATTTTTTGTTCGTTGTAGTAGTATTCAATGAGTTCATTGAATCAGAAAACTTTCTTTCAGGCTAGGGAAATTTTCTTCTTTTCTGTAATAATATCACAACTTCAAATCTCCTTTACTCTTCCTTTCTGAAATTTCTAGCTATAGAAATATAGATAGCTATTTGCTATCTGTATAAATAACTATTTCTATTTTTTCTCTTGTCTTTATTATACTTCCTGTGAGTTTGGAATGTCTCTGGTATGTTTCCTTTAAAATGTACAATGATGGAGAGAAATAATTTTTCTACTCAGCGGGGTGAAAAGATTCTTTCACAGGTATTCTTACATGAATCTCTTTTCAGCCACTCTGCCTCAGCTCCTATTCCTAAGTTCCTCACATCTCAGGGAAGGTGCTCCAGGATGAATCATCTAGTAGCTTGTTTGATTCTTCCTCTAGAGACATTGGGGTTTGACTCATCTGTTCAGTGAGTTATAATCACTGAATATGGTTTTCTATCATCCTGTGTTGTGTTTTGGATTCACGAGTCTTTCCTCATTTTGTTGAAGATGGAGTTATTATTTCCTATTGTCCTTGAAATTGTGGAGGGGTTCTAAAGTCAAGGATACTGAAATGATAAGAGATGCATTATTTTCAGTTGATTGTTTTTATTATCCTTTCTTATCCTTGGGGCTTGGTCTATGTTAGCTGTTCCTTCTTCTTTACCTCTTTACAGTCCCTTTTAATTCTCCATCCCAACAGTAATCAGAGTAGATGGTTATTATCTAGATGCTTTTCAGAATACAAATGTGTAGACCTCAGGAGAACAAAAACCTCCTCTATTTGCTTTGTCTCCACTGGCACACTGTGACTCAATAAATGCAAGGTGAAAGGATAAATGTGTTTTTTGTGACCCAGCAATGTGGTCCAGCAGAAGTAGAGAGGAGTAAGGTTGATGACTCTGGGCAGGATTTCTGTCATGTCTTGGATTCACATTCCAGAAATACAGCCTAGGAGTCGATTAGCCATGCCATCTCCACATATGGCTGTCACCATATGCCTCAGCTGAAAGTCACCAGACACAAATACAGCACCATTTCTTCCTAGAATTGTAGCCATGTTTGTGCATCTGTTAATGTTCATAGGTCTTATTATTGTTCATTGCCATTTTGTAGAATGCCCTAATTATACCTTTAGAGGATTATCACATGTATTATTTCACTATGAAATTTTTCCTAACCTTTTAATTTTTCTCCTTTTTTCACCAATGTCTTAATTTTTTTTCAAAGTCCCCTTCTGCCTCCTCAGAACTTTTTCCTCCTCTCGTTTACCTTTCTGGAGTATTTTTCCTACGCCGTGTAAGAATTTTACATACTCATCAGTAAAGTAGTGATTTCCCTAAATGCTTTCCTTCCCTTTTTACCTAGCCAGGAGACCAGCCTCTGTCTATGGCCTGTTCACAGTCATTCTTTCCCTGACTGCTCCTGTTCTTAATGTATTTGTAAAAGTATGCTTATAGAATAAGTCTTATTTCTTCAATAAATAAGCTAGCACACACAACCTGGCAAATCTGCACCAGACATTGGAATAATTCTCTCTCACACCTCTAGCAAACTGTTTAGCTATGTCTACTCACCAAGGATTTCTAGTGGGTCACCTTTTCTTTCTACAAGATAGGATTCTGCAAACTATAAAAACTCTCTCCTTGGCACCTTTCTCATTTTAGACTTGAGCAGCTTTAAATTTTCTGTTTTAACATTTTGAAAGCTGAGTCTGAAAAATAGAAGGATTTACAATGACCGTCTGCTGCTATTTCATTGTTTTGTATCATTAAAAATGAGGCTGTAACTCACAAGGATGCATGGATTTCCCCTTTGGCACATTCATCTGCTGCTAGTCATCACCAAGTGAGGGTTTGGACAGGGCTCTTCTCAATAATTTCAACCTGCTCTTAGAAGGCACTAAATAGACTCACAGATAATTAAATATTTGTCCTTTATGGCATTATTCTCATTTCTTTCAACCAAACTGGAAGTGGGTTGACACAAAGAGAAACCTGACTAGTTAAATAGTTATTATGTTTGTGGGTACATACAAGAAAACCACCTTTCTTGCCCCAATGGTAATGTGTTTATTGTTTAGAGAACACATAGCATCACTTATTTCTACATAGTCTATAAACAAGAGAACCATAATAAACAAGAAGAATAAAGTATTTGCCTCTTGCATAACATCTTCAGATTAAAGAAGCTGGCATGCGTCCTTCGCCTCTAGGGCCTTTGCCCATCAAGACTATTAGCCAAACTGATGCTGATGCACCAGAAAGAAAACAAAGAAGCCCCAAGTGCTGCCTGTTCTGCTTTGAGCCAGGTCTTAAGTGCCACAAGCTTGCAAAGGAAAAAATATCTTCCTGACCCCTACAGTGTTGAGTTTATTTGTTGAAGCATGAGATTTGATTCCTTTTATTTCTCCAAGAAGAACCACTGATACAGTCTGTCAGAAGTGGAGTTGGGCTTTCTTTTCTTTTTAAAGAGACAAGGAAGATTTTTAAAGCTATGCATTTTACAGGGTAGTTATTTACTTGGTGGCATGGGATTTTCCTTCTACCTACTTTGCATGTTCTTAGCTGTGCTGACTGACTTTGCTCTACTAGTATCGATCCACATAATGCTGGTCTTTCTAAGCATTGTCTTGGAGGCTGGAGTTGAAAAGTGTTGTCCATGCACAAGAAATGTGGAGCAACATCTTGGATAACGAACTTTCTACTTGTTCTTCAAGGGTCTGTATTATATTAGGGTAGGAAAGAGACATTTTTGAAAGTTTGTTTTGTCGTTCTCAACTTATGGTTTAACATGAGTGATACGTTCCTAAATAACTTTGGAAGTCATAAAAGACTTTACAAATACTTGGAGCTCACTGGAATATGAAAGTGCTAGCACCTCCCACTGGTGGTGTCATAAATGGTTAAGAAATTTAAGTTATCTTTAACTAAATAATTTGAAAATGCATATTGGGATCCTACACAAACCTTACGGGGTTTCTCAATTCTTTAACCAATAAGGATATTTATAAGCTGTCTGGTAAATTCTGTCACAACCACATCATCAAGGTCTTTATTCAGTTTGTCCCTGAAATTCGGATGACATTTTTGGTTTTTTGTTTTGGTAGTTCTGAGATTTAAACCCTGGGCCTCAAGCATACTAGGCAAGCATTCTACCACTGAACTTCAACCCCAGTTTAACATAACACTTTTCGAGACACGGATGATGTTGTTGACACTTAAAGTCATTATTAGGTTCTCTCATATATTGAGCCTAATCCATTTCACTTTCACTTCTATGACTGCTTCCTCCTTTAAAATCTTTGGCAAAGTAACCCGTGTAAAGCCGTTCAACTTTCATCCAAAAAGCAAAAAGGGTTGAAACGTAATCTTTCTGCTTAATGGGTAACAGCAAACGGTTTCTGGATTCTTCACTAGTTTTATTATCATCCCCTGGTGACATCTACCACTCTTGACTTCTAACAATATGATTTACAAAATCAAGCACTCAGGTATTCCTACCCAGTGCAGAATTTAGTTAAATTATCACTGCCCTGAATGAAGAATGATACTGTTGTTGGTCTAAGATTGTATTTTTTTCCTTAGACTTGACTCACACTGTTGACTCATGCTGAACCTATAAACAACTAAGAGCTTGCTGTCTGAGACTGCTAGCAATTCATGACTGACTCCATTTTGCTGAAATTGCACAATAAACTCAAATGTAAATTCCAGGAAAATACTTTAAGTTCATTCTCCTAACATTTCTAGATTCATGTTTTTAAAAAAAAGTTGGTTCTATGTCTTGGGATTATGGTGCAACTGAAATGACAAGCTCTTTTATTTGGCATTTAAGAATCAAGAACATTTTCCAATTGCTAACAAGTTTATCAACCCCTTTTCATATTTAATATTCATTCTCACCAAGGGTTTAGTGAGTAATTGCACATTATATTTTATCAAGCTTTCAGTGCCTTAGGCTGAATAAAATGTTGGGAAATTTGGAACACTCTAACACTGATAGACACATAATTGGTTGGTAGCAATCTTGAAGTGTATTGCTCAGGATTCTAGCTACTCTGCCTGTGTATGTAATGATCATGTAGATGAAGATGTATAACTGAGATAGCAATGAATAAGATACAGATTAGAATCATAGAATAAATTAAGTAATAGTGTACAGATAAGTGACCTCTGCACAAAATGATTCATTATTGATTTCATCTTGAGAAGCAATCAGTTATTAGAAGTAAGGTGCCCTGTACTTTATTTCAAAGCTATTCAGTGGCATGAGATAGTAGTGATGTGAAAACAAATAGTGGTTTTTTCAGTTGACTGGACTATTTAAAAACTTTAAATGTTCTTTATTTAAATTTTGTTTCCTTTGATGTCTTATTGAAATCTGTTTTGGAAAATTCTGCCTGTTTCAACTCTGCTAAGAAATTGGGCTGAGGCATGAGCATCCTTCTTAGGACCAGGTCTTGCACAGCCTGTGGGGAAAGAAGTGAGACCATTGTAAGGGGAACTGAAACTAATGGAATTCAATAGCACTTGGGTGAGGACCTCTTTCCTTCCTGACAATTTCCTCTTGGAAGATTTCTTTAATCCCTGGGAAGCGAAGCATTTAGTTTCACAAAAGGGAGAATTTTATATATAAAATTAAATTACAGAGATAAACTTTTGGGAGATTACTATCATTCATGAATCATAGCTGGTGTTCAGAGTCTGGTATACATTCATTTATTACCATTATTTTGGTTCTTTAATTTGATTGCCTATTGCTGGCTGTGGTGAGCAATAATACTGACTCCAATCTTCCTCTGAGCAAAGTATACCAGCTGTTACCTTGGTTCAGTTAGTGGTCCCCCAAGTGGCCAACTTGTCTAAAAATGAATACAAAAAATGTACAGATCTCTTCCTGTTTTTTATTAATCGCTCTTAAAGACTAAATGATGGTCAGCACATATAAGAAAAAAATTATACTGTGTACAGTGTTAATTGTAGATAGTTAGGAAACCAGCCCTGATAACTGTGGCTGGAATTGAGTACAGCTTTGAGAACACCTAAGTGTTTCTCGATCAGCAAGACCTCCTGTTGGTTCTGCTAATTGCCAAGACAGGACATAAGGCTCTCCATGTCAGCAGGAGAGCATTGACTCTGTACTTGGAGTACATCATGATGTTTGAAAGCAGCATGTGCCCCAAATTCAGATGTTGCCTAATAGGTGGTTTGGACATATGCCAGTCCTTTCACTTAGCTGCTCCAGAAGAGCAGCTGACTCTAGCCCAGCTCCAGATGAACTAGTAATAGCTCCATTATGTGTTTTGCAGCAACAAACATTCCCAAAGGAAAACTTGACATATTAACCATGTGATGAATCATCCTAAATCTGGAATGTCATCTCTCTCCAGAAGAGGTAAATGCTGTGTAATTCTCTACTGGATCATTCATCAATTCCTGGCCACTATCCTTGAAAGATTAGGTTCTAGAGGATAGAAACTATAAAATAAATTTGAAATATTTTAAATAATATGTATATCAAAAAAACAATAGCTATGATAAAGTTTAGTTAATGAGCACACTCAGGTGGTATTTTCCCCCAATGGTTGCATTATAAAACTCATTCAAATGTGAGTGATAATTTATGTACCCAAGTGGAGTTATTATAATTGATAACTTTCTCTATGTATTAACATCTTTGTTTATTATTTGTTTTGTTCAATATACATTTCTAATAATGGCTATTATTTCTGTATAGTTGTTATTTTACATACTTATAAACTAAAATATACCAGTTGGAATGAATTATGATTGCAGAAATTAAATTTCAGAGTAATGGTCTGTTACATCAGGCATGGATTTTAGATATCATTACCTCTGATTCTTTCATTTTCTCAGTAAGTAAATCACCATATAGGTTTGAAATGATTTTTCAGATTTATGAAACCCATGAATAGTAAGATTAGAATTCACACTATGTTTTCTTAATTACTTATGTATAGAATTTGAACTCATGGGAGAATGTCAGAAATCCTGATAGTATTTACATAGTGAAATGGTTTAGGAGCACTGGCTTTGCCCTAGATCTCTTATCTGATAAATTACATGCATTCCTTGAGCTCTAGATGCCTCATTTTCATATTTTACAAATATACAAAAAATAGTGTCCACCCTAGAATGATGTTTCAAGAAGTAAAGGAAATGATTCTCTAGTGTCTGGCTTTAGATTTTTCCTTCCTTCTTAAGTTTTTCCTAGACTTCGGATATATACATTTGATAAACAAACGTAGTGTTAATCCAAAATTATAAATCCACCTGAGAAAGTCTAATATTTATTTGCTCATTCATTCAACATTTATCTAATGTTCACACAAATTGTAATCTGAGAGGGGAAATAAATGTTTATGCAGAGGTAATTGGTTTTCACAGATGCCAAGTACAAATGCAGCACAGAAATTCTCCACTCTGACAACAGACACTATAAGACTGGGGTGAGTGCATTGGTTTTGGGATCATACTGCCTGTGTTTGAAGCATGGCCCAGCCACTCAATAGCTTTGTTAATGTGGGTAGTTACCCAACTGCTCTGGGCCTCAGTGTGTTGACTGCAGACTGTAGATAGCTCCTACTTCACAGGGTTGTGAGGTCTAAATCATTATTCCATGCAAATTGCATGCACTAAGCATTCAATAAATGTTTCCTCTATAATACTTTTATACTTACTTTACATACTTGCTATATGGTATAAGTATACTTATTATACAAGTATAATTACTAAATAATACTAAATAAGCAATCAATGTTTACTGTCAATAACACTCATTATTATTTCCATGCAGATCAAAGTGTGAATATGTGTAAGAGGGATAGTCTGTGTTCATAGGTTTATTATCCTAGCCATTGAAAGTGTTAAAGATAGACACTGTTTGCAGTTTACTCAAAAGTATACAGGTAGTCTCAAAACATCCAAAGACTGCACTCCTTAGTAGGAAGTAGCACAAGATCAGGAAGGTAGGTATCAGGGGTGAAAGGGAATTAGGAGAGGAGAATCACAGATGGAACAAGGATTAAGGATGGAACTGTGATGGATGATAAATACGAACAAAAAAAAGTAAATAATCAAAAAACATATTGTGTTTTCAAAAGGAACATTTACTGAAATTTTTGTTGATTTGAACTGTTCTGGAGTAGGTTTATGCCACAAGTCATTCATTTGCTATTTGCGTATCCTTAAGATAGTCATTAAGAGCAGGATTATGAGGATAAAATTTTATAAAGGCAAGCATGGCACACGCTTTAAAATGGCTTACAGTATAGCGGGTCCAGTACTTCCTAGTACTTACTCCTAAGGTATCCATGTCTCCATCTGTCTACTCTGAATATGTGGTATACTTCATGCACAAGGGAGAAAAATTTTTTCCTATAAATATCCAGCAGTAATTTCTGTGCTTACATCCAATTTACTTGAATTCAGCGTCTAATATCAGATATTAACTTTATGCTATAAAAACATAGTGTCATATGTATTTAAAATAAGAGAAATAAAAACATTCAAAGTGAAATATTTTTACAAATATTTCAACTAGATTCACTAATACTAGTGAATACTAAAAATTCACTAATTTTTTCCTTTGACATTTTTCACAAAACACTTTCATATTGTCTCTGAGAAAGTTTGATATGAAGACTTTACAAATGAGTTTTTATATATTTTATTAAAAGGTCATATAAGGATTTTAATGCTTGTGAATTTATTTGAGGTATTTTGTATTAACAAACTGAGATATTAGTGTAAATTTACTTTACTGTCCCATAGGACATTTTACACAGTGGTAATTTGTGGCTGTGATATTTATGGAAGCCATCAATGTAAACACTGCGGGAGAAAATATTCACTTTAAATAAGGCAAAATAATGAGAAACATGATCAGTATGTACTACAAAAAACATTCATATCTGGAAAGCTTTATTGGAGCTGGAATCCTTGATTATCACAACTACCCGATTACTATGGACACAAGTAAAATATTTAGAGAAAAAAGTGTTTTGTGCATATACATTTCTTTTCATTTCATAATACTCCCCTCCTTCGTATTTCCACCTTAGTGATAAAATTGCAAGTTACTTAAAAGAATCTTTAACAGGAAAACATAATATCAGATTATAAATATACCTGTGTTTCACCAAGAAACCAGGTCTTTATTTTTGTATTTTATTTTTGGAAAAGTTTCTACTGCTATTTCCCCAGAAAACAATTAAGGGTGTTTCCTTTAAGAAAATTGCAGTTATGTTGAACTACATCATGATATACATATATTCATATATACACATATATATACATAACACACAT
The DNA here is from genome assembly GCA_028644305.1 of Xerus rutilus. Taxonomy (NCBI): domain Eukaryota; kingdom Metazoa; phylum Chordata; class Mammalia; order Rodentia; family Sciuridae; genus Xerus; species Xerus rutilus. Next base: position 41,451,498 of record CM053406.1, read on the forward strand.
AAATATATACAAATACATATATATTAGTTGATCAATAAAAATAATCTCTGAGTCTCAAATTCATGCAACTTTAAGGACTACTACTGTGATCTTGGGAAAATTACTATATCTCATAGGCATTTTTCCCTCAAATTAAAGAGGTTTGGTACTTAATGAGTATGATTTTTAAAACATTAGATTTGATTAAAACCTTGCTAGAATGCTTTTCACACATAATAAGTTCATATCAATGAAAGTCATTAACTGTTGGGTTTATCAATGCATGTATTTAATGGTTACACAAGTCCATTTAACTAAAAAAAAATACAAAGTGAATAAAGGGAACTTTTGTAAGTCAACATACATATACCTCCTATGTATCTGGCTAGTGAACTCTGACTAAGCTTGTTTTTATTTTCAGCTGAAAAGAAACATTTCTATTAGCACCTTCAATGAAAATCCAAGACACCTTAGAAGTGAGTATAATGCTCTTATTTGGAATGATATAAACTGGGGATATTGCACTCATGATAAAATAAACTGAGTTACATTAAAATTGCATTCTATATCCAGTGAGAGTTTGTCACATGCTTTGGTTGAGAATAGGAAGTGGAATGTTTTATTAGTTTTCACCTTTCTACCTATCCCAGAGTTCCAGTGTCTGTACCTAAAAACGATATTTCTTCTACTGAATAGGTGTTAATGTTTGACACATCCAGCATGCTGTTTTCACTAACTCTTCCTCACTCCCATGCTATACTGCTCCCAATACAAATGTAACTAGAAAATAAAGGACATTGAATAATAGTGGTTAGAATTTGGGCAGGATGGTTGAGTATGCAGAAAGTGGGAATATTGATTATTATGTTTAGCACTCTAGGGTGATAATTTATGCCCAATTAATAAAACCAGAAATTCAGTATTCTGTGTATTATCACCTGTATTACCAAAATTAATTAACATTTTGTTTAAAGTTGTAGGCAAAGTACTAGAACACAAAACAGAAATGAGAAAAATCACAACTGTTAGAGGAAAGAAAAATTGAACATTATGGACAGATAATGGTGTTACATTATTAGAAAGCCTACCAGTAGCACTGTCAAACTTTGTGCAACGAGGAAAAGCTTCAGCTAGTATCTGTCTAAAGAAATAGCCATTAAACACATGTGGGTATTCAGCATTTTAAAGGTGGCATATGTAACCAATGAACTGAATATCTAATTTAATTTAATAGTAATTAATTTAAATGTAAATAACCAAATGTGGCAAATGACTATTATGTTTAATAGCACAGCTCTAGGGAATTGTTTAAATATCTTAGAATTAACAATGAGCATTCAGCCAAATTGCTGATATCATTCCAAATGGCGAGTGCAATATCAATATTTTTAAATAACATTTTACATGTACCATCTTGAAGTCATTGAAATTATAATTGGAAAGTTCTTTCAATTTATTATTGCATGGAAATATACAAAATTTATCTAGTATAAACTGAATAAAATGAATAATTCTCTTAGATCTATTTAAAAATTTAAATCTTAGCTGAGAGTTTTAAAAAAGAAATTTGAATAAGCAAAGAGAAATACTGTGTGGATTAAATGACTGAATATTGTAAATATGCCAGTTACAGTAAAATTAATTTCTTGGATTAAGGCTATTGCAGTCAAAAGTGCAATAGTCTCTTTTCTTGGGACTTAATTAATTTTTAAAGTGGGTTCTGTGTGGATTTGCACAATGTATTACTTGTGCCTGTCACTGTAGAAAGAGTACAGGACCCTATCTATCCCTTTGAACACAGCCTGGCCTCATGAGTGGATTTTGTCAATAAAATATGGATATGGAAGACAGTTATTCTCCCATGGCCCACTCTTTCAACTCTGCAAGCTCCAGAGTGAAAATATACAGAATTGTAGACAACTCAGGAAAAAATGTTGAGTAAGAGAGAAATCTACTTGAATGTTTTAAATAACTGAAATAATCTGTCAATCTTTCTGTGTGTTTCAATCATTTCATTTCATATTGAAATGCATTCTTAAAATAGTATACTGGACTGACATTGATACAAGAAGCAACATATTAGTATTGGTGCAGAATGTAGACCTGAATTAGATCACAGAACCAAGGAGTAGTTTATTAGGTAATAGTGTTTTATATTAGGCATTCAGGAAAATATGTCAATTTGGACATCAATTCACACCCATTTAAATTTACTACAGACTAGAAATTAAGTATAATAATGAAAGTGTAAAGGAAATTAAAGCAGTGGAAGAATCACAAAGGAAAAATTTTCAAATAAAGATAACAAATATGTCCTAAATAAATAAAATCCAGTAAGTAAAAAAAATCTAAGAGAAATGTGACTTATTAAAAATGTTTATTGAAAAAGCAGATGAGGTTTGATTTCCTGTGTAGATAAATTGGTAAAAAATGACAGGTAAATATTATATAAGTCAGTAAGAAAATAAATTTCCAATAACAAAGTGCAGATGATATGAACAATTTATAAAAATTAAATATATAGAATTTATAATGTCTTACTAAGGACAGGAATTACATGAACAGAAATAAGTATCTCTTTTATTTCAATATTTTAAATGGTTAAAAATTCTTTTCAAAGGTAATACTCAAGACTGAAGATGGTTTACTGAACCAAGTATTCTCATACAATCTAGAAGTGCAAATTAGTACAAACTTCCTCAACAGTGATACTTTACTATGTATCGAGTTATAAAAATATTAATACTATTTCATCAGTAATTCCACTTCTAGAAATCTCTCTTGAGGAAACAAGTAGTAATTTGTAAGAAACTTATATAAAGGAAATTTACTGAATTTTTATACTAAAGATTACATAAGAAATATACTAAATATACATAGTGGGAATGCATACATAGTCACCATCACATAAGAAAATGTAATTTATTCATTTAAATAAGGGCTTTAAATAATTCTTAGTATCATAGGAAATTGTTTGCCATTAAATAATGAAAAAAGCTAACAATCCTCTGTACCATCTGAATTTAGAGAAAATATATACACAATGGAATAAAATTCATTTGACTAAAAATATTGAAAATGTTTAGTCCTAGATTTTGGTTTACTTCAACTATCTGCCCTTTTAATCACAGTTGCTCATCCAAAGATGTAGTTAAACTTATGAGAATAAACAGGGTACTTAAATTCAGTAATAACTAGCATTGACTTTATTATGTAGTTACTAAAATGGGCAGAGGAAACTACCAAAAAGCATTTCTTTGTAGACCTTTTCAATTTAAACTAATTATGAATGCAGAGAGGAAAAATGCAATTCACAATAATCAAGTTATGGAATGAGTCTAAGTGTTCATCAATAGATGAATGGTTAAAGACAATGTGGTATATATATACAATGGATTTTTATTCAGCCATAAAGAGAATGACATTTTGTCATTTAGAGGCAAATGGATTGAACTGGTGTATATTGCATTAAGTGAAATAAGCCAAATTCAGAAAGACAAGGATTGAATTATTTCCTCTAATGTGTGGAAACGAGAGAGAAAAAACAAGATGAAGAAAAAAAAAAATGATCTCATGAAAATAGAAAGGAGACCAATACAGTAAAGGAAAGGGAAGGAGAAGAGGGAGGGCAGGGAAAGGTACTGGGGAAAAATTGATCAAATTACATTATGTGCTTGTATGAATATGAAATAATGAAACTCATTAATCTATATAATTACTATGCACCAATAAAAATTGAAATATTAAACAATCCTGCTCTATAAATTCTGAAGCATGATTATTTCTAACTTGGTCATTTGAACATTCAGTTACACTGAGTAGTCTACTTATTTTTAGGCTGCCTATTATAATTATTGTAATGAAAGTGAACGAATAGATGGGTATATTATGCCTCTTCTGTGATTCTAATGAAAATTGTTCAACTGAACTAGATACATACATCACTAGCATTTATTTTTCTAGTCCCAAGTTGACATTTCTGTAAGTTTTAGATCAGCTGAACTAATTCTTGAAGTCTACATAGGAAGAGAATGCCTTTTTCATGAAAGTGATGTCTAAAAGCTACTAGGTTGGAAGATAGATGGAAGATAGAACACATTTTTCAATATATTGCTTTAAGAATCAAGAATTTAAATTTAGAACAAGAGAAAATGAGTGAACACGGGCCTGGTTGAGAGCAATTCCCTTGACACTTTAAAGATTCTGGGGCAGCTAGGCTGATAGATGCTGTTGCTAAACCTGTGTTGCCTGCCAGACGTTTCACCTGAAAAAGCTATTAGACCTATAAGACTGTGTTCTCCAGATTTTCCAGGTCAGTTGTTGTTCAAATGTCATTAGGTTAATGCAGAATACAGAAACTAGTCCTTTCACCTTAGAAGACTTGTGAGCTGGGTGAAGGGTATTTATGAAAGTGCTGGTTTGGGTGTAGGAATACAGGGTTTTTTTCTTTTTTACAATATGCGCCACCAAATTAATTTATTTGACTTCATTTTTAAAGCGAAATATCAACAATTATTGCTAGAACATTTTTGTTCCCTTTCTATTACAATTTCATCTGTATAATATATATAATGGCCAATGGTGATATTATACTAGAAAACAGGTTTTTTATCAGATTTTCTCAATTAATGCCAATTTTCTCCTCATTTCTCTTTGTTGTGGTTGTATAAAGGATTTTCATCATAACAGGACACTTCTGTTAGGCTAGAAAGGCATGGACTTTGGAAATATGAGCCTTTGCTAATGGATAGAAAAGAACAAGAACAAAAGAGGCAGATTATTAACCCGTTATGGTGGCTGGTCTTCACAATGGCAACCAGGTGATCTAGTGCACGATGGCAAACTTAGATGTAGTTTATCTGATGTTGTTATCCAAAAGAATGTAATATGATGAAAAAAACAGAAATGATACTCAATATTTGAAATTAAATGGAGGATAGATGTGAGATCCAAAACATCTATCCATTCAAAATAAGACAAGTGTTTGGAGATTGACAAGTACAGTAACGGACTGAAAAGTGCTAGCCATGCTTCCAGTCATATGAATGTTAGTTCTTCAGTGGCAAAAAAGAATTAGAATAATCAACCAAGTAATGAAGAATAGGTAGAGGTGACATAACATAAAGACCTAGCAGTTGTCTGATATCCAGTCACACTAGGTACTTGGACTTAGTCAATAAAAATAATTCTAGATGATAAGAGATGATAGGCTAAAGTCACTGAAGGACAAAGTCATCATTGCTTTTACCTGGGAATGATGGGATTGAATATAGTTAGCTTCAGGAATCCTTGGAGGAAAAGCCTTATCAAATGTTAGCAGCAAGAGAAAACAAAAATCTCTATTTACCAAATTCATTATAAATAGGCATTCAAAGTGAATAAATTCATTTAATATCAGTAAGTATTGTTATTATTTTTGTACATGATGGAATATGCTATAGTTCACTTACTGAAAGTCCCCAAAGGCCCATGTGTTAAAAGGCTTGGTCCCCAGGGTAATACTATTGGTAGGTGGTAGAACTTTTAAGAAGTGGGCCTGGTGTTACATCGTTGGGTCATGCCCTTGAAGGGGATTGTAGAATGTTGGCCCCATCCTTTTCTTGGTCACAAGGTAAGCAAGTTTGCTTTAACATGCTTCCTGACATGACATGCTGTCTCACGACAGGCTTAAAGCACCCAGGTCAACTTACAATGAACCAGAATCTCCAAAACTGTGAATGAAAATTAACCTTTTGTTTGACTAGCACAAGATTAGATTCAAACTGTTAGATAACAGCAAAGATGTTATTTGGAACCAATACTTTTGCCTACCAACCATTATGCACCCATACCCTGGGCTACATTGAGAAAAGTCAAGGGTTAACATTCCCAGCATTATTTCACATACATATCATTTGACTAAAGATAATTAGTGAAAATTGAAGGAAGATAAGTACAGTGTATGCAGGAAGGGGATCAGGAGAGGGAGGAGGGGAGACAAAGGGGAAAAACTAGTGAATGATTAGGCAAATTATAATGTTATATTGTGTGAATGTATGGATATGTAACAAATTCCACCATTATGTACAATGATAATCATCAATACAAAATATGGGTAAAATGAATCATTGTGAAATAGAAATGGAAATTCTTCAGTGCTTTGTGGAATTACAGTGAGTAGATTACTTAAGCATTTTGTGTAGACAGACATCTAGATGTAGTTTCAGTATTACATGCCCTTCAGAGAATTCAGAGAAATGACTCCTTTATCTTCAAGGTGTGAGGCAATCTGGATAAATGCACAGACTGTAAACCTGCCTGCTCAAAAGTGCAAATATATTCATGGAATTAGGATTGAGTATGTCACTATGGGGAAAAACGATTAAAACTTAAAGACCATTGAAAAGGAGCTTAAGTGTCTAAGTTACAGTAGAACCATGCACGGCTCTTTGAAGGCACTAAGCTCCAAAAAAAGTATACTAATGGCAAGTGTGAAATGGAGACAAGCAGAAGCACATAAGAAGATAAAAATGCCAGTTATAAGAACAAGTGATTTGAAAGGAGATTAAACTAAAATATAAAGAGCAGAGGGATTCGTGTACCTCAGGTGGTTGGAGAAAGTTATGACAGTTTTTCCCCTAATTTGTCAACTTAAATGTAGATTAGGCTGTTATGGGCACATCAGATACATACAACCAGTGTGTTTGAGCACAGTTCAGGTGTTCATGGATGATCATCCTACCATTAAATACTAAGGCAGCTCTCAAATTCCATTTCCCTTTTGGTCTGAGAAGAGTCAGGCAATTTGATATGTTTTCTTTGGTTGCTATTTTGCTCGATTCATATTTACACAAAGATTTGCCAAAAATATTCCCCCTAAAATTCAAATCAAATTAAGACTACCAAGTGACAAAATAATACTCACTCTATTCAGTTAATATTTATGGAGTGTTTACTATAATGTTAAATGCCAGAGTAATTGGTAGGCAACAATCATTCATGCTTTTATTTATCTTAGAGTCTAGTTTTATCAGAATAATCACATGTATAAACTTAAGACTGCAACCATGGCAAGGACAATGAAGAAGAGGTGATAGTGCTCATAGGAACATTTTAAGTATTCATTATCAAGTATTTGGAAAAGTTTTTTTTTTGTTTGTACAAAGGATCCAACCCAGGGGTGCTTAAGAATATCCCTAGCCATATCCCTAGCCCTCCCACTTTTATTTTTTTGTTTTGAGACATGATCTCTCTAAGTTTCTTAGGTCCTCACTAAGTTGTTGAGGCTGACTTTGAACTTGTGATCCTCCTCCCTCAGCCTCCTGAGCCCCTAGGATGACAGGCATGTGCAATCACGCCCAGCTCATTCTATCTTTTGAGGGATAAATAGGTGTGAACTGGGAGAGGAAAAAGACAAGAGGAACTCTTCCAGTAGAAGGCATGTGTGTGCAGTTTTCTTAGGCCGGGGGGTGGGGGAGTGGGAGATGAAATTGTTAAAACTTACACGAGTGAATCTTACAGAAGTTCAGGGGCTTGGTATAAGAAGACACTAGGCAATAGGTAGAGACTAGACAATGTGGGCCATATTTTTGCTACACTGCCTAAAACAGTAGCTACTAGCCCATGTGATTGTTTTAACTAGAATTTAAACTGATTAAAATTAAATAAAATTTATTATTATTTAAATTTATTATTATATAAATGTATTATTATATAAATTTATTATTATTTAAATTAGAATTTAAACTGATTAAAATTCAATAAAATTAAGAATTTAGTTCTTTAGGTGAACTAGTCACATTACAAGTGCTTATGAACCACTATGGGTAGTGGCTACCAGAGTTCAGAGAACATTTCCATGATTTCAGAAAGTTCTAGTAGGTAGCATTTTGGGAGTATATGGTTTTATCTGAAGAGCAATGAAAAGTCACAATGATTTTCTTCAGCCTTGAGGTTTAGAGTGATATAATGGGCATGCATTTTTAAAAGAATGGCTATAGAATAGAGACTGGTTTGAATGGGAAAGGCAAATAGTGTCCTGCAAAGAATATGACAGGTGGGAATGACAGGAGTAGACAGAGTTGTGTGATTTTAGGAGATTTTATGAGAAACAAAACAAAACAGTCAAGACTTAGTGATAGATTAAATTTGAGAAGTGGAGTTTTCTCAGTTTTCAGTGTCTGTGGGTGGTAGTGTCATTATCAGAAGGAACACTGGGATAGTGCCATATCTATGGATGTGCACTTAGTCTAAAGTGTCTGACCAATCGACTCAGTGAAGACACAGCCAGGTGAACCACAGCCCTTAAGTAAATCTCCAAGAGGGCCAATACAGAATTCCAATCCCCTGCCTTTAAAGAATCAAACCAGTAACAAACAAAAACAAAAACATCTCTCTACTCTTCTTCAAAAACATCTCATCTGCTCTTTTTTTCCTATTCTTCCTTTCTTCCCTCACTTACCTCCTGGTCAGTTGCAATTTGTTCCCTTGAACAGACTCTGCAGTTTAGAAAAAGTTAATTTGGGTCATATTCCTTGTACTGAGAGCTGGACTTTTGACTGACTGGAAGCATAGCCAACTCTTGGAGTGTTAAATGGGACAGCAGCAAGGTCACACACATCATTTTTTAGATATAAAGTCCAAATGCTGGGGACTGTCTACAGTTTGCTGGCTAATGGCAGAGAGAGTTCTCCTGCCTTTGCATTCTTGTTTTCTGCTTACATCAGGTTGTTTCCCTAGGCTGAGAAAAGAGTCTTTTTCTGGTGTAAAACTATTATAGTAAGCTGATGTATGAGAAATATCTATGGAACTGCCTAGCCTAAAGGCAGGTGGTGTAGAACTGTGCTTGATAATGGACGAGAAAGAAGCTTGCTAGGTTTCTTGGCACAATATTAAAAGCCTAATTCTTCAACATTTCTTGATGCTATAGCAGTACATTTTGATGATATCTGTGAGCTGCTCAGAGAATTTCAAAGTAGTTTTAAATTTCCTCAGTCACACAAATCTTGTCAAAGACTGCTGAATGACTATGAAAACACTGTTGGTAATACAAAGAGCTCACAGACTTGGAACTGTTTTCAGAACACAAAATTCAGCATTCCTTGTTGATGTATTTTCTGATATTTTATTGTGTTCCTTCTCTCTCTTGCTTTGTTATTTTAATCTGTGTAGATATACTAAAATATTCCATTGGGATACCAATATTTTCTTTGTATGACTGTAAGGTAAAGTTTATTTACCTTCATAATAATTTTTCGTGAATATAATTCAAGACTGCTAATCATATAGAAAACAAATTTTTACAACCCTGTTTTAAAGGAGGGAAACCTATGCTGAATTTAAAGCAAACATTTTTTGCTTTAAGATATCTTTGTTAAAATTCATTTTCTTTTTAGGAAACAGAATACACATTGAGTACTGTATTAAAAATTGAGACTAATCCTTTTGTAAGTACTTAAGGCATTTGGCATTTGTCTAAATAATCTGCTTTACAATCTGGTGACATGAAAAACATTGCCGCTTCTTTTTGAAAATTGAAAAGATAAAATGTAGGCAAATTGAATTTGTACTATTTGGTAAGAAATGAGTTGATAAAAGCTAGGAGAAGAGTTAATGTTTCTTTTGAAGATTAATTAACTAAGGATTATACTAGAAATATATATCTTTGTTTAGCACTGTAAATATATGCAAGTCACTTGTGACTAAAAGTTATTCTACAGTTTTAATATTTTCTTAGAATTCTAGGAATAAATGAACAGTGCTGATGCAATTAACAATGGATTCAATATCGTCAGTCACTAATAAACTAGAGTTCTTCCCAAAATATTTTACCCATAATAAATATCAAGGCTATTCTCACCTTTCTTAGATATACCTACTTCATTTAAAGATAAAATGAAATTTTAAGAAATTAATCTTGAGATTGAGATAATTTGACCTTATCAGACACATAAATCTTTCTCTCTTCCCTTTATTACTTCTTTCATTTATTCTTTGCTAATTGACAAATAAAATGTGTATACTTAGTATAAATGGCTAAATCAAGCTAACATGTGCATTACCTCACATACTTATTATTTTTTGATGAGTACAAAAAATTTAGCCCCAGCTATTTTCAACTATACAATACATTGTTATTAACCATAGTCACTATGTTGTACAATAGATCTGCTGAACTTATTCCTCCTGTTGAGATGACATTGTATGTCCTCCGACCAATATCTTCTATTCTTTTAGTCATTGGTAACCTGCATTCTCTTCTCTTTGCTTTTGAAATTCTTTTAAAAAGATACCACATATGAATGAAAAGCAATATTTGTCTTTCTGTGCTTGACTTTTTTCACTTAACATCATGTCCACCAGATTTATCCATATTGTTACAAATGACAAGGTTTCTTTTTTTGGTTGTTCTTATTTCTAATTTGAGCCTGATATTATATTCTTGGTATGACAGATTGAACAGATGATGGATAAAATGAAAAATTTCAGCTCTGGGCATAGAGGTAAAAATCACTATGTCCCGTTATCTTTTCTAATTTTGATGTAAATGAGAAAAATGTGATCATCATGAAAATTGCTTACTATTATATCAATTTTATACAGACTTGACCTTGACCAAAGAAACATGCTTTGAAAAGTTGAAATGTACCCAGCTAAGTAATATACATTAGTCATTAACATTAACTCAATTTTCAGATAAATAATAAATCTCTTTTGATTTTATAGCTAGAAGTTAATCCAGTAGAGTGGTTATCATCAACTCCAAACCTTTTGGGGTTTTTAATTGTTCTACTCAAATGAAAAGCTTTATGCCAGCTTTTGTTATCACCCAATTAATTCTCAAACCAATTAAGATAAAATCATACATAATAATTTCCTACTTATTACTAAGTATATAAAATTTGCCTCTATCACTTGGTTCTTTTGACCCACCATTGACAACTCCTGATTAGTAGAGCTCCAGTACTATGTGCTTCTTTTCTCATTAGCATTAATGGACATTCAGGAAAAGACATTCCTTCAATTTGCTAATTCAAATTTATACCAAACATTCCCTACAATCAGAGTAGCTCTACATAATTGTTTATCTTTGAGTACCAGACTTCACATTATTTGTTTGTTTTTAACATCACTGATGCTTGAGAACAATAGTCTACTAAAACAATGTGAAATGATTAATTTGAAGATCGGCTGGTTTTAGTTTGTTCATAAAACCTTCTGAGATTAAAAACATAAATATTAGAAGTAACCTTTATTATCAAGTTTGTAATATAAAGTATGTAAATCATGTTTCCCACTATTTTTGACTTAGGTTATTGATTATTATATTTCTTAAATTCTAGATAATATTGTACATATTTTAAAATACTGAATCCAATACTTTTTAAAAAACAGAGTATTTTTAGCTGACATATTAAAAATCGTACATATTAAGGGAATACCACATGATGTTTCAATATATTCAAGTACTTTTGGGAATAGTATTATAAAAAAGTCCTAAATTATGTTTGACATTATGTTCTCCCAAAAAACATTTTCAATAAACACAAGCATTATGTAAATTTAAGTTTATTACAACATTATTGTGAAATTTAGTGCTCATATATTTTTTCCATCTGAATTTAAAAATAAGTAGTCAAGTTTATTTCAGAAAATTAAGGGCATATGTGCTTTCTTTATCTATACAAGTTAATTCAGTTAAAGTATTTTATTTCTTTCTTTGTTTGCTTGTTTATTTTACTGGGGATTGAAACTTTTATAATTCCTCAGTCTTTTTTATTTTTTATTTTGAGACAGGGTCTTGCTAAATTATTTAGGACTTTGCTAAATTGCTAAGGCTGGCCTCAAAATTGTGATCTTCATGTCTCAAATTCCCAAGTCACTGAAACTACAGACATGTGCCACCATACCTAGCCTAGCTAAAGTATTTTAAAGAAATAAGTATTTTTAACTATATATAAAAATTGTTGTTCATGCAAAATTCTGGGTAAACCATACATGTTATTTGCTATTTGAAATTAATTTATATGTATAAATATATGAAATATCAATAAACTAACTCTTTTATATGTATTCTTATAATGCCTCATTAATACGATATTTCTGAATTCTTATTAGACCTGCATATAAACTAGGACACATCTATCCAACGTCTCTAATATACTTTTCCTAATGGATGGAATAACAGCTACTAAAGCAGTGGTTTTAAATTATGATATTAAAAGATGATAATTATGATATTAAAGACAATTCTCTAATTTTTTTAAACAAGTTTGTTTAAGATAGCTTATGGAAAGTTTGTGAATTGGCATAAAGGAGGATGTACCTTAACTTCAAAATGTCATCTTTGAAACTATTATATTCTTGTTTCGCCTTGTATACAAAGCATTCGTATCATTTTACTGTGATAGTTAACAGTAAAAACAATTCCTTGATTGAATACTGCTGAAAACTCCAAGTTTTGTTCCAGCTCTGTCTCTTTTTTTATATTAGAGGTAAGTCTGATTAGAGGTCTATGTTCCGGGTCACAAGTCATGCAAATATGAGAAGTTTGGACAATACAATTCATCTAAGAGATTAGTCAAGTGTTGGGGGCAAGGTAAATTCACACAATGTTAATAAGTAATAGGACATGGATTGAAAAAATGGGTTGAAACAACAGACCCTACAAATGAAAGATAGTTTCTATCTTCTCAAAGAATTAGATAAGAAGAACATCTGTTTAGAAGTGAAGAGTTAGGTGTAGTTGGGGGGAAATGAGGGTTATAGAACGAATGTTCAAGGTTTAATTGTGGGAGTCCTGACTATAACTGAGGGGTAGAGTGTATGTTTAACATGTTCTAGGTCCTGCGTTTGATCCCCAGGACTATATTTACACATATACAGAAAAAACTGTTTTGTAAACAATCATTTATTCAGGTGATAAAATTCCTCTCTTAATTTTATGCAAATGTTAGCATATATTTTAAATATCTATGCTGCAAGACTGTTCATTTTTTTCTGAATTGGATAAATGAGAATAAATGAGTCAGTTGGATTGAACTGATACGTAGGAACTTACACAGCTTAAAAGAAATTCAGGTATCGTTTCTTAGCAAAAAGTAAAGATACAATATAAAACAGAATGTCAACAATATAATAAAACAGAGGCAGCAATCATAAACCAATCTGAGACAGCTGGGCAGACATTCAGAAAATGAAATCTGGAGTCCTAAGTTGCCAGGGAATGCTGATTGTTAACAGTGACTTTTATTTACTTTTTGATTTAACTTTGATCAACTTAGAAAAAGAAGCTTCATTCTTTGAGTAAACTATATCTGAATTTGCAGACTTTTCCCACCTGGAAACACTGCAAGTACAAAGACATTTATGAATTTCTTGAGTATTGTTTCTGATGAGCAATTGATCTTTGAAACTGCTTCTTCTGTTGAACAGCAACGTGCTTATATGCCTTCATCAGTGGTTGCCATTTTAAAAGCTTTCTTTTTTTTCTTTTTTTGGTGCTAGAGATTGAATTCAGGGGCACTCGACCACTGAGCCACATCCCCAGCCCTAATTTGTGTTTTATGTAGAGACAGGGTCTCACTGAATTGCTTAGTACCTTGCCATTGCTGAGGCTGGCTTTGAACTTGCGATTCTTCTGTCTCAGCCTCCCAAGTGCTGGGATTACAGGCATGTGCCACTATACCTGGCTAAAAGCTTTCTTATTCAGCATTGAAAATGAAGAGTCTCTTTATATAATTTGGTTTCATAACTTTGATAGTTTATTAGTTAAGGTTTATCTAGAGCAGCCTAAGAAGCTGAAAAAGAATGTCCCACTGGTAAGATTTACTCTATCAACATTACAAAATTCTATATATTAAAGAGCTAAAGAATATTTAATGAATTTCTGACTCTGTGTTTTTAGGTTGTATTCCTGTGCTAAAGAAGAGTTCAAAAACTTTTATTTCTTCTTGGAAGATTATAGAGTCTGAGAAATGGTTAATTCCTTTGAGAAATGAAGAATTATAATTTCAACACATTGTTGGAGAGTTAACTACAGACTGACTCCTTCATTCAATAAACATTCACGAGTGTCTCTCAGGACTTGCATCTGCTAATCTCTGAGGTACATGAGAAGAGGCTGTGCTAATTCACTTTGGAATCCCAGAAATTGTACAGATCTGGTAAGAAGAAACGAATCTTGAGACACAGGTGAAGATTTGATTTTGAAGGAACAGTCCTACAAGCTACCCTTGGAATGTGGTCTTCATTCTTCAGAAATTGGTTGTACAGAAAATATGCTAAGCAGATATGCTGACTCCTAACAAGTAAAAAATGGGTTGTAATCATTCCTGAGATGGGAATGTCAGCTAGGAGACATTGGATTAGTGCAGGTAGAGGTGGTAAGAACAGGCACCAAAATAGGAAGGATAAAGAGAAGCTGAAGAATATTTGACCAGTACCAAAAAAAAAAAAAAAAAAAGAATATGTGAAAGAAAATTGACAAGATTGAGTAACTATCCTTTGCTCAGATTCAGAGAATGAGCATCCCTTCAAATTGACATTCGATTCTTTTTCTTTCTTTAAAGTTTGTCAGGTGTTGATGACTCAGATTTCTATGTCTAGCCTAGATCTATCATCTGAGTTCTAGGACTTATAAATATCTTGTTTCTTCTCCACTTTACGTTTCAAAGGTACCTCAATGGCCGAATGATTCTCTTGCCATGTCCTTATCTTAGAATGTAGGCCTTAGCATCTGATGTGTTTCTCAAGCCAGAAATCAGAGCCATCCTTCAAATGTTATTTTTTTGTGGTGTATATACACAATGGAATATTACTCAGCCTTAAAGAAGAATGAAATTATGACATTTACCAGTAAATGAATGGAGCTCAAAATATCATGCGAAGCAAAATAAGCCAAACTCAAAAGATATGAAGATGCTAATTCACAATAAGGTTGGTAGGGGCTAGTAAAGAATACAGGTACTTTGGATTAGGCAGAGGGGAGTGAAGAGAGGGAAGAGAGTATGGGGGTAGGAAGAATAGGAGAATGAATAGGACATTATTATCCTATGTGCATATATGATTACAAAACCTGTGTAACTCTACATCATGTACAACCAGACGAATGAGAAGTTATACTCATGAAGTTTCAAAATGCATTCTACTGTGGTGTATAACTAATTAAAGCAAATACATAAACTTAAAAAAATGTGATTTTTATTACTCTTTTTGTTATATTTAATTCATTTCAGGTTTAGAAATGTTTTATTCCTAAATGTCATAAACATCTTCATCTTTCCTTTTCTCTCCTGGAAACTACTCTAGTCTTGGATTCCATCATCTGAATTGGATTTTTCCACATCTACACATATTCCACAGCCAATCCCAATCTCAATAATATAATTTCTTAGAGCTTTGCAAAATTTAATTCCAATGTGTCACCTTCTTTTTCAAGATAGAGTTCCTTAGTGGCTCCATTATTTTATAATAAACACTGGCATCCTTGATGCAGTCTTTAGTATTTATATAATCTTATCCTTGTCAAACTCTCCAGTTTCTTATGCTACCCTACTTTTCACTTTACATTCCTCCAAAATGTTTTCTATATTTCAGTTTTTTTCAGAAGATGACATACTGTCTTACCTCAGGACACTTGCACATGCTGTTTTGTCTGGCTAGAATTCTTTTCTCATTTATTCACATATTTGTCTGTGCAAATTTTTTAAACAATAGTTCATCAGGGCTCTTACAACTTCTTACCTTTTCCACTCTCCAAAGATGATGCACATCTCATAAGGCTTCATAACTACCAATATATTTTGATTCATGGAACTGATCACAGAATTTATATGATGGTGTAATTTATTTATTCGTGTCTAGATTTCTCAGTGGGTTAATGACAAGGCACATATTTGTTTTGCTCAGCATAGTGTCTTTATATCCTAGAACAGAAATATGATATTCTTTTAATGAACATATGGTAATTGAATGAATAGATGAATTGATACCTAATTAGATAAGTAAGGTAAAGACTTCAATATATGATAAACAATTACTACAAATAACTTACATTTAGACTTATTTTGGACATAATCAAAAAGTCAAATACAGTTAAAAAAGTTATAATTAAAGTAGAAGTATGTTTGATAAATGACTAGAAATTGAAGAGAAGCCATACTGAAATGTCACAACTCTTTACCTTATCTTTATTTGAATTAAGCTTTAGAAAACCATGCTAATCAGAAAAGATCTTGGATTTCATCATAAAGCAAAAAATGATATAAAGCTCTGTGAGATTCTATTCTATCTAAATTCAATAAGCGGTTTTAAGGAATTGCTCTAAAATGTTTTTGAAAGGTTACCACATGGAGACTAAAGAATTGATGAAATAAAGTACCATATAGTATACAATAAAAACGTCTGTTTTCTTGACCTTCTTAAATCTATTACTCATAGAGTACTCAGCAAATCTTGTGAAAGCCTAGCTACGATGGCCTTTGTGAGGGAAAATTTCCTCCATAAATTCATTTACTAATGGCCTATTCCAGCAGGGTAACACAATAAAAATATTTCCTGGGAATTCAACTTAAACTAAATTAAAAAGGCTCTGGACCAGCATTCTGCATCTCTGACCATGACTCTGTGACTTTCAGAAAATAAAAAGGAGCAAAAGACTAAAAATTTACATTTCTTTCAGCGCTCGTGTTCTGTATTTATATCTGATTCAGATAGAGGCCTAGTATTTCTTTCACATAAAGATAGAAATTGAAAACTCTTTGGATTCCAAACTCATAAATACCATTATATTTTGGAGAGATTGTGGGTCTTATTATCCTCTCAAAGGGTTCAAATTCAATATTTCCTGTGTATAAGAATATTTATAGTTTAGGGGGACAATATGTAGGGCTATGGCTAACACAACTCCACTACTTACAGCCTGCTACTTAACCTTTACCTCTGTGATGATAATGTTTTTAACATCACAGGTTTCTGTGAGGACCCATGTGCTGGTATATATAAAACTCTTGGAAGAATGTCTAGCATGCAGCAAGAGCTCAATACATTTTAATTCTTCGTAGTATCATCACAGACTGTCAACAAAAAATCTGTTCCCTATAAAATTTCACAATATGTTTGCTAGATTGAAAAAAACACAGAGGAAATTACAATTCAAAAATAATAAATACGGAAGATATTCCATGAGGCACATACAATTAAATGTCCAATGAACTGACCTTTTTATATTGTTATGGATGAGCTGAGGTTGGAGAGATCAGACAGAGTGGAGCACTGCTGGAATATTTCATGAAGAGGATCCATCAATTTTGATTAAGCCTGGTAAAATTTTAAAACATGCTGATGTTTTCTTCAGTTAGAAATTTAATGGTGAATAATTGTTTATAATTATATTTTAGATTATATTCTGCTTTATTCTAAAAAAAATAGGACAATTGCATGGGTAAATGTGAATATATATCAAAAGTATGTGAAAATGTGATCTAGAGGAAATTCTTAATAAGCAAAGAAAAACCTCAATTGCCATTTTTCTGTAAGATGTCTAAATAAGATTGGGATCTCCTACAGATACTGCACTCCTGACATGGAGCATTTGCTCCGCCACTCCATAAGGTCTCTGGGAGACTTGCACAGGGAGACAAACCTAGGGTAGTGTTTTATTATTAATGAAACCTGTTAAATTACACTTCCTTTTGATCAGAAGCTCTATCCTAAATCTCAGGAATCATACACACTAGAGTGGGAGAGACCAGGATCAGAGCCTTGTAGTAAACACGTGCTCTGCTGTCTGTGGAGTGTTCCAAGATCTAAACAAACAGCTTGCTGTGGGCTTTCTCTGCTCAGAGAAATCCAGCCTTAGCTGCCTCATTTTGGGGCAATCAGAGGGAGAAATCGATGTCATGGTGTCGCCTAAGTTTTTGAAGTTGGGACAAGACAGAAAAAAAGTCTTTTCTCTGAAAAAAAGAAAAAATCTCTCCAGACTCCAGGGCTGTAGGATCTGAGAAGGACCTGTCAGGACTTCTGAGAAGACAGGAGTAGATGAGAGTGTAGGGGCTTTCCCTGAGAAGAAGCCTGCTTCAGCAAGAAGGTAGTCAGTGAGTGACAATGGAACTAATTACTTTCTTGGGTGGCCAAGACATTGTGAACTCAATTTTATTTGAGTAGAAATCTAGGAATAGGTTTGACTGAATTTATCTCTAAGGTTATATTACTTAGTAAATGCATATGACACCAGAGGTCATAGTTAGAACATATTGACCTTGGAGAAAGAGAGTTGGAGCCTACCATCTTAGTGAAAGGGCTAAATACAAAGGGACTCAGATGACAGCTATCCCCAAAACATTTAGTAGCAATTGATTTTAGAAGTTGTTTCAAAAAATTATTGTTTGTAAATCATCTTTCAAGAAGCTGAAACACTGAGTTGAAGCTTAAACTTGTCGGTATAAAATGAAGGAAATGGTAGAAAATGACATGTTTATGAATTCTCAACAAAAAGTCCTTCTTCCTCTAGTACTTATGTACTCTCTCTCACGATGGACATTATCTTTTTTTATGAAAGTATCAGATCGACCACCAAGTAAATGGAAATCTTGAACATAAAAAGGACAACTGCCAAATTTTAAAAGAGAAAAAAAAAACTTTGTGTACCAAGAGAAATTAATTGCACTGTCTAAACTATTGATAACCGTGGGGAGAAAAAGATGGTACTTTCATCATTTATTCAAAGCTGCCAAAAAGGCACTGGAGACATTGATAAAAAATAACTACATTTGCAATTTAAATAGCACAAAATATTTCATTTTTAACTGTTCCTCTCCTTTTATTTCTCAGGCAAATTCATTCTTCTTTTCAGCTTGGCTGGGCTGATTGCTTGCCTTCACAATGTACTGTTTGGAATGATTTAAATATACTTCCTTAAAACATATAAAAAAAGATAAATGAAAATTTTTTAAAAACTCACATACATTGGTATATTTTGACATGCAATTCTTCACTCCAATTTATTATAAAAATTTATTTCCAATTATAAATGTTAGAATTTGAATATATGAAGAAGGAGGAGAGGAAAAAATTTGACTTACTATATGAAGTAGGTTGTCTTTCCCAGAGAAGTCTTCATGGGCTTCATTTTAATTAACCTGCCTTCTTTTTTATTGTTGTATTATTCAGTTTCACTTTATGGTGCCACTTACACAGTAAACTTCTCATACATCTGCAAGCACTGATAACAATGAGTTTAATTTAAATTAAAACTATCAGTGCAATTTAAAGACACCAGCACCACTAAGAATATTTTCATAATAGCATGTCTCAGTGCAGAGTTTTTTAAACAAGCCTGTAGAAACACTTAAGGTCATGCTGAGAAATTTTACCCAATGTTTTTTATATCAAACTATTCATTTATGTAAAGATTTGGAGGTCTTTAAGAAACAAAGCCATTCTTGATTCTCAGCTAATGTGTTCCCTTCTGTATGTCTAGACTAATCCTTAGTTAAGTCAGTTATACTATTTGGAATTGTTAAATAAAATTAGGCAGTAAATATGTAATCAGAATTTTTACTTAGTAAAACAAAGTCAGTATTTTTTTTGTTTAGCAAAATTGGAGACAGGGACAAGAATAAAATAAGGCAATAAAATATTTTATGGGAAAAAAATTGTGTAATGTGGGTTTACTTTCCTTATTGCTTCACGTATGTCTGAATTTCCAGATCTTCTTTCAGTTCTCTAAGATCTCGTCACTAATTATACAATCATATGACACACTGATATCAACTTTCTCCTTCATTTTTATGATTTTAAGGATATTGTTGACTTGAATATTTTTGGTTTCTTCAAATTACATCTATTTAAATGCAGCAAAGAATGTGCGTTTTGCTGTTTTAATCTTTACAGTGCTCCCACTGGGTTATATAAATTCAAAAATGTGAAGAAAATGTTTTCATACATAGATGTATTTTTTAAAAATACATTAAAGAAAAAGATTACCAGATAGCTCAACAGGGATGTGTGGATATAGTCAAATAGCCCAGAAATATACACTGCAATAAATGAGTGAATAATAAATTTAGTTTATTTAATGACAACACATGCACAAATAAAAATATTAACTAAAACATATAAAGGGTAAATTACATTGTTCTGCACACAATATTAGGCATTTTTAGTATTCATTCACTTGTTCATTTATGAAATATTTAACGAGTATCCATTTGTGGGCTAGCCATTATTTTCGAATTTGAAGAATATTTTTGTCTGTCTTAATGTGTGTCCATCTATGTGTATGTAAATGCTAGAGAGGAAAATAAAGCAAAGTAAAGGCAGAAGGAAACTGGAGGGTTTATAAATTTTAAGGATGATTTTAGAGAAGGACAAACCAAGTTGATGACATTTGAGCAAAACTCTGAATGAAATGAAAAAAAAAAAAAAGCCAAGGAAATGTCCAGGATATCAAAAATAGTGTTCATCATGCAGTATAAATATGATGCAAAAAACAGGAGAAGCAGAAGAATATTCTGTCAGCAGTGACATTTCAGTGGATGCTAGGAAGTAATAGGTTGTGGATAAATGAAAAGGAGAGAGGATAACTTTCCTGGTGAGAGGAACAGTCTTAGAAACATTCAAAGGAAAATGTAAATTTTGTAGGACAGAAAGATTCTTAGTTTCCGTAGATTCCCTGAGTGATTACATTATTGATGAAGATAAAGAAAACTCGTTGACAGAAAGCATGGCCACAGATCCAGAATTCATGGGAAGAGCAGAGGATGAAGAATCAAGCTTCAGACTTGCTTCATGAGAAAGTAGAGACAGCTAGAAGGCAAGAATTCTAAAAAAATTTAAAAAGTGGGAATCATGTCATTTCTAACAGAGTTGTCTCCCTTCAGTAACTGGAATTTTGGGGCTGACTATTCCAATGCTCTGCAAGTTTTTTGAGATATAAAACATCTAAGTGTACAGAACAATGAATTTTTATATGTGTATAGCCACACTATTTCTAATCAAACCAAGATATGAAAACTTCTTAACATTCCAAACACTATCATGTCTCTCTCCATCAACATTCACCCTCAGAGGTAGCCGTTATTATATCTCAAAGTCACTTTGCAGGTTCTTGAAATACATATACATGGAATCATATACTATATACTCTTCTGAGTATAGTAGTTGCATGCAGTGTAATGTATGCAAAATTCACTGTTATTTTTATTTTTTTATTTTGTTCTTTATTAATATGTACCATTCCATTGAATGAATATAGCATCATTTATTTATCCTGCCTATTTCTGAAAGGAATTTGGACTGTGTCCAAGTTTGAGTTATTAAGGAAATGCTGTGATGAACATCCTCATACAAGTCTTTTGATAGACATAAGCAATCACTTCTGTTGGGTATATGCCAAGAATGGAATTGCTGGGTCAAAAGTATGGCATATATTTAGCTTTAGTGGGTATTGCTAGTTTTCCAAGATGGTCTTATAAATTTAAGCTCCTTTCAACCATGTATAAGTACTCATATGGCTTCACTTTATTCATTTAATTCATATGTTTTATTTTAGCCATCCCAACCAGCATTTATATTTTGTGAGATAGCATCTCATTGTGATTTTGATTTGTATTTTCCCAAAGATAATTGATATTGAATAATTTTTTCATATTTCTGTTGAGTATTTATGTGTCTTCTTTTGAGAAATATTTGCTCAGATTGCTAGCTCATTATTAAATTGGATTGTTTGGAGTATTTTTGTTACTGAGTGTTTTGAGTTCCTCATTTATACTGGATGTTTTAGTCAGCTTTTTTGCTGGAACTTAAAGACCAGACTAGAACAACAGCAGAGGGGGAAAGGTTTATTTAAGGACTCACAGTTTCAGAAGCCTCAGTCCATAAGTGATTGGCCGCATTTCTTAGAGGTCAAGGTGAGGCAGGACTTCATGATGGAAATTTTTAGCAAAGATAAGCAGCTCACATGATGGTCAAGCATCAGAGAGGGAGAGCTCCACATGCCAGATACAAATATATATATATATCCCCCATAGCCATGCCTCCAATGAACCACTTCCTCCAGCCACCACTCAGTTAATTCCATCAGGGATTAATGCACTGAAAAGGTTAAGGCTATAACCCAATCATTTCTCCTCCAAACCTCTTGCATTCTCTCACATGTGAGGTTTTGGAGAATACCACATGTAAACCATAACTAGATGTTATCCATTGTCAGTATGTAGTTTGCAAATATTTTTCTTCTATTCTGTATGTTTTCTTATTGCTCTATTGATTGTTTCCTTTGCTCTGTAGAAGCTTTCTGATGCAGAATCAATTGTCAAATTTTGTTGCTTATGCATTTAGGGTCATACCTAAAATCTCTTTGGAGAGTCTTCAGAACAGGTCAGTGTCCTGAAGCACTTTATTTTTTTCTAAATTAGTCTCATAGTTTTAGGTTTAACATTTAAGTGTTTAATCCATTTCAAGTTGATATTTGTGACTGGTGGGAGACAGGGAGCTAGCTTCATTCTTATGCTTGTGGATATCCAGTTTTCCCAGCACCATTTGCTGAAGATTATTCTTTTCACATGATTAAAAACTGTCAAAAATCAGTTGATTATAAGTGCGTGAGGTTATTTATGAGCTCTCTATTCTGCTCCAGTTTGTCTATGTGTCTGTTTTTATGCCCATACCATGTTTTTATGATTACTGTACTTTTGTGGAGTATTTTGACTTCTTGTGGCATGATGCTTTAACCTTTATTTCAATATTGGCCATTTGGACTCTATGTGGTTCTATATATATTTCAAGACTTTTTTTTCTAATTCTGTGAAAAACAGTGAAACACTGCTATTGTGATGGAGATAGCATTAAATCGGCAGATCACTTTGTGAGGTGTGAACATTTTAACAATATTAA
>CM053406.1:41474851-41538197 GCA_028644305.1 Xerus rutilus
CACTTATACTCATACCTATCAATCTAGATATAGATATCAAGTCACTGATGTTTAAGATTACACATGAAATAGAAACAGTTTCTCTGTAATTCACTGTGAAAATTACAATTATTTCTGTATTTTTATATTATTCATAGATATATCTAAGAATAAAATGTCACCCACATTCTATTAGGGAAAATAGGATTTCATATAAGAAAAAGTAAAGAGTTTTAATATCAAATAAAAAAGCAAGAGCTTTCTTCTCTTTTAAGTTACACCATTTGTTCTCAATATAAATATAATATAAATATTTACATAATATATATAATATAAAATATTTACATAATTTTATATATTTTAATTTTTTAAAAAAATGACTTGGCTTCGCACATTGTCTTGTCTCAGTTTTTCTTGTTTTACTGCAGAAAATCATAAGATTTGATATGCTTAGCCTAGTTCAATTATTACTTAAAAAATATTACCAATAAGAACAAGCACTCCAAAATAGTTAATTTTCATCAAGTGGAAAATTGAGTACTATGCACAGCTCTATAAAAATGAGAGAAATCTAGAAATCACATTTGATGTACATCAAAGCTTATCTTACAAGATATACATCATGAGCCCATTTAAAATAGATTTAATTTTCATAGATAGTTGGTATTAGAGTATTAGATTTTTCTTCTCTTTCCATTTATATTACTTATTCTCATGAATTTATACATGATGTTTCAAGTAATGGGTGTGTTTAATACTAATTGACATATTTAATAATGTGTGTCTGTACTGGGCTCAACATTGTTTTATTCATTACATAATCTCAACAAATTTATACAGTAACTTACACTATGAAAGTGGTTAGGGAGATGGAAAAAAAAAAGTGAGTGTTATATACATTTTGGCTGCAGATCCACTAGAATTTGATGGAAGTTTGGATATGATTAAGGAATTAAGTGAAGAAAAAAGTTATTTTTAAAATTTTAAAAAAATTTGTTCTAATTAGTTATACATGACAATAGAATGCATTTTGATACATTATACACAAATGGAGCACAACTTCTCATTCTTCTGGCTATACATGGTGGTGAGTCATGCCGTTCAGGTAATCATACATGTGTAGAGGGTAATAATGTCAGTCTCATTCCACCAGCCTTCCCATCCAACACCCCCTCCCCTCCCTTCACTCTCATCTGCCCAACCCAAAGTTCATCTGTTCTTTCTTATCTCTCCACCATTATGGTTCAGCATCTGCTTATCAGAGAAAACATTCAGCATTTGTTTTTCTTGTTCAGTTTATTTTGCTTAGGATGATATTCTGCAGTTTCATCCATTTACCTGCAAAAGCTATAATTTCATTATTCTTTAAAGCTGAGTAATATTCCATTGTATATACATACTGCAGTTTCTTTATCCATTCATCTGTTGAAGGACACCTACACTGGTTCCATAGTTTAGCTATTGTGATTTGAGCTGCTATAAATATTGATTTTACTGTGTCACTGTAGTATGCTGATTTTAAGTCCTTTGGGGATAAACCTAGGAGTGAGAAGAATGGGTCAAATGATGGTTCCATTCCAAGTTTTCTTAGGAATCCCCATATTACTCTCTGTAGTGGTTGCGCCAATTTTCAGTCCCAACAGCAATGTATGAATGTATCTTTTCCCCAACATCCTTGCTAACATTTATTGTTGCTTGTATTCTTGATGACTGCCATTATTACTGGAGTGAGATGAAATCTCAGTGTAGTTTTGATTTGCATTTCTCTAATTGCTAGAGAAGTTGAACATTTTTTTCATATATTTGTTGATCAATTGTATTTCTTCTTTTGAGAAGTGTCTGTTCAGCTTCTTTTACCTTTTATTAATAGGGTTATTTGGTTTTTTGATGTTAAGTTTTTTGAGTTCTTTATAAATTCTGGAGATTAACACTCCATCTGAGAGCCCCATTCTGTAGGCTCTCTTAACATTATTGTTTCTTTTGCTGTGAGGAAGATTTTTAGTTTGATTCCATCCAATTTATTGATTCCTGATTTTACTTCTTGTGCTTTAGGAGTCTTGTTAAAGAAGTCAGTTCCTAAGCCAACATGGTGGATATTTGGGCCTATCTTTTCTTTTATTAGGCACAGGGTCTCTGTTCTAGTGCCTAACCCTTTGATCCATTTTGAGTTGATTTTTGTACAGGGTGAGAGTTAGGGGTTTAATTTCATTTTACTACATATGGATTTCCAGTTTTCCCAGCAGTTTAAAGAGACTATCTTTTCCCCAGTGTATGTTTTTGGGATCTTTATCTAGTATGAGATAACTGTATTTATGTAAGTTTGTCTCTGTCTTCTATTCTGTACCATTGGTCTACATTTCTATTTTGGTGCCAGTACCATGCTGCTTTTGGTACTATAGCTTTGTAGTATAGTTTAAGGTCTGGTATTGTGATGCCTCCTTCTTCACTCGTTTTGCTAAGGATTGCTTTGGCTATCCTGGGTCTCTTATTTTTCCAAATAAATTTCATGATTGCCTTTTTCATGATTGCCAAGGACATCATTTCTTGTCATCATCACATTTTGCTTTTGTGTTATTGTTTTCATTTTAATCTTGAATTATCTCAAGATCAAGGAGAATTATCCAGAGTTCTAATCTTCCATGGCTTGTATCTGTCAGAGAAAAGAAAGCATGTTTTCTTCACTGCATATCTCAATCCTGAAATTCACTTTGATTGAACTTACTCAGGTCAAAATAACTACTTTAAATCAATCTATTTTTCTGGGCTTTAGGAATTCCATAGCACAGCTGGAAGAATGATGTGTGGCGCTGGGTTTTCTGAACTTTCTACTGAAGCTGCATCTGGAACCAAAGGTTGGCAGAGGTGATGTAGGTTTCATAGGCAGTTTGCTCTAAATATTTGGAGAGTACTTTGGGTAATATGATTAAGTACAGGCAATGGAACCAGGAAATAGATCAACATTATAAATATATACCATGAAAATCTCTTCATTTAATGAATATGAGCTGTAAGTTTGATTGCAAATTTTCTAACCACCAAAGGGAAAATGGGAATATTATCAGCTCTACAATTAAAGAAATCCATCATGAGGCAAAATGAAGAGTGTTAACATGAATAACCCCTCTAAGTATTAACCTTGTCCCTGCCTCTGAATAAACATAAGGTGCACATCTGCTATAAAAGAGCTGTTCAATGCAATAAATGATAACCTAAACACTGTCTTTTTTCTTTTTTTTTTTTGGTACCAGGGACTGAACTCAGGTTCTCGACCACTGAACCATATCCCAAGCCCTATAGCCCTATTTTGTGTTTTATGTAGACACATGTCTCACTTAGTTACTTAGTGCCTCACCATTGCTGAGGTCAGCTTTGAACTTGCGATTCTCCTGTCTCAGCCTCCCAAAGTGCTGGCCTAAACAATTTCTTAACATGTTTATCTATAAGTTACATATGGAGCTCCTTGTACTAGAAAATGACATTACACTGAAATTCAACTTATGGTAAGAAGTCCTTTGGAGACCAATTTGTTGCAGTCCATGTGTGTAGCTTGCTGATACTCAGAATTAATATGGGGATAGTCTTTTGAGAATTTAAAGGAATGAACAGGTTGAATATGAATTATATAATATTTTAAAATATTATTTCATTACAAATGTTTTGATGGCCCTTGCTAGTAGATATTTATATATTCTTAATATTTATTATAATTGTGTTCTCTCATGAGTACTAAGAGAAACCATAACATACAGTAGAAGACTGAACAGCTTTTAATTAAAATTAGCTCAGTGTGACTCCATAGTATAACTTTGATGGAAAAACTTAGCAGGTAAAACTAAAGCAATTGTGGCTATGTTAACAGAAAGAGGATGTCTGAAATGATTGGCCAGAGTCCTGGTCTACCCAGCCTGTTTCACAGATCATACCTGAATAATTGGTTGAAATTCTAGCTGCCTAGGTTTAGACAAATTTAATAAAGGAGAAGTTGTAGAGGTAAGTTACCAGAATCATTAAAACATGCTAGTCATGTTACATAAAGAATAATGGGAATGAATGGGAAAGTTTAATTTTAGGGAGAAGATTCTGGGTAAGGGATGAATGAACCATACAGCCAACTTCTAAGATGTGAGATGTATGTGAGTGCTAATACGAGAGGCAAATTAGGGCTTACTATCCAAGGTACATGGAGAGAGTTTTCTATGAACCAGAAGGAAGACCAATATATTAGTGAGAAATTCTACATGTGAAATGGCTTCAGCTCCAAGGAACAGGTTCACATCCTTGGATCTTCGCCAAAGGTAATACATAATGGTGGAAGATGATTTACTTTGTATTTACTTTGGTACATATATGATTTCCTATCTAAACTGTAAACTCATGAAGGAAAACTTTATTAATTTTATTCCTTTTATATAATCTTGAGAGATTAAAAATATTTAGCACAAGCCGGGTGCCGTGGCATGCGCCTGTAACCCCAACACTTTGGGACGCGGAGACCAGAGAATTGCAAGTTCAAAGCCAGCCTTAGCAATGGCGAGGCACTAAGAGACTCAATGAGACCCTGTCTCTACATAAAACACAAAATAGGACTGGGGATGTGGCTCAGGTACCCCTGAGTTCCATTCCTGGCACCAAACATACACACACACACACACACACACTCAGCACACAGTAAATGCCCAATAAATATGTACTTGATTATTTGGAGATAGTGAAACAGTTATACCTCTAGATTCCAAATGGAAATTTTTATAGAGTGATTAAGAAAGAAAGGAAAGATTTTCATGTATATTATACTTAAGTATATACAAATAATTGGATTCAAACAAGTTTGTTATTCATTATGTCTAAAAGGCACATAATGAGAGAGACAGGAAAGTAGAATGAGAGAGAAGGAGAAAGAGGGTGAGAGAGGTACTTATGGACTTGATTTAACATTAAAACATGAAAAAATAGTAATGCCTTATAAAATCTATTTACTACCATCTTAAATATGAGGGGAATCATGGTTGCAATCTGCATGACTTTTTATAGAACTGAGTTAATCAGATTAATTTAAATTAATCTCCAATGACAGAGTGACAGTCTTTGTAGATCAAGAGAACTGCTAGCTACAGTGTTTCTTGGCTTTAACAAAGGTTTTGATTCTGAATCTGTTATAGAATCATAAATTAGGTGTGAGGATTTAGTATAGGGCAAAAATCTAAGGCTGGTTAAATGCCTGAAGCTGGGTCTTTCTGCTCAGAAGAGGACTTTTCCAGTACTTTTCTGTTTCTTTTGTTGAAACTAGTCATCCTTGGCACTTCTACATGCTTTTGTAATTGAAACAACTAATTCTTTTGGATGCTTATAATTACACTGTCATGTAAATTAGTCGTGGCTGATTGGTTAGACACAAGGTCAGAACTATTTTTTAATGCTTTTGCCACAGAGAGTTTATACAGAGTCGGAATGATGCTATGGGCCCTATATACCTATTTTCATATATGCCAAAACTGAGGGAACAGACTTTACTAACTCTGACCAGCATTCTGAGAGTCATTGTGAAACACACATAAACATAATGTCTTGCAATTTCAAAGGGAATGTCTTAGAGGATCCTATTGCAATGTCCAAAAGATTACACATGCCTTTGAGGTATTGTAAGTTCTTGGAATAACATATAACAAATTCACAGGGGGATCAGATTTATACCCAACTACTTCAAAGGTCAATATTTACAAAAATATATATATCTTTTTTTAATTTAAAATTTCCTACTTGGAGACATTAGCCATAGGAGATGAAGTTCATGCATCTAAAGAGAGACTCAATTGCCAAATGTTTAAGAACTAGATTGAAAAGATTTAACATTACTAAAGTACTTGGTACAATATAATATGTTGTTCTTCATGTATATGTCCATGATATAGTATTTAGTAACTTTCATTTTTCTAAGTATATCAGAAAGAGTTATATAATTATGTAATTAGAAACCTATGATTTTTCTAATTGCACCCCAATTTTGCTTCTCAGGTCTGAAATGTTTTCTGGAAGGATGTGGAAAGTGTCCATCACCTAGTCAGCATTCTAATTATCTATTTACTGTCTACCTATTTATGCATCTAAATCTATCTGCTTTCTGCCATATTTTAGAAATGATTTACGCTTGTCTATTGATGTATATTTAGGAAAAAACAGTGTAAAAATTTCAGCATTCTATAAATTTTAACTGGCTTGTATTTGCTTGAGGCAATAACGTTTTGAAAAAAACAGATAACATAATATTGAGTAATTAAGAGATGTAAAGGTAATAGTAGTAATAACTTTTTGAGTATGTTTTTAAAAAAGTGCTTACCTCAAAAAATGTGTGGTGCCATACTGGACTTTCACAACAAAACTTGTACACAGTCTTCCTTACTGCAGCAGTACCTTGCATTACCACATTCCTCTTCAGTGTTCTAAATAGAATATTCATTAACTCTCCTAATTGCTATTACATGTAGGACAAGGGTTTTCAACTCCCCAACAGTTTGTTTAACAATAATTCACTCAAAAAGTCATCCATGCGGAGGTCTCCATAACAATGTAATGTTCTCCCCTGTGTGTGCAGGTAATTATTTTTCTAAAGTTGAGTTGGACAATAATCTTTGTGTAAGCAAGACATTCCTATGCAGTCTGTTGATGATTGTTAATTAATTTTTGCCCATTGATGTAATGTAAAAATTCATTTAGAAGCTGTGAATTGTATGAAATATTAATTACCTTCTAGAGGTTTCAGAGCAACACAGAATGATAACAAAAGTGGGCATTGATAAGCTTTTAATTGCAATCCATTCAATTGAGCCATTACGTTTTCATAACCCCTTATTTTTCATTAGTTATCTGTCAGTTTGTAATGCAGTTGTTAATTGAAGTAGAAACAGGAAGTGCAAACTTTGTTTTCCCAATTGTGTGCTTTGTGTACTTGAGTTATCCAGGAAGACAAATACTCACATAATCATACTTGTACTGCGTTTTCAAGGCTAACAAAGCTAACAAGATGGAACCAAAATGAGTGAAAACAGGATAGACAATAGATACAGCCTCAAGGAGATGACTTTCCACAGCTTTCCATTAGCAGTGAGATGCCAAGGGACTTGACTATCAAGTACAGATAAAGCACACATGAATAAAATAAGATTTTGCCCTCTAATGTAAAGCATTGGATTGGGATAGGAAATGACTAGATATTTTCATTCAAGGATAAAATGAAACATACACAAGAAAAAATGCTTTTTCCTTTTGCTTTCAAAAATTTAACCTTGAAAGAGCCTTATTGTTGAAACCAGCTTATTATTTTAAAAATGTGAATGTATCTAAGAATTGTAGTACCAATTATTATATTATTATAACAACTCTAGAAAGTTACATGTAATAATAAAATTGGAAGAAACATATAGACTCCTAGGTAATAATAATTCATTAAAAAATAAATTGCATGTCCGTTTCATTTAATAATACTTCTGATCATATTTTCAAACCTATCTTTGAATCCTCTTTATCCAATAGTGAAGACCTTATAGACTATCCCAGACTCTTTTATCATGTTTTCACTCAGAAACCTGACCTCTTAGATACGTTAGAATATTTTTAAAAATTATTGATAATTGAAAAGAAAATGCAGTAACAATTCTTACATTATCTATAATAATGGCAAGAAAATGGATTGTTATTGGCAAAAGAAAGACATGTCACTCTGCAAGAGACTATCTTTGAGAACTAGAACACTGGAAAACATCTTTTGCTTATTTGTAGTGATCACATGTCCATTTGCTTATAATATTTAAAATGTGTAATTGGATATTAGAATTAAAGTTCATTAGACTTTAAGATAGTAATTATTTCATAGATCTGACTAGGACATTCTAAGTCACCTGTAGAACCCTTTGTCTGCTCGCCACTACAGATGTTGTTTATCATGTTCAATGACATTTTGTTTCTATTACTTACAAAAAAATTAAACAGTATATTGTGCACATACACATATCCCATTTCTTTCTCTTCAAATCTCAGTCCACTTCATACACCCTTTGTCCTGCATTTCCATGTGCACACTCATAATGTATATTGTACATTTTAAATGTAAATGGTCTCAGATTACATATATTCTGTAGCTTACCTTTTCACTTCATATTATCAAATACATAATATCAGAATATATATACACATACATATATACATATATGTTCATGCTTTTTAAATGAGCATTTCATTTTACATATTAAGAATGTGTCATGTTATCTAAACACTTTCTTATTGATGGGAACTTAGATTGGTTTTCAGTATTTCAGTATTGCAATCAAAGCTATAAAGAACATTCTTGCACACATTTATTCAGGTCCTTGTGTTAATATTCTTAAAGGATGGTACCCTAGGTCCTCTAATGTTCATCAACAATGATATTCATCATTTACAACAAGAGAATGTTCTCTTTGAATTTAATCTTCCTGATGCCTACTTTTGTTGAGGAAATGAATGTTAACAATGCTGCTGCTGCTAGTAGTATTCCAAAGGAGCCAATATAAACTCAAAGGAAAATAATTTCTCTGCCAACATTTGAATAAACTTTGATGCAGGAAGACAAACCATTTCTCTTTTCTGAGGGGAGTCCCAGACAGACTCACTTTGGTAAGCAAATCATGGATTTATACCAGTGATTTTGACACAGGTCAATTTTTGTTCTTGCTACTCTCTCTTCTGGGATATTTGGCAATGTCTGGAGACAATTTTTGTTTGTGATGGCTAGAGGATGAGGGCAGTGTTACTACCAAATAGTGAACAGAGTTCAGGCATTCTGATAATGTGTAGGGTAACCCTTCATGGCAAAGATAAATCTGGCTCCAAATGTCAGTACTACTTTAGTTTAGAACACCTATTTTATTGCAATGAGAAAAATATACATTTTCCTCTGGATTTAATAACATATATAAATGGATCTTAAGCATCTTATTACACACTTGTTCTTAAATTTTTGAACAAAGTCACACACATATCAACTGTGGTTTCCATGTCCTTGGCCAAAATATGTCTCACTACAACACCTCATTTCAAGATAGGTATTAAAAAATAATAACCTACCTGTACCTGTAGTCACTCCAAAAGTCCCAGAAGTACCTGTAGTCACTTTAGCAGTTCCAGATGTGGTACCGAAGGAATTTATTTTAGTTTGGTTCACAGGTCACCTCAATATCAGAAAAATAAACTATCTGTCCCCGTGTACTTAATGTTTAATAATGAAATAGGGATATGATAGCCATATAAAAGAATAAAATTCTTTTGCCCAGACAGGGGAAACTTGGAGATGTTCAGCAGATAATAATGATAAGGCATTTCTAAATCTCCAAAGAATATATTTTGAGAGGTCCCTTGTTCCTTGTTTGGGTCCTGACTTCACTCCCTGAAAGAATTCTGTCTTCTTATTGTGCTCCTCCATCTCTTGCTTGACTATGAAATACTTCCTTTTCTGTTGTCTTCTAGACAACATCAGTACTGGGAATCTGGGAATATATTTTCCTTGAAGACTGAGCAGTTACCAGCCTTCAGGCTGCCTATATATGGTCATGGGCCAAAGATCTTTTAAGAGTGTGGATCCACCCCCTGCACTAACTTGAGAGTTCTTAAGTCGTGAAATCATCTTAAAAGCACAATATGCTTTTCTACTTGAAGCCAGTTAGTTCTGTAGGCCAACAGATATACCTAGGCATCTTTTCTTCTCAACCCACATTTGTCTTTCTTGAACAACCTGGGGATATTTTGTGTTTATCTGATTTGAACCAAGAAACATATCTCATTTCCTTGAGCCACTTGTCCAGGTGAATGGATTTGCTCACTGCTACACTTTATTTGTATCTTTATTTTGATATAATTTAGTGTATTCAGAGTTTTAACAGAGTGTGATAGCTGTGCCCCTGTGATAGACTATGTACACAGAAAAGAAATACAAATGAAATTGAAGCCTGCTAATAGTAATATTCTTCATAAGAGAATTGTAAATAACTCCAGGGATTCCCCATTTTTTACTTATCAGTTTGGCAAAGATGAGAATGTTTGACAATACACTCATTTTAAGAAAGAGTGGAGTAAAAGTCTCATCCATTTGCTGATGGGAGACAAAATACATACAACACCTAAGTAGAAAAAATGTGCCTTTATTTATTAAAGTTAATCACGTATATATCTTTTGATGTGAACATTCCAATTCTAAGTACTTATAGATAAAATGTGAGAAAAAACATATAATAGGAGACATTTAATGGAACAGTTTTTGTAATACCAGAAGTTTAAAAGTAACAATAGTACCCACAAGTAACTGGGCTCAGTGACACCCACCTGAAATCCCAGTGACTCATGGGTAAGGGCTATGATAGGAAGATCACACATTTGAGTCAGCCTAGGCAACTTAGGGAGACCCTGTCTTTTTTTTTTTTTTAATACTTGTTCTTCCTCCCTTCCCTTCATTCCTCTTTGTCTGAACTTCTATTCTTCCCCACCCCCTACCCTGTTGTGTGTTAGCATCCACATATCAGATAGAACATTTGACTTTTGGTGTTTTAAGATTGGCTTATTTCACTTAGCATGATTTTCCCCAGACTCTGTCTTAAAAAAAAAAAAAAATTAAAAGGGATGGGAATGTAGTCAGTGGTAGGACATTGCTGGGTTCAATCCCCAGGGATTCTCCTCCCCACACACACATACCAACAAGTAAAGGAAATTAGTGAAATAATTCTTAACTCATTCATATGAATGAATACTATGAAAGTGTTTTATGAATAATGTATGAGTATGTCTTCCAGGTATTCTGAGGCAAAAATTAAAATAGAAACAAGGCACAGAGGCAAAGTATGATTATGCTAGTACTCTTGTGAAGATAAGAATACACACAAATCTGAAGAACACACAAAATGATAACAATGGCTTACTCCTGAGAGAAAAGATTGAAGAATTTTATCCTATTTTTAACTTTTATAAGAGTTGCATTACCTATTGTGAAATTGATTAAATTGAAATTATTTTAATATTTAAAAATTAAATTATTTTGAAGAAAGTATGGCTTGCCAGATATTTCTATTTTAAAATAATATCTTAGGCCAAATGTAGTTTTCATTTGGCAAATTACATTTAATTTTAAGGAATTTAATGTAGCAATATATAATTGATAAATATTAGTTACAGTAACATTTTAATTACCCCCTACATTTTGAAACCCATGTTTACTCAGATATTTAACAATGATGATATCCACAGAAAAATTATAATCATTTAATCTTTATAAACTAAGACAAATAAATATAAACTTGCTAATTTTTTATGCATTGATATATAAGACTAAAAATAAAACCTATTTTGATCAGATACATAAACATATTTTTAAATCATCTCAATATTAAATTTTCTTTTATATGTTAATTTCATTTTCAACACAATAACTCCAACATCTGATTTGGGGGGTTGATTTAGTTCATATATTTGTTTCCCAAATAGGATTAGTGATTTTTGATTTTTTTCTATAGCTTTATTTATGTTTTTTGTTAATTTCTCTGAAAGTCTTATACTTTGAGAAGAGTAAGCAATAATATTTCTTTTTATTTTCAACAACTACATATTTATTTCTAAAACTTGATTGTGGTCAGCCAACTTGTATAGCAACAAGGTATTTGGGTTAAAAATTACTGATATGAGGTCATTGTAAGTTCTTAGTTCATATTCTATAGGAATATATAAAGCATAACAATGCATGTGAATTTATTAATTTTGATAAATATTAGAAAGAACTGAAATACAGCAAACAGAATAAAATAATTCCAGTGTGAAATTGAGCAGATACAAATGGAATCAATTTTAACACTTCCTTTGCAAATACATTAAGATTCTGTAAAATGGACAATCAGGATATTTACACTATGTATATTAAATGATTTCAAGTAGGCTCTTTGTCTCTTTCCACAAACATTAAAATCTAATTTTTATTATAAAATTGTGAGACAATGCATATAGTATAAAGAGGAACTGGTCATAGACTTATTTATTTGGGTACGGTATGTTTCATGGAACAGAATGGGATCAAAGCCCAGAACTACCAAATAACACCTAAAAATTATAATTAAAACATGTTTATAGTTCTACATGAAATTAGCCATTTGTTCATGTACTTCATGCTATTATTCAATATTAGTACTTAAAGCCATGGAGAGACTCCACTCAATATCAAAATATGTTGAATAAAATTTTCACTTACTTGCGAAAGAAAATCAAGCACATGTTGACAAGTACTAATATATCACTTAAATAAGATAAAACATATTACAGTTCCAAGAAACAAACGAGCAAATGTTTCAATAGCACATATTTTAATTACCAACTATTTCATAAATTTGAATTTTATTTATAGTATTAATGCTGAATGTTTAGACAAACTTTTTCCATATTTGATGTCTGAAAATTTCACAATAATCTGATTAGATGCTATAATGAAGCTACAAGTTAAGTTGTTATAAATAAGAAATCCCAATCTAAAGTATCTTAACCAAGGAGACAGCACATATTTAATATCTTAAAATAGTGGGTGTGTGGTTCAGGGATGCTGTGGTGGTCTGATCACATTGAGTACTAAGAATCCTTCTATATTGCTGATCTACTAATGCATCTTTTATATCATAGCCCCAGATGAGTGCTCCTCTTTTATCATATTGCTCACATATCAGCAATCAGAAACACAGGAAGAAAATGATTAAGCACCCCGTTTTTTATTTTTTTGTTCTCATGTCATTGGTGAAAATATAGCCACGTGCCCACATCTAGTTGTGAAGTTTATGAGAAATGTAGTCTTACTATGACTGATAAAGTGTTTGCTCATTTAAAATTTAGATTTTTTTTTTATTTGAGAAGGGGATAATAGATGTGGGGAAATTGTGCTGTGTACAATATTAAAAATTGTATTTGATTATTGCATACACGTCTTTCTCTCTGCATCCCCTAAGTGGTAGTGAAATTACTATAATTTGTATTATTTAACAAAAATACCTCCAGAAAGACCAAAAATCAAATAAGCAAACTTTGAGCATTTTACCAACATTTTAGTTCAAAAGTTTTGGTGCCAGAGATGGTTCTAGGATTAGGATTAGAAACTTATTAACATAGTAGTAGTTTTTTCTTCCAGGAAACTGTAGTATAGTGTAGGCAAGCTTACGGCAATGGCAATAGCAATTGGTAAGTTTCATTTTTAAGTCTTCTACAAAACTACAACCAAGAATGAGTCCATTTGGATGTTCTTCTAATCTATCATTTTTAGACTAATAAAAGATTGCGTGCAATATGTTCCCCCGTTACTACTTGATGATTTGCTTGCCATTCTTGCAAAGTTAACGAAAAATGATTCTTCAGAATAGATCTTCCAAAGAAGTGTGTGGTTTTACAAGAAATTATCATGTGGTCCATGGCCTGTGCTAATGGATTATTATTTTTTAAAATAATAATCTTCTTGGAAAAATATCAAACATTAAAGTAAAGACAAGAAATGCAGTTATTTGAATATTCTTTGGATTAAAATATAAACAAACCCAAACCAAATGAACAAAGTAACAAATACATAAGTAAATGTATAGTCTGCTTAAACACAAAATCAGCTACCAGTTCACAGAACCCACCTTTTCTTTTACACTCATATCTGATTATTTGCCTTAATTATTGTTATTCATCATTCATTGTTATGAATTGCCTATTAAATTATCTATTAAATTTTAATTATCTGTTAAAAATAAATGTTTCCTTGTTAGTAATAATGCCCATCATTAGATTAGTAGGTGTAGCCTACAGCATAAATGAGTGTATTTCTTAAGTGTCCTGTTTTTCAATATCTCTTTTAAATCATGTCTTTAAGACATAAATATGTCTTAAGAGTTCCTAGTTCCCATTACTTCTATATTGATTAGTTTCCATTTTCCTCTGGAAAATAGACTTTTTTAATCCTTTGAAAGAATGTTGGTGGGTGGAAATTTTTTCTAAGTTCCTACATGTCTGAAAAATTATTTAATTCACCCTAACACTTGAATAGTAGAATATTTTTCAGGGTAAGATACAAATTATCCCAGTACATTGAAGATATTACAGCACTGTTTTACTGAAATACAATTAGTTGTAAGTTATTTGGCAGTCTTATTCATGAAAGTAATACTCGTTTTCTCCAAAATAACCTGAAAAATTTTATATTTAACCCCAATGATCATAAAATACACTGTGGTTAACTACATTGGGATTTTTATTCTCATATGTTCTGTCCATCTTCAGACATCTCATCTAGTTTCCTTGTGCATTTTTATAATATTTCATTCAAATTTATAAAAATACCAGCTATTTCTTCTGTCTGTTTCCTACCTCTGGAAAACCAAGTAAAGAGAGAGTGGGGGTTTTGTATCTATATTATATGACTCTTAAAATTCCTTCCATACCATGAAGTATAATTTCATCATATTTTTTGTGCTCTTCTCTAGAAGATTTACTTAATCCAATTTTTCAGGTCACTAATATGTTTTCCAGCTATCTCTGTCTGCTATTTACCTAATTAGTGTACCGTTAATATATTATTTTGAAGCAGATCACACATAATACAAAGTATCTATAAGTCTTTATAGTTTAAAAATCATAAATCAAATACCTGATGCATTTAAAATTCCACTAAATAAAATGTGCACTAATAATAACTTTAATTTCCTCTTATTTATCCATATCTAATTGCATTTCTTCTGCATATATGTGGTTTTGTTTATGTTTGGATGTCCTACATATAGTAATATATGCATTTTTCCAGGACTTACTTCTTCATTCATTTTTTTTCTTTGGAATTTTATTTTATAAAATTACTAGGATTTATTCATGTGTATATTCTAGAATTAAAGATACATGTCCATATTAATTACTTGGTCATTCAGAATCAGGTTGCAGTGAACTTTCTTGCATATTTCTATAGGAATACAGGTACAACAGTTTTCCAACATAGCTACAGAATGAAAATAGTAGGAATGAAATAGAATTTCTGGCTTATAGGTTGTATTTATTTTCATATCTGCTATATAAGGTCATAGCATTTTTCTAAAAGTATGGTTCTTATTTAAATTTGCAACAGTGCTATACAAGAAAAAAACATACTCTACATTTTTATCAATGTTTAGTATTTTTCAGCATTTAATTACAATGAAGTGTGTGAGTTAGTATGCATGTACATATGCAGTTAAATGCATGTGTATGACCTTAAAATGTAGTATTTCACATTTTATTTTGATTTATCTCATTACCAAAGCAGCTACACTTTTCACATAGACGGAACTTTTGTCGTTTTTCTTCTCATGGTTGTCTTGCTAGTTGTTTGTGCATTAGTCTAGGGATTGCTCTTTTCTGTTGCTTGTAGAATATTTGTAAATAGCCCGGAATCTTGTTATATTGTTTTCTTGTATTACTTTTACTTTCTTTATGATGTCGCTTTTTGATCATCAAAACATAGTAAAAAAAATAAAATAATAAGTATTCTATATTCTTTGTGTCTTATTTTCAGAAAACTTGCCTACTTCAATGTAAAAAGCATAGAGTTGGGGCTGGCATTGCAATTCCGTGGTAAACTGACTAGCATATGTGAGGCTGTGGGTTCCAT
Organism: Xerus rutilus; assembly: GCA_028644305.1. Taxonomy (NCBI): domain Eukaryota; kingdom Metazoa; phylum Chordata; class Mammalia; order Rodentia; family Sciuridae; genus Xerus; species Xerus rutilus. The sequence goes on from CM053406.1 coordinate 41,490,489, forward strand.
CCCCAGCTCTGCCAAATAAAAATATATAAAAATTTTAAAAGAGAGAGAAAAAGAAAAGTCCTTGTATTTTATCCTAAAATTCTAAAACTTAGATAGCTTCTTATTCTACATAACATCATCTTATAATAAGTAAGTTTTATTTATTTTATATTTCATATTATAATTGTTCCTTAAAAACATTTTGGCATATGCTTGGCTATTAGCTTTTCCAATGGATTTTATTGTAAACAGTTTTATTACCAAACTCCATGTTGAATTAATCTACAGGTCAATCTGGGACTGAGATCTCCCTGTACTGATCTCTTTTCTACATTGGATCATCTTATACAACAATGTGGTTTATTGCCCCTTTTATTTAGTTCTTAAATTTTTTCCATAAAGTTTTTCTTTGCCTATTAATAATTTATTTTTAAAATAACTTCACTTACTTTAAAAATAATTCCTAGGTTTTCCTTTGTTAAGTATACTAGCTTTATATATAAATGCAAACAATGGTACAGTTTAATTTTTACAAACCCTCATATTGGCCCTCAGGCCAAGAGATGGCTTTATCATCACACAAGAAATCCTTTCCATATTCTCTTTCAGTATTTATTTCTCCAGATAAAATTAGTTATCTGACCTCTAACAACACACATTAATTTTCTCCTATTTTTGTATCTCATTGGTATAGAATATATAGTGTTTTAAATCTGTATTGTAATTTGTCTCTTTAAAGAGATTTATAAGCAGAATTGTTCATTATTCTTATAAATAGCCACATGAAAATTTTTAGTTATATTAAAAATCTTTAGATACTTTCAGGGTTATTTTATTGACTACTGTATCTAATTTTTTCTTTATATTTTTTATTCCTAGAGAAATCAACCAAGAAATTGATACATTTCTTATCTTAACTGTCTAGAATAAGATCTCCATATTAAACAGAAGCAATAAAAATGGTTATCCTTATTTTGTTTCTTAATTTAAAAAGATTAATTTTCACATGTTAAAGAATGACTTTTGCTATTTGTCTTTAGTACCTAAACTTTATCGTAATCAGGAAATTTCAATCAACTCTAAGGTTATTATGATGTTTAAAAAAATTATAAATGGATTTTGAGCCTTTTCAAAAATGTTTGTGAACTCCTGTAATAATCACATTTTTCCTTTACTTTTATGATAATAAGGATATTCTTTACTTTTATGATGATAAAAGGATAAGGAAATTTGGGGCACATTTTATTATTTCTAGTACACTTGTGAATTCACTTCATGAACATTGTTTTTAGAATTTTTGTATATTGTCTGCATAAGTGAAGTTGACCTGTACTCTACTTCCATTATTTATTTTACTATCTTTGCCTGTTTTTTTAAGTTTATATTGGCTTTCTAAAATGAACTGGGTCTATTTCTCTCTTTTCTGTCAGGAATATTTTGCACAGGATTGAAAGCTTCTGACTTTAAATTTGATAACTTCCTCCTTATAACTCTTTAGTCTGTTTTCCTTCTCAGAAAAAAAAATTTAAAATGCTGATTTGCTTTCTTTATTTCTTTATAAGTTAATTCAGGCTTTTCAAAAGTTCTTGATAATATTATCTTTTATTTTTACTCCATCTATAGATGCCTACCTATTTTTATTCTCAGTAGAATTTAATTTTCTCTCATTTTCTCTTGGATCATTCTCAATAGAAGTTTGTCTATTTTATTAGTCTTTCTGAAGAAGTACTTTTAGCATTATTATGCCATTTTATTGTCATCTAAATCTAACTTCTAAGTACACTTCTAAGAATTTGAAGTTTCCATTATTGTTTCTCTGTTCTCTCTCTCTCTCTTTTTTTTCTAAATTTTTGGGTTGTTTTGAAACTCTTAATTTCCAATTATCTGCTTCTCATTTGTATTTACTGTACTGATCTTGAGCATGATACCACTTCCTTAAAGTGTGGCAAAATGTTCCCAGTTCTCATTTAAGTTTTAAATGTGTTTAAGAAGCACCAACTAGGACATTACCTGACATAGGAATTGACTGACGTATAGAACCAGTTCGATAAATCCATGCTGTATTAAATAGATGGGAGTGAGTTTGTTAGTCCTGTTTTCAATTTTTATAGTTAAACTTTTTTGACCTATTTTGTTTATAAAAATAGTGCAAGATATATTGAAAGCTACCTTTTGATGGTAGATTTGTAAATTTCTAGATCTCTACCAATTTTGCAAAATGTATTTTGATAATTTAGGTGATAATGAGTTTATTTATTTATTTACTTTGGTACTAGGGACTGAACTCAGGGGTATTCGACCACTGAGCCACATCTCCAGCCCTATTTTGTGTTTTATTTTTATTTATTTATTTTTTTGGTACTGGGGATTGAACTCAGGGACACTCGACCCCTGAGCCACACCCCCAGCCCTATTTTGTGTTTTATGTAGAGACAGGGTCTCACTGAGTTGCTTAGCACCTCACTGTTGCTGAGGCTGGCTTTGAACTCGCAAATCTCCTGTCTCAGCCTCCCTAAGTGCTGGGATTACAGGCTTGCGCCACCACGCCCAGCTTATTTTGTGTTTTACATAGAGACAAAGTCTCACTGAGTTGCTTAGTGCCTCACTGTTGCTGAGGCTAGCTTTGAACTCATGATTCTCCTGTCTCAGCCTCCCAAGGTGCTGGGATTATAGATGTATGCCGCTGCACGTGGCTGTGATAATGAGTTTAAATGAGTTTTTATTTTCTTGACGAATTAAATCTTTTATCTCTCACAGTTACACCATCCATTCATGATGTTAGTTTTATCATAAAGTCTATTTGATATTAATATAATTGTGCTAGCTTTGTTTTCCTTATGTATTCATTCATTTATTTATTTTTATTTTGGTAAGAGAGATTGAACCCAGGGATGCTTAAACACTGAGTGACATCCTCAGCCCTTTTTGTTTTTTATTTTGAGAGAAGGTCTGTCTTGCTAAGTTGCCTAGGGCCTCACTAAATTGCTGAGGCTGGCTTTGAATTTGTGATCCTCCTGCCTCAGTGGCCCAAGCTGCTGAGATTACAGATGTGCACCATGTTGCCTGGCTTCTAGCTTTATTTTGATTAGTTTTTGTTTGATATATTTTTTCAGACTCGTGTAAAAATATAAGAGCATATGTTTTGCTCTTATATTTTTACATGACTATTTAAGAAAATGATAGCTGAAGTAAAAGTACAATTTAGCATTTCTAATAACATTTGATATGATTATTAATTTACTAGTTTTTTTCATTATGCTGTTTTATACTTTCAATGTGTCTCGCTTTTGCCACATTTCTCTTTCTTTTCTTCTCTAACTTTTCCATTTTGAATTTACATGTTTGTTTACCATTCTTTATCCTCCATCTGTTGCTTTAAAAGATATGCATTTATTTCTGTTCAAATAATGTTTATACTTGGAAGAGTAATGTACATATTTAATGTAGTGAACTATTAATCAATCAACATCTTAACTATTCTACTCATACAGCAAACAATTCAAGGACTTCACAAGACTTAGTCTTATATCAGCCTGCCACAGCTTGCATTAGTGTGGTTTGGTTTTTCTGTTGTTATTTTAAGCCTTATCCAAAAATTTGTTAGTCTTTTCTAATGACTTTATTTGTAGATTTGTAAAATATTTTCTTATCATCTAGTGCCATTTTCTTTTATTCTGCTATATGACTGCCTGTACTTTGTAAGTCCTTTAAATGAATGTTGGTTTTAGGTACATTTTATCTACTTTAATCTATCTGCACAGGCTTAATTCAAACTTTCCTTCTGAACTGGAATTCTGTGGGGTACACACTTGTAGTTAACCCTATTTTTCTGTAGCACTGGAAATATTAGTTTTCTTTCTTCTGGCTCCGGTTAATATACAAATTCATCCATTGGCTAATGGATAAATTCTAATTTATTTCGAGTTATCTAGCATTTTGCGGGGACAGATTTAAAAATTTTCCCTTTTACTTGTCTAGGCATGATTTTCTTTTCTAATAGTTGTACTGATATACAATTGGGACTTTTGTGTGTTAACCAGTTGATAAAGTGACATGCCATATTTTCCAGATTTTACCTCTTCTCCGTGGAACTAGTCTCTCCTCTGTCACTGATTTGGAATAGACCATACCTATCCCTTATGTACTTCAGGGTTTGCAGTATCACTTCCACAAGTAGCATCACTCTACCTACCTATTCTTCATACTGAGCAGTTTGCTCAAATGAATCTTCAAGTTTATCAAAGCTTTTTAAATCATTCTTTTAAATCATCTTTACATAGACCTGTGAATTGTTATTTATCACATTCTATAAGATCTGAAAGTTCCATTTGGATTTCTAAAAAATATTAATATTCTCTTTTTCTATCAGCATAGATTTAATATTTTCTTTTATAGCCTCAAACATAATATGTATTTTGCAAATGTTGTTTTTATGGCTTGTTGCTTATCAGATAATTTTTCTATTTGCAGTCTGAATACATCTCAACTTGTTTTATTGTTCTTAGATTATTAATATGGCATGTGACCATTTCTCTGTGTTTGTTTGAGTAATCATTTTTTTTAACATTGAAGGAAACATTTGAGGCCTGTGTTTAAAATGTATTACACCAGAAACAATTTGCTTTTTCCTCTACCCATCATATATCATACAGCTTTATCTTTTCATTTTTACTTTTTCAAATTCCATAATTTCTGGTTCTGTGCTTAGAAAGTTTTAATAGGTACTTTTTAATATGCTTACATTGCTTTAAGCATTATACCTTGTACACATATATCAAAACATCACATGGTACACCATCTACATGTACAATTTTTATGAGTCAATTAAAATTTTGTTCCCTTTAATCTTAGTCACCTGGCTATATCAGGTTTTCCTGAAATGCTCTCTTAAGGGACATCTTGTTTTCCCCAAGTTCACCAAGATATATTAGTAGTTTGGAGTTTCTGATTTTATTTCACATATATTTTTTAAATCTCTGTTCATCTGTTTAAACCATGTATTTTGATTCCTATTCCCTAGGTTTAGTTAAAACCTACATTCCAGGTAAACACAAATTATCAGATCAAATTCTGTCTCCAGTGTTTGCAAAATCCTATGAATTTGAGCTTCTTGAATTCTGATTGTGAATTGTGTTCTTCACTGCCAACTTGTTTAGTCATGTTTCAAAAATAAAAATTTAATTTGCTAACATCCTCCAGAATTTTAGGTGTTCTAAGTCAAGCAGGATTTCTGTAAACATTAAATTTATAATATTGTTAAACATAAAAGTGCTTTACTGAGATTTCACTCTGGCAGCTATATTTTTATTTCTAAATTTTCAATTTGATTGTTTTTCCTAAGTATTTGGTTTCTTAATCCTTGTACTTATTTTGTAGTTGTATCATATCTGCTATTTCTCTGAAAATAATAATTGTGCTTATGGTAAATACATAACTTCACTGTTTTATTATTTTCTAATGTAGAGTTTCTTTAAACTGTTGGCATTGGTGAGAAAAGAGAAAAAAATAAAACCCCAAACCCAAAACCAAAAATAAAAGGATAAGATAATAAACATGCCATGTCTTGCAAAACTCATTAGGGCTCCTGACTTTTAACTATGAAACAATTTGGAATAGTCAAAAAAATAAAAGATGTACATGATATAAGCCCTAAATAGCCTTAATTATATCAAATGGAAAAACAATCTTAAAAGGTTTTAAGGAAAAATAAATGTAGCTGTGTTAGTAAGGTTTTCCTTGCTCTGACCATAATGTCAGACAAGAACTATTTAGAAGAAATGTTTATTTTGGCTTATGGTTTCAGATATTCAGCCCCATGGTTGGCTGACTGCATTACTCCGGGCCTGAGATGAGGCAAAAAGCATCATAGTGGCGGGGTGTGGTAGAGGAAAGCTGCTCAACTCCTCCTCTTAGCCAGGAAGCAGAAAAAAAAGGAGTGCTGGACAAGATAACTAATTCCCAAGGACACTCCTCCAGGGACCTGCTGTCTTTAGCCATGCCCCACCTGCTTATAGTTACCACTTAGTAATCCATTTCAATTATTGATCTATCAAATGGATTAGTCAAGTGTTTAGATTATAGTTCTCATAATCTAATTGTTTGCCTCTGAACACTCCTGCATTTTCTATCACATGAGTTTTTTTGTTGAGCATCTTATATCCAAACTGTAACAGGTCATGTTTCATAATTCCTATACTTGCCTTATACTCGTATTATATTCTCCATGTCTCTGAAAATGATAAATGTGCTTATGTTAAATGCACTTTATTGTTCTATTATTTTCTAGTGTAGAGCTTCAAATTGTTGAGATTAGTGACAGAAGAGAATAAAAAAGAAAAACCAAAAAACAAAAACAAAGGGTTAGGGTAGTAAAAACATGCCTTGCTTTGGAAGCCCCATTGGGGTTCCTGATTCTCAAATATGCAATCAGTTTTGGATAATTTAAAAAGTAAAGGATGTCGATAAGGTAATCCCTAATTATATCAAAATGAAAAAAATAATCCTGAAAGGTTTTAAGGAAATACCAAGGTGGCCTATAATAACTATATCATATAGAATTGTAAATTGATTTCCCAGTATATTGTCCCTTAATCTTAGTGCCAACAAGGCATCTACACAGTCCATAAGTCATACAGTTCACCCCATCGTGTCTCTGTATTAGTTGTCTATGTGAGCAAGTACAAGGCAGATCCATCCCAGAGGGGAACAGGGCCTGTTCTCAGTGAGAACTGAGTGAGAACACTTCTGTTCTCAGTGAGCTCTTGGCATGCCAGTATAAGAAAGGAAAATAGGTTGTACATGCAGAGTGGCAGAAGTGACCCAGTAGTTGGTGCTAAGGAGAGGCTACTTACGGTATTTATGTCCCCACGTTGCTGGAATCCTCAAAATATTAACAATCAAGATCAAGCAAGTGAGGATCAATTTCTTCCCTTTGGTGGTCTCCATCTTCTCAAGGTATCCTTTAGTATTTACTTTCTGAGAATTTTATTGATGAAAACATGATTTTGATAGATGTTTTGTGTGCATGGGTTCGTTCACCCCCTCTGTGCCAATCTTCTATATTCTTTCTTGATCTACTGGTACAGAGAAGAATGTCCTGACTATCTAAGAGTTATTTATAATTTAACCTATTTGCTTTTCAAGAAAAGAATTTGGGAAGCCCAATGCATTTGTTAGCCACTTTTATGCTGATTTACATCTCAGCATGTTCTGTTTCTTTCAAACCCGTAGCTATGGAAACATTTATCATTTTTCTTGTGTTTCATGCAATAGTTGGACATAATGTTTCCTTTTATTCAGTGACATTTAGAGGTATTAGATGGTGAAATGAAATCAAATTCTGGATGAAGGCTTAGACAAGTGTTACAGTTTCTGGAAGTACCTGGATAAATGGCCTACTGTGAGTTGGTGGAAGAAGCACAATGGGTTGTCATAAGCTGCATTTGGAATCACAGTTGCTTTTTGTACTATGTGTAGTTTGTCTGACCAAACTGCAAAATGGAGAAAATTAGAATGAAGAGCCTGCTATGCTGAGATCTTGTTTAATCTTGATTTGATATAGAATACATCAAATATGCCAAAATAAATTCATTTTGAGTCTGTCCAAATTTCAAATCTCTCTATATCTTCTTTTCCCCTTTGGAACAATGTGTCATAAAGATCAATAGTTCATGAAAAGAAATTATGAATGAGAAAGACATTTTTCTAGCAATCAATATTTCTTTGTGCTATAGTTTATATGGAGTAAAGTAGTACCCCAGGGTAAATTTCATCCTGAAAATTCATTGAGATGGAAAATAGTATTTTCAGTTTATAGATAAGGAAACTGAGGTTCAGAGAGTTTTAAATAATGTACATCCAAGTGGTGTGGTATACTTTCTCTGATGCATTGTAGGTATGCAGTGCATATTAATCTCTCGTATTTCTTAGTAGCTCTTTGGTTTATAGGTTCTGTTTAGTTTTATCACATGTTTTCAGAAGGAAGAACTGAGTTATGGGGATGCCATTTGGGAAATTGCTCCTGCAAGAAAACATAACTAGATTCTCCCATGGCTTCTTCATATTCTGTAATTCCATTTTTTTACTTGTAGACAGGTTTCTAGACTCAGAGTTTCTATTTTGTGTCCAAATCTATTTGGGCACAAGTAGGAGAGAAATAAAACAAAACAAAATAAACGTCAACTCTACTAAATCCACTAAAGCACATGTATAAGATTTAGAGGAGACCCTTCCAAGACCTCACTTAAAATTGCTTTTAGTTGTTTTCAGAATTCACTAAACATCAGAATTACTTAAATATAAAATGCTGTCATGCAAACCCAGCCCTCTGCTAGAGGAGTGGCAGGAAAGCCTAATGGGCAGAAGGTCAGAACAACCCAGGTCAGATAATTCAGGATTGCATTCTGATTTTATACTTACTAGTTCTTAAAGCTTCAATTGCTTCATCTGTTTTAAGAGGGCTAATGAAGTTGTTTGATCCTCTGTGTGGTTTAGATGAAACAACACCTGCAGAGACCTTAGAATTATGGTAGGCACACAGAATAAATGTTAGCCATTGATATTCTCTACATTTCAAAAAAAATAATAGGACCAAGACAAAAGAAAATCCTTGTACCTTACATATATTCTTAATTTGGCTTTTAGATTATAGAGTTGCTGCTATGAGGCTTGATTGCTTCCAGCAGAAGTGCCAACCAATTAAGGCAGGAGAGGGAACCTTATCCATGCATGCACATGCACACACCCCTGAGTGTATAACACTCCCAGAAAGAAACAAAGAAAATTGTAGGTCTAATGCCAAGATTGTCACAATTTTACTAGCAATATACTGCACACTACAGTTAAAGGATACAATTGGCAGCTGGGATAAGAACCTTAGCTGGATGTAACCATGTGGTTTACTGGCAGATCCTGAGTGGATGACTCTGCCCTAGTATGAATAATACCATTGTATCTGTGATGAACATTAAGTCAATAAGCAACAGTGAATCTACACATCTACATTCATATTATCTGCTAAATATTGTAGAATACTCATTAATAGATTTTAGAAATGGATATAAAATATTTCATTTAACTTTTTAAAAATTTTGTGATATTTATTAAAATTGATGTACCTAGACTGACAAGCTTTGTATGGGCTTGTCAAAAAGATTTCAATGATGGCACTTTAGGAGAAAATCACCTATACTTATAAGGGACAATTACTTATACGTATTTGTATTTTGCCTTAAGACTGAATATAACTAGGCAAAACACCAGGCATTTATAGTTTTCAAAATCTTCAAACAACAAACCTTTTTCTTGTTGTCTTTGTTTCCTACTTGATCCTCTAATTAATTTCTTGCTGATAATTAATTAAGGCTCTGAACACCTCTTCTAAAAGTTCATGGGTACAAGTCTATGAAGAAATTGTGACTGAGCATGTTGAAACAGATACAGCTTAATGTCTTTAACACACTTGCATAAGATCACTGTGTAGCTGTGAATAAAGACTACAGGTAGCAATTGTTTCAATTCCTACATCTTTATACCTTGAGTCCTTCTTTTCATTTTTATATACTTGACATAACTCAAATGAGATGCTGTATCCCATTTCTTTGTAGGTGGAATTTCAAGACAAGAAAAGGAAAAAATATTTTGAAAGTGCAAATATTTTCTGTGAGAGATAATTATACAAATAATCTTGTTTATATTTTGCAGTGGATTATCCAGAAAGTGTTGTTTTGTGCATTGGCTAAAGTGTCAAAATTCTCATTTGTCTTTCCATTCTAACATTCTCCAGTTTTTTTATGTGTATGGGAATTATAGCAGGAAACTGTTCACAATAAAGACACTATAGCTTCATTTTCAAACTTGATTGGGTAAGCTTCATATGAGGAAATCAGGTATCTTACCAATTGTCTCACATCTTTCCTGATGCTTAGTGTTTATTGGTTGAGAAATTACCCTCTGAGAATCCCTGAGTTAGCCCCATTAGAAGCTTGGTGCTGTCCAGCAGTTAGAAAACTATTTTCTAAGTGAGTCTCAAAATTTAAAAGCATGAAGGTCACTGTTACTCTCTCATATAATCAGGTTTGTTTGCACAAATCTGAAGAAAAGATAGACAGAAGTAACATAAGCCCAGGAAAGGTCTAAACCTAAATTAAAGCTTTAAAATAGCCTTTTTGTATATGAAAAGCCCATGAATAGGAAATATGCAAGGAACTGGCAGTGGAGGAAAGTTCTGCAAGTGATGATGGCCATCCACTGAATAAGTTTATGGTAGTTATTGTTGTACTGTTCCTCAGAGACTGATTTTAATTTAAGAGAATTTATATCACATCAATGGTTCTCAAACATTAGCATGTAGAATCATTTATCAGAATTATTAAAATACAAATTGTGGGGACTCAAATTTCTGATTGAAGACCTGGGATGGTACCTCACATTTTCACTTTTAAAATGTTCCCATTTGATATTATTGGTGCTGTTCTAGGAAATATGTTTTAAAAATCATGGAACTATACTAAGCAGAAGTGATTGGACTATAATTTTATGAGCTGCAGATTGTTTTCTTTCAAAATCTCAAGGCAACTTTGGTAATGTCTCAATTTTCTCTTGAATTAAAACTACTGGAAATATACAAATTAAAGATGGAACTCAGATATAACCTGTAATAAGTAAGGCAATTAGATGTAGGCATAAGGCTTTTAGAAAAATTTTAAAAGTTACAGAATTTTATTCTTAAAATCAAAGGAACAAAACCTAGTTCACTGCAACTTGATACTACAACTCTTGCGGCTCATTGGTAAGCTTGAGATGTCTGAGGTTGGAAGGTAAGGAAAAGGTAAGACGTGGGGAAACAGAGTGAGGAATTAGCAAAATCTAACTTGGCTACAGATGGTGACCTCCTGGAGAGAATCAGATAAGCCAAAATTCAGTAGGGGTAATATTTTAACATATTAGCTGATGAATTTTTCATCCTCAGTACTTCTTATGACTCATGGATTTTCACACATCAAGTATCCATTATGTCACAGGTATTTAATAGCTTAAAGAAAGGATCATGCTGTAGAATACAGCATTCAGTGTGTGATAGGTGTTACAGTATACTTGGAAGAATAATCAGAGCTCCTGTGTTCTATTATGTGTTTAGTTAAAGATTGTTCAACTCTTCTGTGTAGCTGAAGAAATATCCATCTGGTTGTCAGAATAACTCCATATAAATCCTATGCATTTCTGACTGGACAGATTCGAGTAGAAGCTAGTCTCCTGCAGACCAGCTCAAGGTCGACCTGGCAAATAGAATGAGAAGGTCTGAAAAATCCTTGGATAGGTGAAAGGAATAGGACACAGCTGCCAATTATGTGGACTTATGACTAAAAACCAGATGACAAGTAAATCTGACTTAATGTCAGTGCATGCAGATGATCACTGGACCCAAGACCAGATGCATTCACCACCAGCACGTGGCTTTTTCCTCTGATGTTCACACAGGCACTTAGGACACATGAAACTCAAGGGAGGGGCTGGAAGGCAGTGAGGTTCTAAAATGATGGAGATTTAATTCCTGTAAAGAGATATTCTAGTATTTAAAAGAATAAAAACAAATTCAGATCTAGAAAAACACAAAGAAAATTGTGTTTCTTGGGGCTGGGATGTGGCTCAGTGGTAGAGCGCTTGCCTTGCATGCCTGAGGCACTGGGTTCGATCCTCAGCACCACATACAAATAAATCAATAAAGATATTGTTTCCACCTACAACTAAAAAATATTTAAAAAAAAAAAAAAAAAAAAAAAAAAAAAAGAAAATTGTGTTTCTTGCACACTCAACTTCATGGCCTGACATTTATCTCTGTTTCAAGGAAGGAGTAAAATTTCCTCTGTAGCATGAAATTTCTGATATTGACCAAACTTTCACTTCAAGAGGGATAATATTTAGCAGCAGTATTACCATTCCAACTTGGAGGCCATCAAGAGTCAGTTTAAAATATGAAGATGCACTTTGGGAGTAAAGAAATGACAGAACTAAATCACAGACACAGGCATCAATGTGACATGGCTATGAGGATTAAGAATGAGGTCACTCTGTAATCTAATACACAATGTCACCTTTGATTTTGTTGATTTCTGTAGATAAATTCACTTGAGACAACTGTCTTGTTGCCATAACATCAGCTTACTTATCAAACGACAAGTCACTTAACATGACTTGCCTTAAGACCTTTGCTTTGTTAATTTCATTAATCTACAGCATCCCAGACTTTTTCTGTCTTAAAAGACTTTAAACTACTTGATCCCAGACTCCAACCTGTACACATATTTTCCGTTTGCTTTCTTCTTCTGGGACATCCCTAAGACTGCTGGTGGTATTCTTGGTAATTACAAGGTGTTCTGAGAAACTTAGCTTTGTTTTATTAACAAGTTTTCTGGCAAGATTTTTAGGAAATTCAAGAGGATAATATTTTCAATCATTCATTCAACAACTTTTTCTTAAATATTTACTATATACCAGGCATTATGCTAAATATTAGGGATTCAGAAACTGAAAGAAAAGGGATGTGTACGTATGTATATGTGTTTGTGTGTGTGGAGATCTGTTAATGAACCCAAAGAATCTGTGTCTTTAGGGAGAAAAACAACTAGTAAATAGAACAACTAAGTTGAATTTGGTATTTAAGGACAGACTAGATATGAGTAAATTGCTGAGTGGTGTAGGGGTACAAACAGTGGCTTTCTGTTCAGATCCTGGCTTAGAAAAGATCTCATTTAGCTTGAGCTAATCAGGATGAAAGGATAAAATGCATATAGAAGAGCATAGCACATCTGAGGACCCCAAAGTAGGTCAGTGGGTTGGAGATTTGGAGGAATGGAGGCAAGAATCGGCAGGGATGGAGAGGCTGGGAAAACCTGAGTGATACTTTGCAGAGAAAGAGTTTAATCACAAGTAAGGAGGAACACGCATAGTAGGAATGTAGCTTTCTGGCAGTAGGAGACTGGGTGGGTTGCAGTTGACATTGAAAATACATAAGCCATTCAACAAGATGTCACTTCCAGTTACTTTAGTTAAGAAACAAAGAGAGCTGGCTGAAGTGGTATGGGAGGGATGGTGGGGAGAAGAAAACTGGGACTTTTAGAGATGGGAAACCAACAAGAATTATTGACTGAAAATGAAGGCTTTGTTAATTTGTGGGGCAGATGGAGAGACAATAGGTTTGTGTGGTCTCATTTCGCTTAAAAACATTTCAACTAATTGTAAAATAAATCCAAGCCAAGAAGAAAGAAAGATGTCAGATTATGGTGGGTACTAGGCCATGTTGCAGGGATGCGTGTTGCGTTCAAGGGAATGGAGGACTGCAATCTACAACTGTCCATTAGGGACCAGAAAAGTCCCTTTCTGTCAGTGTGGACCACTCAGAAGTTCTCTTGTGTGCACATTGCCAAGTGGATTGATTTTTCCTTTGTCCTTGTTGAACTGAGACATAAATATATAGTTGTCTTGCCAAGTTTGTGAAGGATTAGTCTCAGGATGCTTGAGGTTATGATAATCCACAATGTTCAATTCTCTTAAATGGTATAATATTTGCATTTGATATATAACACAACCTCTTGAATGACTTAAATCATCTATAGATTACTTCTAATACCTAGTCTAATGCAAATGATATGTAAATAATTGTTATATTGTTTATGGAGTAATGGCAAGAAGAAAGTGTCTACATGTTCAGTACAAGTTATGTAAGTATTTTTAACATACGGTTAGTTGAATCTGCAGATGAGGAACTTATGAATAAGAGGCCTGACTGTGTTTGTGTATATGTATAAAATAATTTTGAATCACAAGAATATTGGAGATACATACACTACAGAAGAACTCTGCATCTTTTATTTTAGCTGAGCAGAGAAAGACGAAAATAATAACTTAAAGTCCTTTTGAAAAAAAGGTTAGAAATGGATCAACTTCTCTAAGAGCACCCAAATAACAAGTCAATCAGTGAGACTAAAATATCAAAAAGAGGTTATTAGTTGTTTTTTAAAATAATTTGTTGCCATATTTACAATTTCCTTTCTCCTGTGAAGAGCTGAACACATGCTTTGTTATGTTCCATGCCTTCCAGATAAAAAAGGAGTATGACTTGTAGTAAATATAAATGGAGATTTATCGTGAGGTGACCAGCACCTTGCCACGGTAATTTTTCCTGCTCAGAAGGGGACAAGCCACATGAGAAAATAAGTCTGAAATTGTCAGTGAAGAAATAAGAGGCAGAGTCAAAGAATAGGTTTGAAAAGCAGAGCACCTGATAGATTCCCCAGCCCAGGAAGGAGCTGGAAACAAACAGCAAGAAAATGGCTCCAGTTGTTTATTTAAGGGGATACATCAAACGCAGGGATAAGGTTTCAACAAGTGGAGTCTTGCTTTGTGGTGTCTTGCAGTCAGTAGGTTGATTGGCATCTTGACAAGGCACACTCATCTTTGAGAGGCTGTGTAGCTATGTGGCTGCCACAGATCACTCCATCCTGGGTGCTGTGTGGAACCTGGCAGAGCTGAATAGGAGCTCGCATGTATTGCAGTCTTACCAACAGGAATGCTGCTGGAAGTTCCCAGATTCCAGATTTTCCTATTCAGTAGCTGCCATGCCGTCTGGTCCACACACATTTCATGGGTGGCTTCCAACAGAGATTTGTGCTCAAGTTTTTATATAAGTAAAAACAAGAAATATTACTGGCCTATGAAAATGAAGGTTCTTTGGTAATTCTTTTTTTTATAGCAAGCAAATATATTTTTATATTAATTAATTTATTTATTCTAATTAGGTATATATGACAACACAATGCATTTTGATTTATTGTACACAAATGTAGTACAACTTTTCATTTCTTTGGTTGTACACAATGTAATGTTACACCATAAGTGCAGTCATACATGTAACTAGGGTAATGATGTCCATCACATTCCACCATTTTTCCTGTCCCCATGTTCCCACCCTCCTCCTCCCTCCCCTTTGCCCAAAATTCTTCCATTCCTCCTGCCCCTTGCCCCCTGCCAATTATGGATCAGCATCCTCTCATCAGTGAGAACATTCGGCCTTTGGTTTTGGGGGATTGGCTTACTTCACTTAGCATGATATTCTTCAACTCCATCCACCACGTACCTGCAAATGCCATAATTTTATTCTCTGTTAATGCTGAGTAATAAATATTCCATTGTGTATACATAACAGTTTCTTCATCCATTAATCTATTGAAGGGCATCTGGGTTGGTTCCACAGTTTAGGTATTGTCAATTGAGCTGCTATAAACATTGAAGTGTCTGTGTCACTGTAGTATGCTGTTTTTAAGTCCTTTGGGTATAGACCAAGGAGTGGGATAGCTGGGTCAAAAAGTGGTTCCATTTCAAATTTTCTAAGGAATTTCCATTCTACTTTCCAGTTTGGTTGCGCCAATTTGCTGTCCCACCAGCAATGTATAAGAGTATCTTCCCCCCCCCCCACATCCTTGTCAACACTTATTGTTGTTGTATTGTACCATTCTGACTGGATTGAGATGAAATCTTAGTTTTGATTTACATTTCTCTAATTGCTAGAGATGTTGAAAATTTTTTTCATATATTTGTTGATTGATTGTATTTCTTCTTCTAAGAAGTTTCTTTTCAGCTCCTTAGCCCATTTATTGATTGGATTATTTGTATTTTTGATGTTAAGTTTTTTGAGGTCTTTATATATCCTGGAGATCAGCGCTCTATCTGACTTGCATGTTGCTCCAAAAATGTAGGGTCTCTCTTCACCTCATTGATTGTTTTTTTTTTTTTTTTTTTTTTTTTTGCTGAGAAGAAGCTTTTTAGTTTGAGTCTATCCCATTTATTGATTCTTAATTTTATTTATTGCTCTTTAGGACTCTTGTTAAGGAAGTTGGGGCCTAATCTGACATGATTTTGGCCTAATTTTTCTTCTATTAGGCATAGGGTC
The DNA here is from genome assembly GCA_028644305.1 of Xerus rutilus. Lineage (NCBI taxonomy): Eukaryota > Metazoa > Chordata > Mammalia > Rodentia > Sciuridae > Xerus > Xerus rutilus. The sequence continues at coordinate 41,506,414 of CM053406.1, forward strand.
TCTGGTCTAATTCCTAGGTTCTTTTTTTTTTTTTTTAAATTTTTTTGTTTTAGTTGTAGATGGACACATTGTCTTTATTTTATTGCTTTGTATGTGGTGCTGAGGATCGAACCCAGGGCCCCACGCATGCGAGGCAAGCGCTCCACCGCTGAGCCACAATCCCAGCCTCCTCCTAGGTTCTTGATCTACTTTGAGTTGAGTTTTTTGCATGATGAGAGATAGGGGTTTAGTTTAATTTAACTACATATGGATTTCCAGTGTTCTCAGCACCATGTGTTGAAGAGGCTATCTTTTCTCTAATGTATGTTTTTGGCGCTTTTGTCTAGTATGAGATAACTGAATTTATGTGGGTTAGTCTCTGTGTCTTCTATTCTGTACCATTGGTCTACATGTCTATTTTAGTGCCAATACCATGCTGTTTTTGTTACTATAGCTTTGTAGTATAAAGTCTGGTATTGTTATGCCTCCTTCTTCACTCTTTTTGCTAAGGATTGCTTTGGCTATTCTGGGTCTCTTGTTTTTTCAAATAAATTTCATGATTGCCTTTTCTGTTTCTATAAGGAATGATGTTGGAATTGCATTAAATCTGTATAGTGCTTTGGGTAGTATGGATATTTTGACAATCTTGATTCTGCCTATCCAAGAGCATGGGAGATCTTTCCATCTTCTAAGGTCTTTTTCAATTTCTTTCTTTAGTGTTCTGTAGTTTTCACTGTAGAGGTATTTTACCTCTCGTTAGATTGATTACTTAGTATTTTATTCCATTTTTTTGAGGCTATTATGAATGGGGTAGTTTTCCTAATTTCTCTTTCAGAGGATTCATCACTGATGTATAGAAATGCATTTGATTTATGGGTATTGATTTTTATACTCTACTATATTGCTGAATTTATTTATTAATTCTAGAACATTCTCTGGTGGAATTTTTTGGATCCTCTATGTATAGTATTACATCATCAGCCAATAATGTTAGTTCGAGTTCTTCTTTTCCTTTTCATATCCCTTTAATTTCTTCCATCTGCCTAATTGCTGTCTAGAGTTTCAAGGACTATGTTGAATAGAAGTGGTGAAAGAGGGCATTCCTGTCTTGTTACAGTTTTTAGAGGGAATGCTTCCAATATTTCTCCATTTAGGATGATATTGGCCTTGGGTTTAGCATAGATAGCTTTTACAATATTGAGGTATATTCCTACTATCCCCAGTTTTCTAGTGTTTTGAACATGAAAGGGTGCTGTGTTTTGTCAAATCTTTTCTCTTCATCAATTGATAAAATCATATGATTCTTATCTTTAAGTCTATTGATGTGATGGATTATGTTTATTAATCTCTGTATGTTGAACCAACCTTGTATCCCTGGAATGAACCCCACTTGATCATGGTGCACAATAGGGCATCTGTGTATATTAAGCAAACAGCAGCAAACCTTTCTCAACTTCAAGAATCAAATAGACCACAACACAATAGTACTGGGTGACTTTAACACACCTATCTCAGCACTGGATAGATCTTCCAAACAAAAACTGAAAAAAAGAAACTATAGAACTCAATAAAATAATCAATAATTTAGACTTAACAGACATATATAGAATACTCTATCCATCAACAAATGAATACACTTTTTTTCTGAGCAGCACATGGATCCTTCTCCAAAATAGCTCATATGTTATGCCACAAAGCAAGTCTTAGGAAATAAAAAATAAAGATACTACCTCAAATTTTATCTGACCATAATGGAATGAAATTAGAAATCAATGACAAATTAAAAAATAGAAGCTACTACAATATCTGGAGACTAAATAATACATTATTGAATGATGCATAGGTAACAGAAGACATCAGGGAGGACATAAAATAATTATTAGAGGTAAATGAGAACTCTGATACAATATATCAAAATCTTTGGGACACTATGAAGGCAGTACTAAGAGGAAATTTCATTGCATTAGCTAATTCATTAAAAGAACAAAAAGTCAACAAATAAATGACCTGATAATACATCACAAAGCCCTAGAAAAAGAGGAACAAACCAACACCAACAGAAGCAGAGACAGGAAGTAATTAAAATTAGGACTGAAATCAATGAAATTGAAAGAAACAAAATAATTCAAAAAATTTAAAAAACTGGTTCTTTGAAAAAATAAATAAAATTGGCAAACCCTAATCCACCCTAATGAAAAGGAGAAATAAAATTCAAATTACTAAAATTCATAATGAAATAGGAAATATCACAACAGACACTATTGAAATACAGAAGATAAATAGAAACTATTTTGAAAATTTATACCTCAGTAAAATAGAAAACCTCGAAGACACCAACAAACTTCTAGAGACATATGACCTACCCAAACTGAAGCAAGAGGACAGATCAATTTTGAGCAAGGAAATAGAAGATAACATCAAAAGCCTACCAACCAAGAAAAGCCCAGGATCACATGGATTCTCAATCATGTTCTACAAGACCTACAAAGAAGCATTAATACCAATACTCCTCAAATTATTCCATGAAATAAGAAAGGAGGAAACTCTTCCAAACTCACTCTATGAAGCTAGTATCACCCTGATACCAAAACCAGAGATACATCAAAGAAAGAAAATTTCAGACCAATATCCCTGATGGACATAGATGCAAAAATCCTCAATAAAATTTTGGTAATTCTTCTTAAAGAAATAATATCAAGGAACATGTGATCTAAATACTTGCATGTTGAAATTATTATTTTAAATTATGAAATGCAGCCCTTTGGAGACTTGGAACATCAAAGCACAAAGTAAAAAATTAATATATGATATATACTAAGTTGAACATCTTTTGGAAGTCTTAAAGGAGTAGTATTTACGCTTTTAAAAACTGTCATTAGGAAGTCCAGCTATTTGTGACATTGGATGAAAACTGGGTATGTTATAAAAGGCCAAATAAACTAGATACAGAAAGACAAACACTCCATGATGTCACTTAAATGTGTAATCTGAAGAAGTAAAAATCAGAAACAGTAGAATGGTGGTTATCAGGGAATAGAGAGTGGGACCAATGAGGATATATCTAAGGGTTACAGAAGATAACATAAATTCTGGAGATCTAATGTATCCTATGGTTACAATAACTAATAATAACATATTATGTACTTGAAATTTGCTAAGAGTAGATTTTAAATGTCCTCATCACGTACATATATGCAAAGAAAACTGTGGGAAGATGGATGTGTAGTAATCATTTTACAACAAATACTTATATTGAGTCACCACATTTATACCTTAAATATATACAACTTTTTTTTGCCAATAATACCTCAGTAAAGCTGGGGAAAATTGTTTTCACTCTATATGGGTATATCTATTATATTGGTGTTATAAAGGAAGTATATAGATCAGTATGAATTTTGCAAACTTCAGGAGGCAGGTAAAGCATATGATATCTCCTTTTGTAAATAGAGCATGGTCAACTGTCATTTAAGACAAATGTTCCATGAGATTATTTATGGAAGAGTGGATTTCTTATAATGTTTATATATTATCTCCTATATTCTTATGTATTCTCATATTCCTTTAAAAAAGAGCAATGAGGTAAATGCAGCAAATTGGAAGAGTTTTGTCAAAAATATTGACTACAGAACACTGAAACATCGTGTAAAAATAAAACTGCAAATTTCATGGTTTATATGAATTAGGCACATTACAAGTAGGAGCTATTCTTTTATAATTGCTTACATTCTTAAAATTTTCCAAATACTTTCAGAACATTTTACTATCACTTAGCATCAGGTAAAATAAATAGGGATTACTAAAACCTTAATATTAGAGGAATTAAATAAGTCTACTTCATATGTTGGGAAGTAGATCATGGCCTAATCAGAATATATTGTAACCCAATATCTGAAATTTTATTACCTCCCATTTCTTTCTCAAAAATGTCGTATTTTTTCTTTAATATCCATGTGTCTTCTGGTAGGTTAGACACGGACCTGGAGTGAGAGTAGCTAAACTCGAATTACATCAGTACTACTCTTTATGGTCCTAAGTATTTGGGGCAGGTATTTTGACTTTTTTGGACTCTAAATTGCTTTTGTTTTTTATTTTTTAGTGTTCTGGATTATTTTTATACCTTTATTTTATTTACTTATTTTTATGTGGTGCTGAAAATCAAGCCCAGTGCCTCACATATGCTAGGCAAGTGCTCTATCACTGAGCCACAACTGCAGCTCCATTGTTTTTGCTTTTTGTCCAGAAAAAAGAAAACATTGCTTAGATGATATTTAGCTTCTCTCTATCTCTAACCATCAACTACCAAAGATCCAGGCCTCTTGATAGTCTTTTCTTCTGGATCACTTGAGTTATTTACTTACTATTTTTTAGTAGAAAAACTTTACATATATTTAATATTTTCAAAGCACTAACTACAAAGATAATCATTTCTAAGGAAAAATAGAACATGATTGTGGGAATCTATAGAAAACACTTTTTGAATCTCTTTAAAGCAATACTACAGAGATGATTTGATAGCAATATAAACTATATTCCCAAGGTCAATAATTTGATTTTCCATCACAACAGGAGATCTTCACCTGGAGAGTTCACAGGAAAAGTAAGAGCCCCCCCATGGAATCACTACCTTTTAATGGCTACTTAACCCTAAATTTTAAAATGAAACCAGGTATTAGTTTTATAACTAAGATTTCTGAATATCTTCTATAAAAAACTGAGTATATTTGAAAAGTGGGATACAAGTTCAGATTTTTTCATTCCACACATAGAAGTGAATCCTCATGAAATAACCAGGTCCACGGAAACACTGTGCTGGTGCGTGCTTGTGTGTGTGCAGTCTGAGGTGCTGAGAAAGCCATATGGCCAGCAGCTCTGTGGAGTCAGAACATTGAGATCCTGCTGCTTTATGTCCTTCTTTCCAGTTTGCAGTCCCTGCCCTCTCAGCAGCATGATGTGCTACAATCTCAAAATACACACTGACTTTGCACGCAGAAAACCAGTGAGGGGACCAAGCAGCCATATGAGTCATTAGATAGGTGTCTTGTAGTAGCTTAAATAGGTTACAGTGACCTGTGGCAAAATGGGCTATGAAGACATCAGAATGTTAGATTTTCTTGCCCCTACGTGAGTGGATGAACACCAGAGAAATCTCTTAGCCAATTATGATATGCTTCTTTCTGTTTCCCTCTTGCTGCCTTCCTTACCCTACCCTTGACTACAACTGAATTAGCAGGTAGACTTGATGTTACTCTCAGGTGTGAAAATGACTTACAAAAAGGAGATCTTCTCAGAATAGCACTTAAAATTTCACACACACACACACAAACACACACACACAAAGCACACATGCACACATACCCATACCACACACACACATGCACAGATACTCCTGTTGCTATCCATAGAAAAATTAAAGTCAAATGTATTTCATATTTATAATTGTTTCAAATCACACAAGAGCACTAGAGAGACTTCATGTTCATTCATCCAGTGTCAGAAAATAGTTGAAAACCTAGAAAGTAATAAGATTAACTCATAAATAGTGTGTGTGTGTTATTTGTGTGTGCATTATGCAAAAATTGATCAACTTGGGTCCTCCCCACCCTAGTTGCCTATTTGGCTGAACATGTCTTGTTCTAGCTTCTTTTTTTTTTTTCATTTTGTGAGACAAAAATCCAGCTTAAAAGTTAAAAAAATGAGTTTATCAATCCTTCACATAAACCATATTTTAACACATTTTAAATTTGATTATAAACAACCAAAACACTGCAGAGAAACTGCAGTTTTTTATAATCAAGTGCAAATGTGCAATCACCATTTTAAGTCTAGTATTATTATTTCTAATTAAAACTGTCACTTCTATCTACATACTCTTCATCTGCTTGTCTGCATGGTCATCATAAAGTCTGCTAGATTGGGGTAATTCTTCTTGTATTATACTTAGTAGAGAATAGAGCATTCTTGGTTTCTGGCCCAAGTGTCAATCATATAAAACCCAAAAATGTTGCATACATTTCCAAAACACCCCTGACTGGATGTTATTTTCTCTACTGAAAACTAGTGTTTTAAACCCTAGGAGTAAGCCCGCAATTTCCCTAAAGGTGAGTGGAGAGGTGTCCTGTGCATTCTGAGAGGGAAATACCCTCAGTGACAAGAGTGGGCCCGAGGCCATGACACTGGGATTGAGATCTGGGCTTTAGGAGGGCTTTTTTAAGAATTCACTAGTTTTGTCTGTTTTTTTCTTAAATTGCCAGAGATGAAATGGGAGTAGTAGGCAATCACAGTCAGGGAATATTAAGTTTATACTTTCATATAAATGGTTTTTTTATAAGCTCAAACTCTAACTAGTCATATCTCCTGATTTTAATCATCTTCTTCCCCATTAAAGAGGAATATGTATGCATAGACTTAAACAGAAGTGTGTAGAAAACACAGGAGAAGAAAGAATCTTGCCCCTAAAATACTCTTTTCCTAAAAACCAGGAGGAGGCATCCACATTTTATTGAAGATCAATATTTTGAAATCCTATGTAGTGACCACCATGCAATAAGAATTGGCTCCTGGGGGTCAGAATCAGTGGAGAAGACAATGTCTTCAAAAATGGAGCTGTCAAGTGAATGACAAGGCAGATGAGACTGACCTCTTCATTCCAAAGATTCCAGTATTCTAGCAACCACTGGCTTGATAAAATTTTGAGTGCTTAAAATGTGCCTCATTCAAATGAGGGGTTCTCTATCTGCAAAGTGCACATAGAATTTCAGAGACTTTGTGCAACAATAAAAATATAAATTATCTTATTAATTTTATGTAAAATTTATATTCCAGTAGTCAAATTTTAAAATATTAGGCTAAATGAAATATATTAGTAAAATAATCTCATCTGTCTCTTTGTGCTTTTTATCTGTGACTGTGAAAGTATTTCAAATTAACTATGTGGGTTTTATTGGTTGTTCACATTGGCCAATGCTGATATAAGTGAAAAGAACTTTCAAAGGGAAGGAGGCTGATACTGGGTTATAGTTGATTGAACAACTTTTAACTGAGCTTTCCTATGTCAGGCATTGAGCCAAGTGCTGGATAAACACTGATGAATAAAACAGATGTACTTCCTGGACTGAGTATTCATAGCATCCTCAGGGGAAGAAAAGCTAAACAAATAATTACACAATTTTAAATGATCATAAGTTTCATTATGTAAAAGGAGTGAGTATAACAGAGGCTACTAACTTAGATTGGAAAGTTGTTCAAGGTCATTCTGAGAAAATATCATGCGTTGAGAACTGAAGCATGACTTGTATTTAGCCAGTGCTATGGATTGAATATCTGTGTCTTCTCCAAAAATCAATATATAGAAATCCTGGTTCTCAAGGTGATGGTTTAAGAGAATGAGCCTTTGGGAAATAATTATGTTGTGAGGGCAGATACTTCATTAATGACATCAATGCCCTTATGAAAGAGATCCCATGGAACTAATTTGACCCATTTGCCTTGTGAAGACACAGCAAAAAGACACTGCCTAAGACAAGTAAGCAGTTCCTCACCTCACACAAAATCTATCAGAACTTCGATCTTAGACTTTCTAGCTTCCAAAACCATGAGAAATAAATTCTGTTTATAAGCCACCCAGTCTGTGGTATTTTTGTTACAGCAGCCTAAATGGACTAAGGTAGCCAAGCAAAATACTGTAGAAAGAAGAGCAATAGATACTAAGGAAACAGGATGTACAAAGACTCTGAGGCAAGGCAGAGATGAAAAGGCTGACCCTGATGTGCCTTGGTTGCCCTAAAGAAAGTGACTAAAGATGATGGTGCAAAGACACATGTGAGCCAGATCACTATTAGCCAGGTTAACACTTTGGAAGAAACTTAAGCAAGAGATTGAAATCATTTGCTTTATGTTTTTAGGATGTGACTTTGCTGTGAGTGTAGAAGAACAGGGAGGCTACTGCCATGAGCCCAGATAACAAGCAGGTGCACATTCTGGGCAGAGTGGACAGTGCTGTTTTCCCCTGCCCTAGCATGTGCCGTTTGCCTTTCTTAATCTCAGCCAGATATTCCTGTTCTTTGGTGGTGATTAGTCCTTATTATACTTCTTTTTGTGTATTTTCTATTAGTCTTAGGAGATCACTGCTTTATTTGTCCCCTGTGGATTTTGTCAAAGACAGAAGGTGACTTTCTGATTCCTCTGCCTTATTAAACTTGATTAACATCTTTTGGCCTCTTCTTTCAAAAGTGACATCTAAAAATAAAGCATTCATTCCTTGTTCTTGTCATGTCTAGACATTATGAATTTCATAGATCAGAACATCACAGAACATTACTGCTAATACCTGGTGCTCTTCCAAAGCAGTCGTTTTTACTATTGCAAATACCTGAAAATATTTTATTCTCTTCTTAATACTGGGTAATACAAACTTAAAAAATGTATTTCAAACATATGAACTAATTTTGAATATATTTATTTAGCAGTTTATTAGGCAATATTTCATATCATTATAAATCATAAAAATGTCTTCAAAGAATAATTTTTATTCTGTTCTTTACTGACTAAGCCCTTGAAGTGTTTAACATTGTTATTTGAATCTTTAGTATCCTTCCTGAAATTACTATTTCATACACATTTGTCTAAGGGATGAAGTGTTCCACCCCTTATTTTCTTCAAACATGGAAGTATACTGTAAAATTGTTCCACACAATGCTTTTGCTCTTATTTTTATTAAGTAATAATTTCCATATAGTAAAAATAAAAATAATATGTATACGGCTCATTGAGTTTGGGAAACTGCATATACCTGTGTAACCCAAAGACCAACTCAAATACATCAGCAAATCACTTTAACCCCACCTCAAATTCATCTATATGAATTACTTCTCACCAGCTCCACTGTTATTTAGTCTGAGAGTCATCATCTCACCTGGTTTGGCAATGACCTTCTAAACAATTTCCATGCTGTCACTCTTTCTCAAGATGACAACAGAATCCTTTTACAATGCTAAGTGAATCATGCTGTGATACTGATCTTAAAAAAAAATTGCAAGAGGCATCCTTGAGATTAAGAGTATTGCCCTCCCTTACTTATGTGCAGGACTTTCTACATAATCTGTGGAACTGGGTGTAACATGAAAATACATAGCCTGTTTTCTCGCTTCTCAAAGATCTTCTCAAAAGTACCCTCTCTCTTTCTTGGTTTTTCTCAAAGTATCATCTTATTTTAAATTGCTATGTAATGTGGTATTCCTTTGAGCATGGGTCTAAAGGAAACACAGCATATCAAGGGTTTACCCAACCAGCACTGCTCCCAACCAGTCTCCCTACCAGAGACTGAGCCATACCTGGGAGCAGAAAATTCCAGCCAGATGTCTTCCTTTCCCACAGGCCCACTGTCTAAAACCACAGCAGTTGAGCAATGGCTAAGGGTACTTCAAACTCTAGAATGCTCTAGGTACTTGGATCTGGGATGGGCGAGAGGCATCACTACCAAGTAATCCATGGAATATATCCCTGAATAAGATGACCACCACTATGTTCTGCCTGAAGATACCTAGATGTGTACACAGCTAACATGAATCCTTCCACTCCTTCGTCCAAGCTCCCCACTAGGCCCCTAGTGAATGGCAAATAGGTAAGGAAGTCAAGGAGTCCTGAAAAGTGGGATCATACATGCACAAAGGTTCCAAACACTCAATGTGCTCCAATCAGTGCATGCCCATCTAAGAGCACTTGAAACAAATTCAAAAATAAAACTATCAATAACTTCAAGAAGGTGGCCAAAGAGTAATTCATCCAAATGTCAGAGATCTTTTTGGGTAGAGTCCTGTGTTGCTACACTAGTCACACACCCATGCATTATCAGTTTGATACGACTCTACTATTCTCTCCATCTTTCTTTCCTGCAACTTTACTTTTTTTTTTTGCTGTCCTTAACCATACCACAGTGCACCCTCTTGAGCCCTTTGGAGTTCCTGTTTCCTCAGAATGCTTTTTCTTTATGCTTTTTCTTTAGTTATATATTGGATTCACTCCTTTGACTTCTTCATGTCTGTACTCAAATGGCACCTTCTCAAGGAAAACTTCCATGAACAATAATTTACAATTAACACTTCCCTTCAAACTATATCCCATTTATTCTATTTTAATGCATTTATCACTCTTTAAAATTATATAGAATTTAGCTGGGTGTGGTAACACACACCTGTAATCCCAGCAACTCGGGAGACTGAGGCAGGAGTATCACAAGTTCAAAGCCATCCTCAGCAACTTAGCAAGGCCCTAAGCAACTTAGAGAGATCCTGTATCAAAATAAAAATAAAAATAAAAAGGGCTGAAGATGTGGCTCAATGGTTAAGTGCCTCTGGGTTCAATCCCTGATACAAATGTGTGCATATATGTGTGTGTGTGTATGAATATATATGAACATATATATTTATATATATGTGTATATATATATGTTCAGGGATCATGTACCTCAAGAATGCATATACTATCTGGCATGTGGTAGGTGCTCCATAAAAATGATACAATTCTTCCAGGAAGGATCACTGTGTGTATGTGTGTGTGTGTGTGTGTGTGTGTGTATCTGTTTGTACAGCCACAAGAAAGAGGAGAGAGAGGAGGAGGAGGAATCTTTCAAAATAATTCATAGTTTAGAAGAAGAAATGTTATTTGCAGTTAATCAACACTGCAGGTATTCTCCACTGTATTGAAGTGAACAAGTCTCTGTAAAAATCAATTGATAAATAATAGCTACTTTCCCAAGGTCACATGAGTAGTAAATGGCAGGGCCAGAATTCATTCCCAAATATATTTTGCTCCAAGGACAGTGCTTAATTTTCTCAGAAGTTATTTGTATTTTAAAGAAGGTATCTCTTAATTCACAGTATATGTCTAATTGGAGAGCTACATGAGGGAAATTTCTGGTTGTAGGCTACTCCATATTGCCTAGCTCCCTTTGTTTATTTCCACTATGCTTTATTTCTTCTACTTTCTATAGTAAAGAACTAGACAGACACTAAAAGTTGTCAGTTCCTGAGTTACATGCAGACTGATGTATGGATCCATTTTTAGTGTGATAACACGCCTCAATCATCTCATTACTCAAATCAATGGAGATTTTGAATGAAAAAATTATACAAAGCATTGGGTAAACCAAAAATCACAAGGAAATGCTCAGTACAGAAAAACTCACTCACTCTTTCTCCCTCCTCCTCTTCTTCTCCTTCTTCCTCTTTTCCTCTCTCTCTCTCCCTCTCTCCGTCTCTCCCACTCCCTGTTCCTAAAATTATAACTCCTCCTGGTAGAATTTTACATTTTACAACTGGTTGCTAAAAGGTTTGACAAATGAAATTCATATTAGAGATTCGGCTTCAAATACATTTTTGTATGAGTTTTATCAAAAATCATTTCAAATGGCACATTATCTATTTTATGAAGTAGTTTGTCTATTATCTATCACTCTCTCTATCACCAATAAAAATTGAGTTTCATGAGGACAGGAATTTTTACTCACTTTATTTTGCACTATATATCCAGTGCCTATTATAGAATCTTGCAGTGAACATGTCTGATTCTCAAGGTACCTTTTCCCCTTTGGGCATTGTAGCACAATGTCAAAATGATAAGAAAAAGTCAGATGCTTGTTCAAGTTTTCCTAACTGCCTAGTGTATTTTGTAACAAATATTTTGTAAAAAGGGTTTCATTTCTATGAATTCTAGTACTTCAGAGTGTTTTGAATAGTAACAGCAGGTTAATACACATAAACCAACAAAACTACCCAAAATTAAATAAGTGTTTAAATGAATTGAAGACAATTTGAAATACATTATGAGTTAGTATCTAGGTAAATGGTGTTAACTGCTTTCTCATTCAGTGAGCAAACTGAATTTAAGGACTTCAGTTATTATTTCTACAAATAAAATCTGAACACTAAGTGTCTATCCTTAACCTCTTTCCTAAGTTTCAGTTCTATCTCTTTTTTCTAGAAAATTCTACATAGATATCAAACATAAAGTATATAAATCTAAACAATAGTTTCTTTGAAAAAACAACCAAATTTCATTTCATGATTTCTCATTTATTTTGAGACCGGTTCTCACTAAATTGTTTAGTGCCTCACTAGGTTGCTGAGTTTGCATAGGCTTTTAAAGCACAGTAATTGTTGAAATAGATGGGGGGAAAAAATTCTCATCACCTCTGCTAAGAGGACCTAACCATTTATTATGTATTATGATCACGGATTCTTTGTGTTAAGAGTTCATGCAGGTTATAACAAGGATGGCTTTATATTTCTCCAGGTGGTCAGCCATGTAGCCATTGAGACTTAAACTCATATTTACAGAGCATATCATTTGCCATGTTCTCTTTGTCTAGGCAGCCCCAAAAGGCCAGCATGAAATCAACGAGAAGGAAACCAAATCTCAACTTTTGATGACAAAGTTGTGGAGGAATGTGTAAGCACAGAAATATTGCTGTGAACATTTTAGGAAAATAGAATTGCCACACTCTCTGGCAGTGAGTGTGGGTGTTCACTCTTGGATGTGTGATGGTGTGTGTGAGACAGTATGTTTTAGAGGATATCCTACTAAATTAATAATACTTTTTTTCCCCTAATATCGCTGTGAGGACAAAGACATATAACTCAGGCAGTTTCTATTCTGCAGAGCTACAAAGTCTGCTGGCAGCTAAATGCATTGTGGAAAATCTCTAAGTTTCCATTCTTGCTGTGATGCTTGCTTGAGTATATTATGAATAGCTACAGTCAGAAACATATTTTTAGGTATTGAGGACGTAACATTTGCCATTCCAAGAAAGATATTTTTCAACATACATGTTGGAGAAGCAAAAAGCAAACAGGAGAATAAACAGAGCTGTCTTTGGCACTTTACAATATATGTGCCACTCACTGTTCTCCATTCATAGTGCTCTCCAGTGTTTCTCCTCAAGTTACTAGAAAAGAAGAGGTAATAAATCTTTTAGTATCAATTGCCAACTACAATTTGGGCATTTTTTGCAAGTGTTATTATTTTATTAAAAATCCACTTATAGTTAGGCCAATACGATTGTTAGTATAGAAAGCCTTAACTGAAGCGTTTAAAGGGCCCAAGAAGAGGATTTAAATATGAGATTCTGGCCAAATAAGAGAATAAATGGTGGCACATGCCACAAGCTGGAGATGCTAAAAGCAATTAATGGTATTCAATACAACTAAAAATAAATGAAAAACCAGACACTGATCACACCAAACACAAGACAGATAGAGGGAGATTTGACTTATTGGAGGCTTAAACATAAGCCCTAAATCTAGGGAAGAATTGAATGCCTTTCCTCTCCAAAACCCATTCACAGAAAGACAAGATTTTACTTGGGATAAATTGTCCTAGGATAGGCCGAAGGTAAAATACTGGACGTGGGATGAGAACTTTAGAGGTCCGGTAGGTTCCTATGTCGGAGCTTCAGAAACATTGTGCATAAAACAGTAGGAGACAGTTCTCTCTCCTAATGTCATCTGAGTGTTAAATCTCCAAGAAAATCAGGGTAGTGTCTAGTGGAGAGGAGGCTCACTCTGTTCCACTGCTAGTACAGGCTTTTAATTAAAGTAACCACAAAAATTTAGCTTGGAAGATTTAAGATTGCTTCAGCATTTGGGTTGAAGTCTTATCTAGTAACAGTATACATAGCCCTCCTAGCATGTCCATTACAATAAGGACATATTGATTTGATATCAAAAAGAGTAGGGGAGGGGTATACCTCAGTGGTAGAGTACTGGCCTAGCATGCAGGGGGCCGTGGACTTGGCCTTCTGCACCAAGCATACCAAACAAACAAACAACAAGAACAGCAGGAATAAGCCTATATGGTGGGCAAACAGAAGGAGCACATAAAAGATGCACACTTGAAATGAAGGCTCATTTCTGTACAGTTGCCTGTGAATCATATTTCTTCTTAAAGTGGATGTTCACTGAATTTCCCCTATGAGCACTATTTCGGGGTGAAGATGATTCTAGCACATAGTTTATTTTGTAGAGCACAAAAATCCATGCCAAATAATAAAGCCTAATCTTCTGATGGCCAGAACACTTTCCTCAGTTTGAATAAACTGTAGACTGGTTTTTCTTGACTCTTTGCCCTGACCTACATTTTCTTTTCTTTTCTTTTTTTGGTACCAGGGATTGAACTCAGGGGCACTCAACCACTGAGCCACATCCCCAGCCCTATTTTGTATTTTTTAAATTTAGAGACAAGGTTTCACTGAGTTGCTTAGCACCTTGCAGTTACTCAGGCTGGCTTTGAACTAGCGATCCTCCTGTCTCAGGCTCCCGAGTCACTGTGGCTAGCAGAACATTGTCTTTAGAAAACTTGCACTTTCAAATTCTTTCTCAGCCCCTTTGAGATATATGTAATGATGTATACAAACCTTTCTAAAGACTCTTATCAGGTAAACATTGCAGAAATGCCTTTCTGAAGAACCTAGAAGTCATCCTCTTGAATTGTCATTGTCAGAGAAGATTATGCCCCTGCCTTCTAGGAGGATAGAAGTTTAATCTCAAAGGGCACCAATTAGCAAATACAGGTGACCTAATCACAGAGGAAAATACTTGCCAACTCAGGGAGAACTCAGTGTGTTTACCACATCTCATTGATCAAAGGCTTCCCTCATCTGGTACTTCTCCACTAGCTCACCTCCAGAATTTAAAAATGCTCCCACTCTTTGTTCTAGTGCCTGATTTCAGACTTAGTTCTGGTCTCCCTTTCTTATTTCAATAACCTTAAAGGAGGTCTTTGTGTGTGTGCGCGTTTAACGTTTATGGCTCCTCTAGCTGTGTGCCCTACAATCCCTTTGATGACCAGATAAATTAGCATCTTTTTTCTTGGCTCTTCCTTTTTTTTTTTTCTTTTTTCTCCCTTTCTTTCCTTTCCAGGCTCTGCAATTCCAGAACCACTAACTATAATTTTATGTTATAAAACATTATCAACATGTAAAATGAGAAGCAATTTTCATAGAAGAAAAGATGGATTTTTCTTTACACATGATTTAAGATGACAACGAGAACAAATGGGTTAAACACTTCTTGCCAAATGATCTTACTCTGCTAACTTGAAAAATATACTATGCTAGTTTTGAAAACTGTTACACTCTTAAAATGATTTCAAATCATATCAAGTGATGGGATTTGTTCATATAACAAAGTCAAATAGAACACAGAGATTTGACACAAATTGCTAACGCGGAGAGGGGACAGCTGCAGACAGATTAGCTTTTGCTAGCCTATTGCAGGCCACCTGTGCTGGCCAATCACCTGGACTCAAAACAATTCAAAGTTTGGCTTTTGCCAATTTGAGGGAGAATGTTTACATCTGCCCTTGCCTTGCTTCAGGGTTCTGCCCGTTGGGAGGACAGTGCTGAGGGAGATAAGTGTCCCTCCCATTAATTATAGGCCTGGCTCTTTTCTGTCCACTTCAAATGTAAATTACTTCATCATAAACAATTCCGTTTAAAACAATTCTGTCACTACCCAGTGCTTCACAGCTATCACAGAATTGTTTGCAAAGTCTTATGTCCTTAAAGCAAAAGAAAGAAAACAAAAGAAAGATGGAAAAATGCAACAAAGAATCAAAATAAAGGCACTCAAATCTGTAGTGTCTTACCAATGTTAAAGGCTATGGGACTACTGCCCCATGTAGCTGTATAGTAGTGGACTTCACAGGAATTCTTACTGTGCAAAATAAAATAAAATATACCTTACAGGCAAAAAGAAATACCTGTGTTCAAATAAAGACTGCCCTAGTGCACTGCACACTTAAAAATTACACTCTTTTCAGTGTTCTTAAGAGTAAAGAGAAATACAAATGAAATGAGAACTAATCACATAAAATATAAATTTGCTGATTTTGAAGACATTCTGATCTATGTACTGAGTCAGACCACCTTCATCAGACACCAGAGATGGGTCCTTTTTGATTGTCTTTCCATGATTTCAGGGACCCATGGTCTATTATAGTCTGAAAATATTTAGTAGAAAATTTCATAAACAAATGATTTATAATAATTCATAAGCCTGAAATTGTGCATTGTTTTGAGTAGTGTGAAACCTTCCTACTGTCCAGCTCTGTCCTTCCAGGGACATGAATCTTTCCCTTGCCCAGCACATGCTACTTGCCTGTTAGTCATTTAGTAACTGTCTCAGTCATCAAATCAACTGTCCCCATGTACTGGTGTTTGAGTTCCAGTAACCCTTACTTTTCTTGACAGTGGCCTCAAAGTGCAAGAGTAATGATGCAAAAAATGCATCAAAACCCAAAGCATGGAAGGATATGTTCACTCTAGTACTTAGTGGCAACACTGAAGGGCATGTAGGAAAAATATAAAATGAATCCTTCAGAACTATTTCTGATTTCAGGCATCCATGGCAGGATAGGGATCTTGGAAGATATTCTCCACAGAAAAGGAGGGTTTACACTATATTACAGACTAGAATAGGATAAAGTACTTTTGAGTGACTTTTTCAGAATGATGTAATTAGAGAGTATATGAAAAAGTTCATGAGGTATTGGTGACATACTCACTGGAACTTCTGGGCTCTTAAAAAAGAGAAAAAAATGGACTAGCAGATTTATTGTGATAAAATTATTAACATTCGAGTTACAGATTTATTATTTTATAATTAAAAATAATAGATTAATAGAATTAATAATTATTTTACTAAGGACAATATGACATAGCCTATAGAACAATAGCAATCATAACATAATATCGGACAATTGAAGAATGCTTCTGAGTAATTTGGAAGCATGGGTCCTTGAGTACAGTGATTTTCATAGTTTCTTAGTTTTTATCACTGTGGAACATTTTTAAAGGTCAGTTTTTCATATCAAAGGATGTAGTACGTGTTCAATCCTGAATAAATGCAAATGTGAGTTGCATGCTTAGAAAATGATACTCTAAAGCACAGCTTCTAAAAGTGGGGTCTGTGGATTAGCTGCGTCAGCATCACCTTGCCACTTAGAGATGCGATCGTTAGTGTCCAGCCAAAGACTCACTGAATCAGAGACCACGGGCCTCAGAAAACTGCATTTTATTAAGTCTCCAAGTAATTTTCTGAAATGGCTAAAGTATATAAAAAGAACAGGATGTTGGGATCAAACAGAGAGAAGGCACTCCAGCGAGGACAAATCATGATGGTGCCATGGTAGTTGGAATGATAGCATAGATGTGGACCCAGATCTGGACCCAATGGCTGCCTGAGCCAACTTTGTAGGTCTGCATTTTACAACCATTTAACATCTAACTTAATAGATCCTAATAGAACTTAAGAACTATTCCAGAACTATTAAGTTCTGGAATGATACTATTGTTTGCCTACATTTATTATCACGTATTTCTGAACTTGTCATCATTTATGTTGAGTTCTAAAACTTAATAACATCTGAAGTAATTTTTTCACTTGAACACTTTAAAAAGATACACATTAACTGAGTCTGTAAAACTCTGAATTTCTTTTTCTATCCTAAAAATAGAGTCTGAAACAAATATAAGAAGAAATGTTCAACATCTCTAGCCATTAGAGAAATGCAAATCAAAACTACTCTATGATTTCATCTCACCCCAGTCAGAATGACAGTTATCCAAAATACAAGCAACAATAAGTACTGGTGAGGATGTGGTGAAAAAGGCACACTCAAACATTGCTTGTGGGACTGCAAATCGGTGCAACCTATCTGGAAAGCAATATGGAGATTCCTTTGAAAACTTGGAATGGAACCACCATTTGACCCAGCTATCCCACTCCTTGGCCTATACTCTAAAGACTTAAAAACAGCACACTACAGTAATGCAGCCACTTCAATGTTTATAGCAGCACAATTCACAATTGATAAATTGTGGAAGCAACTTAGATGCCTTTCAATAGATTAATGGATAAAGAAACTGTGGTATATATACACAATGGACTATTACTCAGCAATAACAGAGAATAAAATTATGGCATTTGCAGGTAAATGGATGGAATTGGAGAACATGATGCTAAGTAAAGTAAGCCAATCCCAAAAAACCAGAGGCTGAATGTTCGCTCTGATTAGCGGATGCTGATACATAAGGGGGGGTGAGGGTGGGGAGCATGGGAGAAATGGAGGAACTTTGGGGACGGGGGAGGTGGGGGAGAGAAGGGAATGGGAGTAGCAAAAATGGTTGAATGAGATGGATATCACTACCCTAGGTACATGTATGAAGACACAACTGGTATGACTCTATTTTGTTTGCAACCAGAGAGATGGAAAATTGAGCTCTATATATGTGCATCGCATTGTTCTCTCCAGCTAGCCTTCAGTGGTAACACAGGGGTAAGCGAGGAGAAGAGATTCGTCTTTTTCTTTTCTTTTCTTTTCTCTTCTCCTTCTTCTTTTTGGTGGTGGTAAATTTCTGACTCTCCTATAGCCTCTTCTGAAATCCCTCCAGGGAATAGGAACATCTTGTCACTTCCAAGTACAGTTGGAAGTCCTACTTCTCCATATGGTCTCCACTGATATATTGTGTATTGAGTGATGTCTCCTTATTGCCTGTGGAGATGGAAAAATGCTGTGTCTCTACTCTGACCTTCATGACATTAGCATAGTTGAAGCTCCTAGCTCAATTGGCATGAATAGGATGGAACCACAGTTTTTCTGTGGTGTTTGACTAGAGCAGGGTGGTTACTGACTAAAGTGTTTTCTCTAAGCTGCCCCTTTCCTGATTTTATGGATAGAGAGAGAGAGAGAGAGAGAGAGAGAGAGAGAGAACTACCAAACTTCTGCTGGAGCTTTTCTTATTTGTGCTTATTGGTGTTTCTGTATTGAGAGCTTCTTTAGCTTCCTATCATGAAACAAAAACAAGGAAAAAAAAATCCCAGGGAACTCACTATTACATGCTACTTGGATTTTGAGTTTCTTCTTGGCTAGTCTGCTTTGTTCTCTGATTGCTGAGTTTTCTTGAGTTTGTTATATAAGTAATGTCCAAGGATTTTAGTTATAAATTAGCTGAAGGAATAAGGATAAGTATGTCTAATCCATCTGCCCAGAAGCCAGTCTCCACTCTGGTAATTTTTAAAAGTTGTTAAAAATACATAATTACAGTTAAGATTTACTTTAAAAAAATCAATTAAGTCTGATTTTGAATTGGAGAGAATTGTGTTGTGATTAAAATAATAATGTATTTGAACATAGTTATACAGTTTAAATACCGCAAATTATTGTCATGATAGAGAAGTTTTATGTTTGTGTGAAATTAGCAGAAACCTTGTAAACTTATTTACATTGAAGTACTTTTTAAGCAAAAATAATTACTTAGGAAATCTCTACTTATATAATTGTAGTAATGGCCACACACTGGGGAAACTACATTGAGGTAATTCGGTTTTCAGTAAAAGCCACTGACATTCCAATCAGAAAATGCCAGAAATGTTTGAACGAGTAAAATATACTTGTGGAAAATACTGAAGCTCCAGATGCAAGAGGAAGCATATGGTAAAATAAATCTAAAACATCTAGTAACAAACATCTACTCAGAGAAAATCTAGACCAAGGGTAGCAAACTTTTCCCGTAAGAGCTACATAAGAAACATTTAGGCTTGTGATCCACATGGTTCCATATGTTCCACTCTGCTGTTAAAGCATGAAAGCAGACAGCAAGAACTGTTACAATAAATATTTATGGATATTGAAAATCTAATTTCATAAAATTTTGAATGAAATGAAATATTTCTTTTAATTTATCCTGTAATCATCTTAAGTATCAAAACTATTCTCAGCTCAATCATAATATTAGCACTCTTTTAAGTTTAAATTATTAAAACTATATCAGTTTAACATTTTCTTATTATAGAAAACTTTAATTTTGAATTTTAAGTATTTGACGAAAAATCCAACAGTTATTATTAAGTATTTGCATTTGAATAATTTTTCAACATGCAATGATGCACTTATACAGAAATTTCCATATAAAAATCATATAATGTTCCATAGATCACTAATAAAATTATACTTACAGTTCAAATACTATTAAAAATATTTGTGTATTTTCAAACAACACTATGTATACATATACATGTATATATATATACATGTATATGTTTAAATGTTTCTTTTATAAAGACTCCAAGTTGATATATTTAAACAGATAACATTTAATTAATACAGAAGCCTGGTATATTATCTGTCAAAATCTAGAGACGTTTCCATGGCCTTTAAAGAAATATTGTAAAGAACTATCTTCATTAATATTTTTTGAAGGAGAGGTCTTATGAAATAGTGAAATGTTTAAAATAGTTTTACCACAGATTAAACAAAAACACAAAACGCAAAAATTGGCAATGATATATCATAAATTGAGTAAAATTATCAAGTATATATATATATATATATTTTTAAAATATTTTTTTAGTTGTTGATGGACACAATGTCTTTATTTTATTGCTTTGTATGTGGTGCTGTGGATCGAACCCAGGGTCTCATGCATGCGAGGCAAGCGCTCTACCGCTGAGCTACAATCCCAGCCCCATCAAGTATATTTTAATAAGAAAATGTTGGGTTTGGTTTATTAAGAAATATACACACAAACACTAAAAGTAATTGAGAAAAAATAACTATTTTCCAAGAAAAGTAAAACGTTTCATGACTCAATTAACAAGAAATAAGTTTTGTTAACATTTTAATTTAGTTATTTTCTGTCACACAGTTTATCAATATTAAGGTAAATGTTGATTACTCTTTTGAAGGAACTATCGACTTAAATGATAATAAAACATCATTTAATTTATATTCCAGTTGAGTATACTTATGTTTTCAATTTTTTCCCCTCCTGCTTTCATGTAAAAGGTAGAAACTAAAACAACATAACCCATATAAACACAGGGCTTCTATATGACACTAGCCTAAATACTTTAGAGTTACTGACTCAGTTTAAGAAGCTGGTTGTTATCACACCAATTAGCAGGTGGAGAAATAGAGGTACAGAGAGAACAGATACTTTATCAACATGATGGTATAATATTTAAGTAGAGGATTCATACTAAAATAATCTGGCTCTATAATCCATGCACTTCGGTGCTGCATGGCTCTTTCTAATTACAACAATTAAATAAAATAATGTAAGAAATAAAGTTTTAAATGGAGGGTTGCTTTGATTTGTCTCCTAAATTTGAGTCATAATTCAACAAAATTCTACCTGAAAATGACCACAGCTTAAGTTAGAATCTTAGTTATCATCCTTAGGAAGACAAAGGCCAAGATCCAAATACTTCGAATTCTTTGCATAGCTATTGATAACTATATTCTGCTCATTTTAAACTATAAGAAAAGTAGTTTTAAGAAAAAGAAAACAACCTCAAGTAGTTAAGCAATTGAACTTGTGTAAGAAATGCAATTAATCATCCAAACTTGTCTTGAGCTGGGTTCTGTGGCACATGCCTGTAATCCCAGCTGCTGGGAAGCCTGAGGCAGGATGATCATAGGTTCAAGACCAGCCTCTGCAACTTAGTGAGGTACTAAGCGATTTAGTGAGACCTGTCTCAAAATCAATAATAAAAAGGGCTAGGGATGTGGCTCATTGTTTAGGTTCCTTTGTGTCCAATTCTGAGTATCCTAGCACCCCTCCCCCATAAAAAAATAAAAACTTGCCTTGAATGTGTGTATTTGTGTGTACACGCTTATGTGAAATAATCAGGCCTATTCTTGCTTGTTCATTATGATTTTTTTTATTTTAAAAATTCCTGTATGACCAAATGCCTGCTTTCATAATTAATATAGTTTCAAACTCTCAAAGGAAAATATTTATTTTACTTACAATGTATTTTCAGGTGAAGTTGATTTAAGGCTGCTTACATAGAAATTACAATAAATTATTTTAACATGATTTAAGCAGTAGAAGCATAGGAAACTGAGGGTTATTCTAAATAAAATGGAGCTGCTGAATATCAGTAGACAAATATATATAAATACAATGGCCACTACACACTTTGGTTGAGTAGACTAAAAATACAACAGATAGTATCTGCAATATGATTCACAGTATCATTAATAAACATAGCTATGCAAAGGATTGAGGTTTAAAGGAATTGGTCCTGTCAAACATTGTAGACTATGTCTGTAATCCCAGCAACTCTGGGCTGAGATAAGAGGATCACAAATTCTAGGTCAGCCTCAGCAACTCAGCAAGATCCTTTCTCAAAAAATATAACAAGGGATGTGGGTGTGCTCAGTGAGTAGTACTAAAGCATCCCTGGATTCAATTACTGGTACAATAAATGAATGAATGAATGAATGAACGAACGAACGAACGAACGAACAAATAAATAAATAAATAAATAAATAAATAAATAAACAAATAAATTTGCTCCTTGATTTTGTGGTAAATTATTTTCCTGAAAAGCTTCAGTTCTATGATTTTGTGGTAAATTATTTTCCTGAAAATCTTCTTATGGAAATTTCAACATAGATATATTAAATTTTTTAAATTAAGTATCAGTGATAATTGTTTAAGGAAAATTGAACTAAACTAAATTCAAATTACAAATCATGTTATTTTATAAATAATTATTTCAATTATAAAAATGCTAGCATAATAATATGAATTGTCAATGCCCTCCAACAATGACCATGAGGGATTTGTTCTAAGTTGGATGCTGTGAAGAATTATTTTATAGGAGCCATGTAATATTCGTAATATTTGTTTCATTATTGTTAGAGTTTTTAAATATAGTTTTACATTTTCAAGTCTCTAGTATTTTATTTTATTGCATAGTGGTAAGATAATATTACCAGTGATCTTTCTTCATTTTATATTTTATTTATACATTTCAAGATTTATGACTTTAAACATAAATTTTGTTTGACACTGGAGAAGGTAATGTATTAACTCTTTTAAGATATGTTTTTATATCTGGCATTTCAAATCAAGCAGGATGACATGTCTTCTTAGTAGCTGTACTAATAGTCCAGTATAGTTAGAAGTATAAGTTATATTTTATGACAGTATATAAATATATTTATATATTTATAAAATATATAAATATATTTTATGACAATAGAAGAACTTCATTTATATTCTGTTTGCATTTTTTCTGCAGGATATATCAGAAAGGAGATAAATATTTACAGTAGTGTTGCCTAGTAGAAGTTTGTTGAATGATGAGTATGTACTTTTGTACTGTCCATTATAGAAGTCACTAGTGCTATGAAGCTATTGAATACTTTGGATGTAACCAGGACAAGAGTAACTGAATTGTAAATTTTAAGTAACTCCAATTTTAAATTAAACAAAAACAGTGGCTATCTTATCTGACAGTGCATGTCTGTATCTCTTCACTATTGCATTTAGACAATTTTTCTTCATATTTCTCTCATTCTTATATGTTATTTATATGGCCTATATGGTTTGATTTATTCCTAAGTATTTGTTTCTGTAGTTATTATAAATGTAGCTATTGTTTCTTAATTTCTAGTTCAGTTGGTTTGTATACAAACACCACTGATTTTTATATGTGGTTTTTATATGCAACAAATTTAATTATTTCTTTTACTAGTTCTAAGAGTGTGTTTTTGTTTTTGTTTTGGTGAAGTCATTAGGATTTTCTTGATATAAGATCATGTCAGCAAATAGGAGCAATTTAACTTTTCATTTCCTATTTGGATACCTTTTACTATTATACATTCATTTTAGAATAAAATCACATTGAATAAAATTACCTATTATCTTATTTAATGCATTTAGGCTTATATTTATATTTGTATAATATACTGACTCTAATTTCCTGCACATTTTTCATCTAATATATTTGCTTACCCTTTTATTTCCTTCATATAGTCATCCCTTCTGAACTCTTTTGTATTAGTTTTATATGTTGGATTGTTCCATCTATCTTGTCTTTGTCTTTAACAAAAAAGATTCAAACTATTAATGTATAAATACAATTTTAAATTATTTAGTTTATGTTAGGTCAGCTCGAGATCTCACGTTTCCTCTCGCGAGGTGGACGCAGAGCGTACAATATGGCGAACTCCACACAGCAGCAGCAGAGGCATGACTTCAGTGTGGTGGATTCTGCACAGCGGATGTAGGGCATTGGTTTGGAGCAGCTGTGGGGAATGAAGCATCAAGCAGCCCTCATGCGCAAAGGAACAGTGCTGATATGTAAGCAGTAATGGGCCTCCTACCAATCGGTGGACTTTTCCTGACTCATCCCGGAAGGAATCTGACCCTGGCAGGATCCCCTGACCAATCCCAGGGGACGCAGGACTCTAGATACCTCCTCTTCTTATCTCATAGCCCCTTCATTCCTGCCTTAAACCCTCCCCTTCCTGACTGGGCCCTTTAAATTTTCTTTTCCATGGAACATGTGCGCTACTCTGCCGGATACACTCTGATGGATGGGAGAGTTCAGCCTGAGAGCATCTATTTTCAATAAAGCCTTGCCCAGCGGTTTTAATTCGTCTCTTTTTGGTCATCTGGCTTTACATTTTATTTCAAGATTATGCTTCCTTACTTTTCAGTTATGTATTCTGCTGTATGATTTATACAGTTTTGGTGGTTCATTGATTGCATATCTTCTTTTGCATTTTACACCTAGAGAATTATTATATTTTCCATAAAATAAAAACCGTATTTCCCTAAAATATGCTCTAATAATAACATTTATTTTACTTACTATGTTAGAAATATAACATGCCTTTTTTCCTGATTATCTTTTTCACACTCAGTTTAGTTAGAAAAATCTGGAAATTTATATCTAGTTTACTCTCTTCAAGTTATGTTTTTATAATAAATTTTTATCTTCCTGGAAAACCTGTTTTACCTTCTAAGAAATGTCCTGATTGTCAAAATCTAGTCTTCCTTCTAAGAAATGTCCTGATTATCAAAATTTGTTCTCTTCAAGCTGATTTCATCTTTCTTTAAATTGCAAAATTTCTCAAAGTTTGAGGCTTGCCCTTATTGTATGCTTACAGTCCAGAAGATATTTTTCTCCTGACTGCATGTTTTCTAGGCAATATCTTCAGCAATGAAGAAATATGAATTGTGTGTAATCTAAGATGCAACCATTTTCCTAGAATCCATCTTGGGATTCAATAAAAACATTTCAAAAGTAAATAGAGATAGTAGACACATTCACAATTCATATTTACTAGCTAACTTACTGTATTATTTTCTTTAAAAGCAATCATTATCCATTATACTCAATCCTACATTTAGGGTTCAGCTACTCTTCTGACAGAGGATTAATATTCAACATATATAAAACTCAAAAAACTTAACACTAAAATACCATATAACTCAATCAGTAAATGAGCAAATGTGCTAAACAGACATTTATCAAAGAAAAAAATACAAAATTTGGCCAACAAATATATGATAAACATCCTTAGCAATCACGAAAATACAAAACAAAACTACACTGAGATTTCATCCCACTTCAGTTAGAATGGTAATCATCAAAGCAAACAGATGATAATAAATGCTAGAGAGAATGAAGGAAAAGGGAAAAGAAACATTTTTACTCTATCGATGGGAATATAAATTCAACAACCACTATGGAAATCAGTATGGAGCTTCCTCAAAAAACTAGGAATGGAATAAACTTATGACTGAGCTATATCACTCCTTGGTATCTACCCCAAAGAAGTAAATTCAGCATACTACAGTGATACGAGCATACCAATGTTTATAGCAGCACAATTTACAGAAGCCAAGTTATGGGTCCAGACTTGGTATCTGTCAAAAGAAGAATAGAAAAAAAGAATGAAATTATGTCATTTGCAGAGAAATTGAACTGGAAACATTATGTTAAATGAAATAAGCTGGGTTCAAAAATCAAGGTTCATATGTTTTGTCTAATACATGAAAGTCAGAGAAGATAAAAGGGGAAAAAAGTATCTTATGAAAATAGAATGGAGACCAGTAGGTTAGAGGATAGGAATCAAGGAGTAGAATCAAGGGAGGAAAAGAGGAGACACTGAGAAATTAAATTAGATAAATTATGCTATGTGCATATATGGATATATCACAATGCATTCTACTATTATGTATAATGATAATGTATCAATATAAATGTTATAAAAATATTACACATGGCAGTGCTGACCTATTACAATGACATCATCATTCACATCTTTGAACCTTTACGGTTCTGTAGTCATGTATTTTAACAATTTGTAGAAACTATATTTAAGGATTTCTCCTACTGTTATATAAGTAAATATTCCCTTCAGCTTGCTAAGTTACATATAAATATGGGTTATGGCAAGAAGACCAATCAGTTAATGAACTTCTCTTAATATTCCTGCAACTTCCTATTTTACATGCTGAAAAATTTTTCAGAAAAATATTTCCAAAATACCCATGAAGTTGCCATGAAATCATATTTAGGCACGAATGTTTGCCTTACCCTCCTTCTTTCTTTTTTTCCCCCTAGTGCTGAGGATTGAACCCAAGGCCTCACACAAGCTAGGCAAGCACTCCACCACTGGCCTGCACCCCCAGCCCCTATTTTTGGTAAAATAAACATTAATAACTCCTACCAAACCCTCTGTTTCTTCATCTTTGAAAATGGAAATAATAATTTCCCAGGGTTATAGAGGATTCAATGACACAAAAGTGATCAGTACAGACCTTAGAATCTATTACACAATCAATAAACAGTAGCTACTAAGAGTATGATCATAATAATCTCTGATAAAGTGATAACAATATTTGCAGAATTTTAAGTTATCCTTCCCTTTCTAGAAGAACTATATTTTTTGTTTAAAACTAAAGTATTTATTGAGAAAATTTAGAGAGAAGTAAGGATATATTTATTTCAAGTTACTTTTTTTTTTTTTTTGGTACTGGGGATTGAACTCAGGGGCACTCGACCACTGAGCCACATCCTCAGCCCTATTTTGTGTTTTATGTAGAGACAGGGTCTCACTGAGTTGCTTAGCACCTTGCCATTGCTGAGGCTGGCTTTGAACTTGTGATTCTCCTGTCTCAGCCTCCCAAAGTGCAGGGATTACAGGCTTGAGCCACCGAGTCCAGCTTCATGTTATTTTTATATTTTATTAACAAGTCATAATTGTATACCTGATGGAGTATAGAATTATTTCATATATGTATACAATACAGAAGGAGTAAATCAAGCTAATTAACATTTTACTAATCAATTTTGGGGTGGAATAACTTTAATTAACCCTCTTAGATATTGTGAAGCATAGTAAATTATTGACTGTGGTAATGTAATGTGAAGAGATTTCAATGTTTATTTCTTCTAACTGAAACTTTATATCCTTTGATCAAAAATTCTCCATTCCCTTTTTTCCACCATTCAGCCTATGGTAGCCATTATCCTATACTCCACTTTTATCAGTTTTATCAATTATCATTATCCTATACTCTACTTTTATCACTTTCTTAGATTTTATACGTGAGTGAAATCATGCAGTTTTGGCTTTCTGTGCCTGAAACAGATTTCAGTTCCGGTGGATACATACTCAGAAGTAAGTATACTTGATCATGTGGGATTTCTTTATTCTTTTTCTTTCTTCCTTCCTTCCTTTCTTCCTTTCTTTTCTTTTCTTTCGTTTTTTTAGTAACTACCATACCATTTTTTTGTAATGACTGAACTAATTTACTTGCCCACCAATCTTTAATACTTAACGTTCATCTTTTTGATTAAATTCATTCTAACAGGTGTGAGGTGACATCTTATTATCTCTTATTACTTATGCTGAACATTTTTTGTTTTTCCTTCCTCCCTTCCCTTCCCTTCCCTTCCCTTCCTCCCTCCCTTCCTCCCTTCCTTCCTTCCTGTCTTTCTTCCTTCCTCCCTTCCTCCCCTCCTTCCTCCCTCCCTCCCTCCCTCCCTTCCTTCCTTCCTTCCTTTTCTTTTTTTTCTTTCTTTCTTTTTGGTACTGAAGATGAAACCCAGGGACCATCATATGTTAAGCAAATACTCTACTACTGATTTACATCTACAGTCCTTTTTATTTTATTTTATTTTATTTTGAGACAGGTTCTCACTGAATTGCCCAGGCTGGCAACTTGGGATCCTCCTGCCTAATTCTGCTGAGTAGGTGAGATTACAGGTACCCAGCTATATATCTTTTGAGAAATGTCTTTTCAGATTCTGTACTCATTTTTTGATTGGATTTTTTTGCTAAGGAATTGTTGACACCTTTCTTGATATATGGATTGCACATATTTTCTTTCATTCTGTGGACTATCTTTTCACTTTGTCAACTTCCTTCACTGTGCAGAAGATTTTTACTTTGATGACATCTCATTTTTCTATTTTTGCTCTTTTGCCTGTGCTTTTGGGTTTCTGTTGAAAAAATTTTTGCCAGACCAATCTTGTGGAGCTTGGTTCCTATGTTTTCTTCTAGTGATTTTACATTTTCAGATATTATATTTAAGTCTCTAATCTGAGTGAATTTTAGTTTATGGTATGAGACAAAGGCCATGTTTATTTTTCTGCATGTGGATATCTAGTTTTCCCAACATCATTTATTGAAAAGATTGTCATTTCTATATTGCACTTTCTTGTCAAAAGTCAACTGACAAATGCATGGGTTTATTCCTGGGGTTCCCATTCTGTTCCATTGGTCAATGTCTTTTAAAAAACAAATTTTTTGAGTTATAGATGGACATAATACCTTTATTTTATTTGTTTATTTTTGTGTGGTGCTGAGGATCAAACTCAGTGCCTCACGCATGCTAGGCAAGTGCTCTACCACTGAGCTAAAATCGCAGTCCCTGGTCAATACATCTTTATGCAAGTACCAAGCTGTTTTGATGCTTTAAGTTTTGCAGTATATTTACTTTTTAATTTTTGATTAAGAAGTACTAGTCATGCTTGCTAATAGGGTTCAGTGTAATATTTCAACATAAGTATATAGCATGTACTGATCAAATCCAGCCTCCTTTTACCTACCCTTTCCCACTACCCAACCTTTTATATTCAGATGAACTCTATTTTCTTTCCACATTTAGGAAATAACATGCAATACCTGTTTTTCTGTATCTGACCTTTTTCACATAATGTATTGTCCTCCAACTCCATCCATTTTTCTGCAAATGACAAGAGTTTTATTATTTTTATGGCTTAATAATGTTCTGTTATGTATATATACCACATTTTCTTTATTCATCCATTCATTTATGGATACTTAGGTTGATTCATTATCTCTATTCTAGATCTATTATGAATAATTCCACAATAAACATAAGCATGTAGGCTTCTCTTTGGTATGACCATTTTACTTACTTTGGATATACATCCAGAAACAGAATAGTTGAGTCATATGGTCAATTTTTGGTTTTTGAGAAACTTCCACACTGTTCTCCACAATTATCGCATTAATTTACTTTCCCACTCACAACATTATCAGAGTTCCTTATTCCTCACATTCTTTCTTGTATTATTTAAACCATATCCATTCTAATGAAGGTGAGATGAAGTCAAGTGGCATACTATAAGCTTCCACTTTTTTCCTCTGAGAACTTAATGAAAGCTATTAATTCCCTCCCTTTGAAACATACATACATACAAAACTACCTAATAATGGAAATGAGATTTATAATACCATGTTTGGCCCTGACCTTTGGGCCTTGACAAAGCTGGACTTCTGCTATATAATCATTGGAGAATCTTTCTAATTATTCAAAAACATTTCTGACATTATTTTGTAGAGGCTCAATACTATTTTATAACAATTGTTGGGTAAATATGAATGTAGCATAGGTCTGCCTATGGAATTCTATACATTATGTATTTTGTACATAAATGGCTACATTTCCCACTTCTCATCATAGCTCTTCTTTTTATAGAAGTAAGGGAAACTAAGTTCAAAGTTCACTTCAAACAAACACCACAATCATCCTGTCAATTACTTATTAAAAGGTGTTTCTTTCTTTCTTTCTACCCCGCCCCCTCGTACTGGGGATTGACCACTGAGCCACATCCCCAGCCTTATTTTTGTGTTTTATGTAGAGGCAGGGTCTCACTGAGCTGCTTAGTGCCTCGCAGTTGCTGAGGCTGGCTTTGAACTCATGATTCTCCTGTCTCAGCCTCCCAAAGTGCGAGGATTACAGGTGTGCACCACCATGCCTGGCTCAAGGTGTTTCTTTAAATTTATTTAAGGATTTCATGATGTTAGAGTTCATTGCAGTGCAACTAACATAGAAAATATTAGTGTTCCATAATAGACATCTTTTTATCTAGATAATTTCAGATAATTTCAACCTACTGTGGTTCAGTACGCCACTCCCCTAAAATGGAGCTTTTCTTTTTACTTTTTATTATAAGATGATAAATCATTCTTTATACAAACAAATTTGCAAATAGCTAGGTCTTTGAAAAGCAAAATAGTAATTCAGTTGACACAGGCTGGTACTGATAACATTAGAGAAAATGTAATAGATATCCAATGAAGTTCAAATACTAAATAAAAGCTAATTATAAGCAATTGCAATCTTGAGATTGGGATCATAGAATTGGCAGTCTTTGCTTAGAAAGTTGGATGAACAGAATTGGAAGCATGTCCTATGAGAATAGTTCACCCTTATTTTCTGTTTGATCAGATTGATTAAATTTAGTCAGAGCACATATGAAATTTATCAAATACTAAATGTCTAAACAAATGGACTTGTTTACTTTGTTGTAGCTTTTATTCATTCATTTAAAAAAGTATTCACCAAAAGCCTACATTATACCAAGAATAGTGATTGATGAGAGAGAGGAAAATGATAAATGATACACAATCCCTGTCTCAAGTCACCTCAGGCAAGAAAGAGAGACAAGAACATGGAAGACTTAATGCTGTGTAACAAGTGCTCTGATGGAGGAAAGCCCAGGTATTAGAAGGGTTCAGAGAGGATGAAGTAACTCTGTCAAACATGAGAGACTAAAATGAGACTTTAAACACCAGTAGAAAATATCCTCAGAAAGAATAGGTATGAGAATAGAGGAGGGCAGTGTGATCCTACCAGAGAGAAGAGAATGTGAGAACCTCTGGAGACAAATGAAGGAAATGGGGCTCTTGAAATATTGACACTTAAGGTTTCAGTTGAGTATATTACTTTTCTGTTGCTGAAATATTTAATACCACAAATTTGGTAACTTAAAACAATGAAGATTAATCCTCTCATGTTTCTATAGGTCAGAGGGCTGACATAATTCTTAAGGGGTTAAAATCAAGATGGCAGCACTCTCCTTACTAGAGATTTTGTTGAGAATCAGCCTCCAGGTTCATATAATTGGTTGTCAAAAATCAGTTCCCTGAGATTGTACTGAAGTACAATCAGAACTGGAGGATACATTCCTTTGCTGGCTAATGCTGCTTGCTTGCAGTCTGTGGCTCAAAGCCCCCCTGATCTTCCAGACTAGCAACAATGGGCAAGGATCTTTCATTTATTTTGCTTTCTTTTCTGCCTCACTTCTCTACTTTCAGGGAAAAAAAAATAGTAGCTGCTTTGAAGGGCTTGTGATATCAGATTGTACCCATGCAAATCATGCAAGATAATTTCCCTATCTCATAAACTTAATCACATCTGAAAAGTCCCTTTTGTCATATAATTTAACTTATTCATAGGTTCTAGAGTTGGAGGATGGAATTATTAACCTACCATAATAGGTAAATTAGGATAACTGAGACTACAAATGTAAATGGATGGAAGATAATAGTAGATCTTATATAGTTAGATGAGAAGCAACACTTAATCCTGAGAGAAATGGGATAACGCTACACAATTTTCAAGAGTATAATGACAAAATGAGATTTTCTTTTCAGAATGATCACATTAGCTTCAATATTGG
>CM053406.1:41538697-41572545 GCA_028644305.1 Xerus rutilus
TTGTTCTTTTCCTGTGCAATGAAAATACATGCTTCACAAAAGGACTGCTCTTTCAGGCTGGATCTTAGAAGATACTGAAATTTGGGGGTAAGTTTTAAGTGAAGTCTTGAATTACTTTATTTTTTATTTTAATTACTCATGAATATTAGTTGTACATTCCAATTGATTGCAGAGTGTTATTTCCATACATACATGTATCATGTATCAATTCACGCTCTCTACCACCCTCTTTCTCTCCCTCACATCCCTGTCCCATTCCGGGGAAGGAGATTATAACACAGCAAAACTAATGCTGATAGAAATTTGAAACATTAAAGCTAATTGACACTAATTTTGGAAATAAAATTAGGTGCTTACCTCTAAAGTGATTATAAATACTCTAATATAAAAGTGAGCTCTTCTTCATGAAGTTTACTCCAAACCAACCCATTCTCTTTTCTGCACACCTGACTGAAGTATAGCATAGTACAAATACATAACTTATCTTTATAATAACAAGCTAGCAATTTAAAGCTATTTTCAACTCACAAGGATTATAATCAGAAGTGTAACCATGGCTTAATCTTTTGTCTTCTTATAAAGTTACATAAACCAATGATTCTTTAAAATGTAGAATCATTTCAAAATCAAACAAGTTAAGGAATAATTAGCTAATAAGAACTTATGAGCTATTGAAAATAATATAGAAAGTCCAAACAAAGAAATATTGGTAGTATTTATTTTACCACAGTGCATGGAGTTTGTGAAGACTTTTTGTCACTTTTTATATTGAGAAGCCTAAAGAGTTTTTCTGAATTGCATTTAGAAACTATAAAATCCTGCGATGCATAATAAAGTGGTGATTGAAAAAGCCCAAATGGGTACTTAAAAATTACTACTTTTTTGATATTCTGTATTGGCAATGAAAAACCCATGGCCATGACTAGCTTCTCAGTACCACAACCTGATATGCAAATTCAGGATGTAAAGACTGAATGTTATGTTCATGTTGCTACTGCTTATGTATGCCCAGATACTTCCATTTTGGGACTAAAAACCCTTGCCAACATTCCACTGGCATTCTTTTATGGGATGAAGTAGCTAATCTTACATAATGTGTAAGAACACATTCTTCAACTCTAACCCTAAACTCACCCACACCATGGGGTTCTATTAAAATAAGTTTTTAGAAAGAAATAAGTGAATAAGTGGCCTATGAATATTTTTATTACTCCCAAATTTTCTTGAGGTAAAAATATTTCTAACATTTAACATATATTTTCTGATTATTCTGGTTTCTGGTTTTGTTTGTAGTCCTCAGATGCAAATATTTTAGTTATTTGTGTGATCTTCACATATGTTTTAGTTTCTTGCTGTGCCTCAGCTGTTCTTTCCATAGTTTTTTTTCTTTTTTAAAACCATTTTCAATTGATATTTAGAGGTATGCAAAAATTTCAATTCCTCAGGAAAGTCTTCACTGATCCTCCAGATTAAGTAGATGCTTCCATGTTCTTTTAAATTATTTTAGAGAATTTGTCCAAATTTGGACTCATAGTTATGCGACTATTTAATTTATGAAAATCTTTTACTCTATCTTGTAAGCACTATGGTATGAAGGATCTATTTTGCTTTGGAAATTAGTACTTCATTTCTAAATACTAATAGGCACTTAATAAATTTTGAGGGGAGTTACTGGGGATTGAACTCAGCAGCACACAACCACTGAGCCACATCCTCAGCCTTTTTTTTTTTTTTTTTTGTATTTTTTTTAGAGACCAGGTCTCACTGAGTTGCCTAGCACCTGCTGTTGCTGAGGCTGGCTTTGAACTCGAGATCCTCCTGCCTCAGCCTCCCAAGCTGCTACGAATACAGGTGTGCACCACCAAGCCTGGTGCACTTAATTTTTTGATTGAATATTTTAAATGGATATTTCAATAAATACATGAATAAAGAGTAGTCATTACCTCTGTGATCTAGTGATGTTTATGAGGATACTGATATTATCTCTAGTTACACTTTAAAATGATTGACATCACACTTACTGTACAACCTATAATTTATCTTTTACAGAATTTTTAGTGAGAGTAGCATGTTGAATTCTGGGCCATTAATGATTTTGAAATTTTAATAAACCTATGCATTTCAGCACTTTTCTAGATCAAACAATTGCAACAAATGGTTTATACATCCCTTTGTAGGTAGAGCAGAGGGTACAACAGAGAGACTAAAAGTAGAGAAAGAGTATAGAGTTATCTTAAAACATTTCTCACTTTTCTAAATTTATACCAAGAAGATTAACTTGAATGAATAATAACTTTGCATATATGCACTACATTTTTTAAACCTACAAAGATGCTGGCATGAAAACCAAATTATAATTTCCTTATCTATAATTATTGGATTTGTTGTTGCTTTATTGCAATGCTTTTTCTATATCAATAGACAATAAAAACATAATTACTATCATGTAAGGACATGGAACACATTTTAATATTATGGTGTATATTTAATCAGCTTTGGCCATTGATATGGCTTAATAAACAACTTCATGACTCAACATCTTAAAGTACAATTTATTTGCATTCATATATCATATGTCAGCAAGTCATCTCCTGACTGAATGGGTTGTCTGGGTTTAGCTTTAACTACAGGGTAGGGCAAGTGTGTTGCATTTGTCTCTGATCCTCCATGCACGGCTGGACTAGTGGAGGTGTGTACTTCTACTAGCAATGGCAGAAGAAGATGTATGAAAGGAAACCTTTGATATCTGTTAAGGTCTAAGCTAATTTCTGACACAAACTTAGTTGTGCCCACTCATCCTTGTACAAAGAAGGCTACTTGGCAAAACTGAATATCAATGGTTTGCAATAGTAGAAGCTGCTTTTAGTGTACGAAATAGAGTAATGAGCAAATAGGATGGATATGAAGGTGACTGAAGGATCAGGATAGTAAAATGCAATTCATCCCACATAGTAATTCTCTTGAGAAATTGAGAAAGCTGATTCTCTAAAATGGATCTCTATTAAGACAGAACAACAAAGGGGTGCTTTTTCATTTGCTTGTTTGTTTGTTGTTTTGTTTTTCTTCTGGTGCTGAGGATTGAACCCAGAGCCTTACACATGCTTTACCATTGAGCTACATTTCGAGTCCAAGGGGTACATTTTTTAGTTGCACCACCAATTTATTTATTTATAATTTGCTTACAGTGGAATACATTCTTTCTGCTTGGTGTATGGTTCTCTGTACCTTGATAAATGCATGCTATATAACCTCCACCACAATCAAGATGCACAACAAAGGTGATTGTCAACAAGATACCTCTACCTCTGAACCCTAGTAATTCATATCTGTTACTTTTGGTTTTTCTCCAAAATGTTATATAAATGGAGCCCATTCAATCAGTAACTTTTAGATTCTGGCTTCTCTCACTCGGCGTAAAGCTTCGGAGAGTCATTCATGCTGTTGTTTATATGAGGGGTGGCTTTCTCTCTTTTTCCTTAAGTCTGTCACTTTTTGTTTCAAATGTTTCACACATAATGACTTAATATTACTATGGTATTTTGGTGAATTGACCTTTTTATCTTTACTTAGTGACTCTTTTATCTTTTCTCCCTAGCTATTTTCCCTTTCCTGAATTTTACCTGGATGATAATAATACAGCTACTCCAACTTTTCATTAGTGCTTTTGTCCTGCATCATTTTTCATTCTTTTCCTTTTAACCTTATCATTTCATTATATATATAGTTTCATGCATATGCAAAGCATATTATTTTGTATTTTTTTTAGAGACTTAATTTTGAAAATTTCATTTAACATTTCTTTTAGACCAGCTCTACTGCGGGTAAATTATGTTAGTTTCCCTTCATGTGAAAAAAAAAAAAACTTTGTCTTGTCGTTATTCTTGAAAGATATGTTCAATAGCTATGAAATTGTGAGATGAGATCCTCTTCTTCTATGCTTTAAAAATATTTTCTCTGGTTATCCATTTTTCTAATGAGAGATCTTCAAGCATTTGAGTTGTTGTTTGTCTATATGTGGGAGATGATTTATTTTTCTTTGATTTCAAGACTTTTTAATGTTAATCTTTGTTTTTCAGCAGACTAATTATGATGTGTCTGGGAATGGTTTTCTCTTAGTTTGTTCTAATTGTGGTTCATTGGTTTTGTTTTCATTGTTTTGTCCAAAGTTTACTCCTTTTTAAAATAATTTTATTGATTCTTTTTAGTTATTCATAATATTAGGGTTCATTTTGACATAACTATAAAAGCATGGAATATAATTTGGTCTAATTCAGTCCCAGTATTTACCCTTTCCCTTCCCACCCGCTCCCACTGTTTCCTTCCCTCTACTTTATTCATTTTTCTGTATTTACTTATCATTTTCTTAAATTAATATCATGTGGATATACATGATGGTGGGATTCACTGTGGTATATTCATAAATGTACATAAGAAAATTAGGTCAGATTCATTTCACTGTTTTTCCCTTAACTTGTTCCTCCTGTCTCCCCATCAATCTACTTCATCTAGTCCACCAATCTTTCTTCTATTTTAATGAAAATCCCCCTACCTTTATCCTTTCTCTTTCTCTCTCTCGCTCTCTTTTCCTCCATTATTTTGGACTAGATTCTGCATATCAGAGAAAACATTTGACATTTGACTTTTTGGATCTGGCTTATTTCACTTACCATGGTAGTCTCCAGTTCCATCTACTTACCAGCAAATACCATAATTTTACCCTTCTTTATGGCTAATACTCCATTGTTTATATAAATGACATTTTCTTTACCCATTCATCTGTTGAAGGTCACCTAGGTTGGTTTAATAATTTGACTATTGTGCATTGTGCTACTATAAACATTGATGTGGCTGTATCCTTATAGTATGCTGATTTTAAAATTTTTTGCACGTATACTAAGGTTTAAAATAGCTGGATCATATGATGGTTCCATTCCTAGTTTTTTGAGGAATTTCCATACTGCTTTCCAGAGAGCACTAATTTGCATTCCCAACAACAATGTATGAGTGCACCTTTTTCCCCACATCATCACCAGCATGTATTATTGTTTGTATTCTTTAATGGTCATTCTGAATGAAGTGAGATGAAATATCAATGTAGTTTTAGTTTGCACTTCCCCAATTGTTAGAGATGTTGAATATTTTTTCATATATTTGTTAACCATTTGTATTTCTTGTTTTCAGAAGTGTCTGCTCAGTTCTTTTGCTGTTTATTACTTGGAGTTTTTGGAGGGGTAAATTTTTTAGTTCTTCATATATTCTGAATATCAATGTCCTATCTGAGCAGATGGAAAAGAACATCTCTCATTCTTTAGGCTCTGTCTTCATGTTCTTGTTTCCTTTGCTGTGCAGAAGCTTTTTAATTTAATGCCATCCCATTTATTGGATTTTGGTTTTATTTAATTGGTTTTAATTTCTGCATTGAGAAATCAATTGAAATATGAATGGACTTACCTCTGAATATGACCAGTCTTTTTCTCTTGAAGCTTTTAAAATTCTATCTTTATGCTATATTTTAGGCATTTTCAATATAATATGCCTTAGAGTAGATCTATGGTGATTTTATTTGGAGTTTATATGCCTCTTATATTTGAATTTCCATCTCATTTCTAAGATTTGGAAATTTTTCTAATATTATTTCATTGAAAACATTGTGCACTCCTTTAGTGTATATTTTGAAGCCTTCATCTACCCCACTGACTGTTAAATTTGGTTTCTTGGTGCTATCTCAGCTTTCTTGAATATTGTGGTCATGGGCTCTTAATATATTTTCTTTATGGTTACCTCATTTTCAAAATTATGTATTTTTCTTTGTCTTAAACTTATGAAAATCTATATTCAAAGTGGTCTGATCTACATTTACAGTGTTTAATTGATTTATTGAGTGTTTCATTTCCAGAATCTCAGTTTGGTTCTTCTTCAGAATCTCTATATCTTTGTTGAAGCAATTTTTCACTTCCTGTATTTTCTCTCTAATTTCACTCTTCCTATTATTTTCTAGGTTGTTGAACATGTTAGCTATGCATCTTCTAAATTATTTCTCTGATATTTTCTCCATTGTGATATTGATAGAGTCAGTTGTTATCAGCTGTTTGGGTTGGGTTTTTCCTTTGCTTTTTCATATTGCTAGTGTATGTACCCATCTATTGGGATGGTAATTGCTTCTTCTTTTCAAGGAATTAATTTGTGAACTTCTTTTGCTTAAGAGCCCTGGGTTTTATGAATATTCAGGTATTGATGTATTAGATTAATCTGTGGCCTCTGCTGATCCCAGTATCAGCATCATTTTGAGAGAAGTTACTGAACCCTATTTACTAAACTCACTTCAAAGCCAAGCTGCATACTATTCAATATCATGAAAAGCAAAAAAAAAAAAAAAAAAAAAAATGATATTGTTCTCCACAGTTCCTCTAATCCAAGTATAAACTTTTAGCAAAGTTCTGGAACAGGTTAGAAAATTAGTTATAAAATATAGTAAGATTATATGAGGGCTGACTGGGGAAAGAGTAAAGATTGAGGAAAAGAAAAAAAAGAAAGAGAAAAGACAGGGGAAAAAAGATATAAAAGAACAATATACACCAAAGTAAAAAGATGGAAGGGGAGGATTTGAGGTAGCAGATAAGGTAAGCAGGAGAAAAGAAGTAACATAAGCAAGTATAAACTAGAGCTAAAAAAACAAAGATAGGGAGAATGATTCCAATTAATGCTTTAAACCGTTAGAAGAAATATATTCAAATGTGTTGAAATTACAAGAATAGCTACTAGAGCAACAGGAACAATCAAGAGATAGAGTAAATATATATGATCAAAGTTGACATTAGAATTATTTATAATAAAGTATGCCAAGGTAGAAAAAATTATTGTTGAATCTTGGTTTAGATCTCGTTAGGATTGGGGACATCTAGAAGATGTCTGTCATTCTTTGAGTTTGGATCACTTCAGAGGTGCTGGGGCATAGGATCCACTCCACTATGTGCTGACTAATTCTGATTTGTCAGCTCAGGGACTGGTGACTGATCACTCCAAGAGTGTAGTGTTGTGTTGGTTGGTTGTTTCTGTTCAGGATGTAGGCTCTGGGTTGTTGTTGTGATTGCTGTGGGTCATCATGTACCTGTTCCCCTCTACAGGATCCTTTTCATTGTGACATAGAGCCTGGTGGCTGTCTATAAGCACAGGTTCTGTGGTTGTGGATGCTCGTCAGGTGATCTATGGTACAGATCCCCTGGCTGATGCAGCTCATTGGGTACTGTCCTTAGTACTGAGTGAAGGGACTCAGCTGGTTTACTTGGGTTCTAGTTTCCAATGCCCTAGATTGTGAACAGTGGGGGCCAATTCCTTCTGTTAACTGTGGCAGGGTCCCACCAGTATTCAAACAGTACCCTAACACTTGACATCTGTGACCAAGGTTGAGGCTGGGAGCTGGGTCAGGCTGGAGGACCATTGCTCTCCACTGCCCTGGACCCAGGCAACATTTCACCTTAACTACCCTCCTGCTGGCTATGGTAATGTTCCAGGAGCTTCACTCTAAGCTTCCTGGGGATTCAGGCAATTTCTGGTCATGGTCTTTCATTAGCTGCTGCCATGATCTGGGAAGCTATCCCTCTATGCCACTGGATATCCAGGCATTTTCCCTCCAGTATGCCCCATGAAGACTGCAGCCCTGATCAGAAGGACAGTATCTTATGTCTTAGATCTCAGGAAACTTCCTGCTTTTCCTCCCCCCAGTATCAGTGAAAAGGAAGCAACGGAAATTCTAAGGGCTTACAATTCCCCTTTTCTTTGCTCAGGGCCCAAGCTATTATGTCA
The DNA here is from genome assembly GCA_028644305.1 of Xerus rutilus. NCBI lineage: Eukaryota > Metazoa > Chordata > Mammalia > Rodentia > Sciuridae > Xerus > Xerus rutilus. The sequence goes on from CM053406.1 coordinate 41,546,501, forward strand.
CTCAGATGTGAGCTCTCAAACTATCATAAATTAAAACTTCTGCTCCAGGCTTCCAGAGAGGCTGTGCAGAGCCGTACACTGGGTGAGCACTTCCCAGCTGGGTTGCTCTGCCTGGCTCCCACTCCCTTTTTTCCCAGTGGTGGTGGGGTTCAGTGACTTTCAACTTTCTGTTCATAGCAATCCCTGTACACTCTCTTTCTAGATGTATTATTAAGAGATCCCACTGCGGGGGCGCCCCCTCTGGTTTAATACCTTGCTGTCTGGAGGTTGGGAAATGCTGTGTTGGTTTAAGGGGTGACTCATATCCTTTGGGCTCCACAGAATGATTTAGAATCCTGTACCATTTGCCATTCATGATTTGATTTTATACAGCTTGATTAGCTTCAGGGACACTCTTGTCCCATTATGCTTTAAGTTTTTCTCCATTTCTTTTCAAATGTTGTTAAGGGGTAAGCCTATGTGCTTTTCCACTCCCTTTTTTCTTTCTCTATTGCTCCTGCGACTTTCCCCACTGTGGTCCTTGTTCCGGGTTAGAAAACTGTACTTTCTTTCTTTTTTCTTTCTTTCTTTCTTTCTTTTTTTTTTTGATTAATTTTTATTTGGGCTTCTCACAGTGATTAGAGCCATTCTGTCTCCAGAACAATCACAGCACAGGAAATGTGTCACTGAGACTGCCCAGAAAAATCTGACCAGTTGAATCTTATTGCCTAAAATACACATATTCACAATAACTGACAAATGGTGATGTGCCTCACACAGGAATGTGTTAACATTTGCAAATCTTCTGACTGTAGCACCAAACCCTCCACCAACCCTTTCCTTCTCATTCATCTGGAAAACCAGGCTCAACCAAGTCTCTCTGACCCCCTGACTATTCCTTCAATTCCCTATCTCCTTCTCTGAGAAGGAACTCTCCAGCAGCTGTGGCCAACTGTGGCTCACCAGTTAAGTCCCACTTATCACTGCACTTCTTCTCTAGGCCTTCAGGGTAAGATGCTTCAGTGATGCTAATAGCCAATCCTCAGACCAGCTCCCTGCTGGGGAAAGAAACTTGAGGGGGTCAGATTCATCCATTTGATGAGTTAATTGAAGAAGGATTCTTTTTGGTAAGACTTGTTCTCCTTGGAGACATTTCAGTGAGTTGTTTGTGATTTCAAAAGGAAAGTGGAAGGTAGGTATCTGAAGGCTGCTGTGCACTCACCCCCTTTTGGCCACTCGCCAGCCTGCCTGTTTCCACTGAACTCAGCAAAGGAAGGGCTGTGCTGTGGCACTGTGACAGCTGCCAATGCCTCCTGGCGATTCTGGGCAGGTTAATGTCTGGACCACAACAAGTCTAAGCATGTCACTGAAGAACCAATCAAGCTTTTGTCTGGAATTCTCTCTCTGGGGGCTAAAATGGAAGGCAAGTAGCAGAAGGAAGAAAACAGGTTCAGAGCACACTTCCAGGGAACAGAACACAGGTCTCTGAATGTCCACGGAGCAATGTGCAAATTGCAGTGATGAACAGAGTGGAACCTCAACCTTGAGCACAGTATCTCAGGCAACACAGGGCTGCCATTGACAATGTTGCGCAAGACACTCAAGTACACAGTCAGACATTTGTTCGGTAAGTGCATAAAAGTTACCTTGAGAGGGCCACGTTTGCTTCAGGTGTATGGTTAACGTGAGCAGGATGGCTGTCATTCAAAGTATCTTCTCAGGAACACAGGACATGGGACTCACACACAACAGACACACACACACTATAGGTCATTCAAAGTCATCCTGTACAGACTTCAATGTGTTCAACATGGATTTTGGTTTTGTGGAATCCACACATACTCATTCACCTCACAATATTGGATTTGTGTGTGTGTGTGTGTGTGTGTGTGTGTGTATGAATTTTTATTCTTTCCTTTTTTACTATAGCATCAATGCCTAGTTTGAATATCATCATTCAAAAGTGGGAGAAGAACCAAAATCTTCATATAAACAGGGATGGATGGGGAATGTTAGTTTCAGCTGATTTATTTCTCCTTTTGGAGTTTTCCTATCAAAGCTCAACTGGTTGTCCAAAACCAGACAATAGTACTAAAGATCTTGTGGTCCTTCTGGGGGCTGCTTCCACCTTCCCAACTGGGCCACTGGGACTCTTTACATAGATTACAGAAAAGTAAGTCAACCCACCCCAGTGGGTCAGGGACAGGGACAGAGCAGGAGAACCACAGATAACGAAGGGATTTCTTCCAAGTGATCAGTTTAAAACAAACAATCAAACATACAACAACAACGAAAGACTTATTCAGAATCAAAGAGAAGATACTGTGTAAAAGCCAGGCTACAGGGGCTGCCTTTCCCAGGATCCTCAGCTTCCTCAGACCGTCTGTTCATAAGAGTAAAAGGAGATAACAAGTCCTGCAGATCATGTGCTTGGGATGGACAAGGACACTGGTCACCTGTGGGCACGGACCAAAGGGCAGAGATACAGGAAGCTGCACTTCTCTCCGCTCCCAGATTTAGGGCCTACTGCTCAGAGCTAACCTACCCCAAGCCCACACACAAACATCTTCTTCTGGCTCAATGGCAGCCACACTCTTGGAAGGCCAACCTGGGAAAGAGTATAAACTTCCTTTGTCCAGGAGAGAATTCTTGCAAGACCGCTGGTAAGGTTCTTGTTTCCAGCTGGCTTTTGTTGTTTGTTTTTAAAAAGAAAAACCAAAGAGAAGTCAGTCTACTCTTCCACACCTGAGCCTGCTGGAAGGAAGGGGCCCCATCAAGATGCATAGTGGTACATTGTTCTTATCACCTGGAATTTGAGAGATCAACAAGCCTCCCACCAACTTGTCCATCAGCTCTCATCCTCCCACAGAATTAGCTCAATCCTGGCTGTGCAGACACTCGCAGCCACATCTGACAATCCCCAGGCCTCTGTGGGCTTCCTTCTTCACCCAGGGATAAGATGGGTTGCCTCTGCTGGACTGAGATACAACAAAGTTCCCTTAAACTAAAACCAGAGCATAAATCCACTACATCACCATGAATTATCTCAGGGCACAGTCCCAGTCCCCTTCTTTCAGGGCTTTTAAAACACATCTCTCTGACCAATGCAGGTAGATGAGACATGATTTAAAAAGGGGGAAGAAGAGGATGAGGTGAGGAGGAGGATTGAATCATGGAACCAACTTCTCAGCCCTCCATAATACTGTACTTTTGTCGGGAGAGGCATCCACACCCCAAACTGTGCTTGGAAATGCAGGAAAAAGCAGGAGAGGAGAAGAGGAAAAAAGTGGCTGTACCACTTCCTCTGAAAGTCACTTAATGCTTCTCTCGTGGGTTTCCCTTACCCTGGTGGCTTGCCAAGTTCCCAGCGGTGGGCAGGCCTACTGTAGCTGGGGGAGCTGCTCCTCTGGAAGTTTGGTGAGTCCTGCTCATTGATGGTGTTGAGCAGCTGGCACGTGGGTGGCCAAGACAGGTGGGCATGCCCAGGCTCTGGAGCCTGCTCCTCACAGGGCTGGCAGAGCCCTTCTTCCTCATCTCCAGGAGGCCTCACATGGCACCTGTCACAGAAGTCCAGGGGTACATCCAGGGCATTATCAATGAGCATGGTGAACTCTTTGAGGTCATTGTCATGATGGCCCTGGTTGCACACACATACCTCAATGCCTAAGTCACCTGTGAAGTGGAGATGTCTGCCAGGCATCTTGTCTTGTTATCAGGGAGTACACTGCTATGCTCAGAGCTGGAAATTCTGAATCTTTGTCCAGGAAGGCCCCTGGGTCTAGCTCCCTCAGGCCTGCCACGGAGCCACTGGGCTCCATTCCAGGGGCTTTGGTGGCTACTCGGTCAGCTGGCATATCAGAGGGCTCAGGATCAGCGATGCTTGAGGGTCTTGTGCTGCTTCTGCTGGGCCCAGACAAGGGGCTGCTCTGTGCCCCCTGGGAGCCCCTGGTGGGATCAGCACTGGAGGACTGCCACCTGCAAGGCCACACTGAAGAGGCAGCTGCTGTTGCTGCTGTAGCTGGAAGGCACCATATGGTGGGGGAGGAGTTGGAGGTGGGTTCACACCGCTTCCTCATAAGGAGGTAGTCAATAGTTTGGCAAAAACCTGAAATTAAATGGCAGCGCTGAGTAATGATGGGCTTCCCAGGAGGCAATCAGGTTGATTTCATGCTGCAGCTGCTGGGTCTGAAGGCCGTACTTGGCTCAGCGGTGGTGGCAGAGGAAGCTGCAGCTCAGGATGATAAGGATGGTCCAAACCAGCCAGAACACTAGAGTTCATAGTACTAGTTGCAGCACTGAGACTGTCCACAGCAGTGTTCTGTGTCGCAGATGTAGCTTTGATTGTTGGTACCCACACGGACTTCCTTATCCTGAGGGAGTTCAGCCTTGACTGACAGGCAGTGCCTGGAGAAGCAGGAGCACCATGCCACCCGGGAGCCTTCTCTCCATCCCCCTCCTGCTCCTACTCCTCCGCCATAGCGCCACCACCTCTCTCCTCCTCCCTCTCTTCTTCCCTCTTCTTCCTTCTTCCCTTCTTTCCACGTTTCACTCTGTCCTCCCACTTCTGGCCCTGCACGTTATTTCTATTCCAGTAACCGATCTTCAAGTCCGTCCAGGTGACAGGCTTTTGTAATACTGGGTCTTAGAACACTTGTCACCCACCTCTCAAATCAGCTGTCTCTTTTCTCTTTTAAGGAGACCTGGAATCACTGCCTCGCTCATTCTGCCTTCTTCAGGATCCACTCCCCACACCACTGAGTTTTTTGAATCTGTAAATTTATATCTTTTTCCAAACTTGGTAATATACAGCCAGCTATTTTATTGTATTTATCTTATTCATCGCATTCTCTTCTTGTGGGATTCCAGACAAACAGATGTTTAAACTTTTAATATTGCCACACATATATCTTAGGCTGTATTCATTTAGTTGGCAGCTATTCTTCTGTTACATAGGTTGGATAGTTTCTATTGATCCAACTGCAAGTTTCATAACTTTTTTTTTTATCATTTTCATTCTGGTATTGAATCCCTTTGTTGAACTTTTTATTTTTTTTATCTTTATCCTAAATTTTCCATTGGCATTTTTATAGTTACTGTTGCTTTTATGATAAGATCTATCTTCTTGTTCATTCTAAGAGATTTTACCTTATTTCATTAAGTGTGGATAGAATACTTACTTTAACATTTTGAAGTAAAAATTTTGTATTATTTTGTGGTGGTTGTTTACTGATTTTTTTTCCATATGATTAAAAAATATTTTCCTCTTCTTTTTATGTTGAATAATTTTGAATTATTTCCTGGACATTATAAATATTTTGTTGACTCTGAGTATTGAACTTCCTTGGAGAATGTATTCTTCATCTTTTAGCATTTGTCTTCAGAACCCAAGTTCAGATTCACCTTCCATGTCCTATGGATTCAAGCCAGGTATTGATTTTAAAGTCATTTTTAGAGTTATTCTGGTTATTCTACATATCCAACTCCCAGAGTTAAACTGCCCTATGCACGATCATCTATACTGTATTTTCATTCTAAAATCCTTTGCTTTGTTGGTTTGATTCATTTGTTCACCTGTAGAGATTAGGAGGGCGCCCAGAACTATTTTAACAGATCTTGTTCTTCGGCTTTCCAGCTCTTTAATTCTCTCATATATGTTAGCTCCCAAGAGACCGATTTTTGTGCTTTGGGTAGAACTCAGAAGTTTTTTGTTGCTGTTGTTTGTTTTTGTTGTTTTTATTTTCTTCTGAGCTGTTGTAATATGTCTACAAGCCTGTCTTTAAAAAAGTGATGAGAGAAAAGAGAGAGAAGTAACAGAGATCCTTCCCATATGCTTTGACCACAGGAATTCTTTCCTTCAGTTTGTCTTTCCAGAAAAAAAAGATTTTTTAAATAAATCTATTATTTAGATGCAAAGGTGACTACCCTTCCTGCTGTTATTACTGCCATCACCACTGCTGAGCTCTGCTTCCAGGGTGTCCAGATTGCTACAAGAAGCTTGTTTTGAAGTAGTGCTGAGGAGGTAAAAGGAAATCAAAATAAAAATTTCCTCCCAGCTGCTCATATCTCAGATGGGACCTTTCCATGTCCTCTGGCTCAAAATATAGGAGAGATTTATCTTCTCTTTCCAATGCAACTTTCTGTACTAGGATTTTGGTTGTATCTATATAATCTTGTTTGCCAACAATTGTGTTTTCAGTCTACGTGGAAGGATATTATCCAAAAATGTCCTCAAAAATCGTATTGTCTTCTTCACTGTGAAGATGGTGTTGGGCAACAGGTTTATAACAGCTTGGAATGCTACTCTCTTTTTGAAAATTCATTGGACAGTTTCAGTGGTTTCAGCAGATGGAATAGTTAGTGCACTTCTAAGTGCCTAGTTCATTTTCTTTGGCTACTGCATTGCACATAAGCATAGTTTTCTACTATAATTAGCAAGTTTGTTGCCTGGAATTTGTACTCATCTCAAATTTGACTTTATTACCTTTTGTCTCCTTTAAATTTTTCTTTTAATCCACTTCATCTGGTTTAAATTTTATTTTAAGATATTATACTATAGATATTGATATAGACACTTTAATCCTTCTCCGGAAAACAAAGGCTACACATAAATAAATGTAAGTTTAATAAAATCACACTGTGTATCATATCTGAGAAGTCAATGTTCAGAAAAGCCATAAATATGTTAAAATGATTATTTTGAATTGTATATATGTAGCCCACTTGAAATAATTTGAAGTTTAACTTGATTTTAGAAAACTATTATTAATAGGTGTGAAAATTTTGCATAAAAATTCTTGCAGGAAAATGTTTAAAAGAGCTGGAATAAAATTAAACTGCTGATGCTCATCAGAAGGTATCATTTAAAAATAAACAGCTAATATTACTACTTAATCAATAGATAATGTTTGCTTAAGTAGTCCAGATTCCTAAAAGGAAACATGTAATTAGTTTAACTAAATTACTATATTTCAAATTTAAAACTCTTTAATACAAAAATTCTTTGCCATAAATCATACCTATCTGTCTTGTATTCATATCTTTTTCCAGAACCCATCCTACCCATTCTTTCTTATTAATTTTTTTTTCATGTTGGCATTGAACTTTTAGAGATTTAAAATGTTTTAAAATTTTTTTATTTTAAATAATTTTTTTTCATGTTGGTATTGAACTTTTAGAGATTTAAAACAAACAAACAAACAAACAAAATCTTGCCTTTCACATTTTATAAATTAAGCAATCAAGTTTTTTGGGTAAGGCAATTCCATAACTTCCCAATGTAACTGTCAAATATTTTATTTCTAAGTTTATTTCTATGTTTTCCAGGTTTATCACCTGGTATTTTTTTTATCTCTAACAAAAAGGATTGGCATCTTTTCTTAGAACAGATCATGTTCTTCATCTAGACATCCCTCTTCTGCAATTATTTTTGACATTATTCTCATGAGGTTTAAGTCCAGCTTTGCTATCACTTCTTTTTTGATTCTACCATGGGATAAAATAATTTATCTTCCACAATGAGCCTCACTGCACATATTTAAGGACTCTCTGAATTTTTTAAAAATAGTGTCTTAGCTGTATTATGCAGTGTGAAAGGTAATAAAGTATAAACTAGTTATTTTAAACTCATCTCTAAGAATGTCCTATCCAAAAAATATATTTGCAAAGGTTTCATGCTGGACAGACTAGGCATCACAAGGAAGACTAATGTGCAGCATGAGCGTTGGTAAAGAAAGTGATGTTACAAGATAAGAACAACATGATTCCAGATATTCATGGCAAACTAGAAAAGACAGAGACCTCCATCTCTAACAGCAAAATAAAATGACTATTGAGAAGAGGATTATTTCCATTTTCACTAAACTCTAGCCCTAATCTTAGTATCTTTTTGAACTACACCAGCATAGCAAAATTGTTCCAGAATAGTTATTTTTAGTAAATTTGTTGTTTCTTTATTAATGAAATTTTGCATGTGTTTGTGTGTGAGAGAAGAATAGAGAGAGGACTTTGCTGCAGGCCTATGGAATATCCTGAGTCTAGAATGAGCAGAAGAAATTAGAATGATTGCTTTCTGCATTAACCAATAAACTCTCATGGAGAGACCAGAACCTGTGTCCAGAAGGCTTGCTTAAATGAACCTTGCATTTTGTGAAAGAAATTAGAAACCCTTGGCGAGTTTTCTTGTCAAGTGTTTGTGCCAGGACCACAAAGTTGATCAAATGCCAAGCAAGATCTCTGCTCCTATCCTTCTAGGTATATAACTCAGAAACTATAAATAGATTGAAATGTAAATTGTACATATTTCTATATATAGTCTTTGAAGTCATTGGTGGAGACTATATCTGAATCACATTTGAACCCCAATTGTCAGCTAGGGTCACATTGCTTTTTAAAATCAATACAATATTGGCTCTGATCCTCATTTTATAATTATAGAAATTTCAAAGCTGTTCCTGAAATTTCATGGGGTGAGGCCATCAAGAATGGATTTGAAGTGATTAGCAAGAATAATCTACATGAAATGTAAAGGAAAATGATCACAATGACCTTAGTCTCAGGGATAATTCAGTTTAAGGATTTCCTTACAAAATCAGTTCTATTTCAGTGTTTTTTCTAGGCTATTACTCCCTGTTAATGACTTATGTTGATAGCAGAAATTATCAAATGCTTCAGGGATGCATATATTTCCATTGAAGAAATAAAAATATAGTTGTATATTCAACAATACATTTTTTTATAAATTGTTGCTATTTCTGCAATGTGGTCTCTAAATTCTGGATATTACTCATCCCTTTTCTATTTTTATTTCCTTCCTTGTCCCAGATCTCTTTTTACTGCTTTTATTCCTTAAGTACAAAAAAAATGTTTTGCTACATCAGTCGAAGTTTTCATGAGGAACTGAGCCCATAGGTTATCTATCAATATATCTATCAATATATTAATCAAAGGATTTTTAAGAAGCTAACTCACAAAATGGAGTGACAAATCTTAAATGTGTAGTGTGGGAAGACAAGCTGTAAACTGCCTGTGGTTTATGTCACAGTCCAAGGCAGATTTCTTTTCCTCTGGTAAATACTAATTTGACACCTTCCAATTAGTTGGAAGAAGTCCATCTCCATTATAAAGAGTAGTATATCTTATTTAAATTCAATGGATGGTAGATGTTAACCATTTCTATAACATGACTTCATGACAACAGAGTAATGTATGTTTAAATAATTGGGCACTATAGCCTAGTCAGGTTGACATAAAACTATCATTGTACCTGCCATTTTCTAATACTAAGCAATACCCCTCTCCATCCAATACCCCCAACTCATAGACAGTAGCATATTGAGAGATTCAAGCTTTGTTGTTATAATTTATAAAGACAAGTTGGATTAATTTCATAAAACAAAAATGTCTTTTTGATCTCTATGTAAAATAAAAGTGGATTTCACTATTTCCAGGGATATTTGTATTACCAGAAGCCTAAAAACAGCCTAAATAAACGGCAAGTATTCACCACTTTGTATTTTTTCTTTGTTTTAATGGGTTAATATCTAAAAAAATACTCTATTGGCTTTCAAGATAATTTTCTTGTGGTATCCTGTCAGTGGAGAATTACCTACAGTCCTATGTGCTTAATGTTAAATACACACTGAACTGAGGTAAGTGCCAGAGTCAGGAAGTTGGAGGAGAAAGTTCATGCACTAGGAATGGAGACTGGAATTGAAAATGTAATCTCAAAGATCATCCTTGAAGCCAAGGTCTAAATAATCAAAATGCTGGTTTTAGATGATTATTTCAAAACTCACTATGAGGAACAGTGAAAAAAGAAAGAAATTCAGGAATATTTTGGACGTTGTCAGCAAACTTTTGGATTTAATTTTTATTTTTGTGAAAAATGTGATAAATAACTCAATACCCTGGATCAGATTCTTAAATTTAGTAGAATTAGATCTGACCAAGAAGCAGATGTTTGTAGGGGACAATATCTCAAAAGTGTAGGCATGGGCCCAAGATTTAGGGCTGAAAAAGATTGGCTGATGATGAAAATGGGTGCAGTGGCCAGTGAAGTTGTAGCTGTGCTGTTGTGTTCATAGGCTACAATCTTGATATTTACCTGCTACTTAGCATATACACTGTCATTTGCCACATAATTAAATTCGTTTAATGGCAGTCCATACCCTATAAGGTTAATCACCAAGTAACATCACAACTGTCCTCGTTTGTACAAGCAAGTACTTGCACTCTGTGATGTTTGCACAATGATGAAATAGCCAACTGGCAATTTTCAGAATGTATGCATGAATGTATACATGCACATGTGTTGTATATGTACATTATATATAAGTGCATGCGATTGGATTAAAAAGTTTTATAATTCTTCCCATTAGCCCAATTATTTTCAGTGTACAATGTTGCAGAACATTTTTTCACAGATAAATATTCATGCTATTATAGAATAAATGTTTATGCCAAGAAAATTTAATTGTTAAACAATATTTATTTAATTGTTATCTGGAAAAAATTAATTGCTAAAATTTCAATGAGCATTTTTCCTGATAGAATTCCACTATGGTAAGACAAATTTAGCAATGAGGGGGTAAATCCTCACAAAGCTAGTATGTTCTTAATATATCTATATTTTGTTTATTTCCCAGTGAACTAATCTATTCAAAACTAATGGCCCTATATTACTCAGCCCTTTGATTTGATTTCTCTCCTCCCTTTATGTAGCTCATGTAAAGTAATCAAAATGAAAACCAAGAAATTATTTTGCATTTAACCTATAATGTTGATAGCAACAGAATACATTTGGATAGTATTTTTCATGGGAAGAGATACAAGGAAGTGTAAATTCATGCATACAAATATGTTTCTCTTCCCAATAACATATTGCATCTGAAAGTAGCTATAGAAGAGAAACATAATAGCTTGGTTTTTTGGTGACTGGGGCAATATAGTCTTCTGAAAATGTCTCTTTTCAATTTTAAAAATAGAAATTAATGTTATAAAATTCAAGCTGTGTTGAAGTTCTTAATTAGTAGTTATAGAAAAAAGTTACAAAATATTGTTTCCTTATTTGTCCTTGGGCAATGGAAAACAGAAATTGGAAGAGTTCAGTTCTAGTATTTGTTATATAGGCAAGATCAAGTTCAAGCTCCATTTTGTTTTGGTGGTGTTAAATGAGGAGATAGTTAACTTTTATTGACATTTTTAGTAATTATTTCTTTGCATAGATATAGGTAATTTATTTGGTAATTCATTCAGTTTTGGCTTGTCCTGATACTTGTATTTTTTCAGTTCTACTTTTCTATGTGTAAAATCTTGGAATTGGCATTATGCTTGCATTTCTTTTCCCATTCCTTGGCACCTATTGTTTGATGCACACATTATAATTCATAAGTACTTCCCAAATAAACTGATGAATGAATATAATCAAGTTACAGAGCCCAATTCTATCAAAATGATTGGATACTCTTACTTAATTTTAAAATCTACTTATAAATGAACTAATTCCAAAGGAATGTAACAAAGTACATATTAACTGGCAAAAAAAAAAAGAAATAATAATAAGTGAGAGAAAAAACTTCATACACTGAAGTATCCAATTAGCTCAGAATTTAAAATCATGCTATCACATTAAACTTGAGAGGACCACAAAAACAATAATGAAACCATTACAATCTACTTGATGCAGTATCTGTTGATAGCAAAGATGCAAAGCTGAACCTGCACTCTTTATGATGTTTCTGCATCATTACTCTGTTTCATTTTCTCAACTACCTGTATGATCTTCCTGAAGTCTACATTTTATACCCAATTTGTGGTGGTTCATTAAAAGAAAATATAGAGCTTTAATTTTTCCCTTGTCCTTCTCTCCTCTCTAGGTGTCACTTGATAAGCTATCCTCCCCTTATGAAGGAAAAATGTGTTCTAGTCAATTCATTACATAAAAATTGCTGCATTTCCAAACTAAATAGCTAATTTGAGGAAACAATCAATTTTCATGACATTTGTTTTCTTCATATATAAATTTAAATCAACTTATATGTTGAGCAGTAATGGTTTACTATGATTATTAACTGCATAAGTATAACGTTAGTGCATTTGAATCTTTTTTTAATAATCAGGTTTTTTTGTGGTACACCTAATGTATTAAAATATACCCCTTTTAATAAGTATTGTTAAATATATACATTTATGTATCCATCATGAAAATCAAGATATAAAACATATTCATTATCATAAAAGCTCTATCACACTACAACCAGACAAGCACTCCTCTCATTTTGGTTATAAATATTTAAAATAATTCGTCAGTGATTACGTCTGCTTTTGTGACTTCTTTGTAAACCACTGATGTATATGTACTTCCTGATGATGACTTGACCTTTCTTGCAATATGTAACAATGTGTAGATGTGTAACACTGGGCAACATTAAGTCATTTTGAAGTCATTTTTATTATTTATATTTTCTCTTGGAAATTGTCTTTTTTCTGTTCTATTTCAAGTAGTTTTGGATTTTATCTTAGATGTTGGTTAGTTTCGGATATTAAAGCAATAAGAAATACCTCAAAATACCCAGCCATTACAAATAATGAGAGCAAATAGATTATCATTTCAAGTTTTGTTTATATTTTTTCTTTACAAGGAAACATTAATGCTTAAAATTTGTCAGGTATAATAGCTTTTATTTAAAATTAGTGAATTAATTGCCACATATTCTTGCTTCGCACTGCTTCAGGCATCATCAAGACAACATTGACAGAGTTAGCATGTGATCATCTTAACTAAATATTTATTATCTTTTTAGTTGTATCTTTTTAATATTTGTTTTCAGTAATGATTCCTAGGACCAAAATATTTATGTTCAACTCTTTCATTGAACCACTTCAATAAAATCTGAAACTTAGCCATCACATTAGGTGTAGTTACTACATTGAGTTCAATTTTACATGTCATAGTTGCTACAAGTTTGCATCTACGTATGTGATGAACTCACTAAAGATACTTTTTGCTTTGGTCATAGGTACTTCATAAAATTAGACAGAAACAAAGTCTTTTATGTTTATATATTTCTCAAGCTGAGTTTCCCTTTGAAATCCATTACCTTCAAGTTGAACAACTTCCGGTAGAATTTATTATAGTGTAGATCTTTTTATGGTGAATTTTCTTAGTTTCATTTAACTGAAGATGTCTATGTTCTAATTACAAAGGATATTTTCACTTCATATAAAATTCTGGCTTCATTTTTTCAATTATAGCTTTTTAAATATTATTCCACTTTATTCTAGACTCTACTGCTTCTCATTGTAAGTCAGTAGACATTCACTTTTATATCTATCTATAACATGTAATTTCACTGTGACTGCTTACAATATTTTTATATTTATTCTGGGCTTTCCACAGTTAGATCATAATGTCCATAGATGTGGTTATTTTTTAATTCACCATAATTGAGGTTTACTGAAGTTCTTATACTGTACATTTATAAATTTTCACTAAATATCATCTTTTTATCATTCTTTTTTCAAATATCATTTCTACCCCATTCTTCTTCTTTTCTCTTTCTAGAACTAAAATCAGATGTGTTGATGTTGTTCTACAGGTCACTTAGAAATTGCTATTTTTAAAAATTTCTGTTTCATTTTTTCTCTTCTTTTAGTTAAGAAAAGTCAAAAAAAGGCAGTCAGAGAAAGAACTCAGACATCCGGAATATAGATCTTCTGGGGTAAATAGAGACATATTGTGTTCAAAATCAGTTTCTAGTCCTGAAAGGTTAAGCTGTTTGTGGTAAAAGTAACTATATTGGCCCTGGACAGAGGAATACGTTGTGAGAAACATGCATGACCTCTATCCCTACAGTCCCCATAACAACTTTTGTATGCCCATTGTATCAATAGTAGAATAAACAAAGAACATGGCTGCTCACTGCAACTTATCCTTTATTAAGACTGGTTTTTATCAGATTCTAAACATAACCAAGCCATTTGCCACTAGCCAGTTCATGTACATGTGTACTTTCAGTTATTTTTTCCTTTCCATTTCTACTATTACTCATAAACATACTAGAACCCCAAACTATGATGAGTTCTTTTATTAAGTAAGCATAAATGATGTGTCACAAATGGCATGGTCTTGCTTCTCAATCTTAGTGTCTGCATTGTACCCTTTTTATCAGGGCTTGACAGAGACATATCACAAGTATGCATTCTACCATGGTATCTTTGGCATCACTAAATCTCCTGGGAGATTGAGTGGAAGACATTTTATTTTGCAACTCAAAATTAGACTACATTGGTCTAATTTGTCTTAGGGCAAATGAGAACTGAGAATCTTCCAAGTCAGTAATTAATAGTAAGAATATTTTTTTCTTTATGCTGTCTCTCACATCCATAAATATTCCACCTCAGATCTTCCTTTGTGCTAGAGGGTACAAGAGGCAAATACTTTCTTTAGAGCTCCTTGGAGAGAATTTCATGCCTTCTCCCTTACCACTAGGCCCCTGAAAACATAATTGATATGATTATTTCCAATCTCTTGTCAGAAATATGTCTTACTTGGATTTATCACCATCACACTAGAAATTGAGTTCATGGAACTCTTACAGCAGTGAGTGATACAACTCCCAGATTTCATTTTTAAGGTTCTTTTTTAGGATCAATTTGGTAGAAAATGTTCTCACCACAGTTCTTCAGAAAGGACAGCCTATGGTAAAGACTTAAGTTCTGTTACTTTATCTAATCCTAAGAAAAAGGAGTAAGAGAAAATGAGAATGGGCCTTGCTAAGGGAATTAGAAACAATATGTGAATGTTTTAATATCTGGGTTACCACCTACCACAGTATTACCTGTGATCACTAAATCTTGGAATCATCCATCTTCTGATGATACCATGGTTTTGGATATAAGCTGTCCCCTAAAGGCTCCTAGGTTAATATCAGAATATTCAGAAGTCAAATAATTAGATTATGAGGGTTGTAACTTAATCAGTCCATCCTACTTTCAATGAACTAGATGGGTGGTAACTGTGGGCAGGTATAACATGGTTGAAGGAGATCACAGAGAGCATGTCCTCCTGGCCCTTTCTACTTCATGGCTGCCATGAGCAGAGTGATACTCCTCTTCTTTACCTTCTGCCATGATACCCTGCCTCACCTCAGGCCCAGAGCAATGCAGTTGGCTGACCATGGTCTGAATCTCTGAAACCATGAGCCAATAAAAACATTTCCTCCTTTATGTGGTTCTTGTCAAGTATTTTGCTTACAGTCACACAAAACTGACTAACAGAGATGGCTTATAAAAAGAGGGTTATGAATAATTGCATTTAAAAATCATACAAGTAAGGAACGGGAAAGAAGAAAAGCCCACACAACTTCTATCTACTGGCTGGTGTATCTCATTGCTTAACCTTATTGAGCTTCTTGTTTGCACATGAGAAGGCAACAAGTGGGGTTGCATGGCACCTCATTCCTCAGCATCAGCGGGAACATTTCAGGGAGGAGGTGGGGATGTGCAGTGTGCACACTGAGCAAGGCACTCTCACCAGTAAACTCTTGGTAAAGTTGTCAGAGGGCTCACACAGAAGGCCAAACCAACAGTGGCTACAAGAAGGATAAGGCTGAAAGGACTTGAAGTGGTGCATAAGAAGTGTCTGATACAAAGTTAGGTATGAATAAGCCTTATGTTGTATTATGGATACAACAGTTTTGAGTATGATCACACTAATTCTACTACCACCTGGTCTGTGAGATACTTTAAAATATAAAGAACCCTTTTAGCACAGCAGCAAAAGCACAGCCTCTCACTTATCCCACTCTGGAAAGCAAAACAATGTGATCACTTAGAAAAAAAGCCTGAGTCATTTATATAACTGATTGTGCAGCTTATTTGTGTGCTAGGTGTGGTGCTAAGTCACCCTGGGGAGCTCATTCTGTGCTGACAGATGTCAGAAAGGTTTCTGCTGTGGGCAACCATGCAGACACATCCCTCCGTGGGAATTTGGTATCTCTCTAAATCTCTGACCCAGAAATTCTTTTACCTAATCTCTTTTTTTTGCACACCTTGAAAGGCTTTTCATGTCTCTCGAGTATGCTTACCTACCATTCCCCTGGACAGGCTCAGTCTTCCAGACAATATTTCCTTTAGCTGTTCCTAAAACTCCATTGTCTTACCAGGTGACTAGTGTTCTTGTTTCCCCACCTACACAGCAGCTGTGATTATCTTTTTCCTCTTATCAGTTTTTAGACAAAATGGTGCTGTCATTTTTTTCATGTAATTTTTACTTATGTTTACTTACTTTTAATACTATTATAAATAGAACCAGACTTATCATATGACTCTTCAAAAACCAAACACAGACATCCACAGATCCCATATGCATTTAGAAAAGGTGAAGTAGCTTTCTGTGTACCTTCAATCTTGTGTATGATCTGTTGCAGATTTTTTTCCTCTCATCCACTGTCTAGGGTAACTTCATATGAAGATTTGTATATAAGTCACTATTAGATATTAGCTGTCTGAGCCACTATCTTCATTCCTTTCTACTTGTATAGAAGAGGCTAGTTCTTCAAATGTAATTAATTTTTCTACTCTCATATGAAATTAAAAACAATATTTCTGACCTGATGCAGTTGAGAACCCCATATTAATCAACACACAGCTTTTGAGAAACTGTTCATTGTCATTTAACTTATAACTACTTTTTAAATACATCTTTTTTTCATCTTGGTAGCTCATAGAAAATCTTCTCAACAAAATTTCTGTCACTTTTTCAAGGCCAACATTAACTGCCATCCAGCCTTTATATAGTTTTTGGCCCTTTGTTTCACTCTTGAATGAATTTCCTATGACCACAGTGGCAATGTATATTTGCTCTTATTGTTATGGTCTCTCTCTAGCACATCTGGGCTTCTTCTAATTACTTTCAGTGTTTCAATTTATTTAATATTCAACATGGCTCAACAGTTGAGAAGTAGTCACATTTATCAGTAAGGAGATGATTGCCACCACAGTGAATAAGTGATAGAGCTAGTAAAAAAAATGAAGTAGACTACCTTCACTCTGTTCACCATCTCATTAGAAACTGTGTCACTGTGGTCAGGGTAGGAAGGAGTAAAACTAAGCCACATAGCCTTAGTAAAGGATCTAGACAAGGATTTTAACCAGATGGGTTTAAGAATGAGATCTTGCCCAAGAAGTCTAGTTTTCATTGATTGGCCCAGAATCTGATCAAAGTCAGGTTAAAATAAGAAAGGGTGGACATTGGCTGACTAATGAATTCACTTGTAGCAGGAATCTATTTTACAAATTTAGTCACAGCTATAAACAAGAAACATTTCATAATCCGTGAAAGTGAAGCACAGAAGTAATTGAAAAAGTATGAAAGAAACAAACTAATAATATTTTTCATACCATTTTAGTAGTCATTGCTGTGACTGAAGAATTAGTGATGGTGAATTCCCAGATAGTGGCCCTTAGAGTGGAGGACCAGGAACCAATAAATAGGACAAGATTCAAAGAGTAACAGGCAATAGTTGTGATCCTGCAAGGTAGAGTCATTACTAAAAATATCAAGAAAGGAATGATTAAGGAAGTATTAAAGAGGTAGTTATTGATGAAAGGACCTTGAGGATTTGTACACAGGGCAGAAACTCTTGTTTTTTTCCTCAGTTATTTTACATTAGGACAACACAATTTTTGATAATAAAATATGTCTTTATAAATATTCTCATTATAGAAAGGAATTTTTGTTTATATTTTGCTTGCTGTTACTGAGACTTAAATGGCCTTCAGTTTTGTTAAGACACTTTTCAAGTGACTTTACATGTAAGACTCTAACTGATAAAGGATAATACTATATATGTAATTTTTTCACTCCTGCCTCAGAAAAATTCTTTTGAACTTTGTTATATGTCAGCCTCAAGCTTAAGGAAGTTCCACAAAGCTTGTAAAAACATTATTTATTATTTTCTGCCATAAAGCAAAGTCTCCACTAGGTTTTCAATATAGAACCAGGCATATTTTCAGGAAATTGCAAGTAAAAGATTCTAAATGGGTTTCCTAATGATTAAAGCATTCATTATGAGGTTAGCTAAGAGAGAGAGAAAAAAAAAATCTTCCCTCAAGTCTGCAAACTTCCCAGAAACAAAAATCCTAAATCATGTTTGTATCGCTTGACAGCAAATGCCAATATTATTGCAGAAGGTAAGTTTTCTGAGGTTATTTTAAATTCTTTCACTTTAAACCAAAATTGTTTCCACCGTAATTTTGGAGAGCAAACACACACACACACACACAGACACACACGCACACGCACACACACACACAAAACAGTGACATTTACTCAAGTCTGATGGAAACTGGTGCCTATAATTGTGTATTCAGATAGTGTCATTGGCCACAAATTCATTGATCACTCACTGTTCAATGCATGCACAATCTATTTTAAAGTTCTATTTAAAGGCTGAGTCTTTTCTGCTTACCATTTTTGTGGCTTTATCTGGTTGCTCTATTGCTCATGTAATAAATACTGTTTGCTAGTATACTTTATTTTTATCAAAGTATATAATATACTGTATTTTACTTTTAATGGCCTAATTACTAATTAGTAGAAGTAATAATTTTTTTCTGGCCAAAATAAAAATAAATGAGAATAATGCTTTATCTTTCTTTATTGTTATACAGATTAACGTGAGAACAGAATAGTTTTTTTTTTAATTTAAAATACAGCTATTCTATATGAGGCTTCTACTCAGAGGGAGGTGTCAAAAGTTGTTAGAATCACTTTGGGCTGTTTTTGGAAAGCAAATTTAATGGTTTACTCCTTCACTGTTCCCTTTTTGAGAGGACCACTGTTAAAATAGCCTTTGAGCATTGGATTGGGAAAAAACTGTTAAAAACCACTAGACAATATGGAAACATGAATCTGACTTTATCTAATTTCCCAATGAAAAGCAAGTTTTAAATATTTCGATTTTCAATATAGAGCTTTCTAAAAGATTCTTCACTGAGAATTTAATCCATTTTCCCTAGAAAAGAGAGTAAGTAAGTATTCATTGACATTCCAGAGACCCATCAGTTTTATAAATGGTCCCACTGAGCAATAATCTCTGTTGGTATGACGACAAGCCAGCAATCCCTGAGGAGTTGCTCTGTCTTCACTGTTTTTGTTCACAGAGAAGTTAGTTTACGTAGAAAGGTGTTATGCATTTCCTAAAGACTCAGGCCTTTAACTGTAAGAAAGCTGAGCAATATGATTAAATTTTGACCCTTTGCTAGTTATTATGGAGATAAATTTTTTATTCAATGATAATTGATAATCACCTGATTACTTTGTTTAAAGAGTTATCATGCTATTCTAGGAAATAATACATTGAAGATACATTCCTTATCTTTAAGTAATTCACAGTCTAAGAAACCATATTGATTATACAAATTCTGAAAATTGATTCCATTATTACCTATTTGTGTCAAACACTGTGTTCTTCCATATGAACATTAACATAAGACTATCTCTACTCTCAAGAAATAATCTAAAGATTAACCAATTTTCTATGAATATGTTATGCCTAAAACTTCTGATACTCAAAGAGTTAGCAGAGTATAAATATCTGTGGTGTGATAGCTTTGGTCAAGAATATCCTGTCCTTTAAGTCCCAAGAGATGGAAAGCCTCTAAAAACTCATGTCATACATTGCATTGTTGAAGGTTTGGTGGAGTGTAGCAGGGTTGGAAGAGCAAGAAACTAAAGGAGGGCAATTTCAAAAATTCAGAAAGAAACAAAGAACAGGTTGATTTTAATTTATATTCAAGTGCTAAACCAGGATCAATACATGAACACATTCAGATGATAATTTTAATTTCATAATCAAAAAAATTTGCAACTAGTGGAAGAGTTCAGTATTGGTAGCTACTGTGTTCTATAATAAATATTTAGTAAAGATATTTTGAAGAAAATTCTTGCTTGAATGGGTATGTTTGGCTATAGTATCTCTAAGTTTGCTTCAAACCCTAAATTGTGAAATTTAATTGGGGATTTTGCATTTTAAAACATGAGATCATGTACAAGTCATAATTTATAGAATGAACATCTACAAATAGTAGACTATGATAGTACAAAATAACAAGTTGATAATTCTCTTTAAAGAAAATGAAACTAAAATATCATATTCTTAAATGAAAACATTGCATTATATCAGAATTGGGATGTGTGGCCATATTGTTTTTATGCACATACATATGAAATATAATTTGCTTATAAAATATAAAAACACCAAAAAAATCAATTTCACCTTGAAAAAAAGCACATAATGTACTTCCTCTTTTCTGGAGTGCTTATAGCAGTATTGGTTTGCTGTATCCCTTTTTTGTTTAAAACATGAATTTCATATAAGAATTTTAATGCTGGAGGCTTACTGTCCAACAGTCACAAGAGTTGGATATGTTGCACTATGGTATGTTTTGTATAGGTGAGTAATTCACAAAAGTAATTAGCTAAATACAATGAGAATCATACTAATGACAGTTCTGCAGATAAAATCATTTGAGTAAACAAAATGCCCTAATTAGTCTGAATTTTTTTTTAATGAAACATAAGAACTCCAGATGATAACCCTTCTAATATCTTTCATTCTCAGGAGCACTTCTAGCATTGAAATACTCTGAGAGATCTATCATATGAAAATTCTTTCTTTGGGAGATTAACATCTTTAATGCTTTCTCTGTACTGCCAGCATTGTCTTCAGTAGCTATCTTTTGGATGATTGCCACTTCACCCAGCACTGGATTTAAATTTTAGTCAATGTGTTTTGTAGATAGATAACTCATTCATTCAAAAATATTTGAATGCATACTGTATGCATCTATACGCTAAGGACATCACAGTTTTTCAAAGTAAAATCCATTACCTTTGTGAAATTTATGTGACCATCATGGCTCATTTGTAAAATACTTAAACCAGTAGAATAATGTATCTATCAGGGTAAAGAAAAGATACATAAGTTCTTTAGGACAAAATGAATTTAATATGCATATTTAGGTTCTTACAAAGTTATTGATATAAAGAGATTCAGAATGAGTACTGATTGGCAATAATTGCCAACATGGATGGTTTACAAACAGAAATATATATCACTATTACTAAATTACTGATGTATTGTATATTAATGAGACTGATAACTACTTATCTTCTTGAACTCCTTTTCAAGAGAATATCCTTTTCACCAGAGGCCCAACAGTAGTGATAGTACCATGTGACTTAAATATTCCACTCATAAAATTCACATCACATCAGGACATTTGACCAAAGACAAATCACTTCACAGACTAGAATGTGTATATCAGATATAATGACTTCTTCTAGTAGTTTGAACCATGAGACATCAGATCCTGGATGATTGGCTCAATGTTATTAAAAATATCAAAATAATTTTGACCATAGATTAGTTATATTCTTTGCATGAGACAAAGCTCATCCTTTGATATATACATTCTTCCTTAGATACATAAATGTGTGTATATTTGTGTATATACATATTTATCTCTATATATGTTTTCCTTTAAATTATTAGCTTTAGTAGTCTAATAGTATTAATTTGAGGGACAAAAATGGGGAATGGCAAAAAATCGGCATGAAAAGGTAGAAGCTATTTCTCACTCACATGAAAGTATCCAAGTGAAGGTTATTCTGGGCTGGGACTGGTGTGGGCAGCTGTGGTCAGAGAAGCAGGCATCTTTTATCGTGCCATTTCTCTGTCATCAGGACTTGACTCTGACCTTTTTCTCCAGAATGACTGCTGCAGCATAGGCATCATATCCACATTCCAGTAAGCAGGACAATGAAGGAAGGAGAAGAGCTGAAAAGCTATCGTGAGATTTCCTTCAGACTACCACATGGCATTTTCACGTGTATCTCCTTGTATCTCCTTTACTTCTTCCACAGAAAAGAGTAGAATTAGTACTTGTGAAAATTTCTACTGCTTCTACAACTTAATCAAAATCATTGAAAAATGAAAGTATTTATAGATACCCTGTCCTACATGCATTATTTTTACGACCATGTTCAGAAAATAGAGCTAGGAAGAGTAACAGAGCTACTTAAGAAATGATACCTATACACATAAAGTGAGAGGCACCTGGGCAAAAATGTTGGAGCAGAAAGCTGAGCAACTAAAATTTTGTGATTTACATATTAAATATACTTCTTTAATGATAAAATCATAAGTCTCTAAATCAGAAAACAAGTTGTCTAACAATTTCCTGAGAAAAATAAGGTCAAGAATAAATATGTCCTCTATAAAAAAATATAAATGAAAGTCAAGGTTCATTGACTACTTACTATGTGCCAAGAAACTCTTGACATGTTTTATTGCATGTAATCCCCATGATACCCTAGAAGGTCAATATTTGATTAATTCCTTTTATAGAAGATGACATTGGCCAACAGTGATGTCAAGTACATTCCCCATGTTCAAACATGCTAAGACTTGAAACCTACAGAAGGACTTTAAAGTCTTCATTCCTAATCTTCATTTCTTCCATTATTGCTTGACAGCAGTCCCAGACGTAAAACTTTGGGATTATGGTTTTAAGTCTGATTTACTCTTCTGCTGCCTAGTGTGACTTTACTAGGGCATTTAGAATTCAATATGTGTATTCCCCTGTCCTTTGTCTCCTCATACTTCCAATATCATGCTCTGGATATTCTCTAGAACTTTTCAGGCCATTCTCTGTCTCTCAGCTCTAAAGAGGTCCCTCCCTACCCCCAAGCAGCATTTCTGAAGGTCTGAATCTCTACTTGCATTAATCTCTTTTGAAACATTCACTGTCTGTAACCTAAAATTTTTCATTTTCTCAAAACCTTTCGAATCCTTTATATCTAAAATTTTTCTCACTATAATTCTCTTTTCCCTTCTTATTCCCTTAGTGATGTGATGGCTGCAAAAGTCAATGGAATCAACCCTCACTCTCCTGACTCTACTTTGTATTGGAGTCCTGATGGCAGCACAGAATCTACAGTGTGATGATTCCATCATATCAGGGTCTTCACACTTACTATTGCCTCAACATGAAATATTGTCCATCCCTCCTTATTTTTTTAATTAATCCCTGCTTTTCCTTCAAGTATGATCTGTACACTAGGCTGCAGCACTGGTATGATTTGGAAGTTTACTAGAAACAGAACCTCAGTTCTCTGATTCAGATTTCATGAACGTCAATCTGTATTTTAGTAAGACCCACCACCACCAGAGGACTCAAATGCACATAAGTATTTAAGAAGTCCTACCTTCAAAGCCTCTCACAATTGCAATGGCAGGATGGGAACCCATTGTTTAATATAGATCTCTCTCTTAACATGATCACCTTGAGGGTAGGGGCCTTATCTATCATTACTTACTGCTTCAGTCCAAATTCCTGGTACAGCATTTTCCAGAATCCATGCTCAGAAATAATTATTGAACAATCAACACGTCTTATATTTTGTGTAGGACAGAACAATCTCATGAATCCAGACTATCAGAAATGCTTATTTAGGATGATCTATAGTTCAAAAATTGCACAAATCTTTATTATCACAAATGAATAAACCAGTGCAATTATTGCAGTATCTTACATAGAGCATAATAACCTCATATTGTGTTCAATTACATATAAGATGTTAAACTCTGACATGTTAAAATTTTTGAAAGTTAATAAAAATGCGCAACAGATGAAACTATCAAATGACTGTATCTAAATAATAAATGGACTTTTGATATGGTGTGTTGGCTAACTATGACGTAGAGATCAAAGCTTTTTTTTTGGTGATATGATGAGAAGCAACACTTCTTTATCTCTTAAGATACATGTATACAATTGAGGCTTAAATCCATACTTAGAAGATGCAAATCCTACAAAAAGTACTTTAAGAGTGTGAAAGTTTATTTTTCCATCATCTATAAAGAAAACTACTTGTTCCTAATTGCTACTGCCACCATGAAGCAATTAGCAATACCTATTTCAAATACTATTAAAAGCATACACAGTGGACTAAATTAAAATAGATTTCTTTTCTAAGGTTACTGTTATTAAATAAAAACTTCCCAAGCAGTATGAAAATTGAAATCATTCTATCTTGTATTTTTCTCTCCAACTGGGTGTGATATGGATTTTTTTAAATGTTCTGGCTCAGTGACACTTAACTACCCAATCAAATTTGATTTCATAAGACACTGTCCTTGCATGAGACCATAGTTTGTCTTTTATTCTGTCTCTCTGAGCAAGCCTAGCTGAATTTTTTCTTTCACCTTATACTTATGACTAGGCAGTTCAGTTTCTAAATCATTGGCCTGGAACCTTGATTAGAATCCTGTCATTACCTGCTTGACTAAGGATATTTCTCAATTTATAACAGAAACCTAGAAATGAGAAGTCTCAGTGAAATAAGTTTGGTAATTGGAGTTTCTGACAAATTTCAGTTGAGAGATTTTCTTCCACTCAAGCTTCCTGAGGCTTACTGCAACTTATGGAGCTTCTGGGTGAGCAATGATGGAATTCTTTCTTTCCCAGGAGAAAGCATGGGATGGGGAAAATGTGGGGTTTGTTAGGGTTAGGTAGTAAGCCCCAAAATCAGCACTTATGATATGAAGAGAAGTAAATTTATAGTTCTGGGTTTCCCTGCTAAATGGAAATGTCACTTCTCTTTCAAAGTGAGATCTACTATGTTAGCAGGTTTGTTTCATCTTTATGCAAAAGTTTATGTGAAATCATCACACAATATGACATCTGTGGTCATTTCATATATTATAATTCTCAGAATAATGTGCAATATACCTTACAAATATTCAAAGCCAAGGATTTCTGAGCTGTTTCGTGTTCTTATACTACATTATATTATTTTACTCTTGGCCCACTACACCAATATTGAGTTTATTAGTTGCAGCACCAAAATATTATTTTTACCCATTATTTACATGTCTTTTACTTGAAATACTTTGTTTGACTTGATCTCCACAGAAAAAATTAAATATTGGTGTGAATAATTTACAGTATATATTAATTTTATAAATAATTTATTGGTGCTGTGATGAATGACTCCACATTTTTTGCCAAGCCCACTTGTTGGTTTCTTTCATGGGTGCCTTGATGTGGTTAATTGTTTTGCAATATGTTTCAATTTTATAGTTTAGATACCAGAAAACTATGGCTATGCCAAATACCAGACAGATTGATTTTGCTAAAATAAAATGGTTTTAATCTTGTTTGACATGTGCTGCTGACACATAGAGATGATTTTAATGGTCTGTTGAAACTCTTGAGGTGCTAGGTAGTAGAGCCACAGCTAATGTTCAACCAATATGGCAAGTCAGTTCAAAAGGCTGAGTTTGGCTATTGAAACATTTATTTAAAATGATCTAAATAAGATCTACATTTTTCTATAAAAAGAAAACATTTATTCTTACAAATAGGACATCTAAAAACGCATTGACTTTGGCAGCAATGCTGTGCTCAGGTGTAATAAAATTGATGAGCCCATATAATAAAATTTATGGAACCAGAGTGAATTCAATTTATTTGAATATGCTCAGTTATGTTTTTGTTTATTCCCATAGCAGATGTTTAATTTACAAACCAGGCAATTACGACAGCTCTTCCAAACAAATAAGAGCAGATTAGTCAAACGTTCACATCAATTTTTATGTTTATCATTAGTTTTATGAGGTGTCATGAATATTCAGTAGTAAGAAAAACTATCATTATGGTACCTGGAAAACCTCAAAATGCTGTTTTGCATCTCTAAATGC
The DNA here is from genome assembly GCA_028644305.1 of Xerus rutilus. Lineage (NCBI taxonomy): Eukaryota > Metazoa > Chordata > Mammalia > Rodentia > Sciuridae > Xerus > Xerus rutilus. Next base: position 41,572,249 of record CM053406.1, read on the forward strand.
TATTTCTCCTTTTTGATAAAACTATTAATGTGTGTTGTCTCTTATTATGAGTTGGGCTTATGGGCCACAATGGAAAAAGCACTCATTTTCTCCAGAGAACTTGTACATTCTAATCAATACACTGAAGGCATTTTTGTGGAAAGTATTTGAAAGTATCAATGATGTTTTGATTTTTACTGTAAAGACAAAGACAGTTTTGTGCACTCTGGGAGACTACTTTTACTCAAAAATAGTTCATTCAGCATTCATTGCTGAGTTTAACTTGCTTCATCTTCTATGAAATACCTTTCGTTATAC
>CM053406.1:41573045-41623373 GCA_028644305.1 Xerus rutilus
AACCCCATCATAACAGTCTAATGACAGGTACTCCTAAATCAACTCAGACTTTTTCAGAATCCCTGTCTCCATGTTTATTCTTTTATTCAATCAATGTTTCTTATGTACCTGATATGTGTTAAACATTGTGCTTAGGCTGGAGCTACATGTTGAATAATCCACAGATTCTTGTGAGAATTCTAGTAACAGACATCTATCTATTTGGACAACATCTTAAAACTCAATTTTCACAATGTCTTGAAGAAAATTTAAAAAAACAATTCAAAGCTGAGGATTTTAAGTATCAATTAGTTTTTATTTGGTTGGTTGTTTTTACTGCTTTAATAAACCTGTTTAAGACAACAAAGTATTTTCTGCTGTCTTGGCCACTGTACATTTCTGTCTTGCCCATGCATGCATTGTATGCTTATGGAACATAGCATGTACTCAGCAAATTATTCTTGAAAAAAAATTATAAAATAAAATAGTGGTGTGCTGGCAATATTTAACAGCTGATTCTCTGGATAATGAGTTTGTTTAGAGTATATTGTGACTAATTTCTGATTTTTGTGGTATGAAATGCACTGTGCCTGATATCAAATACCAATGTGACAACAATTGGTCACATTTCTGAAAATTCAGCTCTCAGAAGCTAGTCTAAACTATCTCCAGATAAAACATGTATGAGTTTATTCCTGGCTAAATATTAAAATCAGAAACCATTGTGTCTATCTGGCTTCCATTTATAATTGTACTTTCCCAAATTATTTGACAGCTTTTAGGCAGGATGTCTCAAGTTAGAGCATCAAAATGGCTCTGAAAATTTGAACCTGATTCCCATAAAAAACCCTTGAGATATGTTAAAAAGTTTTACCTATTTTACATATGAAGAAACTGAAGTGGAATTAAGCAATTAGCCTTAGGTCACAGGGCTAGTAAATGGTAGAGCCAGAATTTCAAACTAGCAACCTGGCTTCAAAGCCTGAGCTTCTAATCATGTTATATTGCCTCTTTAGTGAATGATAAAATACATATTAATGTTTATTCTGATACTTACAATGAACAGTGAGGGTTTAATAGTTGAATAATTCCTTGCTGCATTAGTCTCACCATATATTTATTTGGTTTGGTTGTTTGTTAAAAGCTTTCAATAGGTGGGAGATAAATGATCAGAGACAGGAAGAGTATTAGAGGCTGTGGATCTTTTGGTTGTGGACCTTGAAACTATTGCAATAGTTGTTTGTGGAGATGCCTAGTGGATTTCTATCAGGTTTATGAAATAGTGCAGGTTGCTCTTACATGTTGACAATTCCCTTATAAAATAGGCCAAATAACTCTTCAACTGTGCTAGCCTAGAAAACAGAATTCACACATGAATTGTAAAGTTCTTTATTTAACCTCTGTCCCTTAATATTTACAGTAAGAATAGAGGGGTTATAACAAATAACCTCCAGTAATTACTGAGAACTAAACTTTAAATTTTAGAATATAGTCTTTCAGAATCTTTTTTTTTCCTTTAGACTAAAGTGAACAATAACTTTTCCACATATTAAATCATACTATTTAGAGATTCTACTTTTTCTGTAAGGAATGTATTTTTTTTTTTAATCTCTGAACAGTCTGAGAGATTTGTAAAAAATCTATCTTATAGAAGACTCATCTAGAAAGAAACCAAGTTATATTGGGTAAAAAAAAGAGTGACTTGTGAAAAACATCTGTGTTAGCTGTGTCAACTAGATTTCCCAGAGCCTTACTCTTTACCTCCAGGGAGGAATTATTATTGCTTGTTAGAAATTTTCTCCATATTAATAGCAATTCTGTAACATGGAAGTCCTCAATAGATGATATAAAAGTGATCTCAACCGCCTTAATTAAGAAGAACAATAGTATGTTATGTAGTGTTGTTACAGTGGTAATTCACAATGGAATTCTAGCATGCGAAACTTTCACAAGATTTAAGCTTTAGCCCAAAACAAATTGAATTCCTTACACAGCAGCACTTCTGTACACATCTCTTACATACTGTGTGATTCTTTTCCTTCAGAGGTAGGTGAGCAGAGGCTATTGGGCTGAGAAGCCAGCCTCCACCAGGCAATTTCCCTGAGAGGACTCAAGGCCCCTAGAACTTGGTCCTGGGAAGGCAGCCAAGGTTAAATGAAGCTTGGATATAAATCCAAGACAAGTGTGCCAAAAGGATGAATGAGAGAGAGGAAGCCAGAAGTTCCAGAAGGGAAATACTAGAAATTTAAGGACAGTGAGAAATAAAGACTAGCACAACAGATGTCTGTGTGTCTGTGAGAGTTTTCTTGGTGGAGTAACATGTACTCTTGAGAATGCATTGTATTCATAGAAAAGGGTCATTACCAGCAGCTCCTGTCTTAACATGAGCAAAGACTTAGGATAGAGGGGAATAGGAAGTGGCTAAATATGTTGGGGACAATGAGATTGCAAATGGGAAGATGGAGACCAGAATTCATGTCTTTGACTCTTCTTCCTTAACTTTATACCCATTACATTTCTTTGGGCATTTGATTGCCAGAAGTTTGATGATGGTGCATAGAATAGTGCATGTTTTCAGAGTTCAGCGTTTTCCTGGGACCCAAATGAAAAGACATTGTCAATTTTATTTCATGTCAAGGTTGTTCAGAGAACTTAGCTCATTTAGAACTATTTCACTGAAAGGACATTAGTATCATCTCAGAGGGTGCATTTCTTTTTTCAATATTTGATTAAATTCAAATTCAAAACAATAGAATTATTTGGAATTCCAATATAATAATAATTTATATCAGAAAAATCTCAAAGATAGATAAAAGAGAGGTGTCATGAAAGTTTTCTAAAGTCATCCAGAAAGAGTATAAGTAAAAGAAAAAAGGAAATAAAATATTTTTACAAACATTCTAAAACTCTCACTTAAGGTTGGTCAGTGATGGAAAAAGCTAGTGACGAACTAGTGAAGTTTAGCAACTCTTTTACATATTTCTTGCACCATAGTGGATTTCAAGCTACAAAAGTAACTCCAAAGAACAAAGGAAAGAAATGTATATAATTGGTTTTTATGAGCCAGTACAAGCTGAATCCATAGTCCCCAAGTGGAGAGAAATAGCTGGTATTTTGCTTTCTTATCATAGAAGAAGGATGAGTATTTAGCCCTTAGGAATGTGTACTTAAATACCAGTAGAACTGAAGACCATAGAGGTGGGATTTAGCTCAGAGGTAGAGCACTTGCTCATTATGTGAGAGGCCCTGGATTTGAGCTCCAGCACCACAAAACAGAATAGAAAACTGTAGCAGAACTGACAGATTTACAAATTGATATTTTAATTTTATCAAAACAACCCAAATAAGAGAAACCAAAAAAAAAAAAAGAAAGGAAAAGAAAAATAAAGAAAGAAGGAAACATCAAAATAAAATAAAATACTAAACACCCAAGAGGAGTTCAAAATCAAAGTGGAACCAGATTGTGAATGACTTAACTATTTCCCAATTTGATGTGGTCTTTCAGCTACAAATGAAAAGAGAGGTTTATGAAAAGGATTAAGCAAGAAGTCTCTTTCCTTCTAATTAATACTTACTGTCATCCTATGTCTCCCTCAAATTCAAATACTTCTGTCCATTTCTACCTCTGTGTAAATTTTATTTTCCTTTCACAGTAGAGGTCTAAATCCTCTTTATTTTATTTTTATTTACTTTTTCATTATTTATCATTTTATTTTATCATTCTTTATGGTGAATGCTTTAGAAATCCTTTCTTCCAGCTTTCTGAGATACACAGTACATTACTGCTATCTGTAGTCACCCTACCACACAACAGCACACAAGACTTCTTGCTCTATACTGTGAATAGGTAGCCATTGTTCAACTCTTGTCCATTTCCTATTGCACCCTCTCCCTCCCCAGTCTCTGGTAGCCACCACTGTTCTCTCAACTCCTATGAGATAATTTTTAGATTGAATATTTGTGTAATATTATGTGACACTTGTCTTTCTGTGCCTAGCTTATTTCACTTAACATCAGTGAGACAGGGGCAAAGGACAGGTAGTGTAGAAAATAAATGGTCAGGTCTGAAAGATTAGGGTGAATTATCAAAGAATAGGAAATGGGTTACTAACACCTCCATCTCATCACTTCCCCCAAAGGGTTGCTAAGGGGGAACATAAGGAGTTGCTAATGATTACCCCCTGGGCTACTCTTTCCTGCCTTTGGGCATAACAGGAGAGAAGGAGGAGGTGGGAAGGGGGAGAGGAAATCTAAGATCTATAAAAAGACAAGACACACCTATTCTCCTGGCCACCCACCTCTGTGCCCCAAAGAAGTCTGCTCTCTCTGTTCTGTTTTTTTTTTCTTAAATAAAACTTGCTTTCTACTTTTGCTTTGGCATTTCTTGGGTGTTTAATCTTGAACACTGTAGGTGCGAGGACCCCATCCTGATTTCCAAGACCAGTATGAAATCTCATTTTTGTGGCTGAATATATCTCCATTGCGTATATACACAATATTTTTTAGCCTTCTATCAGTTGATGGACTTTTAGGTTGTCTTGCCTGTTGTGAGTAGTGCTGCAATGAACATGGGGCTGCTGATGTCACTTGAAAATACCAATTTCATTTCACATACCCAGGAGTGAAATTTCTGGGCCATGTGATAATTTTACTGTGGATTTATATTGGTACCTCCATAGTGTTTTCCTTACTGGCTCTAATTTACATTCCCACCAATAGTGGCAAGGATTCCCTTACTCCATATCCTTGCCAAAATTTTTCATCTTTAGTCTTTTTGTTAATAATCATTCTCCCCGGGTTGAGGTGATATCTCATTGTGGTTAGATTTGCATTTCCCTGCTTATTGGTGATGCTGAATATATTTTAGGAGTTCTAGTTTTAACTTTCATTATTTTAATTTCAGTCCTTGTTCTACTATACACTAGCTCTATGCCAGCTGTATATACTAGGTATATTACCTTGAATGCGTTAATCACTCTGAGCCTCAGTTTCCTCGTATGTGCTATGTAGATAATTATGAGTAAATGCATGTAAGGTGCTTTGAATAGTGTCTGGAACTTGGAAGCCACTGAAGTGTTAGCTATTAATATTACTATCAAAACTATCATTATTACTGCTATTACTTCATTTCCCTCTTAGGAGATTAATATGAGAATTCATGCCTGATTCTTGTGTTTCTGTATCTATGGTAGAAACCCAGGAATTAGAAGGAAAGAAAATTCTACAGATGTTAGCTGAAGAAAACTTGTCCATATCCCTTAGGTTGTCTTCTCAACATATCAGACCACACTGAACATCATAGGGTAGAAATGTGTACTTGGAAGGCATATTAACCATGCATTAATTTTTCTTTGAATATCTAAATGCAAGTATACAGCATATGAAATTATACTTCATTTTATTCACTTACGTATCATTTATTATAGTTCCATTTATTAACATTAAGTGAAAATAACTGTTAATAGATTTCTGGTAAAGATTTTAAATACAATAACGCATTTTATGATAGACATCTCACTAGTTTAAAAAAGTGAGACTCAGAAGGGTAAAGTATTAGGTTTATGCTTCCAAAATTAAAAGGCAATAGAGATTGTGTTCAAAGTCAAGTCTGAGTGGGTCCTGAGGCTTTTTCCAGAACTCCTGGCATGATCAGTATGCCCTAAGAGCAAAACGCTCCTAAGAACAGTCACTAGAACAGAACATCTCACAGGCTGAGAACATCAGGCAATGTTTAGTAATTCATATTTTTACTTTGTGGATATTTAAACCTGCATATAATCAAATTTCCCACCAAAGATCTTTAACATTTCAAATATAATTTTATATAAAGGGGCAGAATTATGTATTTTCAATTATTTTATAGGAATTAATATCCATGTGTTTGGTATTGTATAGACAAGATTTTGATAACAGATAAAAGAAAAAATAAAATTTATAAGAACCTATCATCCTACACAAATACTTATGGAGAAAGAGCATTTTCTGTGACCTTCACTATTTTCTCAACATTTTCACTATTAAAGTAGGAGAATATTATCCAGTGTCTTTCTTGTCATCATTATGCCCTCAGACCTAGTGGTCTACAAATGAACTTCCTGTTACTCTAATAGAGTCCTAGAGACACTCACTTGATGATCAAGCAGCCAGTGTCTTCTTTTCAATGTCTGATCTGTGCTCTTCTTTTCTGGGCATGCACTCACAACCAGATGCTGTGGTACTGACATTTCATCCACTGGCTGACTCCCTGATACCTTCCTGCATCTGGCCAGGTGATGCTAACTCAGTGTCTTCTCTTCAGACCTCTCTTTAGTGTTGATCATCCTTTGCTATGTGCATAATTTAACCACTCTCTAATTTATTTAAGTATACCGTGTGAGATATAGAGATTGTATTATACCCTGATGAATCATTTAATTTCTGAAATAAAATTGTGCATACCCACTGCCCTTGACATTTTTATTTGGATGCAATTCTTTTCTTCTCATTGACTAAGAAGTGCTTCCTTTTTATGAGATTTACTTTTCTTTTCCCAGTGAAAACATGTTGAAATTATTTATAATGTACATGTTCTGCAATTTTGCATAAGTCCCCTGAGAATTACATTTCTCATAGGCCTACTTTCTGCTTGTAATTCCAAATATGGTTGACATAGAGTTTATATTTGAACTGAAAAGATGATTTTGAAATTTCAATCTCTGTACTAGGAATATTGTGAAGAGTATTAGCAAAATGCTATATTCATCATCAATCTGGATCAGTATAATGAAAGCCAACACCACCAGGCACTTACTATAAGCCAAAACTTGTGCTTAGTAATTTACATGTCTTATTTCCTTTAGCACAAAACAATTTTGATTTGATACCATTAACCCTGGTTTAATGAAACATATCTAGAGAATTACTGGGTTTATGCAGTGTCTTTCAGCTGTGAAGTATCAAAGGTCAGACTCACACATAGATCTTTCTACAAATGAAATATTTGCTTTTAGCTATTAAACTACAGTAGTCCAATATTGCTTTGGTGTTTTCTATTCTATCATTTCCTTTTAGTTTATTAACCCTAAGAATCACTGCTTCAAATCATTCTAGTCCAAGACCTAGTAGACATTGGTATGATATCTCTTGAGAGAATTTATTAAAAAGAAGCAAATGAACATTTTTTTTTGCACATTTGATTTAAGTTTTTCAATGAATCTGGAAACTGGGATGTTTTAATCATTATTTTCAATTATTTAAAGTTATTCACATAAAATGAAGTTAAAAACTTAATTAGCAAAATATTTGTCCTTCTCTTCTGATATATTTGAGAATAATAATTCATCCCAGAAAAGAAAAAAAGAGGTAAAATATTGATTGATCTCTGCAAAATAATTTAAAAATTTTAAACTTATAGAAGCTATATACTGTAAAAATAAAATACAAAATATTTATAACAATACTTTTGCTTTCAAAAAAGCATAACTGATAACTGATTACTTTGGTAGATTTGTTTCTAAAATATTAACATTTCAAATACCACAGTAGCATAAAAAGAGTATTCCATAAGAAATTAGTCTGAAAATAAAGAATTATTGAACAAAATGAGAATATGATTTTATTTTCATAATTCAGATCCAAATTTCTGATTAATTGGAAGCTGCATTAAGAAAGGTAAAGATTTTTCATTAGATGATGCATAGAAAGTACACCAGATAATTTTTCTTTTCTTTTCTTTTTTTGAAACAAGCTTTCAGTGTGTTGCCCCAGGATGTCTTCCAATGCTTGAGCTCAAGAGATCTTCCTGCATCAGCCTCCAGAGTAGCTAGGATTACAGGTACATTCCACTGCCCCAGGCTTAAGACAGTAACTTGTTCACAATTATTCATTCTATTTTTCTCTTTCGAAATAAAAATGAAAAAAAAAAAGGCAATGAAAATGCCTTTTCTCGGGTACTGTTTTTCCCCCTTAACACTTATCACCATAAAATATGCAATACATTTTATTTATACATATATTTATTATTTGTCTTCTCATTAGAATGAGGTCAGGGGATTTTGATTGATTTATTTACAGCTAGATTCCTAGTAATAATTCCTAGATTCCTAGAATAAAGCTTGGCCCACAGTAGGTGGTAAATAAATACTAACTGAATGAATAAATATACTTACTATCTAAGAACATATTCTCTCAGAAATAATACAGAAATAGCTTTTTAAATCTACCCATGGAGAACAAGTCAAAATAAGAAGGTATTGTTTATGTGGTTGTAGATATAGCAAAATACAGAACATCAGAGTGTTGAAATTTATAAATAAAAACAAAGAGTTTTCCTGATATAAAAGCATTGGAGACCAATTTGCATGTAAAAGCTAAGCATTTAGCTGTGAAACATGTTGGGCAGTTCACAAGTATGCCCCAGAGCATCCCACTCTTCCTTCCTGAACCATAGGGGGCCACACAGCATCAGCTGTGTTGCCCAGCAAGTGTGAATCAACAGCTCTTCCCCGTGAGGCATGAGCAACTGGGATGTTTTCATTTTGTAACCTAAGAAATCTAAATTTAATCTACATGAAGCAAAACATAGTGAGTCTGTTAACAAAAGTCTAAATGCCAGGAGTTAGCTACCATTCTTATCCCCTACTCCCCTCCCCCAGTCACTACCACCACCACTATCATCATCATCATCATCATCATCATCATCATCATCATCATCACTTTTTGAGAGGGAAGGAGTTTTCACCATTGAAAATAATTCCCTTTTCTTGAAAGGTAAAGTAGAAGGAATATTTAGCTCTGTTTTTCTTTTCTCTTCTTATCTCTAATTTCTTATTACATCATCATCTAACATAAATATCTAATGAGACTTTAGGTGAAGAGTCTATTTTGGGGGAAGACAGAACTTCACTTGAGTTCTAGCTCTGCTGCTACCTTCTCTGTAGTGCAACAATTTCTAGGGATTATTCTCTATTTGCCTCCATCACACCCTTCTCTGTGCTCTCAGAGCCTCAGCTCCTTGGCCTGCAATGCCAGGTGACCTTGATCTCTGGCCGTCAGTGGGTTCAGCCAACAGGAGGTGCTGGATAAAAGCTATAGAGTGAAAGAAGCGAGAATCTGGGTGTTTATTCTCTCTCCTCCTGCCCAGACTACAGGATTTTTGGCAGTAGTTGTATTCTACTTGGTCACAGTTCCTTCAGCTCCTTCATTACACCACAAGTTCTTACCCTGGAGGATGCTAAGATGATTACTTTTTGATTCAAGATTTTTTTAAAAAAATTATTTATTTATTTATTCTACTTAGGTATACATGATAGCAGAATGCATTTTGATTCATTGTACATAGATGGAGCACAACTTTTCATTTCTCTGGTTGTATGTGATGTAAATCACAAATATACGCAGTCATACATGAAGCTAGGGCTATGATGTCCATCTTATTCCACCATCTTTACTGTTCCTATGCACCCTACCCCCTCCCACCTTTGTGACCAAAGTTCCTCCATTCTTCCTGTGTTCTTTCCGTCATTATGGATCAGCATCCCTTATCAGAGAGAATATTCGGCATTTGGTTTTTTGGTTCTCTGAAGAAGATATATAATCGATCAACAGACATATGAATAAATGTTCAACATCTCTAGCAATTAGAGAAATGCAAATTGAAACTACTCTAAAATTTCATCTCATGCCAGTCAGAATGGCAATTATCAAGAATACAAACAACAATAAGTGTTGGCGGGGTTGTAGGGGAAAAGGCACACTCATACATTGCTGGTGGGACTGCAAATGGGTACAACCAATCTGGAAAGCAGTATGGAGATTCCTTAGAAAACTTGGAATGGATTCAAGATTCTTACAGTGAGGTGAGAGCACCTCACAAATAAGCAAACAAATTTGATTGATATGTTTTCTGTTGTCCAGACCCTTCAATTTTCATAATTTGAATGAGCACATTGATGCATTGATAATTTTCCATCAAATACCTCCATTATAAGGAGGTTTTATAATACCAAAGCAAGGAGAACACTACTCAGTCTGTGGACTAGAATAGTGAGAAAAATTGGTAAGAAACAATTGTAAATTTTAGTTTAATTTTCAAATTGGTATGTTATACTCAACAAATAGCCTTACATTTGAAAATATTTTTTGAAAAGAAAATAATCATTTAATATCAAATGCTGTCATGAACTTGAAATAGAATGATGTCAATGAGAATTGCATGCTCCTGAGAATGGTTGCATTGGAAAAGAACACAATTACAGAAACAACATTAATTCAGTGGGTAAATGACCATGGGTCAAGGACATGAAATGAGATATTTTAAAAAAACTAAGATGTTTAAATAAGCCAAGTATGATGTCACATGCCTGTAATCCTAGTGGCTTGGGAGGCTGAGGCAGGAGGAACGCAAGTTCAAAGCCAGCCTTAGCAAAAGCAAGGTGCTGAGCAACTCAGTGGGACTCTGTCTCTAAATAAAATACAAAATAGGGCTGTGGATGTGGCCCAGTGGTCAAGTGACCCTGAGTTCAATCCCTGGTACGCACTCCCCCTCAAAAAAATAACAAAAAATGTTTAAATAAACAGATGGGCATATAGAAACAATTGATAATCATTTGAATTTAGTGCCTTAATATACAAAGATATTTAGTTTTACTTAAAAACCTACTTGAAAAATGTAGATTCTAAAAATAGTTAAGACTCTTCAATGATAGAAGAGCAGGATATATTTTAAGAAATTTTGATTTTCTATATGAAAAATCATGGATTTCTGAGACAAGAATTTTATCACGATAGTTTAGATTTTTTAAAAGACTTTGCCATAAAATTATGATCTGGAATAGGAGCTCAATGTAGAAGCTACACAACTTCAGCAACAATATTGAGTAAATTACTCATTGTACAACTGATTCCTTGTTTGCTTTCACTTTTTTGTTTTTTCCTCCCACAAAATATAAACAGCTGGGACTTTTATTTTTGCCTCTTAAAGAAAGTCATACTAGATAGGCAATGACAAGATTAATTATTTGTCATATGCATAGGCATCAATAACTGAGGAGTGACATATTTTTTTTTCTTTCATAAAGAAGCAAGGAAATTTAGAATAAAATTCACATAGTTTGGCAGAAATGTAATTAAAACAATATTTGTAAAATAAAAATGTTAATCAAAAAGTAGTATATTTTTGTGGATATTCTTTTAAATATCATTTTCATTAGGAATAATTTTAAATTTTCTCAGCCTTTTAAGGAAACTAAGTCTAAAACTTATTATGCAAAAAAGATGAAATCATGCCAGATGCCCAATATGTAATGGTATCACTTTCTCTACCTTTCTTAAGCCAAAGACTTTAAATGAACTTAAACAAATGCTTCAATATAAAGTTGTACTGAAGGGAAAATTCTCATATAAATCAGATGCTAGGTCTTCTTAAAACATTTTAATTATATCCACAGTTATCAAATAACTATTGATATTTAGTGAGAGTTGACTTAAATCTTTCTTTTGCTTTCACTTTCAATTTTATCTACAAAAGAATGTTGGAAATGTTCTGTTTTGTTTCCAAAGAAATAAATAAAATGAAACTGATATTTTTTATCTATTGGTTTTAAAATGGTTATTCTACTTGAAAAAAATAATTCAATATCTATATGTGTGTGCAATTTATCTCCCATAGAACTAAATCAGAATTATGAAGTCTGAAATTTCTGGTTTTTGTTTAGTTCAATTTAATTTGTCCATGGAAATTTTAAAAACATTGTTATAATTCCTGTTTGATGCATTTACCTCTACAATAAATGAAATCAAATAGGTTAGAATTATAATTTTACTGTTTATAGAGTTTGAAAAATGTTTTCTTAGTTCTATAAAATTTGTAGATGCATGTTGGCACTGAAACAAGGAAATATAATCCTAAAAAAAAAAAAAAAAAACCTTACAGAACTGCATATAAACTAGCCAGTCTCTAAAAATATGTTACGAGTTCTTTGGTTACTTTAATAACTTACGACTGACTATAAGTCAGAACATGATATTTCTAAATGACAAGTTGACATTCTAACTGCTTCATTAATGTGAACTTGCAATTGCCAAATACATTCTAAAACTTTTTCTTACAAACAAATATCACTAAAAATTATGTTTTTAAACATTGGAGTCAGAGTGTGATATTTTGTTCTATATAGCAAAGAAATAGAACTGCATTTTTGAAAAACTAAATCTCTCTTCTTACATATATGGCATTTGAAACCTTCAAAAAGGGAAAAATGTCAAAAATTTTATCTTTCTAATTCGTTACAATACTGTTTGTTTCTTGGATGCAGTGGGTGATTAGGTTCAGGACTTGATGGAATAGTGTCACTAAATATGTTTGTATGTCCTTTTCAATTTAAATTATGTGAATATATTGAGGATACAAAAAGTCAAATTACAATTTTAAAAAAGTATTATCCAACTTAATGGTCTGTCTTTACTGCTTGCTAGTTATTTGTTTTGATATGTGTTCCTTTATTTTGTAAAGTAGCTACTACTACTACTTACAATTTATATTAGCAAATTGTCTGAATTTGAGCTTCATGTATCAGAGTCAAAGAATGGTAGACACTAAATGAGTGCTTTTACTAAGAGACATCACAGTTTTACTCTGTGAATGTGCTTTTATGGGGAGGTAGGAGAATCTCCTCCTCAAAGAAAAAAAAAAGTTAAGCATAGGAGGAATTTGCCAGCAAAACCATACCCTCTGCTCTATGTCCTGATGATTTTAGTAATGTGAAGCAATCTTTATATTTGCAGCAGTAGGTGTGAGGGCTTGCCAACTGAGAATGATGAGGAAGCTTTCTTATCCACAAGAATAGTGCTATCCCGTTTTCTTCACTTTCCTCTTGTGGCTGTGCTCCTCATCTCAATTCTCTTTTTAGCTAAGGTACTTTTGAAGTTGAGTGTGTGTTTGTGTCTTTTCTGTTTTTCCTCTTAAAGGCTGATATTTTTATTTTTCCCTCCACATCTCTGGGCATGGTCTACAGACCCTGAGAGTCTGTAAGGCCTCTTGGAGAAGTTTTAGAGCACATTTAGTTTAATAATGATAATGCTAAAGCATTAATTTCCTTTTTCACTGTGTTGACGTTGTACTGATGTTGCAAAATGTTGACAGCGGGATGATGGTAGCCATGCCCTAGGAATCATTTTATTGTTCTTTGCTACCCATTTTCAAGAAAAACAGAAGCTAGTGACACATAAAATCTGTGATAAAGAAGTAAAAATTATTCATTTTGTTAAATATCTACCCTTAATTTTAATGAGTTTCACAGACTAAGATCTATGGAACAAAATGAGAACACAAATAATAATTCTGTTGTGTACCCAGGTGCAGTGGTCTCCAGGAAAAGCATGTGGGTGACTGAGCTATGAACTGTTTACTTTTCTCTTGGACCAACATTTTTACTTGAAAGCATAGTAGAAAAACTATGGTTACTCAGGTGTAGATTGTATGACTCAGATGTTTTCTCAAGAATTAATGAACTATGACTGTAATTTCAAGGAAAATAACTGACAGTATTTGAGTGAAAATTAGAATTTTATAATCTTGCACCTACTGGTGCGGTCTTGTGAACCTCCCAATACTTAGTCTTAACCTCCCAATCCTTGGTGACCTTAACCAAGAATGGTAATTATTTGATACTATGTAATGAGATGTGTCAAAATACGGAAGATTTGCAAAACTCAGATTGCCACACAATCTTGAATGTGTAAAAGATTCTTTCCAAGTATAAGGTAGTTGAATGAATTTTGATGTAACAAAGAGTACGAAGCTTATTGGTGTGGTTTCAGATTGCACATCACTTATTACATTTTTGTAAAGTATGAAGGAAAAATATATATAATTATCTGAGAAAATTGTTAAAATACTCTTCCCTTTTCCAGCTAAATATGTGTGTCAGATTGGATTGCCTTTACAAACATCAAGAAAAACAAATTTCTGAATGGAATGACCTGCAAAAGCGGATATGGGACTCAGACTCCCTTCTATTAGTTCAGAAAAGACAGTATGTTTGCAAATGTGCATCTTCTCACTGTGTTTTGGAAAATATTTTCTTTTTTTACAAAATAATATAATTATGTTAATACATAATAAACTTATCATTTTAAAATGTATAATTAATAAAATATTCTTAGTTTTGATATGTGATAAAAAGCAATATTTTTATAACCAAAGCTCTTTACAATCCTTAATAGTTTTTAAAACATCTAAAGAGGTCCTTTAATCAAAAGTTTGAGAACTTGAGAAATGTTGCTCTACAAAAACTTAAACATAATGACAAGATTTATCACATTTATTTGAAAATATCTATCAAATTGAGATTATACTACTCATAAATCAGTCAGTATACATTAACTGATCATGAACAAAACATCTCTAAGATACAGTGTGCTTAGATTTAATGTAACAATGTATTGCTAATTTCTTTGAAAAGTTTGTTATTATACTAATATTAATTCAAGTTAAATAAAAATTACTCTTTCCAGATATTCTGATTTGTTTAACACTCTTTTGTAGTATTGTTACAGTGTTACATTTTTGACCTTCTTATTATATCCTTTCAGTGTTAGAGAAAAATGAAAAAGCTAACTAGCATGTTTTCATATATATGAATATCATGCTTTAACATATTAATCTCCAATATGTAAACTAAAAAAAGAATGAATTAGTACAATTTATAGTTATTATTTTTATGACCAATATTCTGATATAAAATATTTAAGTTCTTTTAAAATTAGCTGATACAATTTTATATTGAGTATAGTGGACATTTATGCAGAATTACAGTGTAAAAGGTGGTCAAGAGCTCAGTGTAAGATATAGGTGACCTTGGGAAAGGGGAAGGTGAGCATAGCAAGTAAACAAATACAATGAACAGCAATAAACAGGCACTCTTTGTCTTAGCAGAACTGTTATACACTGTGTATTGTGAACATTGATAAACCTGAACTCTATATTTTCTAAACTTGTGTATATTTGTGTATTCTATGTATTCATATACTAATATTCTACATATTCCAATTAGTATTCAATATGGCACTTTACAAATCCTTCAGTATTTTTCATGGTGCTATCAATACATTTGTTGTTGTTGTTGTTACTGAGGATTGAACTCAGGGGCACTTGACTACTGAGCCACAACCCCAGCCCTATTTTGTATTTTATTTAGAGACAGGGTCTCACTGAGTTGCTTAGTGCCTTGCTTTCGCTGAAACTGACTTTGAACTTGCTATCCTTTTGCCTTAGCCTCTTGAGCCATTGGGATTGCAGATGTGTGCCACAGCACCCAGCTCATTGATACCTTTGACAACATTGCAATATCTGTAATATTTTGTGTGATTATTTTAAATTGATAGTAATTTAATTTTTAATACTTTATATAATTAAATGGAAACCTTTCAAGATGTTTTTATCAGTAGAGATAAACTTGAGACTAAGGTCCAAATTATTTCTCATGCCAAAAATCAATGGATAACCTCAATAAGGCTTTCAGTAGATTTAAGCTGCTTTACTGATACTAATTGTGAAGAAAAACAGAAAAGATAAATTTGTTCAAAATGTGTATATTTGAAAATAGATGTTCATATTTATATATACATACACACAGTTGCATATATATGCACATAAACATTATTACGTTTAATAAATGACATGATAGTATGTATTAATAAGTAGCCAGAGGATGAACAGTGATCTACATTCTCAGAACCATGGAGATATATGTAAGATTATAGTGTTACTAGAGATTTATTTTAATGTAATTTTGACTTTGTTTTCCTCTCTCTTTGAGAGGAAGAAACTTTTGTAGAACATTTTAAACACTATGCCCACCCTCCTGGATCATTTTCAGAATAGCAGTGAGCAACTTTTGAAACTGTAAAATGTATCAAAATGGACCTTTCAGCTACTGTACTTATGGTATACAAAGCAGGTATCTTTCTCCTGTGGCTCTGGCCTTACCCAGAGTCTCTCACAGGTAATTTACTGTTAACTGTCATGGTGAGATGTCCTCAGCTCTTTGAATTGGCCATGCTTTTCCTTGTCTCAAAGCATCTTTGCAGTTCGTGCCTCTGTTGGAGTCTCTTCCCTCATTAGGCTAATTTTCCTGAATTTTAAAGGTTTCTGACTGCTCTCTTTGGAGCCGGTGTTGACCAACAACCTAAACTCCTTCATTTCATACTGTGCTTTCCTATATATTGTAATTTTCTTCATAGTACTTGGTATGCCTTGTCCGATACACAGTATTTACACAGGAAAGTAGCTTTCTCCATTTTAGGGAGTATTTAAATTTTGATCAGAGTTGTATTTAAAAAAGAATAAGACATGAAAAAAAATAAGAGCAAAAGACTCCCATTGATATGCAGATACACAGGAAAGAAGGCCATGTGGACACAAACGTACAAATTGGAAAATATTCTAGAACCTGTGTGTCTGCATATCTATGGGAGTCCTCTGCTCTTATTTTTTCTCATGTCTTATTCTTTTTAAAAATTTTTTATTTGTTCTTTTTAGCTGTACATGACAGTAGAATATATTTTGACATATCATACATACATGGAGTCTAGCTTCCCATTCTTATGGTTGTACATGATGTGGAACTACACTGGTCATGTTTTCATATTGAACATAAGAAAGTTATGTCTGATTCACTCTACTATCTTTTCTATTTCCATCCTCCCTCCCTTCCCTTCATTCCCCTTTGTCTAATCCTGTGAAATTCTATTCTCCCTCCCCGCCACTGGATATAGCCCACTATTAATGTTAATTAGTGATTCTTCCAGAGCCAGCTGCTTAATGTTCACCTCTATTCTTTTAAAAAATTTATTTATTCTAATTAGGTATACGTGACAGCAAAATGCATTTTGATTCAGTATACACAGATGGAGCACAGATTTTCATTTCTCTGGTTGTACATGATATAGAGTTGCACCATATGTGCAGTCATATATGTACCTAAGGCAATGATGTCCATCTCATTCCACCATCTATCCTGCCCCCATGCCCCTCCCTTTCCTTCCCTCCCCTTTGACCAAAGTTCTTCCATTCTTCCCATGCTTCCTCCCCCATTATGGATCAACATCCCCTTATCAGCGAGAACATTCAGCCTTTGGTTTTTTGGGATTGGCTTACTTCATTTAGCATAATATTCTCCAATTCCATCCATTTACCTGAAAATACCATAATTTTATTCTCTTTTATTGCTGAGTGATATTCCATTGTGTATATATACCACAGTTTCTTTATCCATTCATCTATTGAAGGGCGTCTAGGTTGATTCCACAGTTTAGCTATTGTGAATTGAGCTGCTATAAACATTGAAGTGGTTGCATCACTGTAGTAGGTTTTTTTAAAGTCCTTTGGGTATAGATGGAAGAGTGGGATTGCTGGGTCAAATGGTGATTCCATTCAAATTTTCTAAGGAATCTCCATACTGCTTTCCAGAGTGGTTGCACCAATTTGCAGTCCCACCAGCAATATATGAGTGTGCCCTTTCCCCTACATCCTCCCCAACACTTGCTGTTTCTTGATAACTGCCATTCTGACTGATGTGAGATGAAATCTTAGAGTTGATTTGCATTTCTCTAATTTTTATAGATGTTGAATATTTTTTCATATGTTTGTTGATCAATTGTATAGAGAAGTATCTGAGAAGTGTCTATTCAGCTCCTTAGCTCATTTATTGATTGTTTACCCCTGTTCTTGTTTGTTTGTTTCAAAACATAACCAGACAATTGTTTAAAATCTCAGCTTATCTTCAAAACAGTAATATATGCACTATCACAGAAAAACTCTGTGGGTTGGCAGAATCATAGTCTTTTGTGTACTTAGGTATCATTATCATCTCTATGTATCAGACACACAGTGCTCTCTGTTTTACATTTTTCATTTCTAAGCTGATAACACAAACAACAAGGCCTACTTTCCTCTATCTTCCAAACTTCTAAGGCAAGATTATTACAAATGAGATGCGATACTTATTTGTTCAACTGCTTCATTTGGCCTGATAAGACAAATTTCAAATATTGTAGGTATGGCAACAATCCTGCAGTTGGGTCAGCATTTGCTGCTCACTTCAAAGTTATTACTTTTGCTTTTTCTGTTACACCTTCTAGCATGGACACACCAACCCAACATTTGTTTTGTTTTGTTTTTCTCTTCTATGTAAGCATTATAAAAAACACATATAATATTTCTAAGATATTTCCTCTATATTTCCATTGAAACAAATATGTTGTGAGATGAGTTCATCCAAAAACATGCCTCCACTATAACTTGAATACCTCTGAGAATAAATTGTGTAATCAAACTTCTTCAACTAAGCTGATCTTTTTATTTGAATAAAGGGTTCTTATTGATCTGAAGTGAGTATATAATCTTGAAAAAGAATACATGTTACAAGAGTCTCATGATTTCGGCCTCTCAAATTATTCTTTGAATCATATCATTTCTGTACTACAACAAGTCAGGCCTATTAAACAGATGTTAACTATTTAAAGTTAAAAACAAAAGTACCAGCAAGAATACCTGTCAAGGTAAACACTCTAGTTTTGTTTTTTTCTCTGTCAAAATCTGATACTGCTTCTCTTCAAATTTTGAATATGAAATATCATCTCTGGGATCTTAAGTGACTTCAGTGATCTATTACTATTTTATTATCTACATCTCATAAACAACAATCTGTATCCATCAAAGGAAAGAAAAAGAAAAAAGGTACGAACTGGTAAATATGTCTCAACTCACAAGGAAACAAGGCTACTGAGTTTTATCATTGAGCAAAGCTGGTCTTTCTATGAGCCTCGAGAGCTTGGATCTCGTTTGCATGTGGAGAACTCTGCAGAAACCTCATGAACTCCTTTTATCATATGAGTTGCTTTGGTAATGTTAATTATTTCTTGCCTCAAGCTAAATTTCATATAAATAGTTAATCAAGAATAAATTTTTGGGACTTGAGGTTGACTTTTTTACTATTTTGGAACATTTAAGTTGTTACCCAGGAGTGGCCTGAATAAAGAGTCCCATTATTGTTTGTTTTGGTGATTATATATTTCAATTATTTTTCAAGAGTTTGCCATCCTTAGCAAAACATGTTTCTTAAATTTATAAGAAAATTATAGAAGTAATGGTAGCTTCTCTCAGAATAAGCACAATGCATTGACTAAATAGGCTATATTGGTTCTGGCACAAAAGTAGTGCATGAATGGTACATTAATACATATATAATCAAATTATGTGATCAATACTGCAATTACATAGAATGACTAGAATATACATGTGCTAAAAGAAAAGTTTGCTTATTAAGCAGGAAAAAAGGGAATATTTCTTAATAATTTTAGTAAAAACCATAAAAATCCATATTCCATTAAATATTTTGTTACATGATCTTCTCTTGTCATCATAGTTATTGCTTTTTTAGTTCTTAATTATCTATCAGAAATGCTTTACATGATATTGAACCTTTGCCTTCAGTTCACTTGCAAATGGAACATGGAACAAATTCTAAATTATATCCATAAGCTTTTGAAGGATGAGACTGTTCAGTCTAGTATCACTAACCCTATTATCTATCATCTTTCTACCTACCTACTTAGCTATCTATCTATCTATCATCATCATCATAATCAATCAATATCATTAATAGGTGATCATGTATACTTAGTCCCTTTACCTCTCTATTTTCTCCATTGGGAACTGGATTTGAGACTCCCAGTGTCTTCTATAGGTTTTAATTAGTAGCAAAGACCACTATTGTTTTGGAGGAACAGAGTACCATGGGTGAGACCAGCAGGAAATGCTCTGTCATGAATATTTTCATAGATAGGGGTGAACTTATAGTGACATAAGTAAAAAAGACATGAAGGTGAAAGAAAAACAGTACTGTCCTTGATGAACAGAGCAAAACACAGTTATTATTTATTAATTTTATCAGCAATTATGGAATAGAGGATTAAGCTAAATTAGTCTTCCTTTATTCCTCCAGTTTCTTCAGCTACAAACCAAATGAGAAACCTAGTAACTATTTTTTGTCGATATATTTCCATTTCTTTATGTACTTAATGTTTTTATGTGGAATTACCATGGATAAACAATTTGTTCTGCTAATAAGAGCATTATATATTCCTGGAGAAGATAAACACACGTCCATTGTAATCAAAAGTATCTGCCACAAGGCTAATACTATAGCCTAAGAAATTTTATTTATTGCCAAAGAGGGGCATTTATTTTGAAAAGTTACAGAAAAACATATAAAAATAAATTAAATCTACTGGTCTCAAACTGGCAACAAAGCAAAAATCCATCTGCAGTAAAATGAATAGAAAAATTGTGCTGTATTCATATAATGCTATACTATTCAGAGAGAATGAATGAGATTTAGTATCACACAACTGTGATGAATTTCACTAACACAATATTCAGCAAAAGAAGCACAGACATCAAGAGCAGAATAGTTGTTACCAGAGGCTGTGGAGAACAGGAGGGAGGCCTGTGGATAGGTTGATCAATAGATACTAAGTTATAGTTAGTTAGGAGTCAGAAGTTCTGGTGTGCTATTGCACAGTAGGATGACTATAGATAATAGCTATCTGCTGTATATCTCCAACAGCTAGAATAAATAATTTTGAATGTTTTTAGTATAAAGGAATAAATTTTTGAAGAAATAAGTATGCTTCTCCTGATTTCAACATTATGCAATGTGTACATGCATCAAAATATCACATAACTCAGTCATATGTAAAAGTTTTGTTTTTATGTATTAGTTAAAAATAAATTTTATTTAATTAAAAAATAAACCTAAGAGTTTTAAGATTAATGTCTGTGCCAGACACAATGGTGCACACCTGTAATCCCAGTGGCTCTGGAGACAAGGCAGGAGGATTGTAAGTTCAAAGCCAGCCTTAGAAATGTAGGAACACTGTAAGCAACTTGGGGAGACTCTGTCTCAAAACAAAAAATAAAAAAAGCTTAATATGGCTCCATGGTAAAATACCCCTGGGTTCAATCCCTAGGAAGGAAGGAAGGAAAGAAGGAAAGAAGGAAGGAAGGAAGGAAGGAAGGAAGGAAGGAAGGAAGGAAGGAAGGAAGGAATGAAGAAAGGAAGGAAGGAAGGGAGAAAGGAAGGAGTTAAAGAAAAGAAAAGAAAAGAAAAGAAAATTAACATGTTAAAAAAAATCTAGGGGCAGGGAATGTGTCTCAGTGGCAGAGTGTTCCCTTGCATGTGGGTGGCACTGGGTTGGGTCCTCAGCATCACATAAAAATAAAATAAAGGTATTGTGCCTACCTACAATTAAAAAATATTTTAAAAAAATCTACATAGCTTCAAAAGTTGGTTTGGGGAGTAATACAAATAACCCTCTTTTCCATTTATCTTTCAATAATTCCATGTCATATCTATTCATGTTTGGTACTGGATGTCCACATTAGTGTTCTTCAAATAATGGGCAGATTTATTAGCTATTAGTGATGTTAGGAAGCTATATACAATAACTGGCATAGATGAAAGTCAGAATTAGAGAGCCTTCTGGAAACTTCCTAACCCAAGGGAATTCTACCATGTCAGCAGTGACCACATTTTTGAAATATCACTTTGGCAAACTTTTTTCACACGTATGAAATGGAAAGAGAGTCTCAAGCATATCACCCTGTGGTCCAGGTCTGTACCTTATAAAGTGAGGTGAACAGCACCCCTTCTTAGTGCCACTGATTTCCAATAAGACATTACATATGCATAAGGATTGTCTTCTGTTGTATCAGGAATTGCTTGTCAACTAAAAGAAAGAGAAAATAAAGACTAATAACGAGGTCCCAAAGGAACTTCTTAGTGTTTCTAACTAGATTTGACTTTTATTGGTTCCTTTATGCTTTAACAAATTTTGCTAACCATTTACATTTTGTGTCTTTCTCAAAGATATCCCTCCTTGCTCTTTATATTGCATCAGAATTCACTGAATGCTTCCATTAAAGCACTATTTGTCAAGTTTGCAAGGACCAATAAAATGCAAAATGTGTTAATTTATTGAGTGCTTACTATGTGTGTGGCCTAAGCAAAGTGTTTCCCATGTAAATTCATTTAATCTCAATATCAATTCTCTGACTCTGGCAATAACATTATACTCATACTATAGAACAGAAAAATAAATCACAGAGAAATTATGTGACCACTTCAAGTGAATTTAAAGGTAGCCTGATTCTAGAAATTAGGTAGTCCCCAATAGTGCATTAAAAAACCTTATTAGAAACAAATACTTTATAAAATCTTCTCAGATATTACTATATTAATTAATCATAAATTTTACGAGAGGTGCTTGGTTGAATCTTAGATAAACAAATAGTAATCAAATTTAATTTTTTCTTTTTTAGTACTGAAGATTGAACTCAGGAGTACTCGACCACTGAACTACATTCCCAGCCCTATTTTGTGTTTTATGTAGAGACAGGGTCTCACTGAGTTGCTTAGCGCCTCTCTGTTGCTGAGGCTGGCTTTGAACTCGCGATTCTCCTGTCTCAGCCTCCCTAAGTGCTGGGATTACAGGCTTGAGCCACCGCGCCTGGCTTCATATTTAATTTTTAACAAGAAAATAACATGAGGATCCCAAAACAATATAGGAAATAGGATCTAAAGCTCTCTTTGTTTCATGTAACTCTGTTAGTTTAAATGAAGGTGATGTTAGCATGACAAGTAATTTTGTATTTAATAACTTTGAAATAATATAAAAATGTAATTTAAAACACGCAAAAATAAATTTTTTCTTTTTGAATAAATGAGATGATAAAAATCATAGCCCTCCATTCTTCAGAACAATTTTAAAGAATTTCATTCCTATTTTATCCTTAAATGTTAAATATATTCCATAATTGGTTTTTGATAAAAACCATATATCAAAAAAGGAGGTTTACTGTTCATTGAAAGTGCATATAAAGATGTTTAATATGAAGAATGTAGTCTGCTTATAATTTTGTGCAAAGTTAGAAAAATTATGATTGTAACAATATTTTTTTCTATTTGCCTCAACAAATGTTTTCAGTAAATAGTGTGTACAGCTTCTGAAAATTTGTTTTTTTTCTGTTATGTTTGATAACATGTATTAAAATGCAACTTTTGAGGAAAAAAATAAAGTATAAAAAAAAAAGGAGGTTACAAACATGGTGCTCGCTGAAAATAGATGAGAAAGACTTATGCTTAAGTGCTCAGAAATTAGCTTTAAAGTAATTCTTCCTTTATTCCTGCTTTGTTTCTGTAGTTTTGTATAAGTAATTAACTTTTCTGGTACTATTTGGAAAAAGTTGAACTCATACCCAACTATATGGGCACAAAAAGAAAATGTTTTAGAACATTCATATCATTTTAGAACTTCCTGGTGCAGCAGGTAGGACTTTGACTCCCCCTGTTTCACTTGCTCCCTCTGTTGTAGGATAATTTCTCTCAGACTGACTCCTTCTTTGTTCAGAAAAATTGGTCTGGCAATTCTCACGCCTCAAGAGAGTTTAATTTAAAAAGATACTAATTAGAGAAAGATACTCTCACTGACCAAGTTCAAAAATTCCTAAGAATGACTCCAATTACTCCAGCTTGTTTCTGGGTACTGGGCAAAACCATCAACTCTGTCCAGAGTGCTGAAGTCTACAGAATAAAGTTATAAAATTTCCCCTTCATATGATTTGGAAAAGAATTATTTCTTTTTTAAAAAGCAGCAATGTGGTTCCCAGAATAAAAAGAGTTTTGTGTAGATGAACAATAGAGATATACAACATTCTGCATCAAGTTTGCCTCACCTGTTTGAAAAATAAACACCTTGTAATTAGTATATATAATCTTTTCACACTTGTTACAAGTATAATTGTTAAAAATTCACTGCACTATTATCTTCACTTAATTTTCACTTTTTTATTAATGGATTATATAATGTAATGTATTCATTTCTGCATTTATTTAGGGAAGATTCAAACATATTCAGGTGTATAAAAAAAACTCTTTACTACTGTTCATTTTAGCACAAAAATTATATTCTTTTAATATGCTTTTATCTTTTTATAAAGTAATTATTTATTAAGTCCAACAGTTCACCTCAATCTGTTGTAGGTATAAAATGGATAAAGGAAGGGAGAATAAAGGCTATATTGCCTTCCTATAAGCTGTGTATCAGAATTTGCTTGTTGAATAGATAGAACATTAAAGGAGAACCCTCTTAGGACCAAAGCTTTATCAAGCTAAGTATGGTCCATTAGATAACTCAGCTTATGAAGAGCCTACAGCCTATCAAATAGCCATGATAATGTTACTTCTTCAGTTACTTTTTACTTTTATAAGTTTACACACACACACACACACACACACACACACACACACACTTTTTTCCCCTTGGTATTTTGCCTGGAGATCCCTTTACCTTTCTTCAGTCCACACTTTCTCTCATTAATTGCACTTGTACAGAAATGGTGCATGTATTTCTGGGTTCTAGCACAATATTAAAATTTGTTGAGAGATGCGGATGGCAGTAGTAGAAAAGTCATATGTTTCAGTTTAAATCTGTGTCCATATTTAATCATACTCATTATTCTTTATGCACAGAGCTGCTTCAAGGAGTCTGTGTGTTCCAGTCCTGTGAAGGAAAATTTGTTTTCTGGCTTTCCTTCTTTGCAGACTCTTGCTAATTTTAAGTGTGGTTATCACATTTCTGTGAATTTTATTCTCTTTATTGGATCTATCCATCCAGTGAAGGATCCAAAGAGGTCATCAAAATGCCTGTTTTAAAATGCTTTTAGAAGAAAAAATCTTCCACATTCCTATAAAAGAGGAACTTATTTGTGTTCAAACATGTCTATCCCTAAGTATAATTTCTAAACATGCAATATTCTATTTACCACATAAATTAATTTTATTCATAAATATTTTTATTAAATACTTTCTTCAGTTTCAAATATTTCAAAGACATTTTGTCATCCTTAAAATTTATTTTGTGGTAGAAAGCTCTTTTAACAAAGACATCTGAAATAATACTATGTAAAAATCTAAAAATATCAGCATTATTTATTAACAGAAAATGCCAATTGTGTAAAACATTATTTATCTACATTGAGAAAGTCAGACAATTTCTTCCTCTTGTTGAGCTTTTGTCTTTTAAAGTGGTGCAGCTCAGCCTAGATATTATTGGTCTTTACAACAGCTGTAGAAGACATGAAGCAAAACCCTTTGTCTTGAAAGTAAGTATGACTAATATATGCAAATATAGCAAAATAATATAAATGAAAGTTGCATAGATTGGACCTAAATACACACACTTTTAAAATTGCCAAGAAGATTTTCTTCTTTTGTTATAGAAAATGTTATCACTCATCCGCCTTTACTAAAATCACATTTGAAATACATTGAAGCTCTGTTCCCTCCCAGAATTTACTAGTTTACAGACTCTCGTTTCAGGTTTGCTTTAAAAAGCACAGCATCAGCAAAATGCCCTCTGGTTTGCATCAATTTATATATTTAATTGAACCACCTGGTTTTACAACAGCAAAATATTTCCACACAATACAAAACCCCATCAAGGAGCAATAGATTTGTGAAGCCAGGTGTAGGAGTCCCACTGTTTCTCCCAACCTCATTTAAATGTATGATGAAACTGGAATTATTGAAAGGAGAGGATTGCGGCAGAAACAGCAAAATAGGTAAGCCTGGCCCCCAATGATAATTATATATTTGTTTCTAAAAGCTGAAAAATCTGATAAAATGCCATATTTATGAAAATATTTACCCTCCTTTATGTCTTTATTCATCTCTACTTCCAGTCATATAGCCCATCTACTTGGAATATGACATGTCCCCAAGCAAATGCTTATTTCAATAATTCTACTGGCTGTTTACATCCTTTATAAATATTATTTCTGATTTTTAAATTCAATATTTCAACCTGACTACTTAGTTTATTAGAAAATGCCATAAAACCACTTTGATTGCTCATACTTTTGTGCTATTATTTATGCTAGAAAATGTCATTAAGAAAAATGAAGTACAGCTGACTGAAATACAACTCTGTCCAGTGCTTAAGTAAAATTCTGATATAGGCTCATAATATAGGACAAAGTCATGTCTTAATATATCTGTCTATATATACATAAATAAGATATACAAAATGAAAATATTCATTAGTGATATATCTTCTGTTAGTTTTTTATTTTAAAAAGTATGCAACTTATAAATAAAATATTTAGCTGTATTTGTTTCTGAAAGAAAAAAGGATAAAAATTGACTGGTTATTTGTAACCATTTTATCAATATTGTTATTTGAGATGCTATATTTTTAGGAATGCATTGCCATAGGTTTGTTTAAAAGTTAAATGTTTCCTCTTTCCTCATAGATGTATGTAATATTTTAGAAGTAAATAAGAAATGTTAAATTCAAAGTAAGAGTGGGAACTGAAGATAAAATTCTAATTATACCTCAGACTTTGCCAGCTTGCTTTGGGACGAAGTGGATGTTATAATTTTACCTCAGAACTACAACTAAAGCAAAACAAAGCTGGAGTTTGTTTATCTTGACAAAAGAAAACAGGTGGATCCTTCACAGTTATCCTGGATCAAAATAATCTCTTTTTTTCAAGAATAAAGAAAAATATTATCATCTATCAAGTCAAGGATATACTAAAATATCTTTATGAAACTATTGCAAGTTTCACGGTCTTGTAAGAACTGCAAATCCACATAATATTTCCTGCTTCTCACAATCTTATCCCAGAATCCTTATCCAGAACCTTATATTTTCCAGTTTCCAGTGGTGTGTTTCTGTGCAATTCTCAAGCAACTTAGCTAATTCTTCCACTGTCAGAATGTTTGCTCAGTGTTCATTTAAGACTGAACTTACAAAATGCAAAAAAAAAAAAAATATCCAGTTCACTCAAGATTTCAATCAATCTTTATGGCAATGAGTAGAAAAAGGAGGAGATTTAATGAAGTTTTGGGCAGACCAACTAGATTTTTTTCCCATTATGTTGTTAATACATAAGAGTTCCAGTTTGGTCAGGGTGGCTATATGGTCGAGGCTCTAAGCCGGGTTAGTTTCCCCACCAAAAGAACAATCATAAGCACCTTCCATCAAGATCTCAACCCATTTATTCAAATGAAGACTGAATTGCCTTCTTTACCTATACAATTTCTATGCCTTTGGTCTTCACAGCTGAAACTAGAAGTTTCCAAAATAAAGGTTATAATCTGGGGATGAGGTTGAATGGTAGAATACTTGCCTAACATATGTGAGGCACTGGGTTCAATCCTCAGCACCATTAAAATAATAAATAATATTTTCTCAGAAACTGAAGAAGTATACCACTGTATTGATGTAATTCACATGAAAATCTCATATTCTTCTTAAAAACAACTCTCTGCGCCTACATGGAGAGGACATTTGGAGGAAAATAACTATGTGCTTTTTACGAATTTGAAATAAGAAATTATTGTGTTCTCTTTCATCTACCTTATTTTACTCTGCAGCAATTAGATGTTTAACAACAAACAAGAATATTAAAAATGTGGTGATATCTTATTAAATCATCACATCAAGCCTGAATTGACTGTTAAAAAATAACATAAGTTACACTTTCAGGTCTTTTATAGGTTATGCCATTTTTCATTGTCACTGTTTTAATACTTTACCATCAAAACCTAATGTTTCTTTAAATTCTTAAAAGAATGCTTCACTTGTGTTCCCATACCATGTACTGACATGGTTTCCTTCACGCTTATTCTTTGTTTTTTCCCCACCAATGGAAAAATTTCATATAAATGAGTAAATAGAAATTGAATTAATCCATGATCTGCCAACTTCAGTTTTAAACATTGTTACTTACTAAATTGTAAACATCAAAACTGATGTTTCATAAAGGTCCAATGGTATTAAAATGTGCTAAGTAACAAAGTTGGAATTTCTTTTTTCCTATAGCTTTAGATTTAAATAATTTCTAAATGCAGCATAAAGTTTGGAAGCATACATTTATAACAAATCAACTGAGAGACTAAACCTTCTTCATTTAGTAAAATGAGAAATATTAGCAATCTCTTAATACTTTGTTTTTTGAGAAATCAAGAATGTAAGTAATTGGGGGCAGAGGAAGGAACCTGAGTTATTTTACGGTTGTCATCAACTCTTTCTATTCAACAAAGCATAATTTCCTCCTGGAAAGAAGCAGATTTTGTGCCTCAGGCTGGACATAAATCAAACAGAAATGCTATAGCATAGACTATAATTTTATAAACTATCATGTTGTGGAAAATAGAGTTAAGTTGTAATCTATGATGCAGTTACGATCCCTCTGAGGAATAATTGAGTAATGGGAAAGCAGCTCTAAAGAGCTTTAGGTGTTGTGATCTTTTGGCACCTCCAGAGAATGACTAGGCCCTCTCAGGTAAATTATTTGGGGGTTTTCTTTGAGCCTTTTATTCTACAAAAGTCTCTTCAGCAGTCTTCTATAAAACCATGTACATCTCTTTCACAATATATATGCTCTTTCACTACACGAGCATGTATATTTTTTAAGCTGTTTAAAAAAGAGCATTTTCTTCCAAATGTAATAGCTGCATTAAAAGCTCTGAAAATTATGTGACATTTCATAAAAGGATTTAAGCACTTAAAAAATAAGAAATTTTTTTATCACAAGTGCCTAACTTGTAAGAATAACTTTAATGAAGTAGAATTTATATGTAAAATTTGATAGTATCTGAACATCACAGTTTAGAATGATGTAAATTCTGAGTCACTATGAATCAGCTCCAGCATAACTGATCAGTTGGGACAAAAATTGAGATATTAAATAATGATGTTTAGCATTTATCCTACATTTTTCATATTCAAAAAACCATCAACTGTCAACTATCCAGCATGCTTGTGGCTTTGGCCTTCTACTTATTGGCCCAGTCCTTGCTGCCTGCTTTCTGAGTATTTTACCAAGTCATCAGGCAAATCCATCAGAGACAAATGAGTAAAAGAATGAAAAGACTTTCAAGTTGATCAATTCCGTTGCTTATTCCCAGGACAACTTTTATTTTAACCTACCAGTGTAGGATAGTTTGAAATTGTTGCCTAACTCAAATATGGCATTAACTTCATCTATCTTTTATTCATAATGAATCACTTGAAATTATAGAATGTAATTTTAAATATATGCTTTTGTGTTTTATGCAAAATATACTGTATTTAAGCAAAGGCAAAGTTTTGCCTGTTTAGGCTGTCATGATCTCTGTCAGACATTTTAATTGTAAATTTAATATGAACCAAACAATAATAATAAATATTATTTTTTCTCTGTTCATTATAATAAATGACTAATTTTATTCTCTGGAAGAAATTATAGTGAACTCTCAATGATGTGTGTCCAGAGTGTTTATTTCTTTTTTAAATGTTTGCTATTCTATAGTATATTTCCAATGAGATTATTTTTTCACAAAAAATGAGAATTATGTTTCCAATGAGATTATTTTTTAACAGAAAAGTGAGCACTTGTTCATGTTAAATTACATAAAACAACTTCCTCAAATTTCACATGTTAAATTATAAACCCTGTTGTGATGGTATTTGGATGTGGAGCTCATAAGAGGTGATTGTGATGTAGCCTATCCAGATACTGAATGGAGTCCTTATAAATGAAGATAGTAGTAGTAGGAACTGTTCACAAAACTTGAGTTATTTTGTTACTTTTATTATTTTGTATCTGATGGATATAAAATGATATCTCACTCTGGTTTTCAAGTGTTTCCCTGACTTTATTTCCCTGATTATCAATGTGTTTGAGCACCTATTTATAGTCAATTTGATGGATGAATAGTTTGAATGAACATTCTGGATTTCAGCTAACTTCCCAAAACAGACCCTAAAAGTGAAGGGGGCTTAGAATAATATATACCAAGCTCTGAAAGATAGTGCATGCTAAACAGGAACACTATAGCCAGAAAAACTAAGCTTCAAAATTGAAGATGAAATAAAAACCTTTCATGAAAAAAAAAAGCTAAAAGAATTTATAACTAGAAAGCCTGAAATACAAAACATCCTTCATAAAATATTTCATGAAGAAACAATGAAAAATAAAATTGAAAAGCAGCATAAGGAGGCACTACACTAAAAGAATAGTCAATGAAAGCATCAAAACAAATTTAAAAACTAGAAAGAAATCAACATTCAGGAAATAAAAATCATTTCTCAATAATAACATTGATGTAAGTGGTTTAAATTCCTCAATCAAAAGACTTAGGTTGGCAGATTGGATCAAAAAATGAGACTCAACAATATTCAGTTTGCAAGAGACTCACCTCACAGGCAAAAACATCCAGACTGAAGGTGAACAGATGGTGGGTGGGGTAGATACCACTCACATGTATCTCATAAACAAACCAGGGTTTCTATTCTCATGTCAGATAAAGTGGATTTTAAGCCAAAATTAATCAGAAGAGACAAGAACATTTTATACTTCTTAGGGAATCACACAACAAGAAGACATAATGATCATAAATATTTACACCCCAAACAATGGAGAATCTTTGTACATCAAACAAACTCTTGTCAATTCTAAGAATCAAATAGACCACAATACAATGATACTGGGTGAATTTAACATTCTCTTTCCTCACTGGGTAGATCCTCCAAACAAAAACTAAATAAAGATTCCAGAGAACTAAAAAATACAATCAGCTGGGCATGGTAGTGCATGACTGTAATCTCAGCATCTGGGAGACTGAGATAGGAGGATAGTGAGTTCAAAGCCAGCCTCAGCAATGGCAAGGTACTAAACAACTCAGTAAGACTTTGTCTCTAAATAAAATACAAAATAGGGCTGAGGATGTGGCTCAGTGGTTGAGTGCCCCTAAGTTCAATCCCCAGTACCTTAAAAAAAATACAATCAATAATTTGAACTATCAGACATTTAGAATATTTCATCCATCAATTATTGAATTCACTTTATTATCAGCATTACATGAAATATTTTCTAAAATATATCATATTTTAGGTCACAAAGCAAATCTTAGCCAATACAAAAAAAAAAACATTCTATCAGTTTATAATGGAATGAAATTAGAAATCAATGATAAGATAAAAAATAGAAACCACTCTAACATCTGGAGAAAACATAACAAACTTTTGAACAATGAAGAAATCATCAGAAGGAATCAAGGAAATAAAAAAAGTACTTAAAGGTAAATGAGAATAGTGATACAACATATCAAAATCTCTGGACCACTATGAAGCAAGTCCTAAGAGTAAAGTGAATAGCATTGATCTCATACATTAAAAGAATGGAAAGATATAAAATAAATAATATGATATTATAGTTCAAGGCCATAGAAAAAGAGCAAATCAAAAATAAAATCAGTAGAAAATAGGAACCAATTAAAATCAGAGCTGAAATAAATGAAATTGAGATTGAAAAAAATAATTAAAAAGATAAATGAAACAAATATTTGGCTTTTTGAAAGAAAATAAGTGATAAACCCTTAGCCAAACTAACTAAAAGAGGAGAAAAACTAAAATTACCAAAATCTGACATGAAAAAGGAAATATTATCACAGACACTACTGAAATCTAAAGGGTCTTCAGAAACTATTTTTAAAATTTATACTCCAACAAGCTTGAAAATCTTGAGAATACGGACAAATTCCTAGAGACATATTACCTACTCAAACTGAACCAGGAGGACATAGAAAACTTAAAGATATCAGTTTCTAGTAATGAAATTGAATCAGCCATCAAAAGCCTTCCAACAAATAAAAGGTCAGAACTGAATGAATTCTCAGCCAAGTTCTACCAGTCCTGTAAAGAAGAACTAATACCAATTCTCCTCAAAATTTTCCATGAAGTACCAAAGGAGGCATCTCTGCCAAACTCATTCTATGAAGCCAGTATCATCCTAATACTAAAACCAAAGACACATCAAAGAAAGAAAACTTCAGATGAATATCCTTGATGAACATAGATGCAAAAGATCTTAATAAAATATTGGCACACTGTATACGAAACACATCAAAAAGTACACCATGATCAACATATGGAAATCAATAAATGTAATTCACCACATAAATAGTCTTAAAGACAAGAATCACATAATTATCTCAACAGATGCTGAAAAACAATTTGACAAAGTACAGTGCCTTTTCATGTTTAAAACACTAGAAAATGTAGGTATAAAAGAAACCTACCTCAATATTTTGAAGACTCTATATGACAAACCCAAGGCCAACATTATTCTGAATGGAGAAAAACTGAAAGCATTTTCTCTAAAAATAGTAAGAAGACTAGGATCCTCACTTTCACCACTCCTATTCAACACAGCTTTAACACTCTAGTCAGACAATAAGGCAAGAGAAGGAAACTAAAGAGGTATGAAAATGAAAAGAAGACTTAAATTATCTGTTTTACAGTGACATGATTCTATATTTAGAAGATCTAAAAATCAATACCAGAAGACTTTTAGAACATATAAATGAATCTAGCAAAGTAGCAGGATATGAAATCATTACCCATAAATCAATCTTATTACTATACTCCAATGATAAATCTATTGAAAAACAAATTAGGAAAACAATTCCATTCACAATAGCCTTAGGAAAAAAACAAAACAAAACAAAGCAAAAGAACTTGGGAATCAATCGAACAAAGGAAGTAAAGGACCTTTACAATGAAAACTAAAGAACACTAAAGAAAAAAAAAATAAGAACTTAGAAAATGGAAAGACCTCCCATGTTCTTGGATAGAAAGAATCAATATTTTCAAAATGGCCACATTATCAAAAGCAACAAATTCAGTACAATTTCTCATCAAAATTCCAATGACATTCTTCACAGAAATAGAACAGGCAGTCATGTCTTTGTTTGTAAAAATAAGAAACCCAGAATAGCCAAAGGAATTCTTGATGAGAAATGTGAAGCAGGAGGCATTGCAATACCAGACCTCAAATTATATTACAGAGCTTTAGTAGCAAAACAGCATGGTACTGGCACCAAAACCAGTATAAAGACAAATGGAATAGAATAGAAGAAACAGAGATTAAACCCACATAAATATAGTTATCTCATACTAGACAAAGATGTCAAAAATATATGTTGGAAAAAAGATGGACTCTTTAACAAATGGTGCTGGAAACACAGTAATTCCATATGTAGTAGAATAAAATTTAACCCCTTTCTCTCACCCTGCACAAAACTCAACTCAAAGTGGAGCAAAGATCTACCTAGGCATTAGACCAGAAACCCTACACCAACTAGAAGAAAATGTAGGGCAACACTACAATACTTCAGCTCAGGAACTAACTTTCTTAAAAATACTCCTAAAGTGGAAGAAGTAAAATTAGAAATCAATAAATGGAGCCGGGCATGGTGGCACGCCCCTGTAATCCCTGCACTTTGGGAGGCTGAAACAGGAGAATCACCAGTTCAAAGCCAGCCTCAGCAAGGGCGAGGCACTAAGCAACTCAGTGAGACCCTGTCTCTACATAAAACAAAATAGTGCTGGGGATGTGGCTCAGTGGTAGAGTACCCCTGAGTTCAATCCCCAGTACCAAAAAAAAAAAAAAAAAAGAAAAGAAATCAATAAATGGGATGGCCACAAATTAAAAAGCTTCCTTGCAGCAAAGGAAACAACCAATAGTGTAAAGAGAGAATCTACAGAATGAGAGAAAATCTTTGCCACCTGCTCCTCAGATTGGTCATTAATATCCAGCATATTAACACCCTCCAAAAAACCCTAAAAATCAAAATTAGAAATTAAACCCTTATCTCTCATCCTTCAAAAATCTCAAAGTTGATCAAGGACCTTAGAATTAGACCAGTGACCCTGACCCTACTAGAAGAAAAAGTAGGCCCAACTCTCCATCATGTTGGCTCAATAAGACTCCTAAAATATGAGAAGTAAGATCAAGGATCAACAAATGGGATGTACCAAACTAAATAGCTTCTTTACAGCAAAGGAAACAATTAAGAATGTCACAAGAATGTGACAATGAGTCTATAGAATGGGAAAAAAATCTTTGCCACCTGCACCTCGGATAGAGCATTAACCTCCAGGATATATAAAAAATTTCAAAAAACTCAACACCAAAAGAACAAATAACCCAATCAATAAATGGGTTAAGGAACTGAACAGACACTTCACAAAAAGAAGAAATGTAATTGATCAATAAATACATAAAAAATTCAAAACTTCTAGCAATTAGAGAAATGCAAATTAAAGCTACACTTAGATTTCATCTCACTCCAGTCAGAATGGCAATTATCACAAATACAAGTAACAATAAATTTTGGCAAGGATGTTGGGTAAAAGGTACACTCATACATTGCTGTTGGGACTTCAGATTAGTGCAATCACTCTGGAAAGCAGTATGGAGATTTCTCAAAAAATTTGGAATGGGACCGCCATTTGACCCAGTTATTTCACTCCTTGGTTTATACCTGAAGGTCTTAAAATCAACATACTACA
This sequence comes from Xerus rutilus, assembly GCA_028644305.1. Taxonomy (NCBI): domain Eukaryota; kingdom Metazoa; phylum Chordata; class Mammalia; order Rodentia; family Sciuridae; genus Xerus; species Xerus rutilus. Next base: position 41,607,471 of record CM053406.1, read on the forward strand.
ATGATGCAGCCACAGCAACATACATAACAGCTCAATTCACAGTATCTAAACTATAGAACCAGCCTAAGTGCCCTTCGACAGATGAATGGATAAAGAAAATGTAACATATGTACACAATGGATTATTACTCAGCTATAAAGAGAAATGAAATTATGGCATTTGCAAGTAAGTGGATGGAACTAGAGACTATCATGCCAGTAAAATAAACCAGTCCCAAAAATCTGAAGGTCAAATGTTCTCTCTGATATGTGGATGCTAACTCACAATAAGGGAGGTTAATGGGTAGGGAAGGATAGAAGTACTCTGGATTAGACAAAGGGGAATGAAGTGAAGGGAAGGGGAATGAGAATAGGAAAGATAGTAGAATGAACCAGACATTACTTTCCTATGTTCCTATATGAATATACAACCAATATAATTCTAGTGTACAACCAGAAGAATGGGAAGTTGTACTCCATGTATATACAATATGTCAAAATACATTCTACTGCTAAGTATAACTAAAAAGAACAACAACAAAAATAAACCCAAATAACTCAAGTAAGACATAGGCAAAGGAATTAAACAGATGCTCTCAAAAGTGGAAATGCCAAGGGTCAACAAATTTATGAAAAAATATTTGACATCTGTAGCAATTAGAGAAATGCCAATTATAACTACACTGAAATTTCAACTCACTCCAGTCAGAATGGCCATTTTCAAGAATACACATAACAATAAATATTGGGGAGGATGTGGGGGAAAAGTTACACTCATGTTATTGGTGCGACTGCAGATTAATACAAACACTCTTGAAAACAAATTCCTCGAAAACTAGGAATGGAAAGACCATATAATCCAGCTATCCCACATGGTATATATATCCAAAGGATTTAAAATCAGCATACCTCAGTGACACAGCCACATCAGTGTTTATAGCAGCACAATTCACAATAGCTATCTTAAGGAGCCAACTTACGTGACCCTTAACAGATGAACTGATAAAGAAAATGTGGTATGTACACACAATGAAGTATTATTCAGCTGTAAAGAAGAATGATGTTATAGCATTTTCTGGTAAATGGATGGAACTGCAGACTATTATGCTAAGTGAAATAAGCCAGTCCCCCAAAACAAAGGTTGAATGTTTTCTCTGTATGAGGGAGCTAGTCCAAAATATGGGGTTGAGATTAAAAAAAAAAGAATAGAAGAAAGATTAGGGAAAGGAAGAGAGGAGAGATAGGATAAATTAAGACAGTGGAATGAATCTGACCTGATTTTCCTATGTATATATATTAAAATACCACAGTGAATCTCACCATCATGTACATCCACAAGACAATAATTTTTAAAAAACCATAAATACTTAGGGAGGCTGAGACAGGAGAATCGCGAGTTCAAAGCCAGCCTCAGCAACGGCGAGGTGCTAAGCAACTCAGTGAGACCCTGTCTCTACATAAAACACAAAATAGGGCTGGGGATGTGGTTCAGCGGTCGAGTACCCCTGAATTCAATCCCCAGTACCAAAAAAAAAAAAAAGAAAAACCATAAATAAACTGCAGAAAGATCAAGAGTAGAGAGAGGGAAAGGAACAAGGTACAAGGAAAGGAGAGCTGGGGAAAATACTAGGGACTTAATTAGAACAAATTATATTCCATGCTTCTGTAATTGTCATAGTACAGTCAGTTGTCATGCATATATTTAAATGATTTATTAAAAAAAGAGTCTGAGAAAAATTGGCATTAATTCTTATAAATGTTTGGTATAACTCATCAGTGAAACTGTTCTACCTAAGCTTTTCTTTGTGTAGAATATTTAAAAATGACTAATCATCTGTTATAGGTAAACATAGATTGTCTAATTTTTTCTGAGTCATATCATAGTGGTAATTTGTATTTTCCTAATAATGTGTCAAGTTCATATAAGTTTTTGGTATGTATTTGTTCATAATATTCCTTTATATTTCTTTTCCTTTTTGTAATGTCAGTTGTAATGTTGCGCCTTTTTTTTCTATTAATTTGACTGTTCTTGCCTTTATTCTTGGTCATTTTAACTAAAGACTTGTCAATTTTGTTGATCTTTTCAAATAACCAGCTTTTGATTTCATTGATCATTTTACCTGTTTTATTAATTCCTGCTTTAAACTTCATTCTTTTTTTTTCTTGCCTTTAGTTTATTTATCTTCTTCCAATACCTTCAGGAGGGATATTAGATTATTTGAAGTGCTTCTTTTTTAATATAGGTAGAATTATTATTATTATTATTATCATTATTTTTGGTACTGGGGATTGAACTCAGGGGCACTCGACCACTAAGCCACATCTCCAGCCCTATTTTGTATTTTATGTAGAGACAGGGTCTCACTGAGTTGCTTGCTTAATGCCTTGCCATCGCTGAGGCTGGCTTTGAACTCGCGATTCTCCTGTCTCCGCCTCCCTAAGTGCTGGGATTACAGGCTTGAGCTACCGCGCTTGGCTAATATAGGTGGAATTATTATGGGCATAATTATTATAATAACATATTTAGCTACATCCCACATATTTTAGTATGTTGTATCATTTTAATTAATCTCAAAATATTTTTTGATTTTTCTCTTTGGTTAATTGCTTGTTTAATAAGATTATGTACTTCAACTTTTTCCACAAACATGATGGTTTTTATGGATCATCCATTGTATTGCATTGGGAGATGCCTAGACTGAAGAGACTTCTGGAGGTTTCTGTGAGAGTATTTTCAGATACATTGGTGTTGTGGGACAGCAAAGTAAGGAGGGAGACCCATTCTCAGTTAGGACGTCATTGTTCAATAGTTTGGGGATGTAGATGAAGAGAAAGTGGAAAAATGAGGAAGATGCAGCAGATGCAAGTTTAATTCTTCTTGAGTTCTTGGGTCTGTTGCTGCCACCACAACCTGTGCTCAGCGGACTCCAGCTTCTTCACTCTTCCAATGTGAACTCTTACCAACCATTCTCCAGAAAGTCCAAATCTTAGCTGGGCGCAGTGGCGCATGCCTGTAATCCCAGCACTTTGGGAGGCCGAGACAGGAGAATTGCGAGTTCAAAGCCAGCCTCAGCAACGGCAAGGCGCTAAGCAACTCAGTGAGACCCTGTCTCTACAGAATACACAAAATAGGACTGGGGGTGTGGCTCAGTGGTCGAGTGCCCCTGAGTTCATTCCTTGGTACCAAAAAAAAAAAAAAGAAAGAAAGAAAGTTCAAGTCTTCAGTCTTAGACTGGAACTGTGTCAGTAGTCCCTTTTGTTCTAAGGTCCCAGCTTCTTGGAATGGTTCCTTCTGCTCTCCTGAATACAGACAATCATCATGGGACTATGCAGTCTATGAGTGTATAAGCTACCCTAATATATTGCTTTGTATAGTCATAAATATACATACCCTGTTGATTCTGTTCCTCTAGATAACTAATAGAGAACTATTTTATTAGTCCCTGGCTAATAAAAAATACTTCTGGGAACTTCCCATATTTCTTTGTGTTATCGACTTGTAATTTTGTTTCATTTTTCTTGAACAATATATTGTATATAATTTCTATTGTTTTATATTTATTAAGGTTTGTTTTATAGTCTAAGCATATATTCTTTTGTAAATATTCCCTGTGCATGTAAAAATGTATATTCTGTTGTTTTATTGGTATTCCACAGATGTCTGCTAAGTCTAGTTGGCATGTAGTGCTTTTCAAGTCCCCCACCTTATTGATGTTATTCCTAGTTGTTCTATTCATTTTGAAAGTTGGATATTAAATTCTCAAACTATCATTGTTGAACTTTCTATTTCTATCATTGTTGTTAGCTTTTAATGGATTGACCAGTTTATTATTATAATATGTCCCTCTTTATTTCTAATAAAAGCCTTTTCTTTATTTTAAATAACAGATTTTTCTTTCTTTGTCTGATATTAGTAACCTACTCAATTATCCTACTCAATTTTTAGAGCTTTGGTCTTGTCTGGGGGATAGAAACACATTTTATTCACCACCATATCATTTTATGGACCTTTACTGTGATTGGCTTTTCCTCACAAACTTTAAACTGCTTTGATATTCCTAAAGAACCTCTTCTTTCTGAATGTGGAGTCAGGTAGAAGACTGTACATTCGACTCAAAACTTGTAGTCTCGGTGAGTTCTATTCAACTGCAAGAAGTTAAACTAGCAATCTGATTTTTTGAAAAGGATGAAACAAAGACAATTTGTCCCCTAAACATTTTCTCATTTTCTTTCAGTATTAGATTGGTCTTCCCTGTGAGTGCCTCTTACTCTAAAGTCATTTTAATTTCTCATTCCTAAAACCCTTCTACTTTTTGCTACTCTTTTATTTGCTCTGTTTCTCTGTGATCTCATTTATTCATCCTCAAGATTTGTCTAGCTCTTCTTTTTTTTTTCTTTTTGGATTTCCATGATGGCTAAAGATGAAGATGTTGGGCATATTTTCATATATTTACTGGTCACTTGTACTTCTTTTTTTTCTCCCTCTTCATACCAGGGCTTGAACCCAGGGGCATTTAACCACTGAGCAACATCCTTAGCTCTATTTTGTATTTTATTTAGAGACAGGGTCTCACTGAGTTGCTTAGTGGTATCTCATAGAAGCGTCAAAGATAAAGAAATATAATAATTTACTTAGTACTAGGCATACATTTTATTTCACCATGTATTAATGACTAGAAACTTCATTTTAGATAAGTTGAATTCAAGATACTTATTAGATATCCCAGTGGATCTAGTGTATAAATAGTGAGATAAAACATCTACAGTTTTCAAGACAGATCTGAACTAGTAATATAAATTACCAGAAAAAATAAAGTAGTTAAGACAACATTAATTTTAGAATTCCTTCTCAAAGAAATTTCTTTTTCCATCTTTACTTGGAAATCTTTAAGCAATCTTTTTTTGGGGGGGGGTACTGGGGATTGAATTCAGGGGTACTCGACCACTGAGCCATAACCCCAGCCCTATTTTGTGTTTTATGTAGAGACAGAAACTTTCCTTGGATTTACCAGTTTAGGCTAGGTGTCCTTTCTCTGTGTTCCTTTGATATATTGCATATAAATATAATTGAATTTATCACTAGCAGAATTTACTTAGTTATAAATCTATCTTATCCACCAGAAAATTCTTCTTAGGGAAAAACTGTATGATTAATCTTCCTATTTCTAGCATTTAAAACAATGTTCTGAATAATGGAAGACTCATGTCTAATAACAGTTCTGCAGAATGGGCCTCATTTCCTTGTGGACCTGAGAATTATCAAGATTGTAAACAAGAAGACAATGTCTTAGAAAAGGGTAAGTGGTCAGACTGTCATCACAGATGCCTAACTGAGGCTTGTGAATCCATTTGTTCAGTCTAGTGAGAGGAGAAAAGGCTATACTTGTGCTCTAGTAACTAGCCCAAATCAATTTGTCAATTGCTTTTTCTAGGTAGGACATTGGTGTATCCTTATGAGAATCTAGATTCTTCTTATAGACAAGAGATATCTTGGAATCTTAGCCAGCTTCTTGAAGTATATGGGAAAAGGAGGCAAGTGTTAGAGACCTTGTTCAAATCACAGCTTTCTTGACCCAGACCTGCTCAACCAGGACATTTTCTAAATTATCCCAGAAACCTAGGAATTCTAGGAATCCCATTTTCCTAGAATCTTGAGCCATTTAGTAGAGAAAAGTGTTTTGAATTTTTCAATTATTTTTTCCTCTTTTTCTTCCTAATATTCATATTCACGCATTGTCATATTTTTTCCGCAATGGACTATACATAAAAATATTGCCAATGATACTGAAATGTTTAAATAATTTCAAAAACTAGGGGAAAAATAATAATAAATTCCTATGTACCTATAACTTAGCATCAGCAAGAGGTTAATTGATTCTCTCCCTCTACTAAAGAATTTTGAAGCTAATCCTTGATTGTATAATAATTGATCCTTAAGTATTTCAGTATATATTGAAAGACAATGGTTCTATTGTTATTTTCAAATCTAATCATACATGTAAGCTTTAAAAATTAAAATATGTTAAATTAATATTACTTGTGATGAAGATTTAATACAATTATGAAGATGGGATTAGAATTTTCACAGTAATCTCACAACTGTATTTGAAAGTTGATTTGTTTGAACAATATTATTTGAAAAATATCCAAACCATGTTGATTTTATTAGGCACCTGTTCATACATCTTTAGGGATTTTTAGTTGTATTTAACGGATTAGGGTCAGCACAATTGTTTTTTTTCCCCCTGATAAAGAACCCTGGCTATCCCATTGTCTAGAATTTTCTATTCACATATGTATGGTACAATTTAAAATATTTCTTTCTCACCTTATATTACTTTTAAAATAGGTTTAAATCTATGCTTACAACTAAAAACCCAGATAATATGTATATGTTTTAAAACACAGGTAAAAATATATGATTAATAGTTGGTGTAGAACAGTGATCCTTGAGAGAAAGAAAAAAAACAAAACAAACAACTGGGCCAGTCACAATGAAGCCAGAATTAAAGACAGACAGTTAAATAGATGATGGGATCTCATTGAGAAAATGGAAGCAGATATGGGTCCAGGAAGTTGGAGACCTTTCCCAGGAGACTGAAATTTAATGTCCCCAGAGCCTTGCCTATACTGCCCCACCCAAAAGGTTGTTAATGAAGCAACTCCTGAGCAGAGAGGGAGCTATTAATGCTCCCTGGGCTGTTGTCCCCCTTCCTGTCAGGATCACTCCACCTAGGTCCCTGCAGCCCATCTGTTTCTCCCCTTCGGGCCACCCAACCGTGTCTCCTGGGCCTAATCATTTCCTAGAAGGAAGGAGAGAGATAAGAGAGAATAAGGCAGGAGAATAATGAAAGTCTAAAATGTATAAAAGGGGCAGAATATTCCTATTTCTTGAAATACCAGGATACCAGTTATGGCCCCCTTCTCCTGGGAGAAGTCTGTGTTACTATTATTTTTTAAATAAAACTTCCTTTATATGTTTGCCTTGGTGTGCTTCTCTAATGTTATACTTCAGCATTCGAGGAAGCAAAACTTATCACCCATAACCAACGGTATCAACATTTATCCTTCATTTATTACCTGAGCTGCACGACAGGAAAAGGAACCCAAAGAGCCGGCAGTCCTGCTGAGTTGAAGCAGCAGCACTCAGAATTTGACAAATGAAGACAGATAAATTTACAGAAGACAGCAGAGAAGAAGCTTTGTAAGAAGAGAGGAAACCAAACATCTGAAGAGGATTCTTCTCAAATTCCTTCCTTCTTGATTAGCATATGTGTTTAAGGAATCTCTAAAAGTCAGGCAAAGAACTAGTGGTAAAAGGCAAGAGGTATTTCTTGCTGAGAATAGTTTGTTTCCATGGGCCAGAGTGGAAAGAACTTCTGACAAAGGAGAGAGCCTATTGTAGAATCTTCAGTCAGCATTACCTTAAGAGAAGAAGAATAGTAGTCCCGCAATAAAGTCTTATTTTTGGACCTGATAAAATAGCCTACATGTAAGCCTTCAAAGAAGTAAACTTATTTTTTTCAGAAAATGTAAGGAAATTAAAAGACTACCTTAAAAAATAAATAATAATGAGACCAAATAATCTAAATTTTAGAATGTCTGAAATCTAATTAAAAAAAAATTACCAGAGATACAAATAAGCAGAAATATATGATACAAACCCAGGAGAAAAATCAATGAACAGAAAACACCAAAAAAATTATAGAGATGATAGATTTATTTAAAAAATAATATCAAAACAGCTTGGATAAATAGACTCAGTAAGAACAGATTAGAAACTGAAGACATAACAATGGAAATTATCCAAAATAAAACAGAGAAAAAAGACTGAAAGAAAAGTAAAACTTTATTGTGAACTTCAGAAAATTATCAAGTAGATGTATGCATTATAATTGGCTTGTTAGGAGAAGAAAAAATTAGGGATAAGTTTTTCCATTTTGATTGAATTAAATTTGAAGCCATTTCTTTCCATGTGATATTTGCTATCACCAGGTTTCATTGGATTTTACCTATTAAGATTTTATTTGACAATTTAATGTAATTGTATTTAAAAGTTTTATGTAAAAATCTTCCTAATCCTAATGTTAAATCTTTGAAATAATGTTTATTTGGAGAATTCTGTCTTTTATCATAAATCTTTGTATGCATCTACTGTTTTCCATTCCTAAATATATCTTGCAAAAATGATATGTGGTTTTAATTGTCAAATAATATAAGGCAATAGGTATGTAGAATTGTGTTCCCCTGCACTGGTTTTCCCAGGATGAGAGGAAATTGTAATAAGTCAGAGGACCCAAGCATTTTGCAATTGGTTAGTTCAAGTTAATGCTTCAATATATTACTAAAAATTTGCCCTTTAAGCACTATTTCTTGTCTGAGGCAAAGCCCACCCACACCCAAATTAGTTTCCAAACCTTTCCTACTTGACTCACATATCATGTACTCCATTTGAATGTAAACTTTCTTATCATAATAAAAGTTTTGCTGTAACTACAATGTGGAACTCTTATTACCAAGGTAACTCTTACCTTGATTTTCAGTTTTTAATCCGTTGAGTCTTCAATATTCTCAACTTCCTTTTACTCCTAAAGGTAAGAGGATGACAGTCATTTCACAGTTCTGTGAATATTTCCTCTTCCTCCTCCTCCTCCTCCTCCTCCTCCTCATCATCATCATCCTCAGCCTCATTCTTCCTCTTCTCTCCTTTTTATTCTTCTTTCTCTCTCTTTTATCTGATTAACGGCTAATATAGAATAGATTCTTCTGAGTTCATCTGTTAATTTGATTTATATGTACAATTTAATGAGAACAAATGTCCCCTCCTAAACAACTGTTTCAGACTCTTCCATTGGCGTAACATTTTCTCCGTGTTCTCTACTCATTTCTCTGGCTTCCAGCTTCCCATGGACTTTTTTCCCTGTTGACTTTTTTTTTTTTTTTTTTGGCACCAGGGATTGAACTCAGGGACACTCGACCGCAGAGCCACATCCCCAGCCCTACTTTGTGTTTTATGTAGAGACAGGGTCTCACTGAGTTGCTTAGCGCCTCGCCCTTGCTAAGGCTGGCGTTGAACTCGCGATTCTCCTGTCTTAGCCTCCCTAAGTGCTGGGATTGCACCCCTGTTGTTTTTTTACCCTGTTGAATGAAGAAAAAGTCAGAGGGAGCTGGTTTCCACAGGTATTCTGTTTCCTATGCTGGACAAGCTTTCTGAATTGTGATCTTGCCCTCTGAATTAGACACTGACCCTGGTTCCCAAAGGTCCAAGAAATGCCACTGATTTTCAGTTTGTTCACCTATTTCTTGTGAGAATATGAGTGACGATATCAAAGGTCTTCACATGTAAGTAGCTCAAGGCTTCTGTATACTGTTCTTGACATGAACAGTATAAAACTTGGAAGTTGCATTAAGGAATTCATTAACTTTATCAGCTAAGAAAAGTATTATGAGTACCTATTTGAGAAGATGAAGAAACTAATATATTTACATTTCATTTCCCTTCACCAAACTTGCCCTTAAATTATTTTTGTTGCTTCTGATGTGCCTTTCATTCTGTCAGTAGTTTTATTCATTTGGTTTTTTATATTGTCTTACTGATTGCTGATATTATGTAATCTAAATCTTTCTGCAAACTATAATTTCTTCTCTGAACCTCTTTCTAGGCTAATCATATCGTTACCAACTTCTTAGATTCTGTGGTGAGATAATAGTCTGCATTAGGGCATAGTACCCCCAAGTAGTTTCTCAAGTATACTTCATGTACTTTTCTCATTCATGCTTCTTTTGTTGGGGAAAACAAAAGCTAATCTCTAGGTATAGTTTCTCTCTTGATTTCTTTCCCATTTTTACTTACCTTTGAAATGTATGTGTTGAGGAAAGGCAACAGTAGGAGGGAAGGAGATATTGCTTCAGTATTCTGAAATATTGACATTTGTTTGATTCCTCTTACCAAAACTATCATTTCCTTTGCCCAATAGAAAATATCTCCTAAGTTTATAGCATTCAGTCTGTCAGCATGTCTCCCAGTGAAGTGCTTTACTTTAGCATTTCTAGTCATCATATTCACCTCTTGTCTGGCCTTCTTCTATGACATTTACTCCTGGCAATGGCCTTTGGCTAAGGGCTACATTACAGAAAATTGAGTGACTTGACAGCAAAATGTATGTTGCCACCTTACTTCTATTGTGGTTTTGAATTATCACACTGAGGCTCTAGAAGTCTCACTTCTCCCTTGCCCACTAATACCTGAGTGCTCTTCATTTTAGTCAAAGAATCAATAGATATATTATTTTCTAACTGCCAGCCTCAGTTTTAGAGGAGACTGCATTTAACTTGGAGGGAGAGCTGTTCTTGCACTTCCTTTTAGTATGAACAATGCTTCCCAACATCTAGTAGAACATCCTTCCTAGATTCTGATTGGAGCCATGGACTTTTGTTTTATGTTTTCAGTGAGTTTGATGAAGAAAAGTGAAATAGCAAGGATAAAAACTTCTGATCTCAGAAATAATTATAATTTCTTACCAAAAATAATACTTCCTGGGAAAATAATCAAATAACAATGAATCCCACTCCTGTTTTTTTGTTTTGTTTTGTTTTTTGTTTTTTGTTCTCTCTCTCTCTCTGTGTGTGTGTGTGTGTGTGTGTGTGTGTTGTTTTCTTTACTAGGGAATTTTCTGAATGTGTGTCAGTAAATTTCTGGCTCTGAGATGGGCTATCAAATGTTTTGGATGAATTTTGAGGCTAACTAAATGTTTTTATCTCAGGCTAAAAATCAGTAGCAAGAGCCTGTTGGTGACAAGACTTCCATCTTTAGAACTTATTCTTTGCAATCCTCTAGAAATTGTAGGATATTAAGGTTTCGGAACTCAGGAGCAGATATATCTGTTGTCTGATCTACTCAAAGGCCTGTAATTCGAATATAAGTAATCTCTCAGAAAGTGTCAGGATTTTTCTTTCTTCTACAATACTATCTTGGGAGCTATTGGAATACTTTTTGTATTACTATCTATATTTTTATTTTTTTCTATATTATCCCTGTAGATGCTATGTTAGCAAAACTTCAGAACAAAATAAAGGAAAAGCTCCTGATACACACACACCACACTATTTTTATGGGCAAAATTATAAGGAAAATATTTAATATGTGTTTTATTTTATTATAAAATTTGACCAATAAAATGAGTCAAAAAGCTTTTTTGTTTGTTTCACAGTACAAGCATAAAATAGTACTAATGTAAGTGCAAATAGCATCAACCTTTGTACATACTTCCTTTAGAGACACAGGTTTATTTCAACTCTTTTGAGACCAAGTATGTATATTGCATTTAGGTGGTCTAAATGCTCCTAAGTACCCCTGTGTAAATGTGATACATGTTAATAATTCTTTCCTGTCTGTACTGAGGTAAAACCAATCATCTTTTATGTAATTAGAATCTCACAATTTGCCTACTGGCTTTTGTTTTCACCTTGTTTATCTGAAAAAGTGCCTAAGGCCATTTTGGACCATTGCTGAATAATGTGTTATCTCATAATGATATTCCTAAAATTTAGAGTGACAAAGTCAGACCACTAAAATAGTGAGTCAAAATAGAGAAAAGACATTTAAATTCCCTGGACTCTGGAACCTGGTTTTCTTAATGAACAGCATGAATTCCGAGACAGTTTTTAATTGCAGTTAGAATCTCAAAAAGGATCATATAGAATACCTTTCATGCAGTGAGTATATAATACAATAAACAATATATCATGTCCACTATGTTAAACATTTACACTAAAATTTGAATTCATTGCTTCATTCATGTTAGTTCATGCATGAGATTTAAGTAAAATAATAGAAAAAAGCTATCTTCTTTTTACCTTGTTACAAAGTAGTTTTAGTACTAATGATATAATGAGCTATTTTCTTTAAGTGTGATTTTAAAAATAATTTTAAGTATATGAGTTTCCAGCTATATCTACATTTAGTTAAAATTTGGCACTAAAACTGAGTATATCTTATCACAGGATTGACACAAATTATAGAAATGCTGTGCGAAAATAATAGAACCACCTGGTATAACAATTTTGTTAGCTCAGCAATTAAATACTCCACAACATGCTTCTTCTTTGCAATGAGAAAAAATTAACATTTCTTTCTTTCTTTCTTTATTACACATTTACATTTATCCATTTCTCAATTGTACATTGACTTATAAATTCATAAGTAAAATTCTATTAATTTTTTTCTGTCAAGAAAATAAAAATGCTAATATTTTGGATACTGAGTTTTATAGTTTTATAAAGTTATATGCAGTTAAAATAATCTGCTTAAAGAATACAGGCTATTCCTCGACTTACATACATAGCAATAAAGCCATTACTACATTCAAGACAATAAATATACCATCATCCAAAAATTATTCTGTTCTTTTAAATCAATCTTTACTTTTTCTTCCTCCATTCTACCATCTTTCCCATGAACTGCTGAACCACAGCACTTACTGCATTTCAAGTACTATTTTGGATGGCTTTTGTTGTTGTTTGGGACCTTATTAGTCAGTGTATTTGTTTTCAAAATTATCTTGGGGCTGGGATTGTGGCTCAGTGGTAGAGCGCTTGCCTCACATGCGTGAGGCACTGGGTTCGATCCTCAGCACCACATAAAAATAAATAAAGCTATTGTGTCCATCTACAACTAAAAAAATATTTTTTAAAAAATTATCTATACTGACTTGTATACCAATAGTTTGCTACTTTTCATGCATGAATAGAATTTCTTCATTTGGATCTATCACAATTCACCCGATGCCTTGGAAAATGATGTGGGTCTTGTTTTTCCCATTTGTAGTTCACCTTTAAAACAAAAATCTGGAAAATCGCACTTCTGCAAGGTTTCCTAATGTAGTCGTGCATTGTAAAACAACTTAAGTCATACATAGAAATATAAAAGTGCACATAATGTTTTGGTACATATACATATATTTTGTGTAATGTTTGAATTAGGTTAGACATATCTATCTCCTCTGACATCTATCATTTCTTGATGGCAAAAACATTCAAAATTATTTCTTCTAGGTTTTTTGAGACACACATAACACTCTACTGTGTGTGTGACTTTGCAGAGGTAATTGTGACAGAAACTTTAAAAAGCACAAAACCTAAACTAATTAGAATCTGATAATATTTGTGAATATTATAATTCACAGAAAAAATTAATTCACAGTGTTACACATACACATATTCCTTTCTTAAATAGCTTATAAGTTAGTAGACTGAGAGAAGAGAAATTTAAAATAGTAGTGTGGAAAATACTGTTAAAAGGATATTCACAAAATGTGAGTAGAATAAATAGAGCTTGCTATTTCCTCAGGTTCCTTTTTTGCAAGCAGTAAGTGATAAGAGAACTTCACAGGGAAGGTTATTTCTGTGGATTTTTGAGTTGTAATTTTATCTTTTCTGAGTACAAAAAAGACATACCAGACAGAGAAAACAGCAAATAAAGAAGATATGAGGGTGGAAAATATGATGGATATTTCAGGGACAATGGAAAATGATCAAAATAGAAGAAAGAGACTTCTGTAGGTCCTTGCAATGATTAGTCCTTCCCCCAAGTCTCTCACTAAAGGCATCTATCATTGTCCAAAATGGTCTTACATGCACCTTAATACAGTTGCCTTCACTCTCCAGTGGTAAGCCCAATAAGCATTTGTTGAATGTGTGAGTGAATGAATGAATAATATAATTAATGCACAATGTGGACCATTAACCATGAAGGATTTATAGGGGGTCAAACCACATCATCACATATTCATATTGGTTTAGTGGCTTAGGTGCTATTGCCACACCTAATGAATTTCCTTTGAACTATCTTTGTTCTATCTTTTTTTGCCTGCAGATCACTTACCTTATTAAAGGATAATAAAAGTAAAAATTGAGTTAAAAAGAAACCTTCCTGCCAGATAGTTATAAGAATTATTATATACTCTTTGATCAGTGAAAATAGCTCTCCTTTTAGCCATGAAGTATAAAAAGTCTTTTTTTCTGCATTTTCTTTCAGAAGTGCTTATAACTACTTTTGTCAAAAGAAGTCAAATCTGCCCTAGTAGCCTACCTAGTTGCTTAGACTAACTCTGGCTGACAGAGTAGCACAGTTAAAAATACAAAGAGTCAATGGTCCCGTTAATTTTAGTCTCTTCCAGACCCACAAACCCTAGTTATAGGACAATCCTTGGAAATGCAGGTCACACATGTGCAAGCAAGATGAGTCAGTGGACAGAGTTTTGTTAATTTATGCTTAAGCTGGAATTGACAACTTTCCATGTAGTCTGTATTATTGATTGAAAAATGATATACAGATATATAAAGAAAAAAGGAGCCATCATAAATTATTTTTATCTTGGTACCTACATATGATTAGCTGATAAAGCTAACACCTTGTTTTCTTTTAAAGACAGTATAATTGGTGGTTTAGTTGCATTAAGAATTTTTAATAACTTCTTACAGATTAAATAAGCAGAGTAAGAATAAGAGTAGATATATTTCTAACTATAAATTAAATGCTAAATGCACATGTACACTCTATTTAATAGAAATATCTCCTTAAAATATTTCACAGTTCAATTTTACTTTCATCAAGAGAAAGATTTTCCTTTATTCCAATGTTTGCATATATTATCTAACAAAATAAGAGTTACCATTTTCTTCTGCAATTATCAAGTGATGTTCCTTTATGGAACAGCAAACCATTTTTATGTTTGTGGAAGAAAAAGTGTCAATTTTTTTATACAAAAAAAACCCAGTCACACCAAGGGTCTTTATTTTCATTTTCAAATAAGATTGTTCTCTTCAAAAAGGGAGGAATCAAATTCCATTTCAAATTCTATTACTGCTTGTATTAGGGTATGGTTGGTTACTCACCTATGGAAACCCATAGGTTTATGCCAAATAAAACAATCCTAGATATAGGATTTTCAAGATTTATAAAGATAATCCAATTGTTCAGGAGGTGTTTTCCTGTGAGATCATCCAAAGCTTTAGAGGAAGACAATATATAATATTAGCATCAATATTTAAAATCCAGCATGAAAATACTTCAAAATAAACCAAAATGGTTTGGTGAGTCTTTTGATATCCTTATATTTCTGGGAAAAGGAGAAAATTGCAGATACAGTTAAAGAAAATGAGGTAGAAATAAAGATAAAAAAATTTGGGTGTATATAAATCAATACCTAAACTATTCTATATCTACAAGTGTCTCACTCTCAAGTGTTTTTCTCTATTTTTTTATCCTAAAATTTAGGATTCAAGTTTCTTGTTTAAGTTTTTAATGAAAATATTTACAGAGGTATCCAACAGCACTCTGGAAGTCATCCTACACTTGTTTTCAGTAGTTCTTGGGGAAAATAAGGTTCCAAATGGATGAGCATCAAATTTGTTACATCATTTTAAGTTAAAAATAAGTTCATAATGATTTCTACATTTATTACGTCAAACATTTTTTGAAGATCACAAACATATTTATAACCTATTTTCCCACTTTTAAAAAAATGTTTTGAATTGAATTGGAATACAGAGCAAACATTTCAAGGACTACAATGGATTTTAAGCAATCCATTTGTAGGTATAAATGATATATTGATATTTTTGAAACACTGATTTCCTAAAAATGACTTTATACAGGAAAAAAGTTTGAAAACAAAACCATAGTTGTTACAAAATGTCCAAATTCTTTCCATGTATAGTTTCTTGCAGAATATATATCTTAAACTTTAATAGTTAATACACTCAATATTAACAAATCAATGGATTGGCAGAATCAATATTATTAAAATGGCCATATTACCCAAAGCACTATACAGATTCAATGCAATCCCAATTAAAATCCCAAAGGCCTTTTTTATAGAAATAGAAAAGGCAATCATGAAATTCATTTGGAAAAATAAGAGAC
>CM053406.1:41623873-41664877 GCA_028644305.1 Xerus rutilus
TCTAGAATATTAATGTTCTCCTATAAGGCAACAAATTGAACCCACCAACAAGGTCAAAGTGCTTTGTGAAACTATCTAAACTATGTTTGATTTTATTGGCTTAGGTTTATTTGAAAGAATGTGAACAGAGGGTCTAGCATATTCTTCCAATCACTTTTTCTAATTCTCTTTTGTTAATAAAATTCTTGGCTATTTGGTAAAAAAAAAAAAAAAAAAAAAAAAAAAACAAATCAAATGTTTGGTGCAGAAAAGTTTAATATATATGGTGCTCATATATATGGTTTTAAAGACTTTTTTAATATAATGATCACTATAATTAAGCAGTCAGCAGAATATAGCCTACATACAAACCATCTAAACAAATACTGTCTTAAGGTAAAATATTCACAGCTGATCAACAATTCATTAATACATTTTTTGTAAGCATGTTAAGAATTCTCTAGAGGATTCATTCTATCTAAAATTGTCTTGCTATCTTAATAAATTATGGCATGTTTTGTTTGTTCATTTGTATGTTTGTTTTTTAGTAAGGCACTACTATTTGAGATCTACCACATTATTCCATTAATAGTTAGAAATGTACCCACTGAAATTTAATAATCTCATCATTACTTTTATTTACATATTAAGTATGTAGAATTAGGATGCCTTCATTCTGGACTCATGTTTGCTTAATACTACACCACAGAAGAGTTTCTAAGTACACAGAGATACTTAGATAAAAGGCATTTTTTAAATTCAAAATATTCTTAGACACTATTACCATATGAAGCAAATGATAACTATTTCATGAATTTAGTCTTTACTTATTTTTTCACATAGTTTCAGGACCCTATTTACACCTACACAGCTCTAGGATGGATGATTATTTTTTTTCCTGTTCAATGTGAAATAATTATGTTGCAGTTTCATTCCTATATATCCAGATGCATCAAGATGAGAGACCTAAAGCCACATCACACAGGCAGCAGACAAAGGCAAACAGTTAATCAAACTGTGACCGTGATTAGCAGGATAAAAAGTGACATTTTCTAGCAGTTCTGCAGCACCTGCACTTCCTCAGAATCTAGAGCAAGTACGACTGTCTCAGCAAATTCCAATATGGCAATTAACAAATAGTGGAACATTTTAGAGAAGAAGATTAACAGAGGCAAAAAAAATTGCAGGCTTTGAGAAAAACAGTGTTTAAAAAATGGCATAAACTTATAATTTTGTATATAAAATGGGAAAATGTTTGTAATAAGCTCAGGAAATCAACTTTAAACTGTGAGAAAGACAAGAATTTTAAAGCCATGGTGATGATGATAATCCTGCAAAATGAACTGCCAGCAAGAAAAGGGAAGAGAGGTGGGGATTCCTATAATGCATTTGAAGAATATTAAATGCGGATTAAGGTTCTATTAACATAAGGAAATAACCACTCAGGCTTGAAAAATGAATATTGTCCTTTCACTGTTTCTAATAATTATATCATCTAGCAGCAGGCAATTGCTTGTTTGCATTACACACATCTGACATTGCACTGCTTATTATCTTTATGCCCTAAAATGTAAAAACTAGAATGTAAAGGTGCTCATTACAATTTTGCATAAAGGACTGTGAAGGTCTCCATAGATCTCTTAAGGAATTCAAATGATCAAGGCTCTGATGAAGAATCCAAATAATATATTATCTTTGTGCATATTTGAATAGAGTAATCTATGGTTCCAACACATTCATAAATATGTAAATCAAAGTCTATGGTACAAAATTTTCTATTGTAAGAACACTTATGTTTTAAAAAAAAAAAGAAATTTACCTTTATTTGTGTATGAGTGAACATTCTGAATTTGAATTTCTTGAACAGAAATTTCAAGTTTTAGGCACTGAGGTGGCCTGTTTTAGTGAGCTTTTTCATTACTGTGACCATAACACCTAGTAAGAACAACTTACAGAAGGAAAAGTTAATTTTGGACTCATAGTTTCAGAGGTGTCAGTCCATCAATAATCAACTCCATAGTTCTGGGTCCAAGGTGAGACAGCACATTATATGGAAAGGAGAGCTGCTCAGCTCATGGAGAGGTCAGGAAGCAGAGAGAGACGAAAAGGCCAAGGTAAGGAAGCACCTTTCCAGAACACACTTCCAGTGATCCACCTCTTTCAGTCATGCCCCACCTGCCTACAATTACCACCTAGTCTCTTCAAACTTGCTGGATTGACTAGGTTACAGCTCTCACAATCCAATCATTTCACCTCTGAATACTCCTGTATTAACAGGAGCTTTTGGCCACACCTGATATAGAAACTATACCATTGTCTGACAGTACAATTAAGGTACTGTATGACGGATCTGTCAGCTATAGTAATTTAGCAGAGCTTCAGGCCCTTCAAGAAGTTTACAAAAAAATTTTTGACACAAAAAAGTATATTTACTATCCTTAATAACTCAAGGATCTACAAAACTGCTAGTCCTAAACCTACAGTTTGATAAGTCTGGAAACAAGCTTCCTTTCAGATAAGAGCTGGGGCAGTACAGATTACCCCTGAGAACTGAGTTTAGACCGTTTGGATCTAGAGTCTTGGAGACAAGAGTAGTGGCTATCAATGAACTAAGTTCAATTCACACACCTGAGTCTCTGGGTTTATTTGAACATATTTGTTTAGAAAAAACCTAGTTAAGTTTAGTAATGATGTTGATTTATAAGAAGAATTACGTGAAACCACATTCAATCTATTCTTTTGAACTAATAAAGCAAATATTTTAAAAATAATTTTTAAAATGAAAATGAAAAATAAGAGTAGAGAGAATTATGCACACCAAACATAACTGCAATTTGTTAAATGGTGAGGAAGTTTTTCTCCATGAGGACCTCAGTATAGACCATTCAGGCCTTATATGAAATTCCAACATGAGTTATAAATGAAGAACATGCAATGAGGGCTCAGGGATGTTGAAGGCCAAATAATGTAAAGAATTTGACTAGTTTTAGTTTGATGAAAAATTAAAATTTATAGCTCAGATTGATCTATTATAATTATCAGGCTGAGTGGTAACATGGCCCAACCAAATGGAGCACTGAGTGTTTTCAAAATAAATGGACTCACTAGTGAGGAAGAATTCTCCATGCCTACATGTAACAACTATCTCAATGATTTGGGATGAAGTACTATTATTTTAATGAACACTCTTGTATAGATAGTAGTTTTTTATTCACTGAAACACATGCTTTCCTTGTGAACTCAAGTGTAGAAAACCTTAAAAATTGTGTGTGTGTGAGTGTATTTCTGTGTGTGTGTGTGTGTTCATATGAAGGGCAGGTTTGAAGACACTTGAGACTTCCTCTTAGTAAATTTCATATAATACAGACTTATTAACACATTCACCATGCTATGAGTAGATCCACAGAACTATTCATTCTATATCTGAAAATAAATACCTTTTGATCAATTTCCTCTCATTTCCCCTGTCCCCTAGTTCTGGAAACCATTCTTCTACTTTCTGCATCTGAATCTGACTTTTTAAGGCTACATGTATTAGTGACAGTATATGGCATTTTTTCTTCTGTGTCTGGCTTATTACACTTAGCATAATGTCCTCTAAGGGCATCCATATTGTCATAATAACTGAATAGTATTCCATAGTATGTGTATAACATTTTTTAGGCATTCATTCATCAATATATTCTTAGGTTTCTTTCATATCTGAGTTATTGTGAATAATGTTTTCATGAATATGGAACACACAACTCTTCAAGAAACTGATCCTGTGGCTTTATGTGAAAGTGGGATTGTTAGATTGCATAATAGCTATGTTTTTAATTTTTTTGAGGAAGCTCCAAACCGCTTTCCAGAATGGCTATACCAATTTACACTCCTACAAACAGTAAACAAGAGTTCTATTTACTCTACACCCTTGTCAACACTTATCTTTGTCATTTGGATATTAGCTATTCTAATACATCTGAGGTGAAGACCAGGAGACTATTATCAACATTTATATACCAACACATTGAGTAAACTAGAAGAAATGGACACAGTCCTAGAAACATACAATCTACCAAGAGTAAATGTAGAGAAAATAGAAAACCCACCCAAATGGATCAATAAAAGATTGAAATATGAATGAAAAAAAACTTCTCCCCCAAAAAAGCTCAGGAACAGATTGCTTCACAGCTGAATTTCATCAAATATTCAAAGAAGAAATAGTACCAATCCTTAAATTCATTCAGAAAATAGTAGATGGAATACTCTCAAACTAATTGAATGAGGCCAGTATCATTCTGATAGTAAAACCAGACAGAGCACCACAATAAACAAAAACTAAAGGCTCAAGTATCTGATGAGCATAGATGCAAAATCATCTACAAAATACTAGCAAAATAAATTCAACAACAATTCAACTACATTTATTTTCAGCTGATGCATAAAACATGAAAATATACATATTAATGACTATCATGTGATATTTTGATTCAATGTGCATATTATTTTAATCAGGTTAAATATATCCATGCTTTGAACATTTATTTCTTTTTGGCAAAACTTTCAGAATCCTTTCTTCTAGATTTTTGAAATGTATAGTACATATTTGCTTTCTGCTATCACCCAACTGTGCATTAGCACACCTGGACTCCTATCTAACTGTGCACCCACTGATCAACTTTCCACATGCCTCCCTCCTGCTACTGTCTCTAGCCTTGGGTAACAACCATTCTCTTTACTTCTTTGAGATCAACATGATCAGATTGCACATGAGTGAGGCTATGTGAAACTTGTCTTTCTGTGCCTGGCATATTTCACTTAACATCATGATCTCCAGTCCTATCTATGTTGTTGCAAATGTCAGGAATAGTATCCCATTGTGCGTGTGTACCACATTTTCTTTATCCATACATCAGTTGATGGACATGTCATTTGTTTCTATTTTTTTTCCTATTGTGAATAGTGCTGCAATAAATGTAGCAGTATATATATGTCTTTTTCACAGACTTACTTCATTTCTTTTGGATATATGTACTCAGTAGTGGGATTGCTGGCTCATATGTAGTTTTCTTTTTAGATTTTTGAGGAACCTCCATACTGTTTTCCATAATGACTGTATTAATTTACATTCCTATCAACAGTGTATAAGGGTACCTGTTTATCCATATCCTTGGTATCACTTTTCATCTCTTCTTCTTGAGGTAACAACCTTTGTAAAAGGGACAAGTGGGGAGGATTATTCAGCTAGTCAATATCACATTGAGATATAAAAAAGTGGAATTAAAGTTATAAATCATAAGAGAAACAGCATTTATTTCTGGAGAACAGTATAATTTTCAACAATCATCAACTTTAGTCTCATTTCTACAGGTATCACTTTAAGTTAGTGATATTTTTTCCCTTAAAAATATTTCCTACTTGGGGGCTGGGCTCGTGGCTCAGTGGTAGAATGCTTGCCTAGCACATGTGAGACACTGGTTCAATCCTCAGCACCATATAAAAAATAAATAAATAAATAAAATAAAGTATTGTGCCCATCTACAACTAATTTGTTTAATTTAAAAAATATTTCCTACTAGACTTAAAATTTTATTACCACACATAATTTAGGCTTACTCTATTGGCCAATACAGGTTGAAATAAAGTACTTTCTCAATTCATGCACTAACATGGAGTTAAGATATTTCCAATGTTTTATACAGGTCATGTTATAAGTTGCTCTAGATAGATACCCAAGTCTTTCATTGTGTATAATTCAAGATAAGTTTCCTCTAGTTGTTGAGAAAATTATTAATCTCTGGCAACATGCAAATAACACCAGAACCCATTTGATGTCTTGGAAGTATAAAATTCTTTGTATTTTGGAGAATTTGATATGTAAATATAATTAGAGTTCTATTCATTAATAATAGTGTGGAATAGCTGACATACTTCTAAACTTCAAAGGATTAGTCTCTTAATGGCTTAGTATAAGAGTATGGACCTAAAGATCCTGATTAGAGTAAGAATCCACCATTATATAATTTTTACAAATTATTTCCTTCTGGGTCTTGGTTTTCCCAAGGATTTCAGAATCTTCAGAAATCTACCATCTGTAGCAGTCAGTGATTCTGAAGAGCATCACACTCTTGGAATGATAAATCTGTATTGTTGATATCCAAGACAGGGGCCAAAAAGCTTTCTGACTTTAAAAAATTATAATACCATGTAACATAAGAGAAAAAAGAAATGCATGTAGTACAATGAAAGAAATAATTCATTCCTTCTTGAAAACAGAGCAGGGATTAGAGTCAGAGGGACATTTACAGAGTACGTTGTACCCTTAGGAATTTAATAATGTGATACAACACAGATTATTTTGAGATTACCAATTCATACAGGACCGTCATTGAATTCAACTTGTACAAAACTTGGCACAATATTCTTGGTTTTAAGTGCTAATTAAATCTTAAGTGGAATCAAAGGAGGTTGATTGAAATATAAAACATATATTGGTGCCGTACTTCATTGTAATGATTAACAAGAAATAATATTTTCCTTTCTTCAATGTCCATTTGATGTTGTAATTTTAAGAAACATTTCAAAATGATCATGCCAACACATGAAATTAGAATCTTTCATTGTCAAACACTATGTTTTGTATAGATCAGTTTTTTACTTCAAATATTTGTGGATTATAATAAATTTCTGTTATGAAATAATTCTCTAAAAACATAAAAATAATAGTGTACAAAATGTAATGAATATTTAGTCATGTTATAATTATACATCAGTATTTACAAAAGTATTTATATGTGAATGGAAATATTCTTCTTATATAAAGAAATTTCAACAGACAAATATTATACATATATAGGTGCATGATAATGTCACCTAATACCAAAGATTAGTTGATCAGAACTTCTCTTATGGGTGCATTTCTTTGCTTTGATGTTTGGCATTTAATTCAAAGTCATCAAACTATAATGTGTGAAATGTAGATATAAAAGATTTAAAAGAAATATTATTTATATTAAGAATTCTTTTTTGACTATTTCTGCCCAAAAATGCATGCCTTATCCAATAAATTTTCAGTTGGTACAGTAATATCTATTGGAATTTAATCATTTATTTGAAGATAGAGGGGATTTTACCTTATGAAAAGAAGTAGTTTAAGTTATATTAACCAGAAATTGAATACATTAAAGCAAAGACTTCTTTGAAAAATTAATATGCTTCAAGTTTAAGTCAGTCAACTCTACAATTGGAATGGTTGTATGATAGAAAATTCAGGACTTGGAAATATAGAGTACTTGGGGGACTATCTTTTCCCCCCAAAATATTTTTGGTTGTCACTGCTGGGGGAGGAGGCACTACTGGAATTCTGTGAATAGAGTAGCATTCACTAAGCACCTACAATGCATAACTTATCCCACCACAACAAATCACTAACTATCCCAGAATGTCAATTGTGCAGCTGTATAGAAACTCTGATGGAATAAAATTAGTTCATGCTATTTTTTCTTTTCCACACCTGGATATTTCTTGCTCTCACTCAACTCCCTGGTTTTCCACATTCTTTCTTTATCTGATTGATTTTTAATGATGACCCTTTACATTGTTGTTGGCAACAGACAACTTCTTGTCAACAGAAGTGGGAACTTGAAGTCCTTAGATAAAATTCTAAATAAAAAAAATTCAATAGAAGTGGAGTCATAGAAAAATGATTTGATTCAACAAAACTACTTAAAAAGGTGTTTTAAATTGTCCTAATGATGAATTCAAGGATTCATAGATGAAATAAAGAACTTCAAGAAAGTCAGCCTTAGAGAATCTAAACAACAGTAACAAGAATCAGAGAGTAGAGGGGACTTTGCATTTGTATAAAACTTACACTTTTATTTCTTGTTCATTTTTATAATTATCTTTATGATAAAACCACTAAATTTCAATTACATTTCTCTGTCTTTGCTCTTGTTTTGTAACCCAAAATAAGAAAACTATACTTTCTTCTTTATTTAGGGTTCTATAAGAAACTGCTGCTGAATTCAACGTGCAATTCTTATTACGAAGTGTCTTAAATGAATGGCATATATCCAACATTTTGAAAGAAATTGCATAAAATAAAATATAATTTTGGGCATCACTTTTTATATATTTCTCTTATTCATTTAAATTCTATCCATATTCTTTTCCTTTGGACTTAATTGTTCTCTATAGAAATTTCTCTTAAATTTGACTTCTCATTCATTTACTGCATTAATTAATGGAAGACAGGGGAATAAGAAAATGAGAAAGTGTCTCATTACTGAATTAATTGAACAGGGAAGTTGAGATGTGAAATAATGAAAGGAGAGTGAAATGTACTTCCACAATCAATGTTTTATGGAATATAATTCTTTCCTTACATTGTCTCATTCATTTTGTGAACTGTTTTATTTACTTTATCCATATATCATTCCAATCATTCCTCTGTTCCTTGTTTGATTCAAGCACACAAGTTACATTTTTCTGTTCATTGTTACATCTTTATTCTCACAAGCACAAATAATGTTGCATCTAATCTCTCATTTTCTGAGCCTTACGGCTTTTTATAAATTTTTGAAGAGGAACAGATTTATACACTAGTAAAATATAGACTTTCTTGGAAATGCTTGACATTCAGAACCTGTAGTCTGAGCAAAACATCTCAAAATCAAATTCATATGAGGGTCTAGAAATTTCTAAAGAGAAAAGGACTAGACCCATATGAAAAGGGACACTGATACTAAAATCTCAGTGTTACCAGGCATTCTAATTTTTTCAGAAAATTCACTTTCATATAAACTTTCTCAGTTTTTAAATGTATACATAATTTTAAACCTCTTTAAACCGAAATAATCTGGTCTCCACAAAATTTTGTAAACCTTCAATTTTCAACTGTTGATCTGAGCACATTCATGCTTTTTTAAATATGAACCTGTGTAAACAAATAGAGATGGTCAAAATCCTGTAAGAGTATTAGCAGGGCAGGCCCTTCTAAGAGAGCTTAAATGTTCTTATGTGCTCCATCTCTAAAAATATGATGACTTAATTTGATGTTAACTGGAAAACTGTGGCTAAGAATCCCTAGATTTTAATTAGATAAGCTTTTATCTCTGTAGATATCACATCCTTGTTTTTCAATACATATATTAAGTATAATGAAATCAGTATTATTGATTTTATTATACTTAATATATGTATTGAAAAATACATGTCTATGTATATTAATATACATATATTACCTATAGTATATGTATATTATTATCTCTCTCTATATATCTATAGATATCTATCTAGCTATATCTCTATCTCTATCTATATCTGTATGAGAGAGAGAGAGAGAGATCTCTCTATATATAGAGAGAGAGAGAGGAGATTCATGATAAGAATTTGCTCACGGAATTAGAGATCTTGAGAAGTCCTAGTCTGCAAGCTGAAGACATGGAAAATCTAGTGCTGTAATTCAGTCCAAATCCAAATCCTTGACAACCTAGGAAACTGATGGTGTAAGTCCCAGTTTAAAGCCAAATGCCTGAAAACTATGGGGCTTGGGAGATACAGTGGTATAAGCTCCTGACTCTGACCAGGAGCTCTGAAAAACAAAGGCAGGAGAAGATGGATGTACTTGCTCAAGGGAAGAATAATGGAAATTTGCTCTTCCTTTAACTTTTGTACTTACCTACCAAGGCTATCCATGAATGGAGTTTCTTTACTCAGTTCACTGATTCAAATGGTAAAGTCTTCCTGAAACACCTCACAGACATGACAGAAATAATGCTTTACCAGAAATCTTGTTTTAGCAAGAACTCCCTTACAGAACCCAGTCTGTTGAGACATAAAATTGACGACAACAAGCATATTTTAAATGAACATATATTATTAGACAGCATATTTTTTCAACAAGAATTTGTTGTTATTTCTCATCTAGTATGTTTCTCCTACCAGTTTTCTTATTGAGAATCTACATTTTAGTTCTAGATCCCTAAGTATATGTTTTTCAATGCCTAGAATTTCCTTCCCTCTGTTTTATGCTTCTCTAATGACTACATTCTTGTTTTTAAGAACTGAACTTTATTTTATCAATTTCTTTTTCCTTAGTTATTTTCATAACATGCATTGGTATCCTGATTTACAAAATAATTGAGCCCTACGAAAGTACTACGTTGAAAAAAATCAATGAAGAGACTTGACATTTAAAGGAATCCTGTGATCAATGTTTTACAAATGAAAACTAAATCCCTTTAACTTATTCTTTGAATAAAAAATTTTGTAAAATTAGCTTTGTTCATGGCAAATGTACACTTCTCCGACATCTATATCTAGAATAAAACTATAAAAGACATATACATTGTGTTATATTACTGGAAATTGTTGAAATTTCCCTACCTACATAGTATGCCCTAATATCTAAAGTAAATCCAAAAATTTTTGACATGATGCATTGTGTGTACACACACCCATGCACATACACACACACACACATGCATGGTTTCCTACTCAGTCTCAGGGCTGCTTTAAATTTTTCCTGGACCAAAGATCTATTTTATTTGCTTAAAATTATTGTAGCTAAAATTTATTTTTAGGTGGTATCTACAGCTAGGCTTCATTAGCAAGGGGCAGTCAGTGGTTCTCCTTGAATCTATTCTACTGTCAAGACTCAATTTCTTGTCTAAGAACTGACATTTAATATATGATTGACCTTTACCACAAATACTAAAATTGTCAATGTTCTTTGTGGTAGCTTTCAGTAAGGAAATTAATCAAAAGTTTAGGAAATAAATTAGTTATTTAACTTTTGTCACCCAGTTCACTCTAAAAATAACTTGAGAAATTTTGCTACGGCCAAAATACACACAGTATTGGTGGTTTCCTTTTGTCTATTTGATATTCCACTTACTCTGGCCTAAATATCTTCAGTTTCTCATGAATACTGACTTCTTAACTAGTCATTTGCTGTCATTAATATGAGCACTAATAGTATAAATTTAATTAGCACTCAAAATCTTTCTTAGGATAATCTACTTTGAAATTTCCCTCTTCTGACTGTGCCTCCTATTTTTTTTAATGTCTCCTACTTCTAAATTGCTATGGAATCAGATCTTGATCCTTACCAATTTGGAGACTTTAATTGTCCTTACTGGCATGTTCTCCTCACTTTAATTTGGCACCACTTACCTCTCTTCCAAGTCAATATCTTACCAGTCATTAAAATTAAATTTCACCAAATCAATTCAATTCACCTTACTATCTTGCAGTCTTTTGGAACTTCAGTGAAGGAAATTTATTTGACCTTGTTCTTATGTATTTTTTTCTTTTGTACACAAATGTTCTTACCAGCTTTATTCATAATAACCAAAAACTCAAAACAACCCAAATGCCTATCAATAGGTGAAGAGTTTTTTTCTTTTTAAAATTTTTTTCTAATTAGTTATACATTTGGACACATTTACATAAATGGAGTATAACTTCTCATTCTTGTAGTTGTACATAATGTAGAGTTACACAGTCATGTAATCCTATATGCAATAATGATCAATTCATTCTACTATCCTTTCTACCTCTATACCTCCTCCCCTCCCTTCATTCTCCTCTAATCCAAAGTACATTTATTCTTCCCTAGCCCACCCTCATTGTGAATTAGCATTAACATATCAGAGAAAACATTTGGCCTTTGGTTCTTAGGGATTGGCTTATTTCGCTTAACATAATATTGTACAGCTCACAAAACAATGATGATGAGTAAATGTACCATTAGCTCATTTTTATATTCAAACTCAGGTAAACTCTTATTTTTCTCCTAAGGATTCCATTGTTCATATGTCTTTATTGACTTTTTATTAACAACTGCTATACTTTTGCAATATTGATTGTAAATTGTTGTTTCAGATAGTGCTCAGTCAGAAATGGCCTACTTCACCTATAGCCTTACAACTTTCTCACTAGCAATCCACTCCTCTTTTTTTCCCCTCCCTAAATAACGTAAATACTACACTATTCCATACACTATTCCATTATAATGTATCTCTGTTAACTTCCTCCTGACAGAAATACCAACTCTAGAAAAACTCTACAATTTTTGGTGTAATGCTAAACTAATGAAGTTCATTATTGGGGAAGAATTATGTAAATGGAATTATTTATTCAACTTTTATTTGTGCTTTTTAAAATGGATGTTCCAAACAACTGTGTGAAGGAAGTTCATAGTTCACAAGTTTCTTTTTGTTCTACCACTTGCAGAAGTCTGGTGAGATAGAATACTCGTACAAGTTAAGCAAACTACTTAGATAGGCAACAAGTGACAAGAGAGCCTAAGATTCATGATAAGCCAGTCCACCAGTCCCAGGAAGGTACACAGGGCAGATGGAGTCTCATCTGTGCATACCCTCCTTGTACTGCAGCTGAGCGATACTGAAAGACACTCTATTATGGGTTTTATATACTGAGGACTACTGAAGTTGATAGGCTAAAGCACTGCAGGACATTCTGCAGGACATTCAGCATTTTTATAAGAAACTTAGACTAGAACTATTATATTATTCAGCTATGCCACTTTTTGGTATTTATCCAAAAAAATTTAAAAGTCAGAATACTTTAGAAATACATGCATACCTATGTTTATCACAGAATAATTCACAATAGTCAAATTATGGAATCAACCTTGGTATCCAGCAGCAGATGAATGGATAAAGGAATATAGTATATAAGCATAATGGATTTTTATTCAGCCGTAAAGAAGAATGAAATGTCATTTGCTGTAAAACAAATGGAAATGGAGAACATCATGTTAAGTAAAATAAGCCTGATTCAGAAATACCAGTATCATGTTTTCTCTCATATGTGAAAAGTAGAAGGAAAAATAAACTAGATGTCATAAAAGTAGAAGGGAGACTACTAGGATTGAAGATGGGAATCAGAGGAGGAAGAAGGTTGTGTAAGGGAAGGTATTTGGAATGAAGCTGATCATATTATGTTATATACATGTATGAATATGCCACAATGAAACCCACTATTCTTTAATATGCACCAATAAAAACCCCATAAAATAAGATTATTATTTATGGGTACATATACATCAAATGACAATGTTAAACATTTTAAATAATAGAGATTGCTTATAATTAGAAATGAAAGGAAATGTGGTAGGAGAGTGTTCTCAAACTGCATTTTTAATGAATAATCTTTAAAGAAATGATATTAATATTTGATATATTTGAGTTGTGTGTAGATATTTATGTTGTATTATTTCTCCCTCCCTGTTAGATACCTACAATAAATGATGAAATAATATGCATAATTTCCACACTTATCTTTGTAGTGACAGTGCATGGTTATGTCCCTTAGGGGAACAGAAAATCCAAGGATATTGAAAAATATTAGCATTTATGAGGTTTTCTTTCTCAGAGTCCAAACAAATTGCTCTGTGCTTGTATTATATCTTTATGGTGATTCTAGTCATGGTTGAACCATCCCAGCTGAAGAGAGATATTAGTAGCTCTATGGGTTTGATATTCAAGGTATGCATGTGTTTTTGTTTTATATTGTACTCTAAAGTTTCAACCACCCACTCAAGTCTTTGCTTCAAGTATCAGGGAATAAATTCTGAATTGAAAGCAAGTACTCCTGTGGTAGGTTTCATAATGGACATCCATGTAGGATCAAGACCATGTGCGGTACTAGAACTAACACACATCCCACACAATCCTCAGTGTCTTTGTGTTTTTCGTTGTTGTGTTGGCTGTTTGTTTGTTTTGTTTTTTGACACCAGACATGGAATTTAAGGGTGCATAGCCACTGAGCCACATCCCCAGCCCTATTTATTTATTTATTTATTTATTTCAAAATAGTATCTCAGTAAGTTGCTTAGGGCCTCACTAAATTCCTCAGTCTCTCACAGTTGCCCAGGTTGGCTTTGAAATGATCCTCCTTCCTCAGAATTGTGAGCCATTGGGATTAAATGTGTGTGCCACCACACCTGGTTCCTCAGTGTCTTTGAAATCAGAGAACTATTTGCAACTGCATAAAGTTAACTCATCTACAACAGGAGGAAATAGAAGAAAGTTTACATAGTGTATAAACATTTTATGTTTCTCAAGAATTCCAGTTACAGCTATTGCTGGCAAAAAGTATTGTCAAATTATCTAAATTTACGACCTTGTTTCCCATTTCATAATCCATACTGTTTAGTGCTGCTAGATTCTTTTCTATGCTTGTCTAACTACCTAGATATAGAATTCCTGAGAAGACAGCAACAGTGATTGAGCAGATGACTAACAGCAGTGTTCTGAAATCCCTCAAAGAAGACTCAGTCATAGGTTGTCTTCTATGAGTTTTAAACCTGTTGCTCTATTTTCAAAGGGGGTATTTCCAACCGCTACAACAATTCTGGGAGTATAAACACCAGCATCTGCATGGCTTAACCAGTATACACACCACCTCCAGAATTCTTGAATATCTTACTTCAGGTAACTCAATCTAGGAACCTTAGCATGTCTTTCCTTCCTCCTTTTCTCTTACAAATCTTGATCACTGAGGAATGTTATAGTTCTTTTACCTTTGAAATTTTCTTCATCTTCCCTTTTCTGTCCATTCCCATGGCTTCTGCCCTAGAAAAGGTCTTCCTATCCATTTCTGTGGACTATGTGTTAACAAGGGGATGACCTCACTTTAATTGGAATGCATTCCTCTCCATTCAACAATCTACACTCCACACAACTGACCAGATCACCTTTCTCAACACTGAGATCATTTCTTTCATTCTTAAAAAAATAAGCCCAAACAACTTAAGGTCATTGATGAACTCAGCCTAACTCTATTTTATGTTTGGGAGCCATCTCATCCCAAGGTCATAAAAAAAGTTCATTTTTGTTAAGCTTGTTAGGAATTCTTGCCCATTCCTTGAACCCCTCAGCACCTGGCTTCTTGAGTAGATAGCTGTGCCTGGGTAATCACTCTCCCTAAAATCTCAATGATGCCTCCAAGGTTAGAGCCTGAGTCTACTCCCTACCTAGATGTTAAACTAGAAGCTCATTAATTTGCTATCCGCTTCTGTATGATGCTTGCCAAAACCCTACTTTTGTAATTCTTTGAGATATAAAAACCTCTGTGCTCTGAGACCAGGCTGCTGATCTCTGGACTTGTTTACAGAGAGAGACAGCCACTGTACAATTAATGTGCACACAATATAAGCTTGCTTAATTTGATTTAAAATTGGAGTTGGTGGTCCTTTCCTTTCATCGTGGGTTCAACATCATAATTAAGACATCACAATTACAATTTCATAAAAGGGAGAAGTAGGGGCTTCATTGAGCAAAATCAGAAGCATGTATCGAGAAACTAAACAATATTTGCTCATAAACCCACTGAATTTTGTTTAGAGATTTACATTTATAATACATTAAGGTAAATTCAAGGATAGAGGTATGCAGAGAGAGTTGTTGGAGGCCATGGCATATTAAAGAAGGCCTCACGGGGGACTTAATGTGCATCTTAAATTTTAAATATGCATAGGCATTATATAATCAACTTAGCTTTAGAAAAACTATAGCTAATTTCAAGGAATGAATGAACTCAAGAACTGAAGCAAGAAACAGAATGCAACCAATTGCATTGTATATTTTTCTATGTTTATTGTTCATTAAATATGTTCTGTTCATCTCAATAAAGCATGGATAAAGAAAAGCAAGCTGTTTCTCATACACCCATAAACAAAATAGAATTATTCTTCTTTCAATGAAGCAATTTGCAGTAATCTTCACTTTGATGCAGAAAAGTAAAAGTAGAAAAGTAATGTTCTAATCTTTTTATAATCAAAGGACCCCTGTGGTAAATATCTAATTGGAATAGAGTTGAGAGATTTGTCAAAATGTTTTATTTACACTGCTTTTACTTTGTGTAACAGAAATGGTGGAATTAGGAAATGCTGTCTTTCAAAGAGTTCCAATGCAGATAGAGGAAGTAAGCATCTCTGTATGCCACTCATTTGCAGGTGACATTGAGGATAATTCTGCATATCTCCTCGTATCATCTGTCATTCATTACACATTGTCCCGCTGCACATAGTAGGTTACAGCAATTTGAAGATATATTAGCTGGGTCTGAATTCTTTCAAAGATTATTTTAGAGAAAATTATTGATAACTAGAATATGTGAAATTCATGGTAATTAGCTTTGGTAACAAGGCTCTATTGAACCCTTATTTCCCCCTTTGGATTATACAGTACATTTATAAAATCATATTCTCATTCTGATTTTATAAAACAATTTGTTCAAAGATTAAAATGACCATGCCTCAGAGTGATTAAACGTACTTTAAAATAGGAAATGAGATATTATTCTCCTCTTCTTTTAAGTTCCACTAAATATTACAATTAATTCTCTGTGGGAATCTCATTCCCTACCTTTACTAAGGGAAACCAGTTGAATCTCAGGTCCTTACTGAAAAGAAGTGAAGAAAGACATGAAGATAGCCTCCATTCTGGATAATTCTTTTACACTAAAGATGAGCATGCTCATAGGCTCTCTGTCCCATTTACATCTTCTCCAGGTGAAGACCTGCAATCAGGTCCTGAGCACCTGAGCACTTGAAGAATCTCATGTCTAGAATGAAAGGTTCTTTGAACTTAGTCCTATACAACTCAAGGGAGAACTATTTATTTCTACATTTATTTTATTCATCTGCAGTATTAGAAACAAGAACAACAAAGCAAAATAAATGAAACTCTGGGACAGGCAGATCTAAATCATATTCTTATAGCACTGTTAACTTGTAGAATTATTTCCTTCAAACATGTAAAATCATGTTTGTCTCCCCAGAGTTTAAACCCAGTGAAGCTAAATCCAGTGGCTTTTCATCTTTTATATGCATTATAATAAATGTTTCTTGAATAAATATCCAAATGAGATGAATTTTGTATTAAGTTAACAATCTTATGAGATGTCTGTTTCAATAATAACCTGGGAATATTAGTGTCTATCACACAGGATTACACTAAGTGCTTTACAATGACTGTCTTGAGACCTCAAACAATTTTGCAAAGAAATTATGGTGATCATTGTTTTATAATTAATTTGAGCCTCAGAAAAAGTAAGTTTCTTGAGGTCATGCTTTTAAAGGCATTGTCATGTTCAACTTTACCCACAATTGATTCCCCATTTATATCATTTTCACTATAACAGAGCCTTCAAAACAGTGCTCAGATGAACTTTTTAAAGTGAACTATGTATTGGTATATGGCATATAATGTGCATATTTACATATGTATAATGGCACATATATTATGCTCATAATATAATTATGCAAAGTGCATATAGTATGGATAAAGATATGATAACCATTTTAGCTATATCATGTCTATATAATTTATATATATATGTATACATGTATATATATGAATATATATATCTGTGTGTTCATATATGTAGATATATGTACACACACAGATATGTAGATGGAATTTTCTACATTTGAGGTTATGCATGAGTGTGCGTGTGTGTTTACTAAGATTGCTGGAACAGTGAGCAAAATTGCCTGAAAATGACCTGAGGAACTTTGTGTTCAGCTTTTTTGCTGCTATGACCAAAAGACATTACGAGAACAATTAGAAGAGGAAAAGTTTCTCATGGTTTTCTCATGGTTAGGGGCTCATGGTTTCAGAGGTATCAGTCCATAGAGGGCTAACTCCATTCCTCAGGGCTTGAGGTGAGGCTGAACATCATGGCAGAAGAGTATGATGGAGGGCAGTGGCTCAAGACATTACACCAGGAAGCAGAGAGAGACTAACCTAAGCTCATCAAATATATACCCCAAAGGCATGCTCCCAATGACCCACCTCCTCCAGCTACACTCTACCTGCCTATAGTTACCACTCAGTCTATCCCTATCGAGGGATTAATTCACTGTGTTAAGATTCTCATAACCCAAATGTTTCACCTCTAAGCCTTCTTGCATTGTCTCACACATTAGCTTGTAAGTGATACCTCATATCTAAATCATAACTCTGAGTTACCTATATGTATGTTGAGCCACAGGAATTCTATTCTTTCATTTGGATGGGATGTAACCCAGCACAATTTCTTTGATTTTTCCAATGACAAAAATTATTTCTTACACTTTTTCCTGTAAGATGGAAAACTAATGGAACAATGGTCTCATCATTGGAACGGAAGCCACATTTTCTTTAACAGATGCCCTGTGTGTGTCACCATGAGAAAATGATAAGTCGGAAGAGTAGTGTCTCTTCCTGTTTACCCTCACCTGAAACATGACCTCCAGATAACATCTATAACTCATCTCATATGCCATTAGGATGTCATTAAGAACCTTGGTGTGTGATCTGGTACAAAATGAAAAAAAAATGATTTAAATAAGGAAGCAATTTAAAACAACAGAAAAATGTTTGCAAAGGTACATATTCACCAGAACTTTGTGATGACAGAACTAGAAAGAAGTCCTTTCCCTTCTTTTCCATTTTTGTAATTAATATTGCCCTTTAAGAGGTAAACCGAAATTCTGGTTTACCTTCCTGAGTTTGAAATCTTAACAAGGAGGGGAAAGGAGAGAAAGGAAGAAAAGGGGAATGAGGAAAACAATTTAAGCACTTGCCTGAGTTCCCTAATAAACGTGGTTCACTGCTGTTGTCAATGAGAATTCAATGACCGTTAACATCACCATTCCAAAAGAAAAATTATCCCCACTTCATCTATCAAATCAATATCTTCACAGAAAGAAAGTATCATAGATTATAATCAGTACACAGCTCAATAAATTGTCTGAGGCTCCCAAGCCACATTAATCAGATCCTTGTTTTAACTGATATTAATGCAACATATTCACACATTGTATTGAATAGGCACCTCTGTGATTTCAGATATTTTTGGAATAGTTTTGGAAATCTCCTAATTGTTAATTATGGTATTTAATTATATGAAAATGAGGGGCAAAGGTGGGGGAGAAAATATTTACATTTTTCTTGAGTAATATTTAAAGTTTATGTGAAATTTATAATGTATGAATTAAATAAATATATTATTGCTCAGGGAAAATTGATTATATTACCATCATGAAAATGTTGTGGGCTTGTTTAGGTAAATAATTTTTCTTTGTACGAATTCTAGTTCTGTTATTGACATATTATATGTGTTTCCTGTACTTCAACCAGTGAATGCCTTTAATATAGAGAAAAATTTGTTTATTTACATGTCTTTTCTCTTTCATGAATTATCAATATTTTTCCAAAGTGCACTGAGGAGGATTCCACTGGATATAAACTGGCATTAACCTAAACATTCAGGCATCCTGCTTTACCAGGTGGAGTAAGTCATTTCTGCTCCAATACATATTCAATTGCAAAGCCTGGATTTCCCTAAAATGAAATGTCTGTGCTCACACAGTATCTTTCCTGAGTGCATTTTGTCCTCAAATGAACTTACCTTTGCTAAAGACCAGTCATATTTCTGCTTAGTATGGATAGAGATACAGAATACATTAGGAATACTCTGCCTTCTGGGAATAATTTATTAATATTTGGATAAAAAGATAATATGCAAGCATTAAGATGCTGAATGGAATGTTACAAGATATTGGGTATTTTCAAAAAGAAAGCTAGTTTTTAATCAAGGATATGATATATCTATTTAGAGCTGGATTTTTTAATTAAAAAGTGTCCAAGCTTCTCAGGAGGGAAAAGATATTGTCTCCAAAGATTCACAGTTAGATTTCTCTTGGTCCTTCTTCTAAGTTACTCTGGACCCTAGAAGCCCAAGCCCTGGACAAGCAATCATTATGTGTCAGCAGATACTGGGTATCAGTCACTGGGCTAGGTGAAAAGGAACATGGCCTTCTCTTCATGAAGCTTTTAGTGTGATAAGGAAAACATGCAATTAGGCTAACATGAAAAGCAAATGATATATCAAAGTGATTAAAATTTAATATTCTAGTTTCTAAAGAAGGAAAAGAGTTTTTATGTAACTGGTGATTGGGAAGTTGATAATTGTTATAAGTTTGGTTGTTCTATTTTATCTTTCTGTTATTGTTTGTGATATCACACTATGCTGAGATTGGTCTCTTAATTGAAAAATACTGTTGAAGGAGAACCAATAACTTTTGCTTACATAAATAATCGTGAGAATGGCCAAGTACTATGGAACATGCTTGTAATTCCAGCAACTTGAGAAGCTAAGGTAGGAAGATTGCAAGTTCTAGGACAGCTTCAGCAATTTAGCAAGACCCTGAGCACCTCAGCAAGATATGGTATCAAAATAAAAGACACGGGTATAGCTCAGTGGAGAAATACCCCTGGAATCAATCCCCAGTAACAAAATAAATAAATAAATAAATAGATAGATAGATAGATAGATAGATAGATAGATATATTTACGCACATATATATGTATATAAAATTACAAGGAAGTAAAAAAGTTAGTAAAAAGGGGAAACAATGTCATAAAAACATAATTCAGTGCTACATGCTCCCTTCATGGTAACCAAAGAAGGTGTCTGGAGAAAATGATGCTTAAAGTGATTCTTCACTGGTAAATAAGGATTAGCCAGGCAAAGTAAGGTAGCTGAGATGGTGAATATGTGTGAAGATCCAGGAATGAGAGGAAATTCTACACACTGAAAAAAAAAAGTTCATTTCTTTATGGTTAGAATTTACTGTGTAGTTAAAGGGAGGAAAAGAAGTTATCATGGCAGAGATTTAGTCTTTAGGATTATGGGAAGCCAGTGAATTTGACTAGTAAAATGAGGTAATAAGATCTATGTTTTAAAAGGATTATTTTAGCTGCAGTGTAGAAGTTTGGGAAGTAAGGAAAATAGTAGAATCAGTCAGGGCAAATCAGAAAAACAAATTACATTTTATGTATTAAAACACAGGATATAATGTAAATGTAAAGACTTGGTTAAATAGGTATTGAAAGACTGAAAAAAAGAGAAATATTAAAATAAAACAGACCTACTAACAGGATGCAGCCACTATCCCTCTGTCTTGGGGATCAGATTTTGGAGTTTCTAGAACCCAGAAGTTGGAAAAAGACACCACAGGGCTGAGACCTCTAAGGAGTGGATCTGCCCCGGGCGTACTGATGCCTTGGAGTTTGAGAAGTGGTCTCTAAGGTCATGACTCAGACTTCTGGGATGCACTGAAGCCCATATTGTGTCTATATCTCTGAGGGCTCACAAGGAAGGTAAGATGATTCTCAAAGGACTAACAGGAACAGGAGACTAGAATCAATCAGTGATAGGGTGAAGAGCTACTGATAGTGACACTGACAGGAATAGCCAACACATTGCAAAAAGCAAGTCCTTCTAGTTTCTTCCTGCCTTCCCTCTGTGTCTCCCCTGGAAGAATCAGACAGAAATATAGCAGGCAATAATAAATTACAGCTTTTAAAATCCTACCTCCCTCATGAGAACGTAGAGCTTAGACATGCATATTGGGATCTGAGAAACAACGGCTTATTAACTGACCGTCCACCCTTTTGGCTTTTCGGGCACTATGCTATCCTCTTACACATATTTGGATTTTCATATAATAATTCTAGTCCTATGCTTCCATTTTGTGAAATATAATTACCCTCAAGTAATTCTTTTCCCCAAACTGGAAATGCTAGGTTTTCAGAGTCACTGCCTCCTTTCTCTATGGCACTAATCATACTCAGCTCTGGATATCTCAACTACTTCTCTAATTTGGTCACTTACTATCTGAATATTGTATAATCTGAAAAATAGTGCAATGCTTAATAAACTTCCAAGAAATTCTTATTTGAAAAGTTGTGTTTGCTAGCAAAAGACATATGGTAATGATGATAAAGAAAATCTAAATTGATACCAGTGATGTTTAGGATTTGTTTAGACAAAATGAGTAGAAAAATGGAGGTGTTGAGAATGATTATGAATTTTGTCTCAAGCAACTGAGCAAATGCTGGCATCATCGACTAAGGTGGATAACACTACAGGAGCTGCAGGTTTGGTAGTGAAAACGAACTCAACTTTTAAAATGATTTTTTTAAAAGTATACTTCTAATTAACATTTAAAATTCATTTTTTTGGTGTACAGTTATATGAAATGTGACAAATGCACAAGACTGTGAAATTAGTACTACATCTGTGACATAAAATGTTTAATGTTTTAAAAAATTTCTACATAGTACACCTTTGTAGTCAAGCACTCTTCCCACCCCATCCCCTGAACAAGAATCAATTATGTTCTGTTTTTAGAGTTTTGCTTTTTCCACAATGTCATGTAAAGAGAGCCATATATTAAACCTAATGCATTTCATGCTCAGGCATACCATTGTGTGTATTAACTTCTCATTCCTTTAAATATATATTTTAATTGGTTTTAATGCAATATAATTTGCATACATAAAATTCTCTTGCTAGATACAACTAATGTCAGGGTGAGGGGCTACTAAAAGACTGATACTGACAGAAACAGCCAGCAATGCTTTGTAATAAATTTATAGTTATGCGACTATCATGACAATTGAGTTTGAGAATATTTCCATCATCTCAAGGAATTCCCTCAATCCCATTTGCAGTCAATCTCTTCAATCAACCTCTAGCCCCAGACAACCACTGATTGGTCTTCTACCTCTATAAATCAGTCCCTTCTGGACATTTCATATAAATAAAATTATACAATTTGTGTTCTTTTGCATCTGTCTTCTTTCACTTAGCATGCTCTTGCAGATCAATCATGTTGTAAGATATATCAGAATTTTGTCCCCTTTTATTGATGAATGATATTTTATGGCACGGGTATATATTTTACCATCTATTCACCAGATAATGAACATAGTGTTTGTCTCTAGTCTTTGTCTATTATAAATAATGCTGCTATAAATACTTATGTACAAATTTTTCTCTAGACATATGTTTTTATTTTTCTTTGGTAGACTCATGGAGATTGTTTTGGGGGCTCTATGCTAAATTTACACTTACCATTTTAAGAGAATGACAAATATTTTTAAGTGGCAATAGAATTTTACATTCCCATAGTAATGTATGAGAGTTCCTGTTTCTCCACACATTTTCTGTATCTTTTGGTATGTTCTGGTTGTGCTAAAGCCATCATTATTAGTGAATAATGATACCATTTATGGTTGGGATATAAGGTGTCTTCCAAAAGCTCTTATGTGAGAGATACAATAAGACTTAGGGGTAAAGTGATTTGGTTATAAGAGCTTTAACCCAGTCATTAAATTGATCCCATGATGGGATTAACTAACGGAGTGGTAACTGAAGGCAGGTAGGATATGGATCTTTAGGGGTGTGTCTTATATTTTGTATCTGGTGAGTGGAGTCTCTCTCTACTCTCTGATCATAATTTGCCACGTCCTTTGCCACATTCTTCTGCTATGATGTCCTGCCTCACCAAGGAACGGAGCTGGTTGTCCTTGGACTGAGACCATTGAAAGTGTGAGCCCACAAATGAACTTTTTCTCTTTAAAATTGTACTTGTTGGGTCTATTAGCCTTAGCACTGAAAAAAACTGACTAAAACAATCCCTCACTGGAGTTTGAACTTATATTTTCTTAATTATTAATGATATTGAACAACTTTTCATGTTCTTATTTAGATATGTATACCTTCTTAGTGTGTCTCTTCAAATCTTTCCCTACTTTATTAGTTTTTTTAAAAATTGAGATACAGGAGCTCTTTATATATTCTGCATACAAGTTCTTTGTGAGATGAATGATTTGCAAAAATTTTGTTATTCTATATTTTCATCTTTTTATTATCTTACATAATCATATGTTCAGATGAGAATCAAACTGATGTTGAATCTGCACCAATCTCTTCAACGATTCAAATGTTAGGATTTTGGATATTGTCTCATTGTTCTTTGAGTCACTGTTTCTTTTTCTTTTTTATTTCTTTATTTCTTTTTGGTTCTATTTCCAGTGTAGCCAGTTTCACTTCACTATCTTTAAATTCATTGATTTGAAGTTAATTCATCTCCTTTTCCCCACAATTAAACATATTCAATGAAATATTTCAGATGTTACAGTTTCAGTTCTGTTATTGTCCTATAGCTACTTTTTATTATTCTATCCTCTTTCTTTCAACTCACTGAAATATACATTTTAAGGAACTTCATTTTTACCTCATAAAGTATAGTTCTAACAGCTTTTGTAGTTTCTGATAACTTTTGTTTTATATTTTTCCCAAATTGGTACAATTTCAAATTGGTATACTTTCCCCCACTTTTTGGGTTGTATCTTGATTATTTGTTTTCATGTTGGGGCCTTCTGGTCCCTGTTAAAATCCCCTAGAGAATGTTGATTTGTATGTAAGTATATAGGGGTGTGTGTGTGTGCTTTTGTCAAAACCACTGA
This sequence comes from Xerus rutilus, assembly GCA_028644305.1. NCBI lineage: Eukaryota > Metazoa > Chordata > Mammalia > Rodentia > Sciuridae > Xerus > Xerus rutilus. The sequence continues at coordinate 41,648,177 of CM053406.1, forward strand.
TATGTAGAATACAAGTTAGATGGCATCTTCTGTGTGCAACAGTTCTAATGTTCAGTTTTCATATCATTGCTATGCCCTTTAGATCTGCTTTATACATGAACTACACTGAGGCTAATCCAGGACTTAGTCAGTGGTTTATTTAAATATTCATGTCTCAAAGTACAAGTTCTGCCTCTTTGGGTCTGATCTGTGCATGTGCAGCTTGACTCAGTGCACCTGTACATCCACAATCTAGGTTGATGTACATGCAAAATTACAGGATGAACTTTAACTCTTTTATTCATTTTCCTTGTGCTCCCTGTATCACAGAGGTCCCTTTTTCCAGTTTATCTAGTGATCAATATTGGTTTATTTCAAGGTTTTACCCTCTGTACTCTTATATAGCATGTACAACTAAGAATGCCTGGAGACGTAAGAGTAGGAAAACAGTAGAAAAAATGAGTTCCCTAACACATGCTCCATAGGAGACTCTCTTCTTGATTCCTCTGGCCACAGGGGTTGATTTTCTCTCTGAATTTTAGTAACCATCATGCTTCTTTTTGATGTAGTAGTGCATCATAGTAAAGGGATTAATCCATGTCAAAGCTGGAAATAAAGGAAGAAAAAATAACCAAAATATTCTACTGATTATGTTTTTCAGTTTTGACTTCTCTCTACAACCAGCCTGTTATTGTTTATTTTTCATGTTCTGGGTGATTTGATCTTCATGTTTTATAAAGAGATTAGAGTTGTAATTTGTGGATGAGATAAGCTGCCACTTGCTCCATCTTGGCAAGCACTGGAAGTAAGAGGTGATTTTTAAGGACCTATGAGATATTCAAATTGCTTACTCTAGTTAGGCATCTGCATCTGAATCTTCAGAGTTTTCTATTTCTATTGAATCTTCAGAGTTCAATTTGGGTTTTATATACAGAATAAGTAGAAAACAATTAAATTCATAGAAGCAACTGAGAGTCCTAATTGGTAAGTGTAGAGTAAAGAAAAAAGAACACAGACTCTAGGTGCCAGAAAATTGAAGTGACATTTGAAGGAAGGGTTGCATGCGATGCAAACTGACAGAGAACAGAAAGTACATATGCTACAAGGAAATTATATAGTATGAATTCACAATGCCAAGAATGTTGAATGTAAGCTAGAGATATAGGTCAGTTGGTAAAGTACTTGCCTCACATGCACAAGGCCCTGGGTTCAATCCCCACCACCACCAAACAAACAAACAAACAAAAACCCATAAAATAGTAATAGCAGAGTGCAGTGGCACATGCCTATAATCCCAGCACTTTGGGTGGCTGAGACAGGAGAATAACAAGTTCAAAGCCAGCCTCAACAACGGTGAGACACTAAGCAACTCAGTGAGATCCTGTCTCTACATAAAATACAAAATAGGGCTGGGGATATGGCTCAGTGGTCGAGTGCCCCTGAGTTCAAACCCCCTGTACAAAAAAAAAAAAAAGTTGAATGCCACAGAAGCTAAAGATGGGATTTCAGAAAGAAAGTGTTTTAAAATGTGAAATTCTACCCAAAGATGAATGGCAGCATTTAAAAAACATCCATTTGACTAGGAACAAAAATAGCATACATGGCCTTGGCAAGGACAGTTTAAGTGAAGTCATTAGGGCCAAATAAGAGTGATTTTCTCGGTAACTAGGAGGTCAAGTAGATACCACAAATTTAGATAATGTTAACATGGAGTTTGTCCATGACATGTAGAAGATAGGGTAGTCATTAGAGAAGAAGTTTGCTTTGGAGAACTGGAGAGATTTTGTTTTATTTTAGTATTATGTATACTATTTTTTGTTCTTAACCTGCATGTGAACTTAAAACCTTAAAATACCAATGACAAGGAACCTGTAAACTCTTCAAAATAACCTTGAAAGTTTTCCTTCAGTGTTCCTTTTGGTTCTTTTTGTCCTTATTTTCTTTCCTACCTCCTTACAGGTCTCTCCTGAGAGCATTTTTCTAACAAATTAATAAAATATAAATTCTCATTCAAAAGTCTGCTTCTGGGGAAACCAACCCAAAACAACTCTAAATTTATTTCTCCAGTCTTGATTTCAGATTTTTCACAGAACTCCAAAGTCATCTGTCCAAGTTCTTATTTTATATTTCCACATTTTTCGTAGAATAAGTATCTCAAACTTAATATATTCAGAGATCTTAATTGTGTTTTTGGCTGATGCTGTTCCTCTTTCAGTGTTCATCCTTTTAATAAATGGGAACATAATCACCTCAAGACAAATAATCATCTTTAATTTCTTCCTCCCTCTTAACCCACATCCAAACCTTTAACAAATAATATTGACTAGGAGTGACATTCAAAATTTTCAAATTGATTCAATCCGTCATGTCCTTTCATTGGTACTGCTACCACTCTTGCCAATCCATACTATTGTCTAAGTATACTACTGCAACAGGTGCCTAACTGATCTCTTTAATATACACATGCCACAGTCTAATTAATCAAATATTAGCCAGAGAGATATTTGTAAATGCATCTCAAATTATGTCCTATGTTGCTTAGAGAACTTTCAGTTGTTTCCTATTGCATTTAAATATTAATCTTTACTAATTTCCATATCTGCATGCAGTGATATGAAATATTTAGCAACAGGTATAGAGCAAACATTCACCAAGCAGAAAGTATACTAGTCATAATGTGTATGTTGAACTAGTCCCCAGTGGGGGGATATCTGCCTTGCCTATAAAATGCTACAAGATGACTCACCTTTTCTCATGCTGCCTGGTAATACAGTCCTTTTTCCAGAGATAATATTACCTTTGTCCAGTCTTGTAGTTGGCTTTCCCTCTCCCTCCAAGCACTATCTCAGACATTACAGCCTCAGTGAGACTGAACAGTCAACATCAAGGGCTTACCTAGTCTAGCTAATTCACCATCACATGTATTTGTTTCATTTCTTTCAGAGGACTGAAAACTATGAAATTATTTTGCATGTGTATTTCCTTCTATTGTTCCCCCTAGTTAGAATTTAAGTTCTCAAGAACAGGGATCTTGTCTTCTTACCAGTGTATCCCAGAACTATGCACAGTACTTGATATATGACAGATATTCAATGTTCATTGGTTAAGTGATTGAAACTATGAATAAATAAATGTGAGGCTATATGGATTGAAGAAAGTGGCTTTAAAAACAAGAAAATAAGTTATGTATTATCTTATTAACTTTATCACTTTTATTTCTTGCTTATACATGAGCTGGATTCCAGTATATCCAAATTCCTCTTAAGGTGTTCTATGACAGATAAATTTTGATATAAATTCATTCTTTTATGTTTAAAAATTCCTTTTTCATTTCCTGTCATAGCATATGAGGTTTGTTCACTGTATCATCATATGAAGTGCAGTTTAAAAATTGAGGTCTAAAATTAAATAGACCTAAGATCCAGTTTTGGTACTTATTATCTCTGGAAAAGTTACTTAACCTCCCTGTAACTCAATATTCCCTCCTACAAAACAGTGATATAAAAAGACCTGGTTCAAAAACTGGTTGAGAGATTTACTTGAATTAATTCATACAATCACTTGGGACTAGTCCTGGCAGAGAGTAAGCACTCTCTAAATCATAGGTATTAGTGTTTGCCAAACAGTGTGTTAATAATCCCAGATTACTCTCTAGTTCTCTTACTTTCCCTCCTTTATTAGAACAGAGGACCTTAAAATTTTGCCATTCTGCATCTTTCTAATTTAATTTCTCTAATAAACTCTCCTCTTCATCTCTGCATGATATCTTGACTATTTACAGCAAGACTAGCTCAACCGGTAAAATATCAACAAGAAGGAACCAGTAAGTATGAGAAGTTAAATGGAAGAGAACAAAGAGAAAACCATAAAAAGAATGAAATCCCCAAGATAATAGATTGAAAAAGATTACAAGCACAGGAAAAGGTACTAGTAAGAATGAACAAAGGACAACTCTTCAACATTAACAGTTAAAATGAGAACTTGTCCCTTAGTCTCCTTTTTTATGATCATTCATGTTATCATAATAATCTCCCTAAAATAAAAACTAGAATATGGTTTCATTGTCTATAATTTCTAAAAAGCTGGAGAAATCTGAACCAAACATGCCAAGGGAAACCGTTCTGTTAACTTCACTTCTTCCTGAAGAATCTGCTTTCTATTTCACAGAAAGGTCCATCAATGGTATTGGTAGAAATGCCCTAGGTGGAGGGATAAATTGAGGTTCTTTACAAATGCCCAGACTCCCTCCTGCCTTTGAGTTGTTTTCCCTGCTCACCACTTCATCATTCAGAAGAGAAGCCATCTTTGGCCATTCCCATTCTCCTTCTCTTCTCCTCCCAACACTTTCTTTACCTGATTAGCCTTTAGCAGTGATGCAAAATCTCAACACTTCCTTCTTGAGTGTTCTAATGAACAAATACAATTAAAAGCCTATTATATACCAGAGGACTTGTGGCTATTATTGTCTCAATATTGTTAATACATTCCAAACTAGACTTCTTACTCTAGGTTTTCTTTTGTTTAGCTTAGAAAAAGCTACATTTGACTTAATATTTAAGCTTATGATCTTTAAGTTTATAGGTGAGGAAAATTCCATGCTTCTAAGTGATTTTTCTCTTCTGTAGACTTTTAATTTAACATCCTCATATTCCTTCCTCCTACGACTACTTGAAATTGTCATGGAAAGGGCTTTATTTACATTTTTGCTAACTTCATAATATAATTTTAAAGTTCTTATGTTTCAATAAATTTATGTGAATTTTATACTTGAATAGGAAAAATCAGTAATCAAGTCATTAGATAATAGTGTATTCAAAGTTATATTGCCTTCAAATTAATGAATAAGAAAATTATTTAAGTTGCACTACCAGTACAATGTAATTTTGTTTTTGGTAAGTGAGTTGTAGGCAATGATGATAGTTTAAACATAGCTAGTCACATCCAGACTAATTACATAATTTTGCCTGATATTCCTTAAAACAAAACCAATAAAATAACTATTTGTCATGATATTTCTCAACATAATCTGTTCAAAGTCAACGATTTTTTAATAGTTTAGGGACATCAACCTCCAAGCTGCAGGTATCTCAAGACTAGTGGAAGGAGAACTCCCTGATGATTAAATAATGCACTGTTCTTAGCAACTTCTCATCAATAAACCAAAATGAGACCTGATAAGGACCAAACTGTGATATATAACTTGAAATTGGAAAATGTTGAATTGTTAAAGTTGAGGAAATTCAAGGCTGTAGACTGGAAATTTATTTTCTGGTAAGTGTCTTTTCCCAGGTTAATGACACCACTTTAGAAAAATAATTCAGTTTCCAATTCATCATCAAGACAAATGGGATCTTGAAATTATGGCAGTAAAAGTTCAGTTATCTTAATACTATTATCCACATTACCAAGGAATCTCTGTAGCATCTTTTAAAGTTGGCCAACATTTGATAGCAACATCTACATGTTTCAAAAATAATGCTTTTTAAATTTTTGACAAGCCTCTATCCAGCAAAGCCATGAAATGGTTGTTACAGGAATTCAGAAATAATTCATCACCCCAAACATAGGATTTCAGACATATTTCTGGGAGTCTGAGGACTCCACAGTAGGTGCTTCAGGGCAAGCCTTCTTGAGGAAATTCCCAGGTAAAGCTGATAGGTAGGACTCCAGCCTAAACTAATGTTTCTTTCAGAGAGTCCCTTTTCCTCCTTGATTACATGAGGGATGTCTACATAAACTCCAAGAAACTGAATTCTAAGAAACATTATGGCAGGATGGAGGTGGAGGTATTTGAAAAAAATTAGACATCTAAAATATGTGCATGGATAATTGTAATAAATTTATTTTTAAATATATAAAATGATTCTAAAGCTGTTGTATCTCTTATATACACTGCTCTCAAGTTTCTTCACCTTTAAGTAATTTAGAAGTCAGTCTTGATTTAAAGGATTTTATTGAAGTATAAGCATTATAAATATTATATTTATTTTCAGAGGAAATATCACAAAGTGTGCAACTTAAAATTATATAAATGTGTTTAGCATGTTTGGGGAGTTGTTGAAACTATTTCATAAACTATACATATAATAGAAAGCTGCACACAAGATACTAATACTCTGTAATTATTTAGCAAACAATTCACAATATGACACAGAATCCTTAAAGTGAGGAGTGGTGTCCGGTGTCTTATAATTGTTCTTTGTTGTAAATGATGTATAAATAATATGTAAGGCTTTATATAGCACATGATCTCTCTCCTCTATATTTGGTAGCTATTTTTAAGTGTGTCTCTTTCTATTAACTGGGAATCTATCACTGTGAGGTCCTAGTATGGCATTTCTTGGGAAGATAGTCTTTAGTCTTTGGAAATTACTTCAGGTATTATGCATTGGTGCCAGAGATTTAAACATATAACTGTGTATCAAGACTTAATATGATAAGATTTTGGATAAAGAAAAATTTTATTTGATATTTATAAAAGAGAGTCACAGTCAGTGAATTATTTGTATTATATGTGATATGTATCAACCATATAGTAAGCATCCTGAACAACTTGAAAGTAGCAAATAACATGATATAACTTTCACATTAAAATCTTATATTTTCTTTATGACAATGAGTATTTAAAATAAAATAATAAGAAAATAATGATGTCAACTAATCATTTTATTTCTCATGTCACTACAATGGATTTATTGTCAAAATCATGATATAGTTTACCATAAATTCATGGTTTCTGAAATCAATAGACTCCCAATGCTTCTTGCCAAACATTTTAAGCAATTCTTTCAAATTCTTTTATATATATATGAAAGACTATTCCAAATATTATCTGCTTTTAATCCTAACCCTAAAATTCTATTTGAAATTCAAATCACCTATGATGTGTGACTGGGAAAAATTAATTATAGCCATTCAACAAAAGTTCCAACTCACTCCTTAGTTCAAACAAAAAAATACTAATTTTTCTCTTGCTTATGTCTTTCTTTTGTAGTAGAAACATGGGCCTGTTCTTTGTTAAAGTAAATACTTTCATAAACAACTTATATATAATTCTTTTCTTCTAAGACTTTAATTAATCATTTCCTCATCTCTTATATCTCCAGAATAATATTTTTAGTTGTATCCTATCTTTTTATTAGAAACTGAGCTCATGTCTCAGCTACCAAAATAATAAACAAACAAGTACAATTTTTCCATCTAAACAAACGATCCTTTTTCTTCTTGTAACCATGCTTCTTGAAAAGTAAGCTACCTGTCAAACCCGCTTTATCACCATTCACTCCTCACTTTGCTTCTTAAATTCTCTTTTAAGTACTGTACTGAAAATCTTCCTTTGAAGGTTACCAGGGTCTTACTAAAAATTCTACTGAAATTGTGTTAAAGATCATAGGTTGAAGCTAAGAGCCGTGATGATATTTATTTGTAAGTATCTGCTTTAAGCTATGCCATACTATTATAAAATGAACAGAGCTTAGCACATTAGTCATTAATAAATACGTGGCAAATTGAAAGAAATAAAATTCCCAAGTCTATGAAATTCAAGAAAACCACAAAATAATCAAATCAACGGCCCTCAACCAATTTTCTATCATTTCAACTTTTGTGAAGCATTTGCTATGGTGAAACTATAACCTTCTCCTTGGGACTTTTTCTTTTGCTTACTTTCATGAAATTATTCACATTGTATGAGTTAATACAGGATTTGGCAGAAAGAATTCATTTAGGGATTGATGGGCCAAATTCAGAGTTTTGAAACCCAGTATAGAGATGGTCTTTGAAGTAGGCTTTAACTTTGTGGAGACACCTATAAATTAGGACAACTTGTGAACAGTGGAAACAAGGTTAACTAGTAAATGAGAATTGACTTGGCAAGATATTATGGAGGGAGTTCATCTATATGAAAATGTCCCAAAGTGAGCAGTAAGCAAAAAAAAAAAAAAAAAGTAAACAAAGACACAGATAGTGGAGATGGATCTAGGCAAGAGGTCCACACTCAGTTCAGAGAATAAGGCAATAATAAGGAGTACTCACTGCTAGGCCAGGCCAGACTTAATTTTAGAGAAACTGAGATGGTAATCTTGGCATATACTATCAACAGAAGAAATTAGGCCTGAGATCCATGTCAAGTACAGGTCAAAACTAAATAATCAAGATAAATAAGATTTTAGTAAAAAAAAATTCAAATTAGTGCAAAAATCAATGATGATCAAAGTATTAAACTTTTAAATTGTTAATCTCTTTTGACTTAAGTAACAAAATAAGAGATACCATAAATCCATAGGCATCTAACTGCCAAACTAATAAAATAAATAAAGTACATAAGAGAAAAATATTACTCTTAAATTTGTGAAGAATAGGAAAGCATTTGTAAGTGAGATAGAACTGGCTGACTGGTGTTGAAGGCAGTAAATACAGCCATGATTTGTATCCCAACCCACATTTAAAAATGATGGAGTTAATTTTATCTACTACATTTTGGAGATAGCATTGAATGCTTTTGCAAAAGATGTTTTGATTAGCTTTATAGAGTAGGAATTAGATTTTAAGAGCATATCTTGAGTAACAAAATTTAATTTGTCACTATACATGTGCAAAAAGGCTGATAGTTATTTTATTCTGAAAATCTAATGGCCTAGGGGACCATTAGGAAATTTGGAGATAGAAGTAGATAGAACAAATCTCCTCTCTAGAACATAGTGGTGAGGCACCTGAAACTAGGTGACAAAAAGCAGTAAATCTGTGGACCATATTTTCTAAAGATAAAAAAGGAAAGCCTGATTTGAGCACAAAATAGTAAAACTTTTTGATGATGAAATTGAATAAAATAATTTTTTTCTTTCAATTTAATATACACTTGATTCTGGTTCTCATTCATGTAAAATATAACCATTGTTCATCAAGGCTTTTCTGTGAATTCTAATCCATGGAAAATCTTTTAAAAAAATCATGAGAAAATAGTAGATATCTAGATTATACACACAAAAAACACAAAGTGCAAATATCATTGCTCATTTTATTGAATAGTTTTACAACTTGTGAAGAGTACAGGAAGTCATTTTGAGCTAATATGTGGCTATAGACTAAGTAATTCTGATATCTCATTCTTTTTTCTCCTTAAAATTGCTGAAAAATGAACAGTAGCACTAAGAACTGAGGAGAGGACCATTTGCCATTTTTTGGAAAGCTTTTTCCTATGTCTACTGGGGATAGTGTGAATTGTAAAACACTTCCTTCAACTGTGTTATTGTGATCAATTTTTCAAATAGACAAGACACATGTCTTCAATGAAAACAGGTAAAAACATTCGATTCTTCCCTACTCTTCATCCTTAATCTCAGGACACAGAAGACAAACTGAACATAAAATGTTTCATGCTTGTCTCTTAAATGTCGAAGCCTTTTTATGAGTCAGAAAAAAAAAAATTTGCTACATCTGCTTCCCAAAATTGACCTTACAGGACATTACACAGCTGAAAGAGGAAAAATGACCATAAAAAGCATACAATACCCAAGATATTTGGTTATTTTGAAAATTGAAAACAGGATAAAGACATAAAACTATTAGAAAAAATGCAGTTGGAGGTATACTCTTTCATTCACTAAATTGGTCATAATTGACTCCAAATATATCAGTAACCTTAACTTAGAATATATAAACATAAATATCAGAAAATATTCTTCTTTCCTGCAACCCTGCAGTAGATCATTGTGCTTAGACATTGTAATCAGGCTGTACTGTTTGTCCAAACTTTGTTTTCATGTTGTAAAGCGCGAAAGTATTGAGAAAAAGAGTGAGACAGGCTAAGGTTATTCTACATCTCTGATCTGTAAGCAGCATGAGATCTGAAAAAAATGTCTTTTCAATTCAAGGCTAAAATAAAAATCAGAGAGATAATTACACAGTGGCCTTGAGAGCTATTGAATCATAAAAGGAAGCGTTTGGTGAGAAAGAATAGGAACGTATTCCTGAAAATAATTTCATGTATATGAAGAATATATTTCATTCTTTTTTATTCCAAAAAGTTCACAGATCTTTAGTATTAAATGCCTAACGCAAACATAAATTCTAGCCTATAATGAAACAATATTTATTGATTTTTTTAAGGAAATAGCTGTGACTCAGGAGTTTTACATTAGACCAATTGTTGTATAACTTTGACAGAAAAATGTGACTCAAAACATATAAAATTCACGTATATTTCTGGGGATATGGTATGTATGAGGTCTTGGGTTTGACCACCAGTACTGCAAAACTATAAAGATTTAAAAAACAAAAACATATGCATATTTTTGAGATTGTACTAATAGATCAACCCAATTAGAAACTAATCCAAGTCAGGAATTCTAAAATGGAAGCTAGTTAGTCAATTGTTTGAATATAGAATAAAAGTAGTTAATCTCATGCTTAGACTGGAGCCCCCAATTCTTTAACCAAATTGGCTATTGTTGAAGGACAGCTGTTACATCACTTGTAAAATCATTGGTTCCTGATTCTGGAACTAGACCGCATGTTTTTAGGTTAGGCTTGGACCATTACTATCTGTATTTCTCAATTTTGAAATATTTCCCTAAGTTATTATAAAAATCATGTTTGTAAAGTATATTTCTGGCACATATTACATTCTTGGTAAATGATAGATATCTTTATTGCTGGATATTCAAACTGATTTTTCATTTCTATAAATAATGTTTGATTTTATTTTGTTTTGTATGTTTCTTTATATAGATATCATTATTCCCATTGTACATTCCTAAAAATAGAATTGTAAAATGTGTAATCATTTCAAGATTTTCAAGTTCAAAATGTGTAATCATTTCAAGATTTTGATACCAACTTTCATTAGCCCATTATGCAAGGATATATATGTAAAAGTTAATTCCCTCCCTCTTCCTTTTAAACATTATTCTTATAAATTAAAAAATGCATTAACAAATACCTGATTTATTTACACATGAAACTTATAATTGTGAAGCTCCTATTTCTATATAAGTAGTAAAAATGTTTTCTTTTTTAAAAGTGTTTTTATTAGTGCATTTTAGCTATACATAATATTTAGGTTTGTTCTGACCTAATCATATGTGCATGGAATATAATTTCCTTTACTTCAGTCCCAGTTTTTTCTTTCTCTTCTCCACTCCCTCCCCTGTTCCCCTTCTTTTACTGTACTGGTCTTCCTTCTATTTATTTGTTTCTTTTAAATTGACACTTTATAGTTATACATAAAGGTGAAATTCACTGTGGTATATTTATATATATGTGTAGCATAATTTGTTCTGTTTTGGTTCACAGATTCTCCCCTTTTCATCTCTTCTCCCTAGAAATTTGTCTTCTTTTATAGGTTGCCTGTTTCTGATATTATTATATTTATACTGGGATGTTGGTATTTTTGTTAATGAATAATCCAAGAATTGTTGCCAAAAGGCAAGAAAATCATTAAGGCAAAAATGATACACTATTTGATTGCATATGTCACTGCAGATCAGATTAGCAAAAATTAAGATATACTGATGATACCATCAGTTACTGGTGATGAGCTGTTTCCTCACATGCTGAAGTATAACATTAGAGAAGCACATAAAGGCAAGCATATGAAGCAGGGTTTATTTAAAAAGGGGTAACACAGACTTCACATGGGAGAGAGAAGGGGGCCAATAGCTGGTGTCCTGGTATCCCAAAAAGTATGAGTGTTCTGCCTTTTTATATGTCTTAGACTTCCTTTGTTCTCCTGCTCCCTTCCCCTTATCTCTTTCCTTCCTGCTTAGGTGACTAGGCCCAGGAGATGCTCAGGTGGAATGGCCAAAAGGTGAGAGGCAGATGGACAGGGGCAAGTGCCAGATGTGGCAGCTTAGGGAACAGTAATCAACAACTTTTATAACTCCCTGCAAGGAGGGGCAATCCCTGGGACAGGTTACCTTAGCAACAGGTTGGAGCAGGAGCAGGTTATCTTGATAAGGGTGGAGGAAAGTCTCTGAAGGCATTAACATTTCAATCCCTCTCTAACTTCCTAGACCCAGATTGGCCTCCTTGATCTGACCTGACTTGATTTACCTATCTATACTGACTGCCTGTCTAATTCTGGCTTCACTAATATAAAGTTTTATCTTTCATAATGGCAAATCATAAATATTATAAGAAATAAGAAACACAATAAGAAACAACCACATACTTTAGTAAATTAGAAAAGAAAATAACGTCAAGGAAAGAAAACGAGAAAGAAACAGAAAACCTGCCTAAGAAGAATGACAGAACTTCAAACATATCAAGTGATGACAATGAATTTAAATAAATTAACCTTTTATTAAATGACTAAGTGTCTTAAAATAGATTTTAAAAATAAAATGACTCAAGTGCAAAATAGTAAAAAAGACAAAAGTTGACTGTCAAAATGAAAATATGCCTCAATTTAAAGATTTGAGAAAATTTTGTAAAGCAAAAAATTAAATGAAGGGAAAACTTTTTCTCTAATTATGAAATATGAAATCTAGGCATTTTCTTTTAAACTGAATACTAGAATAAAAGTCAACAATCAAGTTGAATAGTCTCTATCTGTAAATGTAACTATATAAATTTAGATGGCAAAAAATTAGTTGAGGAATAAATTATCCAGTAAGTTGAGTATTTAAGGGAACAGTTATCTGACTCAAACTGATCCAATATCAAAATAAATTCCAGATTATTTAAATATTAAAAAGCAAAAAATGAAACTACAACAAATTAGAAGAAAGTACAGATGAAGTTGTTAATTGATCTTGGAATACAAAAACTTTTCCTAAGCTTACAAAAAAAAAAGAAATTATAAATGTAAATACCAATAAATTGACAATATAAAACTAAAATCATTTAGATGCAAAAGAATACCATAAATAAGTTATAAGGCAATTTAAAAAGCAGGAACATATGGGCCACAAATATAACAAACAATGGATTACTGCCTTATATAAAGAGGTCATAAAATAGATGGGAAAGAACCAGAAAACCAATAAAAAGGCCATGAACTGAAAATTCCCAGAATATTCATCCTCATTAGCCATTATAGAATTTAAAACAGCAATACATTGTTTTAATGTGAAATTAGATGAAAATTTTAAAATTATAGTTCTCAATATGACTAAAATTAAAGTGAAGCAAGTGCTCTCCTGCCGTCCCAGTGAGTATTCCTTGTATGAATTTTAAGCCAGTGAGAAATATACATTAGGAAGTTTAGTATCTCCTCATCCAACCTGGTAATTTTTTTTCTTACAATTTTCCCTAGTGAAAAAATCAGATAGATGTATGTATGTGATCTTTAGATATAACATTTATCAGATTATTATTTACAAAATAATTACGACCAGTCCCAATAGACTCTTGGTAAACGACTTTTGGAATGTAAGTATAAAGAAAACCAAATCTCCATGAAATTAGGTTTGAAATGATACTCAGTGACATGCAGAAATGTTAATTGTGTAATAATTAGTGATAGAAATATTAAATTTCCACCCAGAATAGTATTTACAGATAGATATCTGAAGGGAAAAATGGAAAAGAAAATTCTAGTATGTAGATAATCACCTTTAAAACATGAAATCACATGTAATTGATTCTTTTTTTTTTTTTTTTTTTTTTGGTACTGGGGATTGAACTCAGGGGCACTCGACCACTGAGCCACATCCCCAGCCCTATTTTGTGCTTTATGTAGAGACAGGGTCTCACTGAGTTGCTTAGCACCTCGCCATTGCTGAGGCTGGCTTTGAACGTAATTGATTCATTTTTATACTTTCGATAATTATCCACAATGAGCATGCGGCATTTCTTGTCACTGAAATGTAACCTAAAATATCAGTAACAAAGGTGGTATGGGATTGAAAGGGAAGCCACCCTCAGGAGGCAGCCTTCAGAGGATAGGACCAGGACAACCATTAGCTGGCCCACCAGAGTATGTACCTAGGCTATCACTTGCAGCTGCCATCCCCTCACATATTTACACTGGCATCAGAACAGCAATGCCAGGTAAGGGCAAATGATCTTCGTCAATTTGTTATACTTGTCACCCTTAATATATTTACTTCTAATTCTATCATAGTCTTCATGTACATATATATTTCATTCTTGTTAGTAAATGTGTTGAAGAGTGCATATGTAATTTAAACCACTAACTCTATAAATATCAGAATTATCTTGACTTGTTTTTAAAAATAACATACCCGTGTCTCATCTATAGATATTCCAATTCAATAGGTCTGCGAGTGGAAATTGATAGCTTCCTCTTTAAAAGTCTTCACTTTTACTTGTGCCTATATAAGAGTTGTGAATCAGTAAACATGGAATGAAAGACTGAGTTTCACTAACAGCCAAATAATTAATACTATGTTCAGTAATCCCTATCTTATATTTAGACTTTTATTAGAAATTTGCTCTTCAATTAAATCCAAAAGATTTCATCTTTGTCTTCTCGTCAAAGTTATGGAATATTATACAGACATTACAATCATGTATTTTAATTTCTCTGAATGATGTGCTTTTTAATGATATTCAAAAACAGGTTTTCAGAGTTTTCAATTAAATTAAATCTTTGAGCAACCTTTAAATTTTAACTCAAGTTTCAGACCAGGGTGCTAGGAGTTATCATCAAATAGTCTACAACTTCAGGTACATCGTATGTATACTGATGCCTCAAATAGCTCTGAACTGTGGTAAGTCTTTTCCTTAAATGATAAGATGGAAATAATTCAGGAAAGAGGCATTTAGGAGAGGCTAACCTTTGGTCAGCTTTGAGTAGATTTTACTGTGGGACTCACTGTTTACACATTGATTTTTAAATTCAGGAAGAGCAGTAAGAAATTAGAAGGAGTCTTCTTGTGGATCTTCAGGTGATGGAGGATGCATGGTCTGTCCTACTCCTGTTTTTTTCTCTGTTTTCCATCTTGTCTGCCTGGTACATGCTTCAATACGTATAACACTCCTATTATTTTCATCATTTCCTATGGGATATTTCCTTAGGGTCTCAAGTGAGGTCCACCACCATGCTGTATGCTCTGTTTATTGCAGAAGTAAACGAAGCATGCCGGGCAGCATCTGAAAACAATTAAAAATAATTGAAATGAGCTGCGGACTCCACTACTCTCATTAAGTTTTTTATTTCATCTTCCACACATTAGTTGATTCAGATCTGAACCTCCTATCCCACTGGCCTCCTGCTGGCAGGAGAGATCCCTTTCCCAGGGCAGATTCAGGGCCATAAGTTTCGATACCAAGTCTGTGCTCTAAATGACCAGGCAGGGAAAAGGCCTGATGGCTGCCAAGGGGCTTCTGTGGGAGGAGACATCTCTCTCTACTTGCTGCCTCTGAGCAGCTGCTTTATGAATTAATAAACATCACTGTGAATATGCACACATCGTTATTAAGAATTCACAAGAACATTAATCAGAAGCTCACATGCAATGCGGGATATTAAAGTTAGCTTTTCTTTTGCCTTTCTTTGAGAGAAAGTCAGACAGAAAGAGAGAGAGTGAGGATTTGAGAGATACAGAGACAGGAGACAAACTATTTCAGTTTTTTCTTTATGTAAGCATGAAGACCATGTAAAAGCTAGAAGATTTTATTAATATGAGACCATATTTCAAACATTTCCATTAATGTAACTTAGACATAATAGCTTTAATATCTTAAAAGTTATATTGGAACCCATGTGATGATTTAATTATGTCAAAATAACATGTGATACACTTTTCTACCAAATATAAAAATGGCTATCCCAGGACACAGCTTCTGAGTGGTGAGGAAAAAAAAAAGTAATTTTTTTTTTTTTTGTAACAAGAAAGGCCAGGGAATTTAGCTGAGAGGTAATTATTCTTAGTGAGATATTTAACATGATTCAGTGACAGGTATGAGGAAATGAGATTAGCTCTTACCGTGAAGAATGACTCAGATGTAAGCTTGGAATAATGTGTGTATAAGAAAGATAAAGCTAGGTATTTTATTAAAGTGGTGGTACTTGTGAAGATCCTTCTATAGGCAGCACTGTAGATTTGCATGTTTGACACAAAAGAGCACTGGGAAGCTTCAAAGTACAATTGACCTTTTAATTTTCTCTATTTCAGAAAGATCTGATTACCCCTAGGTTCATCTTAAAATGTTCTTCCTCTGTCAACTGTAGAACACTGATATTGCTATTTATTCTGGATGACCATACTGATGGGGCTTGGAGAGTTAGAATCCATTTACTTTCTTCTTAGATTTCTATGAGTAAATTAACCACAAGGGAAGTTCCACCTTTTTCAGATAGAGGAATTCTTTCATTTTAATTTTATAAATTCAAATGTTCTCATCATCCCAATGTTAAGTACTTATCACACTCTTTTCTGCCTCATCCAAGGGAAAAATTGAACTTTTCCATTTTTCCCCCCATAAAATGCATGTTGTTTATGCTAATAATGGCCAGCACTTATTAATCACTTACAGTATGCCCATCATTACTCTTCTCATACCAGACAGAATTGTATGATGTAGAACATTATGGTTATTTCAATTTCTTAGGTGAGGAAAGTACAGTGAAGGAGTGGGAATTAACTTGCTTATTTAATATTTTAAAGGCAGAATAAGGACTCAGACACAGATTTTCTGACTCTTGCTTCTATGTTTTTAACCATCACAACTAATGCTGGTGGGACTTATACTCTACTGGTCTGGTTGATGTGCAAAGTTCAGAAGAGACAAGAGAACAGAACACCTGTTAAGGAG